>CM035814.1:19284559-20484559 GCA_020458035.1 Magallana ariakensis | reverse complement strand
CGACAATATTCCATAAACCAAACAAAAAAATTTTCATGCAAAAGGAAGAATAAGGATAATTTTGTTGTTATCAACAACACAACGATTTGAGATTGCATGAGGAAAAGTTCTCTCTCCGATTTCATTTCTCTCTGATTTCAGATCTAGAAATCAATTCTTGCATCCACATGGTCATGACTCATGATTTCTGACAAATTTAACAAATGCATGCAGTGTCTGAAGGTACCGAAACGAGTGAACAATTACTGAGTCATGCAGGTCACACATTTCCCAAACCATGCACTTTCTTACATTTCTGAAAAAACATTAACTGAAATTGCAATTTCATGTTTTTCCATGCAGAAAGGAATACCTGAGCCCATACATTAAAGATGAAGAGAAGGAAATTAAACCAATACAGTGGACAATGTGATTCACATTTTTTAAAGAAACAATTTCCTAGATGCATTAATGCCACATACCATCAAGCTATCAATTCACCAAACTTAAAGGAGATTATGCTTGATTATAAGAAAAGGGGGTGTGCTATATACAACACAGCAGAGTTCAGCTCTACCACTGACAGTCATGCAAGATGCAATTGACATTCTCTAGATCTCAAGTGCAAGGAAAAAAAATATTACCCCTGAATTTGAGTGCTGATCTTTTAGTCAACAGGTTTCATGGGTTGATTTCTCCATGTTACTTTTTTCGGATTGCGATTAGGGGTAGACAAAGTGGTGCTTGATGATTTGATGGATGATAAAGGCAACAATTGAGCTTTAGATGTACTTTTGGGAGATGGAACTTTTCTGCCTGGCAATGGTTCTACAGAAGTAGAGTCTCCAACCTGATCTGGACAGAGTTTGGTCTTTTTCTTCCTTAGTCTCTTTCTAGGCAGAACTTCTTTCTCTGGATTTTCTTTGAGAGAAACTACCCTGTCTTTTTCATTAGAAAGTTTTTTTCTGTCTCTTATTCTTTTCCCTTTCACTTGTATGGAATCAGACTCATCATTTTCATGCACAACAACTTTCGAAACAGCATTTCTGCTGGAGATTGGTTTCAGTTTTGATTTTCTTGGAAACTCATCCTGTTGCCTTTCCGCAACTTTTCCCTCAGATTCATCGAATGTTCTGTTAATGTGCATCTGTGATGTTACTATGCCAGATGCAGTAGAAGCTTGAAAAAGTTTTTCTTGAGCCATAACATTGCCTGAGGGAGAGAATGTATTTCTGATGGTTGTTTTGGAGGGGTCTGAACTTGTGGGCTGCTGGGTAAAGGAAGTCAGACTGGGTTGGCGAAGCTTTATTTCGATACAACAACAGCTGACTGCCTCACATTGTGGACAGGACAAATTGCAATAGCAAGAATCACAAGAACCTGAGCTCTGGAAGATATAAGAGTCAGAAACTGGGTTTGAACAGCAACTTCAGATTCAATGGTTATTCAACAGTAGTATTTTTGCTGCTCTGATATATTCATTCACAAATGGTTACATCAAAAGTGAATAAGAATGGTGAAATATTTTGCACATTTACAAAAAACTAAAAGAGAAAATGCATGAAAGCTTGCTGGAAAATAAAACAGTGATTAAAATGTCATTGTCCATGGAGAAAGTCATATACTTCTTGAAATAAAAGTAAATATCTGCAATGGAATGTACATGTAGTTCTGAAGAAGTAAAGAAAGAAAAGGAGCAAAGAATTTACACAAAGAAAGATACTCAGTTAGTGTCATGAAGCAGCCACACTTTAAAGTCATTAGTCTAAGAGTTAGTATTCATTAATATACATGTAATATGAAGTTTTAGGTCAATAATTCTTCAGCAAAGTTAGTTAAGATTAGGAGAGGTACTACTATGCTACATAGATACAACACTTACTAAGATACTAATCTAATTTAGCAAAATAGTGAACTCTAGTACATGTAGTACAGAATCATGGCACAATTTGATATTTCAAAATGGATGATATTCATGTTCAATGAATTTTGTATACAGGCTTTATTTCTCTTAGCAGAGAACAGTTGAATTTTGGAACCTGTACATGTTTTTTGCTCAAAAGCATAAGTGACTTGAGATTCAAATTCTATATATTTTATGTAACCAGTACTTTCTGGGAGTAAAAATAAAACCTACAATGTTGCTATAAAATAATTTATATTTAACTAATTTTTACAGTTTGTAAAGAAAAAAACCCTGGAAAAAGAAAAGTTATGCCCCCTTCTCCCCCCCACCAAAAAAAATGCAATCCATTACAAAAAAAACTTTTATATCAATTGTTGCACCATGATTTTAAAGACTAAGTAGTGGAAAATAATACAAGATCAAGTGCTAGCTGTTAAAAGAAACTGAAGTAAGTACAAGTACAGCTGGTGACATGGTTAGTCTGTGCACACACCATACTTACTTCTAAACATAAACAACTAGGAAGTTCATAGGTCAAGTTGGATTGTTTTGTGATTGGAGGGTACCACATTGATTGCACCACTGGGACAGCAAAAAACAAATTGTTTTACTTTTAAAATGTTTGGTTTTTTTAGACAATTTCCTTACAATACTTTAACATATAAATCACACACATCCACAATGCAAATAACAACAGTTAATCTAAAAATCCAATTGATAAATATATAACACTGTTAATTTTATATAACATGCCTATAATTCTAATTTCACAAGTAACAATAGGTACGAATTTTGTTATTTTTGAAGATTTCTAGTTTTAAAACATATGCCATTTCATCATTCAAAAGTCTATGAAATTTAATCACCCTCCATGCAAAATACATCAATACAGAGTTTCCAAAATCAGTTATATTGATGAAACTATAGTACCAGTATTCAGTTTTGTAGTTATAACATCTCCCAGCTAATTAAAGTTACATCCGTTATAAAATTTTTTATTTTGGAAACTCTTGATTATCAATATGTGATTTCTTCATTCATTCATTCAAGTTATTGTTTTATAAACCATATGTATACCAGTTACAGCTTAAACATTTGTTTGAAATGGTTTCATACTACCGGTATATGTAAATGTACTTACTTTTGTAAAACAGTTGTCTTCCCCTAAACAGCACTGGCATAACAAAACATCAACACAAGTAAGCTAAAAAAGAACAGTCATCATTTCAATTGTATGAAAAACTAAAATATCCTTAGTATAATAAGCATCCAATTCATCTTTTTATAAATATTCTGCCAGATTACAAAAACTTTTGTTATTAGTATAACTTGCTGCTCGCTCTCTCTATCTCTCTTTTTATTTACCAGTATTACTTTATAAACTCTCTCCCTCTCCCTCTCTCTCCCCTCTCTGTCCATCACTTTATGCGGAAGAAGTCTACCACTTTACTTCTATCTCCCACCTACCGCTTTTAAAATCTACCACTTTTTCTACAAAATCTGTTATGTTGTTTTGATATAGCCATCCTCTCTCTCTCTCTCTCTCTCTCTCTCTCTCTCTCTCTCTCTCTCTCTCTCAGGCAAACCTTTTTGTTAGGACAACATTTATCCAGACATCCGGTTACAGACGGGGCTGTACATCCACATGCCTCTGAACAACTGATGCAGCACTGAGAACACTGAGGTGCCCCTTCCTTCCCACACAAACCACACTCCACATTTTGGCACTTTCCTTGGCTCTGTGAAGATAAAAGTTATGTACGGTAATCTGTAAACTAAGTGCTTAAACTTAACATATAGAGCCGTTTTAACAAGAAACAAGAGCTTTGACTTTCAGTGGGATGTTACTCTCTAGTTTTCTCATCAAAACAAGCTATCAAATATTGACCTTCTGTCATCTAATTTTCTATAAAGAGAAGCTCATCAACATTCATAGACTGTCAAAATCGCCAATCAGAAATTTGGTGGTTTTTTTCCAGATCTGCTTTGTTGAGTGAAATTGACAGCGTTTCAACTGAAATATACAGGCCTGGATGAAGTCGGACAAGTATTGTTGCACTCAATGGATTTCTATCTATTAATAGTCAATGACAGGACAGTTAACGATGAGAAAACCATGCATTCAAAAAATTGTAGTTCAACATTAGCTGCCCAAAGTCCAAGCTCTTGTTAAAAATACTCAGAGTCTATATAAAAATGTTCCTAAACAATTCTCGCTCATCTCATAAGTGGGATCATTTAATATCAATTAATTTAAAACTGACCACAACAAATAAGACAAAGGCAAGTAAAAATTGATGGTAAAACATATGCAGAAAAAAAAATGAGAAAACATAAATATTGAAGTACTACAGGCTTAATTACAAAAAAAATTTGCCCCCTTGGCACATTAATCCATAATGGCTGCCTTATTCTCAAAGTCTATTGACATCAATTGTAAATTGAGTTTTGCATCCACTGTGTCTGATAAATAACAACTGTATTCTCTCTCTCTTTACAAATACATGATACGTACCATACAAATGTATCTGATTAACACAATGATAAAAATTAAACAGGTGTATCCAAACACAGCAAGGCAGATGACTCCTGCCAATGGCAGCTCCGAGGAGGAAGAATTTCCCATTTCTCAGACTACCTATAATTAATAAATACATGACATATAATAAAATTTATTATTTTCATACATTTAAGCAATTTGCTATATAAATTGTATATGTACAAGATTTACTACAGGTCCACTACAGTCACTAGATTTAGCTACGTACATAGCTTTATTTACCTACCTGAAGTAGGTTTATTTAGCTACTCAATCAGACTTTTGTCTTAAATGGGCATTTATACTAAAAGTCACACTCAGGTGCAGCAATAATTTTCAACTTTGACCTGATCTGAAAACAATTCACAAAAAAATTCACTATTAAAAATGTTGCTCTTTTTGCACAAATGCAGTCAAAGTTCTAAATGTTTTGAGGGTACATGTATGTATAACTGTGTATGTGTAACCAAACAGCTACTTCTTAAACGGAATAACAAAGAAGAAAAGTTCTGGTTAACATATGATGATTGATTGGTAATAATTCAGCACAATGTGAAGTTATCACCCTTATCCATGCCTCATCGCACACAAGGTGTCATACATTTACTCAAACAAAAGAAATGCATGTTTTCTTTAAACTGCTCAAAAGCAGCAATGTTTTAACTATATATGCTCTGAGTTGCTTTTATAAAACTACACAGTACAAATAATAGGTTAACAGCTCCTTGCGACTTATTGTCTGTTTTACATAAAATGCAAAATTCCACAGGCCTAGAGGTAACTAAATAAAGTTTTGTAATTAATCATGCTATATAGGTAAATCATGCTACGTAGCTAAATCTATATAGTCAGACTGATAATGATTGTAGTACTGGACCTGTACTATCCTCCAAATTCCTACACTTTTAAAAAAAAAAAAATAAATAAATAAACTACATGTATTTGTAAAGAACATAAACATTTCTATGAAATAAACATATATTCAGAGTATTAAAAAATTCTGATATGATATTAAACTAAAACTTTGTTTGTCTCTATCTTCTTTTTTTTTCATTAGCTTTTCAAAGCCGAACAATTTGTCCAAATTTGCACATCATGAACACTTGATCTAAAAACGAGGAAATTGCTACTAAAAATGAAATGTTAAAATTTACATTTTAACTGGCATGTGTCATCTGAACGACATTTTGCACCAAAACACAATAATTAGAGCAGACGGTAGCAAGACAGATCCTGCATCAGTTTTACCGGAAAACACTTTGATCACGTGATATCAACAATATCACAAAGTGGGTTTAGTGTCGCAAAAACGTCATAGTCATTGGGACGTTTTTACCATGACAATTTAAAAATTTACACAATTTTAAAGTAATGTTTTGTGCATTTCAAACTATTAAGATGTTTTTATTCCATTTCATTTGAACAATATGCAGAAACTTATTCTTTAAGATTTAATCTTTAGTTTTTTAAATAAATGTAAGCGCCGATATGATAGAGATGCTCACTAGACGGCGCTGTTAAAGCTTCCTTAGCATTCGCATTCCATAGTGTGCAAAAGATCATCATGTTTAAAGTCAAAATTCTTGTTGTTGGGCCCTGTATGGTAAATATATATTAAACATAAAAATAACATTTTGAATTGAAATGCCATGTTTTTAAATACTGTTGTCCTATCTGAATGTATTGTCGAAAAAACACACATACAGTGAGGTTGCCTTTAACGAATCGTCCCCATTAACGAATCACTTTCAGATAAACAATTTTGTATTTTTCTGATCAAGGTCCAATACTTAGCTTAAGCTATCCTGTCATGTAGAGTTATTATTGTTTTAATTATTCATTATGAAATTATTAAAGGTATATGTGGCGTATTTGGAGTAAAATTTTTGACATGAGTTTGAGTAAAAATAAACATCATACTTCTTAAAACTAGACTTTTCACAAACTCTAGGCCCATAAAACATGTTCTGTCTTTAGTTATTTGTCTTTAAACTTTGGTACACGTCTGATGAATATTAATGTAACCTGCCATTTATAACGCCACTGCGAATGAGTGCGGGAAAACCTAGCATTGAAAACACGATGGAAGAAGAGTTTGTTTACAAATTAGAATCACGTTTTTCATGTCTTAAATTAAATAATTTTTATATCGGATGATACTCGAAGCATTATTATTCCGATATTCATTAATGTAGAACGATATAAATTGTTTATTAAGTGTAATAAAGACGAAGCACGATTTTAGCATCATCGACACGGTAAACGGAGTAAATACCCCTCTCCCTGAGGGATGCATGTACTGAGAGTGTTTATTTATTCTTTATTCAAAAATTCCTCTAAACGAAAATCCACTTGTGGTTTAAAACTTATAAAGTAAATTAAGACACGGGACAAATGGAGCACGAACCTGACTAGCAAAACCCCTACAACTTCATCATGGAAACTTAAGTTTAATTCGGCTTTAATTCCTGTTCTATCAATCTAATGGTCTCCGATGACAATCTTCCCTTTGTTCCTATCCTTGTCAGTCTGTCTCTTTTTTCTTTCATTGCCAAATCTGTCAAACTTAACGGTATACCTATCATTCTCCTCATCGCCATTCTTGTTGATAGACCAAGATGGATGTCACGTGACCCATTTAAGGCGGGGTTATTCAAATCTTTTGTATTTTTTACCGTGTACGTTTTGGGGTTGCCCCAAAATAGCATATCTGTTGACTGCAATTTCATTGCACTTCTATGCGTATGCTTTGTAAACAATAACCAAAAATTTAAATTTGTGCTTTATTCATTTCTTGAGAAAATGAATAACGTCACGACAAATTTTGTCAGGCGGCGCAATGCGCGATCGACGTCTTTAAGTCGTTGCTAAAACCTTCACATCGTATTCAATGACATTTAGTAAGTTTATTTTCCAAAAATATTATTTTCCTTGAACACGTACCCAGCTTGCAGATTCACTGTACAATTTTTAATTTTGTTTAAAAAATACTTCATAAGTACAAACAATCGCCGATTCCATACATGTACATGTCATGGAAAATATTATTTTCCTTGAACATACCCAACTTAATTGCACAATCACTATACATTTCTAGTTTTTATTTTTAATTTTTAGAATATTTCATAAGTACAAACGATCGCCGATCCAAAACGTCTGTCTTCCCCCAATGTGTCGTTCAGCATTTTCCTTCCATTTCTATCGGTGGGGGTTTCTTTTTTCGCTGGATGTCAATACTGGTCTGGTTTTTTTTTTTTTTTTTGCTTAACTAATCATTAAATGCATTTCTAAGAGATTTTGTTTATTTTATTTACTTTAAAGTCGCCTTAGGATCTGTTTCTAGATCTTTACATTTTTTTTTTATTAGTTACCGTTGCGCCGCCTCAAACGCTGAAGTCGCCATTTACTTCAAATTCAAACTTCAACTTTTCTCACGTACATTGTGCTAAAAAAAAACTTTATAATATGGGTCATGGCTAATTTTTTTATTGGGTACATAAAATAGCAATGCATAAATTTAAATACTTTTTTTCTTTTTTTTTTTAAATTTTTTATTCGAAGAGATATTTTCCTCGCGATATTCTTTTCTATATGCTGATTTTAATTTTTTGATATTGTCATTGCGCCGCATGTCAAATCTATGATGTAGAACTTAATCTCATACAGTATGTAATTAATATTGACACATAATTTCAATGCAAATAACTTAATTTAACCCGTTGTGACACAAACTTCATCTTTCTGTGTCTTATATTAACTGAATAACGTCACTTGTAGATGCAATTTTTGGAAAACCCTCGTCTGTCGTTTTTTTTTTTTTTTTTTTGGTATCCATTTACATGTATCTTTCTTTGTAATTGCGTGAAAAGATGTTCGTGTTTCTCATAAAATTAACAATATTGATGACTTGTAATGACTAAACTAATTGATTTTTAATACAGTTTACAACTCATGTAAACATGATGTATGTTTTTACCATTGAATTCATTGGGTTATTTTTTCATCAATTGTCGGGTTCAATAAAATGAACACTTCACTGAAAATAAAAATGATTAGCCTGTATATTTTTCTTGTATATGCTTTAAAGCATATTAAAAAAAAAAAAAAATATGTCGACACTGTCCCTAACAAAAAATAATCAGCTGTATGTCACGTGATTCAGTAATGGAGAACATGATCCGCTAAAGGAAAAAACATCGTTCATCAAAGTACAGCGATAATTTTTATTTAATCAGTGGTTGTCGAGAAAGGAATATATGATGTTATAAGTCAAGCATGGTACAATAAAACAATGTTGTATTATGAATTTAACTCGGGCTTGGATACGCACTATCAACGCGAATTTACTTAGTGATTCGTTAAAGGCAACCTCACTGTATGCCCATTTCAGTTATAATTTATTAATTACTTGATTGGGTCTCATACACAGTTTTTAAAGATATGTTTTAAAAAAATGTGTTTATGATGCACAGTTTTTTTGACCGCTTAATTGTGGGTCGATCATCCAAATTTGAGAGCAGATCAACAAATTTACATTCCATCCCAAGTTTTCTGTTACCATCACTTTTTGCATATATTTTTTATAC
Source organism: Magallana ariakensis (assembly GCA_020458035.1). Classification (NCBI taxonomy): domain Eukaryota; kingdom Metazoa; phylum Mollusca; class Bivalvia; order Ostreida; family Ostreidae; genus Magallana; species Magallana ariakensis. Next base: position 20,475,549 of record CM035814.1, on the reverse strand, counting down.
CGTAATAATAATAGCGAGCGAAGTGAGCTCTAAGAACCAGTGTGCGCGGGAAAAAGAACGAGCTAAACCTACAGATTCATCAAGAAAAATTTTGTGTCTACGTCCCATAGTGCTCTCTAATGTTTTTTCCTGTGGTGCTATGCCAAAAATGGATAACATTTAACTCATAATTAACGATGCCTTGAGGTTTGAAGACACGTTTTGAGTAGCGCACAAGCTTTGGTGAGACCCAAGAGATTTTTTACATGCTTCCATTCCTTCGTTTTGAGTCGAGATACATAAACAAATGCGGAATATAGATTTGAACGTGTGACATCACAGTGTTCTCGCGCTAATTTTCCCGCGATAAATTTAGAGGTGTATCATACATCTGTAATGAGTGTACTATAGCTATTTCTTCGATACCTGCCTTAGATGATTTGTGGGTTTTTTTAGTGGGTTTTTTATTTTGACAGAAAGATTATATAATTATATATAAGCAAGAGTTAAGCTAATGTTGTGTATATGAACAATAAGTATAAGTAGGGAGAAAATTAAAAAAAAGTCATTTTGAACTAATTAATAAAGAATACAGAGAAAAAACTAGTAGACCAATTGTTCACGGAACAATTAGAGGCCTTTCCACCTTTCATAATGATTTTTAAAAAAATCCCGAAAATGTTGATAATTAATGAGTAATTAGAGAAAAATCAATTTCCGACTCAATATCAAAAGGAAATAAAAAAACGGGCACGACGGGTTTCGAACCCGCGACCATTAGATTTGCATTCCTTTACACTAACCACGAGGCCACGGCGACTCTTAACAGGTGCGCGTTTTAAATTCTATAGGCTGTCAATTGAATGAATGTGATGCGATGCAAAACAATACACACCCGTATGGTTTAGATCCGCCGTGTTTACAGTATTCCGGAAACTGTTTATAGAAGATTTAGATGCCTAATGAATAGATAGGCACTTAGCGATTGGTGATTATGCCTATTAATTTATAAATAAAAAAATCAGTGCTGCTTATAAACAATGTGGCCGAATAGCGTTGACTAAGAAATAAAAACAGGCCGGGTCAAACTCTGGTCGCGAGCGGCTATTTGAAGGTGTTGAAAATGTAAACTAAATTCATATAAAATTGGGGTCAAGGAAGTAAGAGTTATCTTTCATACAACTTCAACAAATAGCGTCACAGGTTGCTGATAAAAATGCAAACACAGATTTTCAGTAAAATTTGAGCATGAATTTATTGGAAACAAATATCGAAGCGTTGAAATTTCGTTTCTCGGGATGATGGTTTGATGCCGCTGGAGTGTATAACTTTCTTCATTATGGTTCATTTCATTTCAAATTTGGCAGGCAATTAGATTCAGGTGTGAGGAACAATATTCTGAATTTTCACCAAGTTCTACAGAGTTTTACTGAAGTTGGAATTTTTATTCAGAGGCGTAGTCTAAAACGCGGTCTGGAGTCAAATCGCAGTTTTAAAAAATTCTGACAAACGGTTGTAACACATTGTTAGGTGTTATTTTTAAAAAAAGAAATATTTAATTTTAAGTTTAAAAAATTGAGTGTTAATTTGGTATAAGAATTCAATCCTTGCACAAAAGAAGGGAGGAGGAGGGGGGGGGCTACATGTAATTGTACATATAAATGAATCTGATATATATTTGTTGCATACACTAATGACACATCAGTTCTTAGAGGTCAAAGGTCAAAAGGTCAAGGTCAAAGGTCACACTTAAAAATAGGTGGGGAGGGGGGCGGCTAATTCATTGTACACATATAAATGAATCTAATATATATGTTGCACAAATTTATAACACATCAGTTGTAAGAGGTCAAGGTCAAAGGTCAAAGTCAAAGGTCACACAAAAAAAAGGGGGGGGGGTGGTTTTGGATGTGTTTGTGAAATTAATGAAATTCAAAGGGGCATTACAGCTAAAAGGGGGCGTCCGACCCTTTTGGGATCAATAGACTGAGGAACCTTCTAAGTGTACTGAAGACATTGGTAAAAGTTTCAAGTCTCTATCTCTTATGATTTCAGAGGAGTAGCGATAACAAGCATTTCGTACAATAGGAGCAATAACTCACTAACTGTTTCAAGGTTGGGGGCTTAAGGGCTACATTTTAAAATGGCTTAAGAAGTCATACTACATCCTTGATAAAGTTTCTTTATACCACCGTAAACAAAAGAGATACGAAAAGTCATGAATACACAGATTTTCAAATGACCTTGACCTTTGACCTTTAAGTCATTTGGATCGGCCAAGGTAGACGCTCCCATCCCAAGTGGTCCGAAGTCTCCATGACGAATAGTAAAAAAGTTGGAAGTGATTTAATCGAAATTTAAATACTTTCAGGGGCAATAACTGATAGAAGGGGGCCTTGGACCCTTTCGGTACGAATAGATTGAAGAAGCGTCTAAGTGAACTACAGTCATTAGTAAAAGTTCCAAGTCTCTATCTCTTATGGTTTCAGAGGAGTAGCGAGAACAATCACTTCATACACAAAGGGTAATAACTTTGTAAGTTCTGGGTGGTATCAGGAAAAAGTGTTTCAATATCTCTGGAAATAAAAAAGCTGTCCCTGGAAAAAAAGAGAAGAAAAAAGTTAATAATAATAATAAAAAACATAAGAAATACAAAAGGTCTTTCACCTGAAAGGTGGAAAGACCTAATAAACAGTTAAAAGATCTATGCAGATATTGCATATTTTCTAACTATTAAATTGGAAAATGGGAAATTACACACCTACAAACAGGTACCGGGGCACGGATACAGCGTATGCCAACAATAAACAAATTTCAGTAAAAAAAACTATGAATCAGGAAAAAAAATTCAGATAACAAGGAAGAAAAATGATACTGTATTTAAACTTTACACTTTTGACCAAAGAACTATATATGATATTAGTCAAATTTGGCCCCCATAATTTGCCATTTTTTAAAGTGTTTCAGGTACATTAAATTGTTGTGTTATTTTTTTAGAAGAGTTGATATAAACTATATTTTTCACCTATTTATTTGATTAATTTGCACGCACTGGCAGTATATGACGTCAGAAGTGACGCTATTTTTATAATTCAATCAAAATCAGTCATTATTTGACATTTTTCGTATCTTTTTTCGAATGGGAAATATAGAGCGACGCTTTGAACAAGAACAAAATTTTTGTCATTTATAAGTACTGACTAGATACATCTTTGGTGAAAATATTTTGTTTGTTCAAGCAATCGCTCAATGTTTTCTTAAAGAAAAACTGCTTGAAAACCAGCCGTTTTACACTAAAAATACGAAAATGGCGGGAAAAAGTAAATTTTATGATGTCATATTTTTAAATTGTGGGCACTTTGTTCAAAATAAAAATTATGAATAAACTTCAAATGTACATCTGTATAAAGAAAACAAAGAATTACAGTAAAATGATGATGTTCATTTTAGGGGGCCATTTTAGGCTCAAACCATATATAGTCCTTTTAAATTACATTTTACAGACTGATCAATTTTCTCAAAAAGTAAAGAACGGTTTTAGGGGAAGCAATTAAGTCTATGTATTTTGTAGGAATTTTAATATTATTAATATTATATAATTCTCTCTCTCTATCTAAAAAAAATTCTTTGATGTTAAATGCTGTCAAAATATCACGAAGTTGACAATGATGCAAGGTATGTGTAATTCTTGCTGCGCTCGCCACAACAGTAGCACTGTAAAACATAGGCCTATTATATATATATGATTGCGCCCATGAGAAAAGGGTGCTTATGACATTTTTTGCACATTTTTAGATATTTACATAATTGAATTAAACACAGCTTAAAGTTGTCAAATCTAAAATTTTATGGCTATACGCTAACTCCAAGTAGAGTTTTTTGTCCATTAACAGTGATGCTATTTCAATACGAAAATCACGACGTCCTGTTTCACATACGCAACGTCAACAGTTTTTTTTAAAAGTAAAGGTGATCAATCATGACTGAGAATTAGTCGTTTAATAAACGTAAAATACATCACCTTGTTATCAGTATCTTATCACATTGTTATGCGTACGTATAGTTGTATGCTTGCATCTATGCTATTCATTTATTTCAAAAACAAAGGTTTGTTGTTGTTGTTATTTTTTAAATCATAAATAAAAATGTTTCTACTGACAGCGCAGTTGTCTGCCAGTGAAAAGTTATTATTCAAAAAAAGAAATGGCGGTTGTTTGGTTTCAGTTTCAGTTTATTTTGGGATATCAACGACAAACCAGTTAGTAGAGTATTCTATGTGAACATATTTCATTTACATAAACACTGTCCTTTCCATATAAACAATCAATACCTAATATATATTAGTAGCTTTTGTTCTTAAACAACATATGCGATTTTCGTGACATTATTAAATATGTCATATTTTAGTCTTGAACTTTGAAAACAATATCAGAAGTAACGTATTATACAATTTTGTTTAATCATGATCCATTGTACAACTTATTGATTCAATTATAATAGCAGCACTGAAATATTCTTTTGAAGTTGTAAGAATAGTTTCAGAAGTAACTAGACTTTAACATGTGCACTCACAGATAAACACGATAAGAAAAAAGTAGTTAATTCTACCACTGCGGGATCGTGCCCTTTTTTCCATTCGACTTTATAGGCAGAATTCATGGGAAAGAGTGCCCCTTCCATGGATCGGATATTCACCCCTTCCAATATTGATAAATTTCACATATTTTAAATTTATTTTTTTTAGTGTATGTGGGATATTTTTACAATCCGATCGCTTCTAGTCACATTTTTTTTCAATCTACTGTGATTGTTTTTCTACAATTGTTAAGCTTCCCATCACCCCCATGCCTTTGCTTACACATTTCGAGCATGCCCACACCCGAAAAAACAACATCCAGACAATTATCATCTGTGTGTGACTATTCCACAGCAAATATGTAGGTTTACTATTATAGAGAAAACATGCAGTATGCAGAGATTAATTCCGTGTTTTGAATGTATATTTCACCATCACTTTAAAATAATTCTCAACCGTCCATTACCCATAATCCAAAGCTTATGCATGCTTTTAATTACACCGCCAGTGCGCTGTCTTCTATCTGTATAATTAGTCTCTATGTATTGTACATTTCAATATCATTTGTTAATCTTACACACTTCATTAAAACCGTAAATAATTTTATGAATCCGCTCCTTCGACTAAAATAAATGTGAAAATAAAGCTCTGGTTCGGACGGGATCATGAAACTGTCTGAATTCTCAAGTTCTTTCAGTAACGGTCACAAGAAAATGAACAAGAATATTAAGATTGGTCTTGACGATTACAAAGTAAACATAATGTACAATTTTATTTATCATCTATTTTTTGTTTGCAACGTATATTTAGAAATCAGGTCAATGTATAATTAGGTTGGAGTTAACCTGTAATAGGAATCACATTATCTCTTTGGTACTTTTCCATGACCATTTTGTTGTTCTGGCTCTTTGTTTAAAGATATAACTTGAAATCTGGAGTTTTAATTTTTAGAAAAGGATAAGAGTATGATTACATCATTTCTGATCATTTTGTTGTTCCGGCACTTTGTTTAAAGATATAACTTGAAATATGAAGTTTTAATTTTTAGAAAAGGATAAGAGTATGATTACATCATTTCTGACCATTTTGTTGTTCCGGCTCTTTGTTTAAAGATATAACTTGAAATGTGAAGTTTTAATTTTTAGAAAAGGATAAGAGTATGATTACATCATTTCTGACCATTTTGTTGTTCCGGCTCTTTGTTTAAAGATATAACTTGAAATATGGAGTTTTAATTTTTAGAAAAGGATAAGAGTATGATTACATCATTTCTGATCATTTTGCTGTTCCGGCTCTTTGTTTAAAGATATAACTTGAAATATGGAGTTTTAATTTTTAGAAATGGATAAGAGTATGATTACATCATTTCTGATCATTTTGTTGTTCCGGCTCTTTGTTTAAAGATATAACTTGAAATAGGAAGTTTTAATTTTTAGAAAAGGATAAGAGTATGTGTACATCATTTCTGAATCATTCTCAAGAATCAACATCCAGATAGTCACTTTCACTCATGTTCATTACAAGGAATAGGACCACTAATCAAGAATTTGACTGTTTAACACTTTTTAAACACAGGCAACAGTATTAAAAACAAAATCAACATCATAGGGAAAGAATTAAAAACAAAATTTTAATATTAACATAGCAATTTGCAATACAAAAAAGAAAAAACCCGTCTGTTTAAAACGTCCTTTTTAACCAAAACACAGCCGATAGGAACATTAAATGGTGTTTTGATTAAGTTGTACATTAAGTTAACTTCTTTTTTTATATTTACATCCACCAAGTATGATTCCCTCTATTTTTTAAGAAAATTAATTGTAATTCATAGCTCTTTAGAAATTGACGGGATTGAAATTTACACGCTCCGTTTATCGATTGGTCGAAACATTAATCAACCTAGGACAAATACTGGACTGCACAAAAGAACCATGATGATGTCAAACTCAACCTCCCATTTAAGACGACTTAGCTTTTCCGTTTATTTAACGTATTGATGTACATTAACAAAGATTTAGTTATTTTTACTTACTCTTTACGACCAATCCATTAACTTGTTAAAAGAAGGATATAAATATAAACAATAAAATACTTTCATTGATGATACATGCGGGTTATGACAGTAGCGATTATCGCAGAGAAAAATTATATAACCCACTGGGGCGTGTTATGTTAATTCATATTTAATTATTTAATTTCATCAAAATATATAGGGTAGAAATAATTAGACTTGGCCTCATTAAGAATAAAGACAGGGAATTTTTTTTCGGTCATATCAGATTTATTTTGTACATGTAAATGCAGCGTTTTACTTAAGATTTAGATAGTGTGAGGAAACACAAGTACATGTTATCTGAACTTAGGACAAATTAAACAGTACAAGTATTTACCAGATCGGTGAGATGTGTGCAGAACTGCATACTTTCATCTCCCTTATTTTTAAATTGAGAAAATATGACTTTTACTGTGTTCTTTTCAGCTTGTTTAACCAGAAATGTTTCTAGTCACTGCATTTTTAGTAATCCATCAGAAAATGATTTAGGAAAATAAGTTTATAGTACATGTACATGCAGCATACTTAAAAAAAGTCGTTCATCATTAAAACAATACCAGCAACGCTACTTGCTGAACAAAGATGAAATATGTACATGTATTTGTTAGGTTCATGTTTTTGCTTTCTAAATTCACGAACTATTAGAGTAGATTTCTATTTAAACGCGAGGGATTAATATCTGCGTAAAATCGCGAGAAGCGCATCTCGCTAATTTTAAAATCTTGCTTTTATTTCTTAACATATGTAACCTACATTAAACTTTAATAAAAAATTCAGCATTCGCGATTTTATGTTCTCGCGATTTGATGGAAAACGGCTGAATCGCAGAATTACATGTAAGTACTCGCGTAAAATTAGGAATCTACAGTATGTGGTCTGAATGATTTCCTATCTTTAAAATAAGATTATTTTTTTTTATTTGTGCTGTAAATATGTTAATATCAATGGGCTGTTAAAAAAAAAAAGGGTGAAGCAGTCAGCTAAAATTAAAATCAAAATATTTCTATAAAACTTCTCCAAATCATTTGGAGCATTAAGCTAATATCGGGAAAAACAGAAATACATGTAGTTAAACAAATGTGTGTGCAAGTAAAGAATAATAAGAGTTTATTTAAAATAATGTGAAAATTAAATTTAAAAAAGGGATAAAAACTATACGCGATGAAAATGACGCGTTAAAAATCTTGCGCGTTTCAGACTACGTTATGACGTAACGTCATATGTTTGTGACGTTATTTCTCTGTTTTGTCAAAAACGCCATAAGCACCCTTTTCTCATGGGCGCAATCATATTTACTACATTCATTCACTGGAACAAATTAAAAAATCTGTTTTTCTGTTTTGAAACGCCCGCTATTTACTTCAGTTTTCAATATACAGGTGACAATTGATGGCACAAATCTCAATCTCTCAAAGTTCTTGCAGAAATCTTGAAGAGTTATCATGGTCCCGATTTTTCTCTTAATAATAAGCAATTATATTCTTGAATGATCTCTTGAAGTTCTTGATCTCTCAAAGTGAAACATCAAATTCAACAGTTTATGAAATTGCCAGGAAAATTAAACCACATTTTATTTGAAATATATTCAGTAACTATAAGTAAACATAAAATTAGCTACAGGACTGTAGCTCCCGGTCTAAAAAAAATCGGATGGACGACCTTGGAGCTACAGTGCCACCCATTGAAAAAATTGTGTATTTATTGTGCACAAAAACGTGTGCTAGTTTGGGACTAATTAACCTTATTTATATGCAAATTCTGTGAAAACAAATTCATAAATGCATATTAATATGAAAAGAAAAGGCATGTACATGTAGTATTGAAATTTGATTCTTCATGAAAATTTAATTGACAGCTTTTCTCTAATTTGTTACAGTGTTTAATTAAATTGCCCTCTTTATGTAAAAATATTACAGGCTGGGAAGACAGCAGTGTCCAATTTCTTAGCAGATGCCACAGAGGGTTCTAGTGGAGAATATCATCCTACACAAGGAGTGAGGTAAACACATACATGTATTACAGAAACAAATATCAAATGTACCTGTTAACCACGCATGTGACTGCTTTAAAAAAAGTTTATCCTTAAATTTGATCCTAGCCCTGCATGTCTGTTACTTTTGATATATTCTTTAAAAAACTTCAGCTGTTGTCTGATAGGTTTTTTTTATACATTATTAAAAATATTGCATGCATTGTACCATAGTAAAAATGTAATAAGGCTCTTTTTAAGCTCACCTGAGCTGAAAGCTCAAGTGAGCTTTTCTGATCAGAATTTGTCCGTTGTCTGTCGTTGGTGTTGTCGTTGTCGTTGTAAACTTTTCACATTTTCACCTTCTTCTCCAGAACCACTGAGCAGATTTCAACCAAACTTGGCACAAAGCATCACTGGGTGAAGGATATTCAAGTTTGTTCAAATGAAGGGCCACACCCTCTTTAAAGGGGAAATAATTTAGAATTATTTAAAATTTGTTGGTATTTTTCAAAAATCTTCTTCTCAAAAACTAATAGGCCAGAAAAGCTGTAACTTGTATGGAAGCATCCTCAGTGAAGGGTATTCAAGTTTGTTCGAATGAAGGGCCACACCCTCTTTAAAGGGGAAATAATTTAGAATTATTTAAAATTTGTTGGTATTTTTCAAAAATCTTCTCAAAAACTAATAGGCCAGAAAAGCTGTAACTTATATGGAAGCATCCTCAAGTAGTGTAGATTCAAGTTTGTTCAAATCATGGTCCCCGGGGGTAGGGTGGGGCCACAATGGGGGGGATGGATTTTTACATAAGAATGTATAGAGAAAATCTTTAAAAATCTTCTTCTCAAAAACTATTAGGCCAGAAAAACTCAAATTAGAGTGGAAGCATCCTCAGATAGTGTAGATTCAAGTTTGTTTAAATCATGGTTCCCAGGGGTAGGGTGGGGCAACAAGGGGGGGGGGTGAATTTTTACATAGAAATATATAGAGAAAATCTTTAAAAACTTCTTCTTAAAAACTATTAGGCCAGAAGAGCTCAAACTTGTGTGGAGGCATCCTCAAATAGTGTAGATTCAAATTTGTTTAAATCATGGTCCCCAGGGGTAGGGTGGGGCAACAAGGGGGGGGGTGAATTTTTACATAGAAATATATAGAGAAAGTCTTTAAAAACTTCTTCTTAAAAACTATTAGGCCAGAAAAGCTCAAACTTGTGTGGAGGCATCCTCAAATAGTGTAGATTCAAATTTGTTTAAATCATGGTCCCCAGGGGTAGGGTGGGGCAACAATGGGGGGATGAATTTTTACATAGGATTATAAAGAGAAAAATATTCTTGGAAAGTTTTCAGTCTGAAAATCAGTAACTTGTTTGAAAGCACGTGTTGTGCAGATTCAAGTTTGATCAAACCATGATTCCCTAGAGAAAAGTGGGGCCACAAAGCGGGGCACCATGATCTACTGTACTTAGTTGTCACGATATTTTGATTTTGATACTGTAATGCTAATATGATCAGACTTAAAGCTTGTGTTGCTCAGGTGAGCAATGTGGCCCCTGGGCCTCTTGTTACTCATGTAACCTATAAGCATAGTTTCTCTCCCCTTCCCCTAATCTGGTTTATATTTCACCGACAGAGTGTCTTTGGGTAAAGAAAATAAAGTGACCTTGAACCAAGTTACTATGTAAATGGTCAAGGTTTAACCAGATTTTACTGTAAAATCCTTTGTCCATACCTGTTGCAACTTTCAATCTGGCTAATACTTCACTTACAAGGTGCCTTTGAGTAAAGGGTGTGTTGTAAGGTTTTAGGCTACTGGTCAAGGTTTAAGCAGTTTTTATGGTACTGGTAAAATCCTTGTCCAGATCACATTGGCTCAATTTGGCTCATACAACACCCACAGTGCCATTAATTAAAGGATGTGCATGCAGTAACCTTGAACAAGTTTCTCAGTAACTGATCATGGTCATTGCAGATCTTTGTGCAATTAAATCCTTGTCTAGACCATATTTTCTTCCCCTTAGCCTATCGAGCTCATACAACTCACAAAGAATACTTGTGAATAAAAGATTGTGGTGACAGCTAGTGAACAAAGGTAAAGGTCATAACAGGTCTGTGTGAAATCTATGTCCAGACCATATTACATATTACAAATTTGAGTCTACAATAAATCAGGATGTTTTATAGTGATATCACTATAAAACATCCTGATTTATTGTAGACTCAAATTTGTTGAAACCAATAACTGGGCCCCAGAAGTGGTGCAAATATATGATGAAAATCTGTAAAGTATTCTTTGAAATCACATTACTAAAATTGGGCCAATATGAACCGCATGAGAGGTCCTGATTTTTTCATTGGAAAATATCAAAGAAAATATGGAAATAGTTGTATTTGCCATTGGACATCATCTTTGCTAGCCAAGCGTTTATGATCCACTCTGCTCATGTGATGAGCAGAGTGGATTGTAAACCCTTGGCTAGCGAAAATGTTTGTCATTTGCCTTAAATGTCTTAAATACATAGGAATAGCTAGGCATTGTCTTTATATACATGGGAATACATTCTGTAGATTTAAAATTCTTAAATTATTATACCCTTAAACTATAGTGTGGATGCAATGAGGGTTCAGAGTTTAATACTGGGTAAATATAAAAGGTAGAAAGGGATATGAGAATTGTTACTCAGGTGAGTGATGTCGCCCATGTGCCTCTTGTTAGTGTAAATTTATGCTTTCTTTATCAAAATTCCTATTTGTAAAGTATTTATTTTGCTGTATACTGTGTTGCAGAATCCTTGAATTTGAGTCCCAGACCAACAGCAGACAAGGAGTGGATGTGGAATTATGGGATGTGAGTGGTGATCCCAAGTAAGTGTGAAATTTAATGTAAAGGACTCTAAGATGTTGGACCCTGTTGTATTCAGAGAGGCTTAACAGCAATTTAAGAATTGATTTAGGATAACAGATATAGTAAAAAAGAATCAACTCATTATAATGGATGTACAGCAAGTTTTCTAACCCTAAGAGATCACACAAATTGATAGCTTTTACATGTCTGTCTTGATCAATTTAAGGGGCTTTCCCCATAATGAGACACACCTGTGTTTTTTTGTTGTACCTGTATTCCCCCAAGATATTTATCAAGGATAATTCACTGAATACAGTTTTAAAAGGACATAGATAATATCAGTCGTTTAAGAAATTTTTTAGCTAGTAAAATTTTCTGAAATGTTTTGTCAATTTGGGCAAGCTGGTTTAAGGGAAAAAGACAATTAACCTAATTCTAAACAATCAATCAATGTCTTGGGGGGGGGGGGGGGGGGGGGGCCGGGGTTATCAGAAGGCACTCGTTTACATAACCTTTATCTCATCTCATGAAGAGGTTATAATGTGTAAGGTGTAAGAAAAAGATAAGTCCTATGTTTTAGTTAATTTGCAGTTACTTTTAGCAATCAAACTAAAAATTACTTTGAAACAAAAAAGTATGACATACTATATATCCGGGTTTTTTTCGCGTGTCACAAAATTTGCGAAAATGGGGAAAATGTGTAGTATTTTTATTTGTGTCAGTCATTTTTTGCGTATTCAATATTTTGCGATTTCAACAAGATCGTGAAAAAAGCGAAAACTAAATCATCGCAAAAATTACCGGATATATGGTAAATTAAACAATACACTAGAATGACTAGATTGTATTTAAGTACTAAATAGTAGGATCCCAACACTTTAAGCATGGTTAACTTGAATGGGTTGTCCTGTTTCAGATTTGAACCATGTTGGTCAGCATTAGCTAAGGATACTAACGGTGTTATCTTTGTGTACAATCCCGACCAACCCAATCATGACAAAGACCTAGAAAACTGGTAAGCTTGCAAGACTTACCGTATTCATGTTTCTTCTAAAAGTGTTTCAAATCAGTTTTTGGCAAAATAATTGTACTTGACTTATTAGTGATATTTTAATACTGAAATCTTTTTTTTTTTTGGTGAAATATAACAAAGAATTGTTATTATATATGAATGTGTGCATTACTCTACATATGAATGACTCATTTTTATTTTGTTGAAGGTTTAATTATTTTGTTGAAAACCAAAATATCAAAGAAAGTGCCTGTATAATATTTGCACATCATAAACCTGGGGGTAATGACAGAGAAAAATCTGTGCTTTGTAAGTATAGATTATGCTGTCTATAAGAAGCTAGGCAATTTTTAATGAGACCATTGCATGACGTTCAGTAGTTTGTATCAATTTTAAATAGAAAATTGGTGTAGGCCTCTTTATCACAGGTACCTGACATTAAATTTTTTTTTGAGTAAGCTAGTTTCTAGTAACTAATAGGTATTATTAAAGTTCAGGAAATTATCTTACTATAAAAAGAAGTATATTTAACATCAGGTGCCTGAGCATTATATTTCATTTTATTAAGTCACTCACTGACTTTTGATAGCAACAACAACTGTCAACTGTTTTTTCAATTAAGATCAGCATCAATTTCAACTTATTTTTTATTTAAACTAGTTACTTTCATTTTACTGAAAATTATTGTGTTTGTAAAATAGCCCTATATACGGCAGATATATATTTTATTAAAGCTGTAAAGTATTTGAATTTATAGTTGAAATATATTGTATATAAACAGAATTGCATAAGAAATAATCCAGCTTCTTAATAGTTTTTTGCTATTTGTCTTTATATTTATATATAGCTGACACGTTCAAGAAGATTTCTACGATCCACACAAACATTGATGAAGATGGAGATTCACTGAGAAACGAGTTCATGAACTATCTGACCCAATTAATGGCGGCCATGACAGATAAACGTGAACAGGAAGAACTGAGTATCATGAATAATCGATGATGGAGGGAAAACAACTATATAAACACTCTGAAAGTAGAAAATGACTCAAGTCCAATTTCTTACTTGAGGCACTTGTGTTGGGGGATGGGAGATGTTTTATTTTGGTCATTGTAAATTATAACAGTTAATTATCACACAAGAAATGTCTTTATTGGATATTCAGTGCATCATAATATTTATGATAAATATGTGATGTTTTCATGGTTATAGATCTACACTCAATTTCATGGACATAGAAAAATTTCCTCATTTTTTGTTCAGTTTTAAGATTTCTTAAATACATTGTTCACAAGGAAAAATGAACTATTTCTTGGTGTATTTTTTATCTTAATTTAATTTGTTATTTTAAATGGAGAGGAAAAACTGTAATTTATATTCCCTCAATTTAAATAACAATGAAACAAAAATTGACTGTCTTTGCTATTCTTAAAGTTCATATAAGAAAACATATTTGCAAGTGTAAACATACGTCCATGTATGTATCTCTTTCTAAACACTTCAACATGTATGTATCTCTTTCTAAACACTTCAAGTGTCCTCTAACATCCATTTACTTTTGGTGACAATGCCCATGGACCATAAAACATTATCTTTGCTAGGCAATGGTTTACGATCCACTCCTTGTAAGGAGAGAATCGGGCCACTGGGGTATAAACCTTAGACAAGTTCACTGCTTTTGATTAAACTTGCTCAAGTTTCTATGTGTTTTAATGTTTTTTTATTTCTTAAAAAAATTACTGTTTCATTTGTGCACTCTAACATTATTAAGTGTTATCAAACATGTTTGGCATCATTTAAAGGTATTAAAGAGAGCACTAAAATTATTAAACAGAGAGTCATGAGCAAGTCTATACAGCTGTAGTTCAGTTAATGAGGGATAATATGAATTTCAATTAAGAGGGCTCGATGGTCGTGGCCATTTTTAGAATGTATTGATCTCCTTTAAAAGAAGAGCTCCATATCAAAATATAGGAAAATGCCCAAATTTAAAAAATAAAATATATGGATTTTTTCTTTAGTTAATTATAATTTATAGCTTAACAACTCATATCTTATAAAATTATGGAAAGATCTGATGGTTAATTTGTTGACCACCCAGCCTCCTTAATACCCCCCCCCCCCCCTTAAACCATTGAGACTTTTTTTTTTCAGATTGTACACATTCAAGAAAATCATTACTGTATGTATTTTTCAATTCCATTCTTTTTTTTTCATACTGATAAGATCAAGATCAAATCTATCTTTGGTTAATCCAATTTCAGTGTATTTTATTATACTTTTGACAATTATATACATACTACATTTATTTACATTATCTATAAAATGTGTGACGAGGAGAGAGCCGGAAACACTTAATGAAGACACTATTTCAACCTACACATCTAAATAATGAGAAAAATTTCCCTTAAAGGTGTCGTTTACTCAGGGTTTGAGTTCTCAAATTCGGATTGTTATAAAGTTAAAAGTCATGAGTAAAATTTGTTCTAAACATAAAAAGTATTTATGAAATGAATTATTATTGACATAACATTCGATTTTTCTACTGTATTATAGAATTAGGCTCAAACAAAAATTGAAACAGGAAATTCGGACTAAATTTTGCAGATTTTGTTTTCCGCTCAAACATTTTTGGCAGTACCCTAATATTTAAAAATAAGATTTTATATTTTAGTCTTTATAATTTGGCATATTTTCTGTTGGGTTTATCTCACTTATTCATTAAAATTATCGTATGGCACGAATTGCAAAAATATTGAAAAATGCTTAAAAACGATAAAAGACACCATATCTCAAAATTTTGATCATTGACCTCATATACATTTTATGCCAACAGAATAAGGTCAATATCAGTAGTTTAATACTATAAATGTTTTTGAATTATCATCATTCAATTTTTTGTAAAATTTGATCAAAAATGGGTAGGGATTTAAAAACTGGTAGAGGAAATTCGGACTGGAATATTTTAAAAATTGTTGCTGAAATTTTAATGCTTTATATCTATTTAGTGCCACTACCATTCATAAACTGTTTTTCATTTTTTAAAGTGTTTAATTATTTCTAATATTTTCACAATTAAGAAATTCTCAATCGTAGTGTAAAATTTTATTGGATTTTTCTTGATTTTTTGAAATATATTAAATAGCCATTAACTCAAAAACGAGGTCATTGACCTACTTTTTTGAAAGTGAAAAATAACACTACAATCAAAGGTCTATAACATACAATAGATGGGTTTTCATTATCATCAGTGGAATTTTTTTTCATTCTGAGTAAACGTCATCCTTTATCGTTTTTTTTTTCTTTACTATTTCTGGCATACATGTATAATTTTTATAGCCAAATAATTGACACTGAGCGAAATTAACCATTCCTAAACCTTTAGTGGATGCCGCTCAAAGATGTTTGTAACAAAAAATGCACTGCTTCTACGTTAAATTACTAGTGAACCCATGTGATGCTCAAACTGTTCATGAATGCCTATCAAAACCCCATTTGTGCCAAGTGTTGTATCGATTCAAGAAAATAGCATATTTTATTCGCGAAGTTATAAAAAAAAACTATTTGCAATGTTGGACAATCCAACAGATGTATAATGATAAACAACTATTAATGATAAACAACATTTTTATGAAATATAAATAATAAACTAGACGCTCGTTGCGAGCAACAAGAGGTCTTCCGTTTGATTGCACCATAAAGTAGACTATAGGGATAGTTGTTCTTTTCTATCATTTCTTAACACTTCATCAAATTCCATTTAAAACCCTCTATATGAATTTTAATAGACATATAATTATACTTAAATTATACTTAAAAAGTCGCTATTATTGTGATTTTTGATAAAATAAAATTGGAAATCAGTAAAATCTATCATTTCAAATATAAAATCATTATTCTTAACACAACTAAGGAAGAAAAAACATTCGGCACTCGGGAACTGAACCCGGGTCGCCTGGGCATAAGTCCACCACTCTAACGACTGAGCTACGCGGACTCTCGCGTCACGACTTTGAAGCCCGAAATCTCGAGAATGCGTGGATCGATTTGAAAACGGATTACATATTCTGAAGTTTTGAAAGGGTTTCTATCGAGTTAACACATAAAAAAAATTCAAATAAAAAAAGTTGAAAAATGACTAATTTTTGCTTCCTTCCGGTGACGACCGGAAGTGACTGCGGACGTTCGGATATGCGAAGGGCACTGCGGCTGACGACTCTCTACCATCCCTGAAAATTTGAAAGTTCCATCTTTTATAATTTTTTAGAAAAATAAGCCACAAGCAAAAACAAAATCCTTAATATCTCGGGACCGAAAGTGACGATCAAAAAAATGATCGACAATTTTCTTATAAATTTTGTCCAGAGTAAGATCTGAAAGTTTCATGAAAATCGACTGAAGCGTTTTTGAGAAAACGTTACAGAAAACAAAAATAACTAGACGCTCGTTGCGAGCAACAAGAGGTCTTCCGTTTGAATACACCTTAAAAAAGACTATAGAGATAGCTGTTCTTTTCTACCATTTCTTAACACTCTTTAACATAGAGCAAAACCAATACCGGATATCTAAAACGCTATGTAAAATTCAAACCAATATTGTAAAATCCGTATTGTGACGTATTTCGATCCTCGGTCACTTCGCCGGCATCAAAGACATTCCGCCGCAACAACAGTGAATCAGGTTTAACTGCATTACAAATAGATAAAATAGCTAAACGCGGGTCGAAAAACAAATATTTTTTAATATTTATACATGTACTAAGATTTAAAATTATTCTTATGTTTAGAATGACTTTTTTCAATAGTATGTCAATAGAGAGAGAGAGAGAGAGAGAGAGAGAGAGAGAGAGAAGGAGAGAGAGAGAGCTCTTAGCTAGGCTAAGCAATTGCTTTTGCTTATTGGAATACAACTTTATATTTAGTATCGACATCTTTCTGGGTTGACCCTTGAATCCAATATAGGAAACTATGAGAACTACGCACAAGCAAGGCTACAACTGCAGAAAAGTTTCAACGAATTGTTTAGATCCGTGTTTACTCTGATGGTTTGAACACAGTCCGTTTGATTGCACCATAAAGTAGACTATAGGGATAGTTGTTCTTTTCTATCATTTCTTAACACTTCATCAAATTCCATTTAAAACCCTCTATATGAATTTTAATAGACATATAATTATACTTAAATTATACTTAAAAAGTCGCTATTATTGTGATTTTTGATAAAATAAAATTGGAAATCAGTAAAATCTATCATTTCAAATATAAAATCATTATTCTTAACACAACTAAGGAAGAAAAAACATTCGGCACTCGGGAACTGAACCCGGGTCGCCTGGGCATAAGTCCACCACTCTAACGACTGAGCTACGCGGACTCTCGCTTCAGAACTTTGGAGCCCGAAATCTCGAGAATGCGTGGATCGATTTTAAAACGGATTTCATATTCTGAAGTTTTGAAAGGGTCTCTATCGAATAAAAACATTAAAAAAATTCAAATTAAAAAAGTTGAAAAATGACTAATTTTTGCTTCCTTCCGGTGACGACCGGAAGTGACGGCGGACGTTCGGATATGCGAAGGGCACTGCGGCTGACGACTCTCTACCATCCCTGAAAATTTGAAAGTTCCATCTTTTATAATTTTTTAGAAAAATGAGCCACAAGCAAAAACATAAAATCCTTAATATCTCGGGACCGGAAGTGACGATCAAAAAAATGATCGATAATTTTCTTTCAAATTTAGTCTAGAGTAACATCTGAAAGTTTTATGAAAATCGGCCGAAGCGTTTTTGAGAAAACGTTACAGAAAAAAAAAATAATAATAATAATAATAATAATAATAGAGGAAAAGAAACAAAGCAATAACAATAAGGTCTTCCGTTGGAAACGGAAGACCTTAATAATAGAGGAAAAGAAACAAAGCAATAACAATAAGGTCTTCCGTTGGAAACGGAAGACCTTAATAAATTCATTGATCTGACGGATTTTGCGTAGTACAGTATGTATGCAGATAGGTATATACATTCTGGGTGAGAATAGTCACAAACCCAGACCTTGAGTAATGTTTGGACATTTCTAATCATGGCCTACGCCGGACCAATATAATATGCAGGTAGATGATATTGCGTATTGTTTTATTTAAGCTGTACTTGAAGAGAGAGAGAGAGAGAGAGAGAGGGAGAGAGGAGAGAGAGATTTTTAATTTCCCTCATTGTCGGAACCCACGGGTTTTCTATCCGTTACACTGCTTTCAACAACCCACGGGTTTTCTATCCGTTACACTGCTTTCAACAACACTGTTGAAAGCAGTGTAACGGATAGAAAACCCGTGGGTTCCGACTATGAATTTCCCTATATCTGAATGTAAAATCATCGCAATGTACATTTATCGATAAACCCGCGAAAGAAATTGAACTTCCATCAAGTTTACTATTACTAATTTTTATAGAAAAGATGGTGCCTAGAATGTTTTCAATTTCATTATCAATCAACTCGGTGGAATAGTTTTTTGTGAAGATATATACTGTACATGCCTCCTACGAAAAGTAGCCCTATATTTGTTTAACTCCTTTATTCAAATAAACAACAACAGTTATTTATTGTGCATGTACATACATGTATATATCTTTTTTTGGGTATCACAAAAATCTGAAAAATTAAGGACGATTCAATTAATTAAGCTTTGTCAGCTTGTAAGTTTTATGTTGAATTTCAAAAATTCGAATATCTTGGTAAAGGTATGCATGGCGGATCGATATCTACAAAAATATATTTTTATCTACCAAATGGCGAGTTTAATAAAGTACAGTAAATATAAGTTCAATGCTTCTAACATCTTGGGTTTATGGGGAGCGAAGACAACACACATCAAAATTAATAACCCATATAAAACCCATTTATGTGATTTTAAAATATTGTTTGTTCCTATCGCTCTCCATCTGTGCGAAGATTCAAGGAAATAGCTTATTTATTCGCAAAGTTTTTTTTGTTTTGTTTTTGTTTTTTTGGGTTTTTTTGCAAAAAAAAAAATAAATATGTGCAATGTTGGACAATCCAACATTTATGTATTCACTAAGAATGGTAAACAACATTTTTATTAAATATAAATAATCAATAAATTCATAGATTTGACGGAAATTACGTAATACAGTATGCATGCTGATAACGTATTTACATTCTAGCTCTCGTGCGTATATGAGCACAAACCCAGGCCTTATAAAATGTTTGGGCATTACTAATCATGGCCTTCGCCGGAGCAAAATAATGTACATGTAGTTGATATTGCGTAATGTTTTATTTAAGCTGTACTTGGAGAGAGAGAGAAGAGAGAGAGAGAGCGCATTTCATTTATCTCCAATAATTTGCAAAATCGCCGCAATGTGCATTGAAATCCATAGAAGAAATTGAAATTGTATTGAACTTACTATTTTGAAGAAAAAATGTGTTTTTAATGAAATATTAAATTTTCAAGTTGATAACATTCAGCTCTTTGGTTTAGTTTATTTCTGTAAAGATATATACTTGCCTCGTTTGAAAAGTAACCCTAAATTTGTTTGATGCCTGTATTCAACATCTTCGCTAGCCAAGGGTGACGATCCACGGTGTTTCTAGAGAAACACCGTGGATCGTCACCCTTGGCTAGACACCCTTGGCTAGCGAAGATAGTATTCAAAGAAACAAGAACAATTTTTTTAAAGTTCAACGCCTCTAACAACCCACACATTGTGACTAAACAGGATGCCCGAAACAAACCACATCACATAATAACAAAATATATGTAACATCATATGACTCATCGTCGGATACCAACGGGTGATCGCGTATTTTAGACGCGATCACCCGTAGGTATCCGACGATGCATATGATTATGGCATGTCAAACGTTGCAATATTCGATCTTTTCCATTTGTATTATATAATTTTTCACTTGTATTGTATAATTTTCTATCTGTATTGTATAATTTTCTATTTGTATTCTATAATTTTCCATTTGCATTGTAAAAATTTCATTTGTATTGTATAATTTTCTATTTGTATTCTATAATTCTCCATTTGCATTGTATAAATTTCATTTGTATTGTATAATTTTCTATTTGTATTCTATAATTTTCCATTTGCATTGTATAAATTTCATTTGTATTGTATAATTTTCTATTTGTATTCTATAATTTTCCAATTATATAATTTTCCATTTGTATTGAATATCGGTAATTTACACAATACAAATGGAAAATTATAGAATACAAATAGAAAATTATACAATACAAATGAATATTTATACAATACAAATGGAAAAGATCGAATATTGCAACGTTTGACATGCCATATATGACAGTTAGGGCGTTCCATATCTTTGCGTAGTTGTTCGTCTTGTCATGCGTGTATGAATTGCAATCTATTTACGTAAGAAATAGAGGGGAACATTACTTAGTGTATGTAAATACACAGATATGTGCGCATTAATCTTGCTACATGTATAACTTATCAAAGTCCATTGAAAGTCGGTCTGTGTGTGTGGGCTGTCCAAAAAGTTGGAAACTTTTTTTTCCCCCAGTTCAACATAAAATTAAACGCTTGCCGGTGCTGTTCCGTCCAAATGATGTCCCCCCCCCTACCATGAGAAAACATGAAAACCAGCATTGAACTTATATTTACTGTACTTAATAAAGTACAGTATATATAAGTTCAATGCTTCTAACATCTTGGGTTTATGGGGAGCGAAGACAACACACATCAAAATTAATAACCCATATAAAACCCATTTATGTGATTTTAAAATATTGTTTGTTCCTATCGCTCTCCATCTGTGCGAAGATTCAAGGAAATAGCTTATTTATTCGCAAAGTTTTTTTTTGTTTTGTTTTGGGTCCCCCCCCCCCCAAAAAAAATAAATATGTGCAATGTTGGACAATCCAACATATATGTATGCACTAAGAATGGTAAACAACATTTTTATTAAATATAAATAATCAATAAATTCATAGATTTGACGGAAATTACGTAATGCAGTATGCATGCTGATAACGTATTTACATTCTAGCTCTCGTGCGTATATGAGCACAAACCCAGGCCTTATAAAATGTTTGGGCATTACTAATCATGGCCTTCGCCGGAGCAAAAATAATATACATGTAGTTGATATTGCGTAATGTTTTATTTAAGCTGTACTTGGAGAGAGAGAGAAGAGAGAGAGAGAGAGAGAGAGAGAGAGAGAGAGAGAGAGAGCGCATTTCATTTATCTCCAATAATTTGCAAAATCGCCGCAATGTGCATTGAAATCCATAGAAGAAATTGAAATTGTATTGAACTTACTATTTTGAAGAAAAAATGTGTTTTTAATGAAATATTAAATTTTCAAGTTGATAACATTCAGCTCTTTGGTTTAGTTTATTTCTGTAAAGATATATACTTGCCTCGTTTGAAAAGTAACCCTAAATTTGTTTGATGCCTATATTCAACACCTTCGCTAGCCAAGGGTGACGATCCACGGTGTTTCTAGAGAAACACCGTGGATCGTCACCCTTGGCTAGACACCCTTGGCTAGCGAAGATAGTATTCAAAGAAACAAGAACAATTTTTTTAAAGTTCAACGCCTCTAACAACCCACACATTGTGACTAAACAGGATGCCCGAAACAAACCACATCACATAATAACAAAATATATGTAACATCATATGACTCATCGCCGGATACCCACGGGTGATCGCGTCTTTTAGACGCGATCACCCGTAGGTATCCGACGATGCATATGATTATGGCATGTCAAACATTGCAATATTCGATCTTTTCCATTTGTATTATATAATTTTTCACTTGTATTGTATAATTTTCTATTTGTATTCTATAATTTTCCATTTGCATTGTATAAATTTCATTTGTATTGTATAATTTTCTATTTGTATTCTATAATTTTCCATTTGCATTGTATAAATTTCATTTGTATTGTATAATTTTCTATTTGCATTCTATAATTTTCCAATTTTTTTCTATAATTTTCCATTTGTATTGAATATCAATAATTTACACAATACAAATAGAAAATTATAGAATACAAATAGAAAATTATACAATACAAATGAATATTTATACAATACAAATGGAAAAGATCGAATATTGCAACGTTTGACATGCCATATATGACAGTTAGGGCGTTCCATATCTTTGCGTAGTTGTTCGTCTTGTCATGCGTGTATGAATTGCAATCTATTTACGTAAGAAATAGAGGGGAACATTACTTAGTGTATGTAAATACACAGATATGTGCGCATTAATCTTGCTACATGTATAACTTATCAAAGTCCATTGAAAGTCGGTCTGTGTGTGTGGGCTGTCCAAAAAGTTGGAAACTTTTTTTTCCCCCAGTTCAACATAAAATTAAACGCTTGCCGGTGCTGTTCCGTCCAAATGATGTTGTTTTTTTTTTGCCTTGTTTTCTTGATCTTTTTATTTGTTGGTTAGGGCGGGAACGGTTAGTGTAAAGAACACCACCCCCCAATACCATGAAAAAACTTTTTATCACTCTTGCACATATTAAAATTCCGCATGATATACCGTATTATCCGGGGGGGGGGGGGTTTCGCGTGTCACAAAACTTGCGAAAACGGGGAAAATGTGTAACTTTCATTATTTGCGTCATTCATTTTTTTTTTGCGATTAAAAAAACAATACCATATATAGTTTCTGCATATTGATTTTTTGCGAAGTTAAAGTGATCGCCAAAAAGACGAAAATTAGTTCATCGCGAAAATTACCGCATATACTGTATACTCTCTTGAACATGTATTAACCCACATTGGTGATACGTGTATCAAGCTCTACAACTTGCATGTATATTTGAACAATTCTGTCTTTAAAATATGTAAAATGTGTTAACTGGTACGTACAACGCGGGGTATGGTGGCTTTGCCACAACCCCCTCCTCCCTCCGCTTTTTTAAGCGGTTAGCGTATACGCTAAACGCATTATGTCATGTAACCAAAACTATTACGCAACCCAAAAGTGAAAGTGCTAACTAATAACGATGAATCAAAGTATTGAGAGTACTAAAAGCTGGACCAGTATGAGTGTGCCTCTTTTTTAACAAGAATGAAAAATTATCTATATTTTAAACTAAAACAGCGATTGTTCTTTTGAATGAAGCAAGCATTTTGCTGAGTTTTGATTCAGAGTTGAGCAATAAAACAACGTATTTAATGACAATAATTAACTCTGTTACTGAATCCGCAGTACTTTGGAAAAAAAATCCGAGAAAGGGAATATTGTAGTACATTGCGTAATAAAATGAAATCGTCCTCTGGTTCTCTTGCATTAAAATTAGGTTCCTTGTGAACATTTTGTGATGAAAATATGCACACCCGAGGGTTTTTTTCTCAGCTTGTGTTACATTTAAAGTATAAAATAAAAGATTTCTAAACTTAACTTTATTATAGATTAAAAATGTACCAGCTGCCATGAGGGCATAAATTTTTTTGGTGTTTTTTTGTCAGTAGGATAAACGTGCGTAATAGTTTGTATAACAAAATAACCAAGAAGCTTCGAAAATGTAGTCTATCTTCACTTTTAAACGCTTGTGTAGTTAAATATAATATCGATATTCCATTTTTGCTCAATTCAAGCATTACAAGATACGAAGAATTTAAATTAAACTCCCTCCCTATGTTCTATAAAGAGGTTCTTGTGGCCTTTAACGAATGCAAAGATATTTCATTAACCAATTTTGCTAATCAAAATATCTGGTTCAATAAAAACATATGTTTTAAAGGTAAATCTTTATTTTTTTCAAGTTGGACTAAAGGTGGTTTATTATTAGTAAAAGACCTTTTTAATGAGAATGGCTTTAAAACAATAAATGATATAAAAGGATGCTTGGCATCAACAAACAATTTTTTATGTGAGTACTTAATAGTTAAAAATGCAATAAAGATGCACCTTTCAAGAATAGATCTACGAACCATAAATTCCACGAATTCGCTCATCAAGTTGCATTTCTATTTTGAAGGAAAGTTAGAAGATACTTCAAATAAAAAGTCTAACTTTTTCTATAGCATTCTTGTAAAAAAGAAATCCCAAAAACCTATTATGGAAAATATATGGTGTAAGGAATTCCAAATAGATAAGTACCATTTCAATGAAATCTACAAGAACAAGATTCGGTCATTATTTGATAAATCTGTAGCAGAATTTAATTATAAATTACTTCACAACCTGTTAACCACAAATCTGTCTGTTAGTAAATGGGATAAAAACATTAATGGGAATTTGATAATTGCAACATACCAGAAAATATAAAACATTTGATATTTGAATGTGATTTGTTAATGCCACTTTGGCGAAAAATTTCACTGATACTAAATATTGATGCTACATGGAAATTGATCGTAATTGGATTTATTTTCACCAGCAACAAATATACGTTTATCTTAGATAACACTTTGTCATTCATTGCATGTAAAATTTACAAATATAAAATGAAATGTAGAATCTTAAACGAACATGTGTCATCGGAGGGTATGCGCTGTTTTTAAAAAAAATGCGCTATTGCAATTGTATCTTACTGTTAATAAATCAAAATGTATAAATTTAAACTTTAGCATTCTTGAAAAGTTATCAAATAGTATTTGATAAATGAAATATTGTAAACTTTATTATAAGTACTATGTAATGTATAGGAGGGAGACCTGCCCTTCTTTACATATATGCGGTAGGCAATTTTGGACTGTGGTTGTTGATGCTAGTCCTGCCGCATATTTGTTCTTCATATATATGTATATTTATTGCTGAAAAAAAATTATTGAACATGTGTGTACTTGAACATGTCTACTAATATATGAACAATATTGATACGATCATAATATCAATGACTGAATGACTTCCCCGAATAGTACTCTTATTTTACATTACTATTATAATATATACATGTATGTGTTTTTTTATATTTGCGCCTATTTACGCTTTAAAAAATACAATTATAAATACTAGGAAAATAGATATTTTGTACACTATATATGGATATATGATTTATTTATACCGCTGATTGGCATTGCTGATCCAGGGGGCCCCTGGCACCCCAGGTGATGCATATCTAGAGAGCCTCTGCGGAGGTATTATCTCGCATTCAAATATATTGTGTTTAATAAATATTAAAAAAAAAAAGAAGAAAAAAAGCTTTTATGAGACAAAAAATGTTAATCCCACCGACAATAGTCTTTGAGTTCGATTTCTTCTTAATCTCCCGGCAGATTAGATAAGTGCTGTACAATAGATGTTTGAACTTGAACTCATGCTCCGAAGGAGATGGGGTATACTGTTTTACCCTTGTGTGTCTGTCTGTCTATAACTCACATTTCGTGAAAGATTTCTCAGCAACTATTAATCGCAGATGCTTAAAATTTCAACACACTCTTTGTTTATGCCTTTTGTTCTGATTCATTTTTTAACAAATCGGACATCAACTTCTTGTTAATTACGACTTTGTTTATTTGAAAATGTTAACACAATCTTTGTTAAGGCATGCCATACGGTGGGATTCATTTTTAAAAATAATTGATGTCAACTTCCCGTTACATATAAATGTAAGCTTTGCTTATTATCAGAATGGCTTTGGTGAGGTTTTTCCAATAGCGTCGCGTTCAAGTCTGTCATTTACGTCAAGCATAAACAATACCCGCTCCTAAACCACAAACTTTCTTACTTTCTTATTGGTGGATTCAGCTTGCCGCTGATTGGGTGCTGTTCGGACTAATTATATATGCACGGACAAAACAATTCTCTGAACTTACATGTATCAGAGAATCAGTCTGATTGAAATCAAACCTTCCACTAGCTCCGTTATTTTGATTTCAATCAGACTGATCAGAGAATGAAAAATTCATCGGGTTACTTTTGCAATTGACTGTCGGAATTGTGGTATTCTTTGAAAGTGTATACTTGTGACAAAACATATATACGGCACATATAGCTGTAGCTCTACGAAGAAAATTTTGGTTAGACTATGCTTCAGTGCAAGTATCCTGATATACGATATTTACGAAAAACCTGCAATTTACGGCGCATTTATTGTTTATATTTACATATTTCTATTAACAAATTAATAAATTGATTGTAAAAAGTAAGTAGAATTCACTAAATTTCTGTTAATGAACATCAGTATACGTCAGCTAAAAGAAACAGCCAAATCGTCTCCTATGGGAATTTGAGTCTGACATCATCATGTTTATTTCGTGCAGTCCGTGATTTTTCTTGATTCGCTGTAGGTTTCGACCAATCGATAAACGGGGCGTGTAGCTTTCAGTCCTGTAAGTTTCTACAGCTGTTCTACACAGCTATGATTTAACGATAAGTTTACGTAAGAAATAGTGGGAATCATACTCGGTAGATGTAAATATTTTCCATTAATGGTATGTAATACATCAAAATAACCTTACAAATATTAATAACCCATATCGTGTGATCTTCTTTTATGGCATGTCAAACGTTGCAATATTCGATCTTTTCCATTTGTATTATATAAATTTTCATTTGTATTGTATAATTTTCCATTAATATTCTATAATTTTTCATTTGTATTCTATAATTTTCATTTGTATTCTATAATTTTCCATTTTCATTGTATAAATTTCATTTGTATTCTATAATTTTCTATTTGTATTCTTGTATTCTATAATTTTCCATTTGCATTGTATAAATTTCATTTGTGTTGTATAATTTCTTATTTGTATTCTATAATTTTTCATTTGTATTGTATAATAATAGAATACAAATAAGAAATTTTACAATAAATATAACAAAATAAACAATACAAACCGAAAATTATAGAATACAAATGGAGAATTATAGAATACATATGAAAAATTATTCAATACAAATGAAATTTATAGAATACAAATGGAAAATTATAGATAACAAATAGAAAATTATACAATACAAATGAAATTTTTAGAATACAAATGGAAAATTATAGAATACAAATAGAAAATTATATAATACAAATGAAATTTATACAATATAAATGTAAAATTATAGAATACAAATAAGAAATTATACAGTACAAATGGAAAATTATACAATACAAATGGAAAATTATAGAATAAAAATAGAAAGTTATACAATACAAATGAATATTTATACAATACATATGGAAAAGATCGAATATTGCAACGTTTGACATGCCATACTTCTTATATATTTCATCTTTTATTTGCAAAATACATGTATACTTTTGAAAATAAATCTTTTGAGGAAATAGACATAAATTCAAAATATTTTATAGGCTAATTTTATATTTTAATCCATGTTTTCTTTATTGGAGGTCAAGTATATTGTATGAAATATTGCTTGATAGCATATAAATTATTCATTTTTCATCAACACTTTTTAGAAAATCCTGCTGAAAAAAAGACAGTTGTCAAGGGTACATGTATAATGGAAGCAAGACAACACATGCGCGGATCCAGAAAATTTTTTCAGGGGGGGTCCGAAGGGTAATTGTGTTTTCCAGGGGGGTCCGAGGCATATTTGCGATAATTTTACTATGTAAATTTAGTAAATTTTCATTTTCCAGGGGGGGGGGGGTCGGGACCCCCTCTAGATCCGCGCATGCAACACTAGTGTATTGAAATTGTTGTTGCCACAAATGGCACACACCTGGAGGACACATTTACGTTACGTTAAATTGTCAGACTTTCATTAAATTGTCAGACTTTGAATTCAACATCTTTTTTAGAGGGGGGGGGGGGGGGCTTTAAATCTACCGGTGAAATGAAGGTATGCGTTTGAGATGGATTCCACGACTTTAGATCCACTGTGCCTGTGGAAACATCGTTTTGTTGTTGTTTTTTTTTTGTTTTGTGTTTTTTTTTGTTATTCTTTGAAGTGTAAATTAAATCAAAGTCTAACAAACACACAAAATCCAAAACAAAATGGTAATCTGAGAACGTTTAGTATTGATAAGCTTTTTCAGGCATATAATTCTATAAACTGTGGCAATTTAACACTTGAAAGCCCAATGTGCACACCATACTTTTCAGACAATGTAGTTTCTTTATTAGCTTAAACTAAATAAACTTAGACTAAATATGTTTCGGGGAAAAAATGCGTTATGTCACATCCAACCTGTATGTCGGTTGTTTGGTTTATTTCAGACCGTTTCATCGAACACACAACAGCTATGATTTGTATGCAAAGGATTTTTACCTCAATTGCGTAACACGAAAATTTACCCAATATAGTTCATGAGAGTTCTGCAGTAGCATTTTTCAGGACATTCACGTTTGCATTCGTTTTTGGGAATCAAGGTAAGCAGAGAGAGATTCAAGTATTTTTATTCAGTCCTCATCTTTTAGTCTATACTAAATTAAATGTATTTTGATTTTATGATTAATTTTGCCTAAAGACAAATCTTTACATTTTTATAATTTATAACTTTTATAATATTTTGTTAACACAATGACTGCATGCATGATGCATATATATACAAGCTATATATGCATGAGGTTCATTGTGAGTGAAATATATTATAACTCCATGCATGCACTATATATCCAAAGGGATATTAACTGCATAATTATATATAAGATTTGATCAGCTGTTAACAGGCAAGGGGTGCATGCATGTGCATGGAAAATGCAATGAAAAGCCTTTGTTTAAAACTAATGCCACAATGAAAATTTGGAAATAAACAGAACTGCAAACTTATAAGCTCATTTTCAAACATACACTAGATCATACATGCATGTATATGTATACATCAAACAGGCATTTCTCTTCTTTCATCCAGGTGAATAAATTTACGAGTATTTAAATATTTTGAATTGGAATCTTTGTTGTTAAGAAACATAACACAAAGAAATGTTGATACTTACTGTCAATATCAGTCACATCAATATTGTGTGTATATCAAAAGTGTGTGTGGGGGGTGGGGGGGGGGTGAATGTTGTTTTGATTATTATAAAGGGATCCAAGATATTGAAACTGTTTAAATCTATTGAAAGGAAATGTTGTAGACATATTTTAATTAATTTAAAAGATATCTTTACTTACCTTACCCTAATAAATTAGTCCAATATGTATTTACCCTAAATTTTTGTTCAAGCTCTCTACTCAAAATTAGTTTAATTAAGTTAAATATACCATAAATCAGTTCAAGTTATAAATATCATAAATTAATTCAAGTTATATATATACCATATATTTAAAAGGGGGTGGGGGGAGGGGGTGTCGCACCTGGCGTGCACCTCCCTAAAATTGTCCAAACAAAGTTATAATTGATAAATAATTCTATTTCTGGCAAAGAAAATATACAACTTGTTATAAGTCTTAATTATTAACTTTTTTGGAAACTCGTGTGATTTCTTTACATTAGACTGATTTCAATGTTGTATTAAGGAAACCTGTGGGTTCAATGGTGTAACGTACATAGAAAACCCATTTAGTTTAAATATGCTCTCCTTGGGTTCAAATGCACCTTTAAATAATTGGTTATACTACCTAGTGTTTTTAATGACTCTTCCATGTTTATTATATATAAAGTACAAACTGGCATGGTTTTCTTTTTTTAAATGTCATTTACATCATATCCCATTGAACTTGATGTTTCTTGTAACTGATTACTGTAAACGTATTATATTTGGCGTGTAATATGATATTTGGCGGAAATAAGTTTTTTAACAAGTTGGCGTGGATTTGAATTAGCATATTCCTGAATGTGATTATTCTAATACATAAATGCATGGCATTTATAGTTATGTACTTGATTTAGCGGAAGCCACATTCCGCCAAAAGCGCTTTAAAGAATACACAGCCAAATGTAGTACGTTTACAGTACTTTACAGCCATTTGTAAGAAAAAATCAGTATAAGAGAATTCAAGATGTTTCTAATATATTTCAACATTAAGGCAGAGGGTTTTGATTGGATTACAGCATGTCTTAAATCTACAAACCTTTATTGATTGTAAATAATTTTAATATTATTTAAGTATAATCAGGAGAAGAAATATCACCAAAGTCTTAAATTACTCCAACTTCCAATCCTGGATCCGCCCCAGGTATGTACCCCAAATTAGAAACCATAGCTGGCCTATATAATATGGCCATGTTACATTTCAAATTTCAATGAGTAAAAGGAATTAGCTTGACCCAGGACAGGATTATAGCTACTTGAAGTACAATTCTTAAGTCTAATCTGTTCTAGGAAGTATGGGACACCAGAAGTTCATTTAATCTCTAAAGATAAATCTCTTTTGATACAAAATTGAGAATTAATGAAAGACTGATATGTTACTAAATAAATTGCTCAGCATCTTTTAAGAGAAAACAAAAAACCATTCCCAGTAATTTATTGCAATTAAAGAAGACATTTTAGAGCTCAAAAGTTACACTGCATATATATGTTCACAATTCATAATTTAAATATATCCATTCAAACTTGTAAAAGAGGAGTTAAATTAGGTAAAAATTCAGATTCTTTTTTTAAGCACCAAGAAAGTTTATTTAAGAAATAAGGAATCATTCTTTTAGTTATTTAAAGCCCGCGGATTTGATTACACTTGATCATATATTTGATCACATTTTAGTTTGAAAAATTGTGGATTGAACTGTGACAAAGAGTGGTCTCAAAAGGAGAAATTATCCCACATATCACATAAAAACTAATATGAAACCACATGAAAAGAATATCCGAATGTGAGGGATGGGGGTAAAGACCATCCAACCCAAGGGATTCAGGTCACTCTCTTCCATTATCTTTGCCTTTAAAATCT
Source organism: Magallana ariakensis (assembly GCA_020458035.1). Lineage (NCBI taxonomy): Eukaryota > Metazoa > Mollusca > Bivalvia > Ostreida > Ostreidae > Magallana > Magallana ariakensis. Next base: position 20,444,368 of record CM035814.1, on the reverse strand, counting down.
AATGGTTTTGGCAATATTTTAATTATAGGTTAATTATCTCCTTTTTCTGATTTTGTTCATTTTAAGCTCGATCAAACTGTGCTTGCACAAGTAAACTCCTAGTTTGAACATAATTGAAGAAACAGTTCCCATTATAAGTGCTTGTTTGACTCATTTTAAAAAAACGTTACGGCTTAAGGACCTGTATTGACCATAAACATGGTTTCAATTAACATGAGAAATTCATTCAGTGTGTAGAAAAATTATATAATGCCAATTGAATTGTTGACATTCTCAGTGAACCTTTTGTGCTGGCTGGCCTCACACTGGTACCCAGAAGACATCAAAGAGAATTCTGTAAAAGAGAGATCAGGTTTTTGAGTACCGGTAGTAGTGTATAAGGATGTGTCTAATATAGCTAGTGGATGATTATTGATTGAGAGTTAAGTATATCTAAGGAAACCACTGACTGCAAATATTTACTTGGTTCACAGATAAATATATATGACAATTGATATGTCTTGATTTGAGTTGCTAATTAACCTATAACCTATAAAGTGGAATTTAAGACAATTAACTGTCATAGTTAGATTTTTTGGCAATTTTTTGGTTTTTCAGGACTTTTTGTGATTAAATTACCAGGAATTGTTTTACATTTATACGTAAAGAACATAACATTATGTGACAATGTTTTTATGGCTAAAGAAAGTACTGAGCAATATTAAACTTATCCCCCCCCCCACCCTTGCAAGTGGGATCTGGATATTACCGGATAAATCTTGACCTTATTTTTAAGATTGGGGTATACTTTACAGGACTATCTGTATATTAAAGAGTTTATTGCCCCTAATGAAATTGATCTGGAGTGTGACTATGTATATATTCTCATGGCGAGCTCTCAATTCAGAATATGAATTTAATTGTAATTGACAGTATACACAGCAAAGCACTAATAGATAAAGCAAATTTATGACTACATTATTTTTAAATGCATGTTCCAGCAAATTTTTTTTATAAACCTTTGAAAACCCTTTGTATAATATAATGAATATGGATATGAAAAATTAAGCTGTAATTTGTAAAACCCTGCTGGCAAAATTTTCATTTATTTTTTTAATACATCCGTTATACATGTATATTAATTGTTTTTTTCTGAAGATAGTTTTAAGATTGGATCTTTTTATGTGCATTCAAACATATCATTTAAGATCTTTAAACTTACACTTGGGAATGATAGATTTTCTGACAGAAGGAGGTTATAAAGAAGCTTTAAAGTTTTTTTTCACAATTATATGGGGGGAAATGATCACAAGATGGCATATTAAGATTAACATTATATTTTTTGATAAATGTTTGAAACCAAATTTTGATTGGCAGGCGCATAGCCAGATTGGAAATAAAGTATATAAGTATGCATAAAAACGGCCGGGGGTCTGGGGGGCGCCGTGAGGCCCCAGTGGGTCCAGGGCAAAGCCCTGGTGGGGGCCCAAGGGGCAAAGCTCCCGGAAGCTCCTGGGTTTTACCAAATTTTTATGTCAATTTCCTGCAAAAGAAATCCTGCTACATCCCTTTTTCTCTAGCAAACATGTAGCACTGAAAAAAGTTTTCCAGGTTGATATGATACAACAAAGGAGTCATTTAAATACTAGTATTAAATAATTGTTATCATCAGAAAATATTTTAAAAATATATTATATAGTTCTTTAGTGGATATGGTATTGTAAATGTAGCAAGGAATCCTTAAAGCTAAACAAGATGAGTTTTTTAATTCTCTATTTCAGTAATATCAGTGAAAGAAGATATTTATACAATCATCTATACTATTTATTTCAATTGTTTAACCTTATAAAGTTTTAGTTTTACCTCAGTGGAAATTTAAAATTTTGTATACCGGTAGTCGTATCCTCTTAGCACTTTTTTTTTTTTTTTAGCATAGATATACATGTAGTTCCCTTAGGTCATCAAATTGATGGTCTGGACAAACAGGATACAACAGTTTTGTTGTTTTTTTCTAAGAGAAGACTTATTAATTTTTTTTTTAGAATAGGTATAGTCATCAAGTTGATGGTCTAGACAAACAGGATACCACAGTTTTTGGGTTTTTTTTAAGAATAGACTTACAACATGTATTTTTTTTTTTTTTTTAGAATAGATAGTTCCCTTAGGTCATCAAATTGATGGTCTGGACAAACAGGATACCACAGTTTTGGGTTTTTTTTAAAGAATAGACTTACAACATGTATTTTTTTTTTTTTTTTAGAATAGATTATAAGTTCCCTTAGGTCATCAAATTGATGGTCTGGACAAACAGGATACCACAGATTAACTGCTGCAGTTTATTTTTAACTATACTTTCTTTCTCTTAAATTTTGGATGATTTTTTTGCAATGATTTAATAAAAGACTTAAAATTTGATTGCATATACTTGCTGAATATAGATTTGAATTAGAACAATATTAAAGACACAAAATAATTTGAAACAGGTAGTGCTAGATGGTAAATTAATTCTTTTTTCTCCAAATAATCTCTCTCTCTCTCTCTCTCTCTCTCTCTCTCTCTCTATTTCCCCTTTTTCTTTTTGAGAATGATGTGTACTTGCATATATAGGCAGCTTCGCGCGTGATTGGGATTTAAATAAATGTACGTTTTTCATGAAGATCAACTGCATCTGGTGCATTTATGCTCTATTGCACTTAATATTGAACTTTCTCTGTCAATCATTCAGAGGCAGACTAGATTTTTGTTGTTGAGAGATATACTTGCATTCAAAGAGGCTAATTGTGTTATCAAAGGTGTTTTATTAAATAAGAATTACCAAAAAGGTGTGATGGAGCATCCGTCCATCCATCCATTCATCCATCCATTCATTCATTCATTCATTCATTCATCCATCCAGCCATTCATTTATCCATATCTGTTTGATAGACAATCACTTGTGTCCTAGCTCCCCAACCCCCTAAACCCCCCCCCCCACCCCAAATTCAAAGGGTTGAATTACCCCTAGTTTTGACTCTGCATGGGTAAAAAAAAATTAAGGTAACATTACCTGACCCCAGAAAAATGACAGGAAGTCTTTGTGATGAACACTATATAGATTCTCACAAAACAATTCATATAAAACAAGTACTGATTAATAGCTGATCGATGGAAATGGTACGTTATGTATAATCTGTATAGGCCTCTGTTGGTAATTTAAAAGACTGGGTTTCTTTAACCTTTCTATATATATAATACACTCAAAATTCCAAGTATTCTGATGACTTGTTTTTAGAAGAAAGTACTGATAATTCAATCTTACTTCCTAGTTTCCCAGCTTGTTGAATAATGCAGTAGAAGTGGTTATTTTTTTTTATTTACAAAAAAGCTATACAATTTCGACAATTTTAAGACGTGTTTATTAGATAAAGCATAACTATGGGTTAGATTTATAGGATATGTTTTGAATGGATACTGAAATTATTTTAAAGGATTTTTGAGGAATAAAGAGAGGGGAGTTTGAAGATGACGTTAGCTAGACAGAACTGGAGTAAGAATGTGGAGTTTCTGCTAGCTGCCATTGGGTACTGTGTTGGACTCGGGAATGTGTGGAGGTTTCCGTACCTATGCTACAGCAGTGGAGGTGGTAAGAATTATTGTATTGTAAATTCCTGATCAAACACGAGAAACTAATATCTGCGTAAAATCTTATGGAGCACTTCTTGTGGGTATTTCAATCTCGACTTTATATATTTTTTTGATAGTTGAAAAACTATAATAATATTGAATACATTACAAAAGTTTTAACAAATGTGATTTTATAGTCTTGCAATTTGATAGAAAATGGTGGAATCAAGGAATTAGGTACCCACATAAATTAAAAAATCCAAATTATTTAAAAATATAGTCTGGTACATGAAATTCATGCATTGGTCTGTATTATACATGTATTATATAATCAAAATGTAATTAGACACTAGCAATGCATATATATATATATATATATATATATATATATATATATATATATATATATATATATATATATATATATATTTATATATATATATGCAGAGTCCTATCATCTCAGAGAAAGTTCACACAAATGAAAATATCTCCTCTTATTAAAGTAGGTTCATACAAGGAAAAAGATTTGCAAATGTACATGTAAAATATACTTTATCTTAAAATAAAATGAACATACATGCATGAAAGTGTTCTTTTGAATTTTATAGGCCAGATGTTACAGTTTGTGCATGTTACATGTATAACAATTTCATCATCACTGGAATTTAGATTTGATTACTTGCTGTCACGTACAGTTCTAATTATAGTCTGTGTATTTTTACTCCTGTTGTACATGCTTATGCCATCTTCGCTAGCCAAGATTTTTTGGTCCACTCCACTCCCCACTTGTGAGGAGAGGTGCGGATCAGAATTAAACCCTTGACTTGGGAAGATGGCTTATACCCCTTCGACATTGCTTGCAAAGAAATATTTCAAATGAGAATCGCATGAAAAGTAAATTTATTTTTCTAACGTTATTTAGTGCACAATATTGCCATCTGAAGGGGTTTTTTAAAGTGCAGACATAGAAGTCATCTGTCTTCATTTATTAATAAGCAATATTATTCATATTTTTTCATATATGAATAGATACTCCTCTGATTCAATCTTGATCAAATTTTTCAAAGTAGCTGAAAGTCTATAACTCAACACATAGCAAAAGAATCAGGCTTTCAAAACTGAACAAACAGTGCATTCTTTCTTAAATTCAATTGATTGTAAAAAGGTAAAATTTAGAACATGAATGATGACAACTTGAGCATTTAAACCTCGATCATCAGGATTAAAATAAATCCATTAGTTAAAACTATACCAGAGGTCATGAAATTTGCATGATATCCACGTGCACACAGTCATGAATGAAGGTACTAGAGCGATTGAACTATTAATTGACAAATTCTAGCAAGCAAAGACTTAAAAAAAAAACTATTCTTGCATGATCATTAACCCTCATGCACCCATATAGAGATTAGGAATTTATGGAAGCTTGGGCTTGAAATTAGAATGTTGGACTTGGAATAGAACCAGAGACCCCCCACTTCCTGATCAGGTGCTAGCTTGCATTTGGCTATTATTTAGGCCAATACCCATAATGTATTTTTTTCTCTATAAACTGATGCACTGGATAGTATTTCAATGCCATTGGGCCTTTTTTTATGTCTTAAAGGTCATTTCTTAAGCACCTTTGTCAAATATTTGTCAAAGATTTTTTATATTACTTTATATGGCATCATATCTAAATTTGTAGATGGTTTATATTAACTCTCGCTTTTTGTGAAATTTTCTGTCCATACATACACTATATAAATAGTGCCTGTTTGGGAGGGTACCAGTTGAAATTGACAACTGTCAATTTCAACTGGTACCCTCCCAAACAGGCACTATTTATTTTATTATACTGAATGTCTTAATCTTATAGCAAATTTTACTGTTTTTATATAGAAAAGACGTGAGTTCTATGGCGAACAGTACGCGCATAATTTACGTGCATGTAACAATTTGTTCTATTGGCCCATTGCCAAGTGTGTTGCTAACGCTGAGGGTATGAGAACGGATTGTCAACTTCGTCTAAACCAATCAGATTTCAGTATTTAACATGAAAGTATAATAAAATATAATGTTAATTAACAATGAATCTTGTAGCTATAAGAAAGTTTTGTGTTTATATAGATGTGGAGGGGTGTATTATTTATTATTTATATCACAGACTACTACAATACCCTGGTACATTGCACATGTATTACAAATATTCATTTATTTTAAGTTGTTAATGCTGTTCTTCTTAGGTGCCTTTCTGGTGCCGTTTTTCCTGATGTTGATTCTGTGTGCCATTCCCTTGCTGTATATGGAGTTGGCTGTAGGACAATACACACAGAACGGACCAGTCGGGGCTATAGCCAAGCTCTGTCCTCTGTTCAAAGGCAAGAGTCTTCTGAATTCCATTTTCCTGATGATATAAATTATAGAAATGAATATCACTTACATTTTGTGAAAGACATGAGATGTTCTCATTGGCATTTAATCTGTTCATTTTAACAAACACTTTCACATTGCAAAGAATACAATAATGTAGAAATTATATCATTATTGACAAGTATGTATTACCGTAATTGCTATTCGAAACTTTTCAATTTGCTAAAAAAAAATCGAATGCATATAGAAAAGTTTTTGCAAATTTTGTGACACATGAATGAAAAAACTGATATATGGTTATTTAAAAGATGCAAATTCCCTGTGATTATAGAAATTGCCAGTAAGCTCAGGTAATAAAATCCTTAACTGTACTTTACCAGATTGTCATGTCGAAGAGTGATTTATGTTGTGTGACTGCATTTAATTTCTGTTTTAAAAATTATGATTCAAAAAATTAAATCATATTGATGATATGTTTTTGCCTGATGCAGTAAATTTTTTAATATACTTGTATACAATTTAAATCTGATGCATAAATACATGTAGTATTACATGTATTTAAGATATCTCTTGATCTCAAAACCTGATGAGCCCCCTTTTTCTGTACATCTACGGTATATCATTTCAAGCATGATGGGGGTGGGAGAGGGGAGTATTATTGTCCATGAACAGAATACAAGTAAAGCTGAGTTTGATTAGCCATTGTGTTTGCAGGGGCTGGTCTGGCCACAGTTGTGATATCATTCCTGTTCACGACTTACTACAATGTCATCATCACCTGGGCGTTTTACTACCTCTTCAACTGCTTCCAGTCGGTGCTTCCGTGGACTGCCTGCGATCACGACTGGAATTCTCCCAACTGTTGGGATGGCACTGCCACTCAAAACTACACTAATACAACGACAAATTCCTCTTATTTGGGGCCTGCAACAAAGCCCAATGGGACTATTTCTCCTACAGAGGATTTCTATCAGTAGGTTGTAGGGTTAGGGTATTAATATATATGCATAGATTTTAGCTGTGGGTCGGAATCTTGTTAATGTGGAAAAATTTATTTTAAATCTTGTATAATATGGAATATTGGTCTTTGAATTATACTCTGTGGGTACAGTTGAACAGGTTGGTATAATTAATAAATGAATATTACACCTTGTATATCATAGATATACTGGTAGATATGATATGAAATGAAGTGATCGAGGGGGAACTCCCAATTTAATCTTGACTTCTGAATCCTAAGTTACCTTGATTTTGAATGCATCTTCATTAATAATTGTAGTCGTTTCCTTCTCACCCTTAAAACACAATAATTTTTTTAACAGTAAATTCCCAGAATTTCAAACTGATCAATGAGGAGTAAAACAGGCCATTACCTCTTGTACATTCAAATAAAGAGTTAATTAGTAGAAGAATAACAGATTGTAAAACTTTTAGAGTGCATATGATTCTTTAAACTTCCAATGAAGAACAAATTGAAGAAAGAAAGCTTTGCATGTTTTATTATTATTTTAGGAGTTACGTGTTGGAGAGATCCAGTGGTATCGAGGAAACAGGCCGGCTGAAGTGGGAACTGGCCCTCATACTGCTCATGTGTTGGGTCATTGTGTACTTCTGTATATGGAAGGGGCCAAAATCTACAGGCAAGGTTGGTACACAGTGATATAGAGTACAAGAAGTTGCATAATAGGTTTGGTTTTGTATTTTCTTACCTAATGTCTTGTGGCTGGGGGGTATTTTTCTTGGCCATTCATCTAAATTTGGTTTGACACATTACAAACAAGTTTGTAACCGTATTTTCATTGTTTAGCTTGTTTGTACATGTATATACAAAAATATGCCATTAGGGTACATCCAATGAGTAAAAGGAATTAAGTGAAATTCATGAAAGCCATATAGTACATGTATATACATGTACAGAGTAGATTACTAGTACTGGGACCAGTATATTGCCAAATCAAAATTGATAGACTTACAACTCCAACCGTGATAACATTAAATAACCTAAGAACATGATTCCTTAAAAACAGGAAATAGCTTGGGGCATGATTCCTTAAACAAGAAAGTGTAAGACAAAAAGTTCCATTTAGAACTTTTTGACAGCTTAATTTGAATCTCTCACTCCTTGGTTGCAACCAAAGAGGAATTTATGAAAGAGAAGCTCATGGATGATCTCCTGTGACTACATGCTTACAGAGAATTTTAACGTCTTGGTGGATGTAAGAAAAGGATGCACCCTTTCACCATATTCCTCTTCTTCTTAACATTGGATTGATTGATGTCAGCGATTACATCAAGGCTTGCAGAATCTGGCCATCTTTTAAGCACCTACACAAGCTTGTTCTTGGAGTTTATAAAATTTAATGCTCTTTAAGCAAATGTAAATGTTTTACTTATAAAGAGAAAATAGGTAAATCATTAAAGGAAAAGGGTCATTTAAAGCTCCTAAGGTCTGATTTTTATCAAATTTTGTGTATGCTTCTAAGTTTTTAACAGATGGTTATGCTAAGTATGTGTATAATAATAGACATCACAATAGTTTTCCCAGTCAATTAAGGGGGATGTGCAGCCATCTTGTACATTTGAGAATAAGAATGTAAACATTTCTTGAACTGGCTTGTTTTTGCATAAAACTGGACAAAACTGTTGTCTAAAGATAAAAGCAATAAATATAAGCTTCTATATGTTGTTTTGTATGCAAATTATGCATTTAAGAACAGAATAATGCTTTTTAATCACTTAGAACAGCTGTAGAACTGCGCAACTGCAGACTTATTTTGAAGATTTTAAAATCTGAAAAAGTAACAGAGGGGTTAATTTATATCCTCTCTACAACCATTTGTTGAGAAAAAGGTTGACTTTTGCACATTCATGTGGAAATTTTGCCTCAAAATAGGGTACCCTATTATTATCAGTGGGCATGGGATCTATTTTTAGAACAAGAAAATTCCAGGCTATATGCTTAGAACTCCCGTGTCTATGGAGGCACATTGACATTATATTTTCATCGATAAAAATAAATGTCAATTCAAAACTATCTGAGCTGAATGTAACAGACATCTCTATACCAGTTCCAATTGTTTTGTTTTAGTTCTATAAGTATGAATTAATAACTTCAATGTACCTCCATAGACACAGGCAAAAATATCTTGTGCAAATTTATGGTTTTTGAGACTCAATTTAAGAATAAGGTCTCTTTTGAGACAAAGATTTAACTTAAATAAACAAGCTTTGACCTTTTTTTCAACTAAATGATTGTAGAGTGGACACTAATGATCTCGAGCTCCTATCATATTTTTACAGATTTTAAAATCTAAATTTAAGTCTGAAGCTGCGCAGTTCAGTCCATATTTCAATGGAAAAAATGATGTACAAAATTTGTTAACAAAACAAACGCCATAAAATGGGGTATCGCTCTATTTCGCCTGATATTAAAATTCACCCCTGAGGTTGAGGCGGGGATAATTGTATTACAAAATTTGACATTGCTTTTAATAGAAGTCATAATCTTTTGGCAAATCAAAAATAAACCTGTGTACATTTTATTCACTATTATTTCTGAAGTTTATTTTGTTTACAAACAGTGCATAACATGCGGGTTAAATAAACCCATGCAAACATTTGGGGAGCGAAACCAAACTGTTCCCATGAAGCATTTGGGTTTTTTTTTGTATGCCCATAAAGAAATTATTTTAGCTCCCCTGAGCTGAAAGCTCAAGTGAGCTTTTCTGATCAAAATTTGTCCGTTGTCTGTCATCGTTGGCGTTGTTGTAAACTTTTCACATTTTCATCTTCTTCTCCAAAACCACTGGGCATATTTCAACCAAACTTGGCACAAAGCATTACAGGGTGAAGGGGATTCAATTTTGATCAAATGAAGGGCCACACCCTCTTTAAAGGGGAGATAATTTAGAATTACTGATAATTTGTTGGTATTTTTCAAAAATCTTCTCAAAAAGTATTAGGCCAGAAAAGCTGTAACTTGTATGAAAGCATCCTCAGATAGTGTAGATTCAAATTTGTTCAAATCATGGTCCCCAGGGTAGGGTGGGGCCACAATGGGGGGGTGGATTTTTACATAAGAATGTATAGAGAAAATCTTTAAAAATATTCTGGGAAAGTTTTCAGTCCATAAAGCAGTAACTTGTGTGAAAGCACTGGTTGTGCAGATTAAAGTTTAATCAAACCACGATTTCTTAGAGAAAAGTGTGGCCACAAAGTGGGGGGGGGGTATGTAGGAAATGAGAAAAATCTTCTTACAGGTACAACAACAAAAGGGGCTTGGTATTTACCATAAAAATATGTGGATAAAAATCAGGAGATTTTTACAATTTTTTAGCAAAATCTACTGAACTTAGTTGTCAAGATATTTTGATTTTGATACTGTAATGCTAATTTGATCAGAGTTAAGGCTATTGTTGCTCAGATAAGCTATGTGGCCCCTGGGCCTCTTGTTATTACTTTGAATATTTCTTACTTTGAAAGGAGACTGATTCTGCTGGTGTAAATAGGCAAAAGTCTATTTTTTAAATTTCTAACATAATTGCTTTGTATGGAAAATTATTTGATAATGTAATAGCTAAAAAATCAAACCATGTGGAGCGCTTTAAATAAAAAAAAAACATCAAGCACCTGAATATATTTTGGTAAACAATGGTGTGAAAATAAATAGCAATCGGGAAGCAGAGGATATTTGAGACAACTAAGGCAAATTGGAAAATGAAGAGCTACATGGACAATACATGTATGAAATAATCCAGTTTTGTTTGCAAAGTATAGAGAATTGGCCTCTCTGCTGGAGATTCCTTTTTATCTCATAATTGTTTGTTCATGGCCATCTCATAGAATTCTTTTATTATCATGATTAGTCGGTACATGTATTTTCAATCCACCAATGAGAAAGTGAAAATTTTAGTTTTGGAAGGTCACGTATTGGAATTAGATATTGTTTCATTATATCTGAATGGATAAGAATTCTAGTGATTTGTGAGGTATCCTTCACAAAAGTGAAAAGGAGCCAATCAGATTTAGGGCCTGAATAATTCATAATAACAAGAAATGTTCAAAAAGGTAGCCCATGTTCTGTATCTTCGTTAGCCAACTTTACAGGGTTTCTGATCCGCTACTCTCCTCATAAACCTTGGCATATGGTGCTATCAAAAGTTGGGATTTTTTCCCTGAATTCTGATTGGGGTTTACTATAACCTCGACCAATCAAAAAATGAGTTTATGAGGAGAGTAGTGAATTAGAAACCCTTGGTTAGCGAAGATGCATGTACTGTCAATATATATAGCTGAGAATATTGAAGACTGGTTATTGATGATACGTACAACATTTCTAAAACTAAAGAATTCAATTAAACAATTATGGTTTATTATACATATTTACTTAATTAACACTCTGATGCAGTTTATGACATGCATGTTTTATTTAAACAATAAAATGCTTTCTTTGGTGATTCATTCGGGATATGAAGGTAGCGACATTGCAGAAAAAATACATAACCCGCGTTAGAGGTTATGTAAATTTTTTCTGCAATGATCGCTACCTTCATAACCCGAATGAATCACCAAGGAAAGCATTTTATTGTTTATATTAACATCTTTCTTTTAATTAATTAATAAATTGAGCGTAAAAAGTAAGTAAAATTCACTAAATTACTGTTAACGTACATAAGTACGTTAGCTAAAAGAAACAGCCAAATCGTCTCCTGTGAGACTTTGAGTCTGACATCATCATGGTTATTTCGTGCAGTCCATGATTTTTCTTAGGTAGTTGTAGGTCTCGATCAATCGATAAACTGAGCGTGTCAATTTCAGTCCTGTCAATTTCTTGTCAGTTTCAGCCGCTGTAGATTTCGACCAATCGATAAACGGGGCGTGTAGATTTCAGTCTGGCTGTTTCTATAGAGCTATGAATTAACTATAAGTCTCCGTAAGAAATAGAGGGAATAATACTTGGTAGATGTAAATATACTATGATTGATACTTTCTAAAAAAAAAAACCCAACATTTAATGTTTTATATATTTGCATTTAGATTTCTTTGAAATAGTATAGAAAAAAAAAGAGATTTCAATTAGTACCGGTACAAATATCTTTAAAACCAGACAAAATGCCTGTTTATACAAAACCAGATCTACATATACGGCTCCATACATTCATCAACAGGTAAAAATGTATAATGAATATAAATGAGCAGACAAGACATCCAAAAAAGGGAATGGGTGGAGGAGAGCAAATAAGAAATTCACTATTCACAGGAAAAGAAGACAATGGAAATAGCTTTATCATGGAACACAGTTACAGTGCAAAAGAAGATTTTAATTGGATAAAAAAAAAGCTGTTGAAGATTAGACTTATGACAAAAAACAAAGAGGATGTTAATCAAGGATTCTTTGTCCCATCTTTGAGCTGAAATTTTTTGAATGGAGAGGATTTTTACTCAAATATATACCATTGGCTCAATTTAAATTAGCCATAATTGGTGTGATCAATAGATAGGGACAAGCTTACACGAAGCTTGATGATATATAACTAATTTCAGGTTTGTATTTCTCTGCTTTGAAATGCTTTAATCTTATTTCAGGCTGTGCATACTGTATACTTGTGTATATATACATGCATGTTTACCAGGATGTGTATTTTTCTCATCTCTCTGTTATGAAATGATATAATCTATTTTAAGTCATGCAATTATTATCACAGTTTTGAGATGATGTACCCGCGATATCAATTTCAGGTTGTGTATTTTACCGCTACATTTCCATACGTCGTTCTTGTCATTCTGTTGGTAAGAGGGGTATCTCTCCCTGGATCTCTCAATGGCATCCTTTTCTTCATCAAGCCAAAATGGGAACTACTTCTGGATCCAAAGGTACTATGGACTTTTTTTAAAAACTAGGATAAATCAATATCAATAATGTCTCTTTTAAATAAGAAAAGGACAAGTTTTTCAACTGTAAATGTTGATTTTGAACAAGATGTTGAAAAAATTGTTCCTATGTTAATTAATGCATCTACTTTGCAGCAACATCAAACTACATTATTATTCAGAAAAGCCACTTTGTAGAAGTCAATTAATGTACAAAAATCTTGGGGTTTTTTTCCATCCAAAGGTGTGGGTAAATGCAGCAGCCCAGAACTTCAATTCAATTGGCATAGCATTTGGGGGGATCATCACTATGTCAAGTTATAACAAGTTCAACAACAGAATCATAAAGTAGGTGGTCACTTTTGAATTGTCTGGATAGTTCTTAATGTTGTCAGTGCCATTTCTAAACATTGACACTCTGCCTCCTTGTTGAAGTTACACATGTATTCGGTCATCATGCAGTGTTTGCTACGCCATGTATATTGTGTCATTCAGAGTTTGATTTTATCTTTTAAATTCTATTTTCTCTAAGTGTTGTCTGTTAGATATCATCCAAAAAAAAGAAGAGCGTGTGTGAAAATTAAGGTTTAATAGATATGCTTTTGATTATATTGGCTTGTTTTTGTACATTATTTCATCAGTTAATCTCAAAACCTAGCTTGCATAGTGGATTTCCTGTTTTCTTCTATGCACTGGTACATTAATATAATCATTAAAAATTAAATATAGTTTATTAGGAGAAATGTTCATGCATGTTCATCTAATCTGGAAAACATATACAAATTTTAAAAGATTTATCTGTGTTCCCCTTGTAGAGATGTGTTGGTTATAGCAGTTGTGGATGCTGTCACCTGTCTGTTGGCAGGGTTTGCTATCTTCTCCATTCTTGGAAATCTGGCCGAAAACCAGGGCAAGTCTGTGGATGATGTCATACAACAAGGTCTATATATCAATATTTATCATTTTGTTACACATAAGGAGTTTCTATAATTTCATGCAACTCTTAGAGTAATTAATGCTAGTTTGTCTGCTTGAGACTTGTGGTCTTTGTGTTAAAATAATTATTGACTCTTGAAAGACTGGCTTCTATAAACCCAAGTACCAGCAAAAAAAAAATTTAAATTATGACAACTCAAATCACTATATTTTAAATTAAGGGTTAAGTGTTCAGACTGTGTTAATAAATCAAGATATGCTTGGATAGTGTGTTGCTTGAAATAACTTCAATTCTGACCCAATTTTTTTTCTTAGGTCCTGGACTAGTTTTTGTGATTTATCCTGAAGCCTTTACAACCATGCCAGTCCCACAACTCTTTGCCGCTGTGTTCTTTTTAATGTTGATTAATTTAGGAATTGATAGCCAGGTTTGTACCAGTTATCTTAATCTAAATCAGTTAAACCAAAATCGATGGACATAATGTTATCAAATTTAACATTTGTCTGTTGAACTGAAAATTGGTAGAAGTAAAACTTCATGTTTGGCACCAAGATGGTAGCCATTACTATATGCTGTCTTCTAAGTTTGTAAAATGAATCCAATACCATTGAAAAAAAAAGATAATTGTTGTCTACATTTATTTGGTACATGCATGAATTTGTATCTATATTAAGAACAATTTCAATGTACATGTATAATGCAAAGGATAAAAGAGAACACCCCTACAGTTTTGCATTGTTTGATGATACTGTGTGTTTTAGTTTGCATCTACTGAGGTGATTGTCACCACCATCAACGATCACTTCCATCCACAAGTTAAGAAGTACCTGAAGAGGAAGGAGGTACTAGTGGCAATTGTCTGTGCTCTCTCCTTTCTGTGTGGACTGCCAAATGTTACTCAGGTGAGCTATTGGTATCTGTTTCTCTCCTTTCTGTGTGGATTGCCAAATGTTACTCAGGTGAGCTATTTGTCCTATAGGCAATACACCTCTATATCTCATCAATGCAAACCACAGTTTTGAGTCCACATGGTTTCCTCAAACAGTGATGATGGAGAGAATTGATGTGAATCACACATGGTTCACTGACGATATTGCTTTATCTGAAAATTGATACACATAAAACAGCTAATCTTAACATTTTAAGGAGCTAAGTATGTAAAGTTTCTGCTTAAGGTGTAACATCCCTCTGCTATTAATTTTACCATATATTTTGTTTTAAAAATCGTATTGCATTTCATCAAAGTCAATACCTGTCCAAGAGATTCAAATGAAATAAAGTTGAAGGGATGAAGCGCTGCTAGATTTCTCAGAAATTGATAAATAATGTGTGTAATGATAATATGAAGAAAATTAGACGTAGTGATTAAAAAAACAAAATTTTTCCATCGCAGCATAAAATTAAAAATATCAAATGTATATAAAAATAATATATAGTTATATTAAATGTCAAATCATGTTACAATACATAGTGAAGCACTGCTTTTTAGTTCAGAATAGCACTTTGTTGTGTAGGTTTGTAACGAAAACTGCTGCAATCAGCAAGAGTTATCTTTCTTTATCATAAACTGTTGAAGGTTTTACATACAGTATATGATAAATTATCATAGTTTTTAATTTTTCAGAAAAGGTTTTCTGTTTTAAAATTTGGATAAGATAATAGTAAATGGATCCATATGTTTTAGAATGCTAAAAATGTAAACCAGAACATTTTGTTATAACACAAAAAGGGGATCAAATGAATTATCTTCCAGTAATTGGTATAATCTTAATATAGGGACATATTGTCTTGAATAAAATGTGATATTGTTCTTTTTTAAATTTGTTTTCCCATATCTGCTCTCTCAGAGTAGAAAACCCTTTTTCAATTTTAGACATTTGAAATGTTATAAGTTTCAAATGATGATGACAAAGTCTAGAGTTTGTCTAAATTATGTTTTTCTCAATTATAATTCATTTACCGTTGTGAACGAGCTATTAAGAGAGAAATAAAAATTTTCCATCTAAAGATTCTCTGGTCTATAACATCAAACATGTAATGTTCATATACTTTACTAGTACATATAATTTAGTATATTTGAAAAAAAATATTAATGCAATGGGGGTGGGGAGAAGGGGTGAGGGGTATAGATATTACCTTATAAAAATTTGATCAATATACCCGGTAATTAGTTTCTTGTAATTTTTTGTAAAAGTTTTCTAACTTATTTGCCCCCTGCTTAAAGTTGGGGTTTAGTTCATTCCGTTCAAATTTACTCTTTCTATCTTTGAATTTAAATAAATGTCGTCTTCCAGCATAAAATGGGACCCAGCACCGCCTCCCTTTTAATTGTGAGTTAACAGAAACAAAGTGACAATATTTTCTACAGAAGTTATCTTTCTTATCAGAGGGACATTCCACCTTAATTCAAAAAGTCATAAACCAGCCAAGATTCTAATGATAACTGTAGCATGTATATTACATGTATATTATATTACATGTATTAGTATATTCTCTCTGGATGGAGGTGGACTCTCTCACAACAGTAGAATCATTTTCTCTAACGATATGATTTTTAAGTAATGCATTTTTGAAATATGACTAAATCTCTATGAAAATATTAATTTTAAATGCGAAATTTAACACTATGGAGAAAATCATTTTTAAAAAATATAATTATTGAAAGATATCTTTGATATTTAAGGTAGTATGGAACATCCCTGAAATTATTTATTTAAATTTTTTTCTCAAATACCGGTACACAATATAATGACTTAATATTATGTAAAAATTAATTTCAATCCATTATCTTAAGAAAAAAAATATAAATCATACCCATCAATTACTCAAGGCTGAAAAAATTTGAGGTACAGCATATTTTGATAATTTTGAAACATACATTTGGATGGTGTTCATATGATTTTTGTGCAATTTAGCCTTATACATGTATCATTTAAAAATGCATAACTTGTGTTCCTTTCAAAGTAAAAACCTGAAATTTGGACACAACCACCACCAGTGTTTAGGCTTTGTGCGCAACAAATTTCAAGGTCATATCAATAGGTCAAAGGTCAAATATGATGACGTCATCTAGGATTTTTATCAATTTTCACCTCCGTCAAAAGTACTTTAAACCTTAATTATTCTAAAACCAATGGTTAAATTTTCCTAATTTTGATATATTTTAATTACGTGTCATGACAATCATACTGTTAAATTTCATTCAAATTTGAAATATACATATTCTTTTTAGAGACCGTTTAGTGTTGCAAATTTTCATCTTAAAATAGAATTCACAAGCACTTGTATTACATTATATTGCATCAGAAATTACCTTTAGTTATCAGTTAGAATTTATTTCAGTGTCTTGAAGTAACAAGAAGGTCTCCTGTATAAATAGCAGCACAAACATTTGTAATATATTGAAAAATAACATTAATGTCATAGGAAATTATAGCAATGACT
Source organism: Magallana ariakensis (assembly GCA_020458035.1). Classification (NCBI taxonomy): domain Eukaryota; kingdom Metazoa; phylum Mollusca; class Bivalvia; order Ostreida; family Ostreidae; genus Magallana; species Magallana ariakensis. Next base: position 20,427,183 of record CM035814.1, on the reverse strand, counting down.
ATTTCATTTTACAATCCACTGAAAGGAGATTCAAATGGTCTGTTTGGGGCGATATGTGGGCAAAAATTGTGAAGTCGGATTTTTTTCAAATTTTACATAATTAAAGATTTCATTACAAAGAACAAAATATAAACATTTCAGAAAAATTTAATTATAGGAAAATTTTTCGCTTATCTGTTTTGTACTACCTTAATATTTGTGAAAAATATATTTATGATTCAGATTGTTTAATTTAGAGATGATTACAGAAAATGAAGTTATCAATCCCTACATGGTACATGATACTATAACTTGAATTGTTTGTATGTTGTAGGGTGGTTACTACTTTTTCTCTCTGATTGATCACTATGCAGCGGCTGTCTCTCTCATGTACCTGGCATTCTTTGAAGTCATTGCAATCACATGGTTCTATGGTGAGTTATTTTATGCAATGATTTATAAGCATTATTTTCTTTAAAATACAAATGTATAACAGTTTTTTGGTTTGTCGTTTTTTTCTGAATGCAATATCATTTATGTCTGATCATCTAAAGACTTACCTCTCAGTGTTTTTTCAAAGAATATAATTATACATTTATTGTATTATTAAACAACAATGTTTACGACTAAACAGTTGATATACATTCCTTCTTTCATACTAGTACATGTATTTCAAAATTGAAGGAGATCTTCATCATATTCAAATGTACCCAAAAACATGATTATAAGTGTATGTATTGAACCAGTGTCCACTTGCTTGTGTTTTATACTTAAAGGTGCTCGTCGACTGGGAAGGAATATCAAGGAGATGAATGGAAGCACTCCAAATATATTTTTCATTGTGTGCTGGTATTTCATATCACCACTGTTCATTTTTGTAAGTTTTGTGCATGTATGATAATTATTGCAATTTAAATCAACATCATCATCGTTAATTGAAAATTCATTTTGCAATGTATGATAAATAAATCCAATGCATCATTTTAAAGGTGATTGACCTTTGAATAGTCATCTTAATATCACAGGATGTTTTTGAAGTCAGAAGATTTATAGGCGACTTAGCTATCCTGGTCCTCTCTATCTAGGAATAATCTATATGTCTATTTATTGTTTCAATAATTAAAGGTAGTATGGGACACTTCCATATTGTGATGTACTATTTATTGAAATAAACAATTAAATCAAGTGTAATTTTATAAACAGTTTCTTTCCCAAATTAGAACACTAACAGTGTAGTGCAGTGGGTTAGGGGGTTTGCTTCGAATCTGTAAGTCATGAGTTTGAATCCAGCTTTTTAAAACTTTTCCCTTTCCAAAAATTTTTAAAACATACTTTGGCTAAATATTGTAAGATTTGAAAATTCTAAACCGAAGAAAGTATTTTAATTATAATGTACTTTAATCCACATTAATATCGACAGATGTCCCATACCACCTTAATGATACGCAAGTGAAATCACTTTCCCTTAATTTCTGTAGGGCATCTGGTTGTTCAGCATGATAAGCTACCGTCCGTTCCAGTTGGATAATTATAACTTCCCAGTCTGGGCGACAGTACTAGGGTGGTTTATTGCGGCCCTCTCCGTCCTGTGTGTACCTATTGGAATGGTACACTCCATTTATCAAGCCAAGGGGAATAACTTGTGGCAGGTATGTTTCTAATATTTCACAACTAATAGCTTAATAAATTGATTTACGGAATGAATATAAATCTCAGACTCCCATAACATTATCTAGGGTATATTTTTTAGCTCTTATTTTGCTTTGGTTGAATAGTTTTCCCAACACTTGCAGGTAGTACTGTTGTCTTAGGTTAAATGCTACTGTGCTTTTACCATTAGAAAGCAGAAAAGTTAATCTTTTCTTTTATTATCAGGCCAACAACTTCAAAATGAAAATACCTATACTTTTTGGTCATTTTTATAGGAAAAATTTAAACTAACAAAAGAAAATGGAGTTACCCGGTATTCCTCCTTCTCAAATAAAATTTATTGATAATGGAAAAAAACCATAAGCTGGCGATAAAAATAAAAACTTGAATCCCTGCATTTCTGGACAAGAAACTATATATATATATATATATATATATATATATATATATATATATATATATATATATATATAAAAGATAAATTTTTTAGGCCCCAAGATGGCCAAAATTAAAATGAGGATAAAATTGACTTCGTTTGTACAGTTTTGTGGTCTTTTACGATTTGGAATTCTTGTGTAGTCAGTATGAAGGCTACTTGTTTTTTAACCATAGAGCATGCGCGGATCCAGAAAATTTTTCCAGGGGGGTCCGAAGGTAAATTGTGTTTGCCGGGGGGGGGGGGGGGTCCAAGGCATATTTTCGATAATTTTACTATGTAAATTTAATAAATTTTCATTTTCCAGGGGGGGTCGGGACCCCCCCCAACCCCCCCTCTAGATCCGCGCATGATAGAGTAAAACATACTGTAACAATAGATGGTTTTGTTTTATGAGAATGTTGAAAACAATACACAAATTGTTTTTTTTTTTCTTTTTTTTTAACAGAAATTGAAGAACTCCATAGTGTCCCCACTAGATGATCCTAACGAGACATTCCATCTCAATCTCTTCAATGGAGGAACAGAAAAGAAAGAAAACTTTGATGCTTTTTAATTAAGTTTCAGTCTTTCAGAGCAACACTTTCAACTGTGTGACTGTCTATAGAATATGTAGGCAATGCAATCACACTGAGTTATACACATGTACTAGTCTTATAGTATTTCTACAAGAACATTTATTAGGTTACTATACTGGTATTTTATCTCTTTTGTGAAAGAAACTACCGTATGCATATTACTGATAGTTCCCGTTTTACCACTTTCCATTCATATTCAATGAATAATATACAAGGATATCTCTTGATTTAACTTACACTTCTCGCTGTTTGTAAGGTGTGACCTAAATTTTGACCATTTACATGTGCATGTATAATGCTCACACAGTTTAAAGAAGGCTTGTGCAATGATACCCGCTATTAAAATTGATATTCAATCAAAGAAAACAAGTACATGTATAGCATTGTGTTATTTAACACATTGAGTCTGTGATATATGTTCGGTAATGAAAATTACCCCATTATCCAGTATTACTATTTTTATTGAATGAAAAAACCAAAAAACAAGTCATTACAATCAGATGATTATGGTGCAATTTAAAAATCATATTAATTAAAACATAAGCAAACCAAATCAGTTTTGTGTTTCTCAAGAACACTTCACCCTTTTTTTAGATGTTTCTATAGATGCATTAGTTTATAATAAAAGATAAACTTACAAATAAATTTAATGTCTTAATATGTTTATGTATTTTGGTGTTCAATAAGAACTTTAACTTTTTTGAGTGGAAGAGTTTAAATTTCCTTTTTTGGATACATGTGAAATTTTATAGTGGTACATGTATTGCATATATATTGACATAAAATATTATATAGTTTATTGATACCGGTATCTTTATATGTCAAATAGTTTTCAAGGTTATTTTAAATTTTTTATACAAATAATTACTATACATTAATTCATAAGTTGGTTCATAAAAAGTGCATAATATTGGTACATTCAATAGTTTATACACTTACCGGTAAAAGTTAAGGATGTTTTAGTTAGAAGAAAAGTTTGATTTACCTTCTGGTAACTGATTTCATTTACATGTACATTTATTTTAATCTCTTTTATGGATTTCATCTATTTGTTTGTACATTCCTTTGCAATGCAGGGTTTTTATTTATTGTGATTATTCTTCAAGAAATGGGCAATATTTAATAGGTTTATGTTTTTATTTTATCATTACCTTATATTTTATAATGATGACATGAATTGTGAGCAAACTTTTAATTGAATTTATTTAGAGGCCACATACATGTAAAACAGAATATTTGTTTAACATCATAGACATAGATATCAACATGCAGTTAATGAATTTTATATTATTACAGTGTATATGTTATATTCAAAATCAGTGTGTGTATGTGTGTGTGTGTGTGTGTATTGTACAAACAGTTTTGTAATATGAATGTTTCCTTTAATTTAAAAGCTCGATCAGGTTAATTTAGATTACGAGTATTATCAAATATATTTTGTAATTGTATGAATTCCAACGATCAAAATAAATAGTGACTGAACACATCACGCCTATGTTATTTATAGTTTATTGGACAATTTAATATTAGTGAAAAGTTTCACTTTGTCTCCTCTTGTTTTTGTGGGGGACCGTTTTTGTAGATCTTCTTGTTCTTCTGGGCCATAACTTAAATACCCTCAAACTTGGAACCTAGATAAAACATTGAGAAGGAGTGCCACCAAAGTTTTTGACTTTGACTTATCTTGTATCTCAAGGTCAATCATTTTCTAAAAAAAAAAGTATTGTACATGATTCCTTTATCAAACAGCCTATAAAATATTCCATAGATAGATGATCGCTAAATCCTACCCATATTTTTTTTACCTTGGCCTATTTTGTCTTTCAAGGTCAAGCATTTTCGGAAAAATATCGTACCAACCATAACATGAGATTCTTTAATCATACAGACTTTAAACTTGTATAACTCATAGATTTATAGTGTGTGTATGTGTGTGTGTGTGTGTATATGTGTATATATATATATATATATATATATATATATATATATATATATATATATATATATATATATATATATATATATATAAAAACACCTAACTGAATCTTTCCAAAAATTTCACCATGGTCTAATAATTTGATTCATTTTTACCATTTGATAGGTATGTACACATTTTTTTAACATATCCTGTAGGTTCTGTGTGACATGTACAAAATTAAATATTGAGATGTGATTGACGTTTAGCATAAAATCATGCAAATATATAGAAAATATCTGGATATGTTTAAGTCAAATTTTGCGAGAATTGCACCTTTGAAGCCCTATATATTATGTCAAAATAACACTATATAAATACTTATCTAGGCAAACTGGATTAACCTTAATTATAAAATTCTTGATATTCAAAAGGTTTTCTTCAAATCAAATAATAATATTGTACCTATCATAGAAATTGTCTATTTTAAGTGCAAAAAGGTTGCGAAAAATGTATGCAGCTTCGTACGACATTTTTTCTTAATCTCTCTATTCAGTCAGACCACTGAAAACAATATTTGACGACATTGCAGAAGAAATACATAACCCGCGTTAGCGGGTTATGTAATTTTTTTCTGCAATTGTCGCTACCTTCATAACCCGCATAAATAATCAAAGAAAGCATTTTATTGTTTATGTTTACATCTTTCTTTGAACAAATAAATAAATTGATTGTAAAAAGTAAGTAAAATTCACTAAATCACTGTTCATGTACATCAGTGCGTAAGCTAAAAGAAACAGCCAAATCCTATGGAATTTTAGTCTGATATCATCATTTCGAGCAGTCCGTGATTTTTCTTACTCCACTTAGGTCGCAATCGATAAACGGGGCGTGTAGATTTCAGTCTGGCTGTTTCTCTATTTAAGGATCCTCGACACCCCGTGACTTCTACTTTTTATGGCAGTACGTCACAGCATGGCGATTTTTAGCGCATTCTGAAATAGTTTACATAGCCAAATTTGTTGTCTATCTCTGTGGCGCGATGGGTGTTGCTTCGGTCCACCAACTCGCAGGTCCCGAGTTCGAATTCAGCAGGGACTTTTATTTTCATGAACTGCGGTAAAATTTAAAAAGTTGATTTTTTCCCAAAAATTGAAAAAAATTTTGGTCATTTTCAAGTCGAATACATGCTAAATGTCCATATCTTTAAGTAATTTCGGAGAATGGACTTGTATGCAGAACTTTCCCCAGGTGTGTGGAGGACCCTTGTACGGAACCCCGTTGGTGCCACTAAGAAAAATATTTGATCTGGCGGCCGCCAGATAATTATGTGGCGGCCGCCAGATACTTATTTGATCTGGCGGCCGCCAGATAATTATGTGGCGGCCGCCAGATAATTATTTGATCTGGCGGCCGCCAGAGCTTTTAGGGAGTAGTGGATACACTCTATTCTATTAGTTATATTAACAATGCAAAGCTTAAGTTTTGAAACACTGGTAGAGTGGAATGTACATTAGACTTTATTCAAATCTAGAATGATTTAGATGTTACTTTGTGCCTTGTATTATTTGTTGTAAAACACTGTATTTCAGAGTTATTTATTAACTTTTAATTCTGAACTAAACACCCGTTCAGGAAGTTTTAAGAGGGCTCGATTGTCGTGGCCATTTTAAGAAACTGTATTGATCTCCGTTAGAAGAAGAGCTCCAAATTAAACAAATTGGAAATTCCCATGAAATTTAAAAAGTAAAATATATGGATTTTCTTTACTTAATAATAGTTAATAGCAAAACAAATCATATCTTAAAATTTTAGGTAAATGTGATGGTTAATTTGTTGACCATTAAGCTTCTTAATAATAAAAAACCTTAACTTTAGCTAGAGGACAGTTATGTAAAGATGTATAAGAAAAAGGAACGCACTGCCTTCTTTATGTTTTAATTTTGGTATAAGAATTTAAAAACACAGATTACAGTCAGTGTTTTTTTTTTTACCACGACAGCTTGCACAGACAATTTCACGAGTGAGGATCCAGCTATGACTTCATAAAGATAAACTAAGATACTAGTAAATGTGTACTAGCTTTTGTGGCCATATAATTGAAACTATTTAACTGACTGTATTAAATCTTTGTTGTTAAACTGTTAAACAGCGGCTCTGTCAACATCCATCTTCTCAACCAAATATAAATACAACAACACACACATTTCTGCAAAATTAATTTTATGGCGGCCGCCAGATAAATTATGTGGCGGCCGCCAGATAATTGTGGCGGCCGCCAAATAAATTATGTGGCGGCCTCCAGATAATTATGTAGCGCCCGCCAGATAAAATATTTTTTTCACCTGGCACCAATGGGCTTCCGTACCCTTGAGGATGACGTTTACTCAGAATGAAAAAAAAATCCACTGATGATAATGAAAAACCATCTATTGTATGTTATAGACCTTTGATTGTAGTGTTATTTTTCACTTTAAAAAAAGTAAGTCAATGACCTACTTTTTGAGTTAATGGCCATTGAATATTTTTTGAGAAATCAAGAAAAATCCCATAAAATTTTACACTACGATTGAAATTTTCTTAATTGTAAATATATTACAAATAATAAAACACTTTAAAAAGTGAAATACAGTTTATGAATGGTAGTGGCACTAAATAGGTACAAAACATTAAGATTTCAGCAACAATGGAGCGTCTTCTTATTGAACAAGCAAAGGAGGACAAGAAAAACCCTAAGAAAGCCAAAGGGACCAGAAGAATTTTAAAAAATATTCCAGTCCAAATTTCCTCTATCAGTTTTCAAATTCCTACCCATTTTTTATCAAATTTTACAAAAAAATTGAATGATGATAATACAAAAACATTTATAGTTTTGAACTACTTATATTGACCTTATTCTGTTGGCATAAAATTTATATGAGGTCAATGATCAAAATTTTGAGATATGGTGTCTTATATCGTTTCTAAGCATTTTTCAATATTTTTGCAATTTGTGCCATACGATTATTTTAATGAATAAGTGAGGTAAAGCCAACAGAAAATATGAAAAATTATATAGACTAAAATATAAAATCAAAACTTTTAACATGAGAGTACTTCCAAAAATGTTTTAGCAGAAAACAAAATCTGCAAAATTTAGTCCGAATTTCCTCTGTTTGGCTAAAAGTCTATTTTTGTTTGAGGCTAATTCCATAATAAAGTAAAAATATCGAATGTTTTGTCAATAATAGTTCATTTCATAAATACTTGTTTTGTTTAGAACAAATTTTACTCATTACATTGAACTTAATAACAATCCGAATTAGAGAACCCAAACCCTGAGTAAACCACACTGCTGAAAATTATTTTTGGATGTCGTCGGTCCTATGACACATCAATGCGGTGCAGACAAATTGAATACGGCGCGTTAGCGCGGTATGATAATTTGTCTGCACCGCATTGGTGTGTCATAGGATCGATGACATCCAAAAATAAGCATTCGATGCTTATTTTTATATTCATACTGATGTTTTTTTGTATGAAATATGTACACGTGTATCGTCGCTGTAAAGCCATTGTATATGCTGTCAGTCAGGGATATGAAACATACATGGAACAGCCAAATTAACATGTTGTTTAGTAAGCTTCCACGGCTAAAAACATAATGCCATTAACTTTGTAGAGAAAAATCTTTTTAATTAAAGAGTAAATATAATTTAATGATGATTTTTTAAAAGTACATATCAAATTGGTTATGTAAGGTTGAACGTTTCATTTAATCTTACAAAAATAAATATACTCAAAACACCTGGTGACGTTTATATTTGTGCTCATGGCGCATGAATTAGCAAAGGAAATTGAACGTCGCAGATTTCCAATGCAAACGAATCATACTCAGTAGATGTAAATGAAATATCCTGTTCACAGCTAAAGCAATAGTTCCGGTTTCTATTATAAATACAAAAAAAAAAATAGATGTATTATAAAATAATAAGAAGTTGATATCGATGTCCTTTTTATTAAGGAATAAGGAATCATTCTTTGAGTATTATGAGGTGATAATTTCGGTCGGGGCGTGGTCAAATCCCATAAAGCATGATAGATTTGACCACGCTCCGACCGAAAATATCACCTATTTTTTCTAGAGAAAATTGAAACCTCTTTGTTCCACTGTTTAAAAATGAAAAAGGCAGACAAGAATATGACTAAAGAAGGCAAAAGAAGATATGAAACAATCACAATATTTGTATCCAGGCTGTAAATAGGTACACTGTTCATTGTATATGTGGATAGCAGGTGAATTTGAATCAGACTGATTAAACCATATCAATAGATAAAAGATCTGTGGTTGTTTTGATTAAGAATCGTAGGAGTAAATCTTTTACAATTTAATTTAAATATTGATTAATTGCCTTTTTTAATAAAAAGAGAACACCTGGGTAAAGATACAACTGAGCTGGATATATCTGGACACTTTCGTTCCCCCCCCCCCCGACAAACCGTCTGGAAAGATGAACATCTGGATAGCTGAAATGTCTACTGTGAGCACATTAAAATTGTGTGTTCTTTTTACGGGGTGGGTGTGATTAAAGTGTCTTGTCTTTGGGTTTGTTTGTTTTGTTGTTGGGGTTTTTTGGGGGTTTTTTTTTGGGGGGGGGGGCTACTGTTGTGTTCAGATTGGACCATTTGCAGCAGCACCGGGAAAAAACCACGCCGTCCCGCAACACGCTGTCACGTTTCACTTCAAAGCTGAACACCACCCATAAATAGGCACAGTTGCACAGGTATATATATAAACCCCTTTTTCTTAGACCAGATTGCACACCTAAAACTCGTGGCCGTCGTGTAGTTCCTTTAATGGTCTTGGATTTTTGCAATTATTTCTTGTTTCATTTGCATATTTTTGGTGTAAATATCGCATTAATCTGTATATTTGATGTTATCATTCTCCTGGTTTGGAAAAAGTGCGTAAAAATGAATTATATAGGAAACAAAACATTTTCTTTACCTTCCATTTGAAGTCCTATAAAAAGTAATCCCGATAGCTACATGTATGTTTAATTCAATATCATGTTAAAGAAGAGGTCAAGAACATTCTATATGCCGTTTTTAGTGAACGTGTAGGCATTCTGAATTTCATTTGTCAAAAACGAAGAAAAAAACTTTCAGATTTGCAGCTAGTTTCCTTCATACATTTATTTAATTGAATTGAGTTTAAAACGCGACTTTTCACCGTGTTTATCTTAAAATTAAATCCCAGTAGACCTTATAAAACCAAGCTATTGCTACGAGGCATCATTGAAAACTCGTAAATTAAATTTCAAAAATATGTAGCCTACTTTCATTTACAAGATTTTGACATTAATTACGTTAGCGCAATGGTGCGTTGTTAGTCTCGTTCAACCAGACGCTCGGCTGTCTCCGTAAATCTCTGCTCGTCGGAGATTTACGGAGACAGCCGAGCATCTGGTTGAACGAGACTAGTGCGTTGTGCGACTGGGCGTAGTGCGAAACTGCGTAAGCGCGATGGGATAAATTGGGTTAGCCTGCAAGGATTTTTTGCATAAATATGCATGACGTCTCGTTTAAATGTTCCGTAAAATTTCAACGTCCATTTTTTTTAAGAAGTAGAAGTATATTAATACATGACCACTATCGACAACCAGCACGAGGATTTTGCTAAAGCTGAGAGAGAGAGAGAGAGAGAGAGAGAGAGAGAGAGATGGTTCTCTCTTCAGTTATATTTAAAACTATCATACTAATAGTGTATATATGTAATATTACTGATTGGTCAATGCCACTGTTCAGCACTTAATACATGTATTCAAAAATAGTATTCATTTATTGAAAGCAAATAGCCAATCTATGACCATGTTGGAAACTTGAGCAAACTTAATACAGTCAAATGACACTTTTTTCAAATAATACATGTACAATCTTTATAAAAATATTCTTTTATCTAAAATTTCCAAAACGTTAAGCAATCAACTTTTCCTTCTATTTGCCTGCCTTTAAAAAAACTCATTACAACAAACTGCATGAAATGATTTCATTATATTTAATGGGTAATGAAGCTGCCAATTGAACACAATGAAACACCTGAGAATATTTTCTACGATTTGAAAATAATCTAAATCTACATCATAATACTCCACAAAAATAAACTCCATTTTATCAAAGCTGCCTTTAACACAAAATGGATTATCTTGTCCATACACATAAGTATTTGTTTGTGCCATAAACATATTTGCTCAACAAAAATGAATCATAACCATTATCTGAAGAATATATAGAATAAACATCTTCCATTCACAAGTGTAATTTATGAACGTGAACAAAAATTCAACCAACTCTTTTTTGTGACCCAAAAAATTTGAGCATTGCTTTAATCAACAATTAAATTAATCAATGCTAACACTTTTCAATATCAATTCTATAAAATTAAGTTGTTTCCAGAAAAAAAAATATTATGAAAATGAACACAAATAACTTAACAGTTTAGAGACAAGAGACAACATTTTGCAGTTCATTTTTTACACTGAGACAATGGCTCTCTCATAAATCATGGTCTGCCACACTCTGCTTCAGGTAGTCAGAGTACAGGGACTCCTGCAATGAAAGGATACTTCAAAATTATAACTGTCACCAAACTCATAATCTTCATTACATGCTTTTACAAATGTCTATCATTACTGTTCCACCCCCACCTCTCCATAAATTCCTTCATGTGATAAGCCATTTCCTTAAAAAATACTGTTGACAATATAAAACCTTTAATTACCAAAAATTTCAATTCTTTCATTAGATAATGTAAAAGATAAAAGATAAAAATTCCCAACTACTACATATCAATCAAACACGATGATGTAGTTTTATTTTTTTAGCACCGTTCTTTACCTTCTTCTTTTTGACTGTGTTCTGCACAAACTCTCTGATTTCTGACAAATGTCTCTTCTCCTTCCTGGATAGAGTCGCTTTTGTTCTGAAACATGAAGCAGGTGCATTTGATAACATGCTGGTTAAGTTTTAACTTCCTGATTCCTAACCTAGTTACATGTATATACTTTTATGCTGGTGTTGCAATGGCCAGAAGACATAAGCCACGGAAATTAGGTTAAATCCTGCAAGTTATTCATACAAGTACTTTCTAACGATTGGTTTCCGCTATCAATGAACACTGGCTATGAAGAAGAGGAGCTTTTATTTTTTACTGAAGTACAAACATTATGGAGTGAAATGTTGTATATGACAGTATGTTTTATAACCTGAAGGACCAGATATGGCTATGTCAACTAGAAATGATGAACTGCTGTTGATTAGGTATACATGTACCAGATGTCACCTATCATGAACTAGAGGACAACCATTCGTGTACTTAAAAGGGGACCAATAGTGAAAATGTTTCCATATGTATAGAATATTACCCTTCTAAAAATAAACAATGTTGCCACTAAAGCCTGGTGTTATTTCTAAAATCTATTGAGTTATATTTTAATGAGTAATGCAGTATGATATAATTTCATGAGTAATGCAGTATAGTGACATACCTTGAGACATATCTTGCAATTAACAGCATAATAAGGGTAAACCCAAAGATGAAATACAGGATGTAAGTAGAATACTGAATAGGGATTGCCTTCCATCCCCGGGCAAGTGGACCCTGTAGGTTAAAAAAGATTCAGAATACAGCCATTTCTTACATCTCTCATTGTACTACATTCAATTTCAAAAAAGTGTCATAAATGAGGACAAATATTTTATCAATAACTTTGAAATTCTGTAGTTCATTGTTCTTACGAGGTATATGCCTAGCGTGTCCAGAAAGTTTTCTCCCAATATGTCCTTCATGACTTTCTGTTGTGTTGAGATGAGGTACGTGGTCAGCATCAGGAATGGAATGAAGACACCAAGCAGCCCAAAAGATGCCCCACGGAACCGTGCCTGGAGGTTCTCACTGCTTGTTTTCCTATAAAAACAAAAAACTTTCTACTCAGCTGCAAAGCATTGCTAGATTTACTACAAAAGCTTGCAAAGGGCACAATCTGGGTGACGGCAGTCTAAGTTATAGAACTTGTGCCCAATCCCAATTGTATTTTTGTACAATTAAAATATGTTCAAATCAAATCAAGGGCACAAATGAAAGTAAACAAATAATTGGACTTTTGTTTCTTAGGCCAAAAATTTCAAAATGTAATGCAAAGGCAGGTTTATATTGCTAAATTTGCAAAGGGATATAACTTATATTTAAGCTTAAAAATTGCAAAAATTTTAATCAAGCAGAAAAAAATGATCAATGTGGCAGCATTAAACAGATATTGTGGTGCCAGAAAAACAGCACAATACATTTTGGGCCTAAATCATTGCTTGTTTTACTTTTCATGGAATAGCACACAAGCTTAAACATTTGTTAAAGGAATAAGGAATCACTCTTTGAGTATTATTAGATGATAATTTCGGTCGGGGCGTGGTCAAATCTAATAAAGCTCGAAGGGCTTTATGATAGATTTGACCTCGCTCTGACTGAAATTATCACCTCATAATATTCAAAGAATGATTCCTTATTACTTATATTTATATTATTTCCAATTTGTACACTTTAAAACAACATTATTTTAAAACCACTATTTTTTATGTAGCACATGCTATGTATTACTACACAGCACAGTCAATACCGTTTTTGCGGTTATGCTATAAGACACGCCCATTTTGTGTCACTCATATTTTATGAAGTTATGGGTTTTAGGGTTCAAAATTGATTCGTAATGTTAGCACAGACAAAGACAGTTGAAATGTAAATATATCAATAAAATACAACAAATCATATCAATTACCAGTTACTTTCAGCCATATAAATAAATATTTCTTTTGCAGAAGAGCATTAAATTCATAAATTTTAATAATACATTATAATATATAAATATAACATATATATTAAATTTTGATTTAATCCCACTTTTCGATTGTGGTTGATAAAAAAAGAAACGTTAATGAGAACATACATGTTTTTCTGAAGTTTCTCCTCCACTAGAGTAGCGATGTTGTCACAGTCGCGCTCCAGTGAATTCAGAGTGTTTTGGATGGTTTGGTTGATGGTTTTCTCAATGTCCTGACACACCTCTTCAATCTGGTTGACACAGGAGCTACCTTTCTGGTTCATGGTCGGGACATAGATTGTAGGCATCTCAAAGCCTGTACGGTTCAGGTTGGGGCGCTTACATAGCTCCTGTACAATCTGCATTAGCACTCTCTACAAAACAAAGATGAATTCTTCTTTAATCTGCAATGTTAATCCCAAGTACAGAAATTACCGTTATATTTAGCATCTACAATATTTGTCGGAAAATTTTTTTTAAATAAGTTAGCATGGATTTGAATTAGTGTATTTCTGAATGTGCCTATTCCAATATATATATGAATGGCATTTAGGGATGTACTTGATTTAGCAGAAATGCTAAAATGAATACACAGCCAAATTTAATATGTTTACAGTAAGCCATTTGCTGGCTTTGGATGCCTTTCTCCTGTTTATAACATTGCAAGGATAGTTTATACTTATCATATTGGTATTTCTAATTTTAATTTTTTTTTTAATTGAACACATTTTTGTACATTAACCTGATGATAGATTTAACAATTTACAATTACATTTTCTCTCTTCATCTAGCATTTCTAGCTTAGATTACTGTACACAGTATGTAATTCTTATTGTCTTTTTTACCAATTCATTCTGGTAGCAAATTTTGCCTCATTTAAAACCAATGTTTACTGAGAAACAAATATGCCTCATTTTAAATATGCCAATTGACAATACATGTATAAACTAAAATTTCACGGTATGGAATATTTTCTTTCACATCAATATGCTTTAATGGTGCAGACAATATAATTGGATATGCTTTCTTTGCAAATTACTCTCTCTCTCTCTCTCTCTCTCTCTCTCTCTCTCTCTCTCTCTCATGTACAGCAAATCATATGTCACAAATTATCAATTCTCAAATTGGATTGACAAGTGTACCTGTCTGTCACTCTCATCTCCGGCCTCATCTGCTTTGCTGAGATAAAATCTCATTATCTCGGAGTGGTGATCGCTGAGCTCCTCCACGATGTTCAATGTCCTCTTACAAAGTGCTTGACCAATGGGATCAAAGAACACGAATATCAGATCTGCTAGGTCCCCTGTTTTGGAAAAAAAAAATTATTTGAACATACATGAACAAAAAATTTAAAAAATCAATCTAAATATGAATGTGCCCTCTTAAAATTATCGATAATAGTTTGGGTTATTTTTTCTGTATCTTTTAAGGAAGAATTTTTGAAATGTTCACTGCTGCAATTACTATTAGTCTGATGGCAGTTCAGTTTACCTTTTATAATATAATGTCAATTTAAGACACCTCAGTAATAAGCACACAAAACACGTTCAAAATGTGTTCTTCAGTAGGAGTAACCACTTTATAAATGAATGCCTGAGTTGATCAAAGAAACATGACAAAGATGCAAAATGATTTTTTTACCAAGCCAGAGAATGGCTCTGTTGACATCAAATGGATATTGCATGTCTCCATCCACTAAGCCAGGCGTGTCTATGAACTTGACGAGGTTAAAGCGCTTCTGTTTGGACGTGGAAATCTCTGTTGTCAGGTAATCCGTGACACCTGAAATGATTTCTGTTCATTAAACACCAATACCAAGAGTTCTACAGATCAATGTATCAAAGACAAATTATGTGGACACAGATTGTATTCAAATCAAATGCAGTTTGAAGTCAAAGATGTTTCCTTAATTGATGGCATTTTTTAAGTAGAAGACCACCAGAGTGTAGATCTATATTTTGTCTGTCTGATATAAATTCAAAATGACATTGCATATATTCTGCTACTATGGCCTACTGAAATGAAATAAGGGATATTTCCACTCCTTCTGAATCAGTCAAGATGATGGTTCACAGTATAATGCAGTACATGTAGTGGGAGTGCAAGATGTAGAGCTAATTGTTGTTATGCGAATATGCAGGTGCGTTATATTGCAAGACATGAAATCTGCTCTTGAGCAAAAATGTCTATGGCTTATGCATTTCTTGGCTTGTAAGACTTTCCAGAGGCTAAGTGTGTGTACACTCAGAGAACGAATATCCTTTGTTATAAAATAAAAATTGCCCAGTCCTCCATTCTGTACAATGAATTCTAACCAAAATTGCCTTCAAGATTATATACCTGTTCTCAGATCCATACTAATTAAGTTTTGATCGGATCTTTTCAAAATCAAGAGGCACTTTGAAAAGGGGCAGTCACCACACTCTAATCAATTAAGTTTTAAAACGTGTAGACTTACTAAAGCATCATAATACACTACTAAAGCATCATAATACACTACCAATAATCATCTTAACACAGCTGTGATGTATCCTATTATAGACCTTTTTTTTTACTGGTAGTGCATGAGCATAAGGTCAATATTTCCATTGTTCATAAGACTGACTTGTCACCAAAGAGTCACAAACCAGTCCAACAATATTATGGGCTTCTGAATTATTCATATACATGTAATATTTGTTACTAGATTGTTCTATTGAGGCAGAAATCAATCCACACACATTAATGTATTGTATGTATATACTACTGAAGCAGACATCCTTGTCTGAGGGAAAAATAGGAACCTTCCATAAAGTAATCAAGATTGACACCTATCACAAGGATTAATGCATTATAATCTTTTTCTATAACGTTATATATCTTTTATCAAGACCTTTTTTGTTGTGAATTTTTAATAACTAAAAAATTGATTGGTCTACATGGTAAAATCAGTTTTACTCTTATCTTATTATAGAAAGAAAGAAAAAGAAAAAGAAAAAAGAAAAGAAACAACCAATTTAATATCTTGACTGGATTAAATTATGTCAATTGATACATTTTTTAATACTACAAGCAAAAATTGTGTTGAAAATCTCATTCTGGTTTTTCTAAATATTAAACTAATCATGAAATATGAACATTGTTAAATGAGAATGTGATATCCGTAAGTTACTTCTGGTGACACAGCACTGTGTTCTAGCATGCACTCAAGATTCATTTGATGAAGTTTGCTTGGTGAGCAGAAACAACAGCCCTTCATTTGGCAGCTCTCAGCTCAGATCTGCACGAGATAGCTGGCCAAAGGAAAAACTACCATTCCAAGCTTGTCGTTGAGAGGAGCCTTCACTTGTGAACTTAATAGAGACAAGATTCTAAGATATAAAATTCCTAATGCATGCAAATTATGGTGAAATTAAACTGGTGATTAAATGACTAAAGGATAAATGACCTACAGCATTTCAGTGATACATAAACATCATATCAGATTAGGCTTAATCTGCATCATGCTGACTATAGAGCAAAAGCATCTATGAGTAATGGTGAGAGCAGGACTGACTTCACTAGCTTCCCAGTCTATAGTGGCAGGCATGTAAGGCTTTTTCCAGTGATATTACAGGAATGGATGCAGATATCGGGGTAAATGCTGCCGGAGAGAACATGCCAGACAAATCAATATGTAGCAGGTTGAGGACCTCTCCAGACGGTTAGCCGTCTCATCTCCAGAATACAACAATTTTCTCCACATGCAATTCGGAGTTGTCTCATTACAACATCATTCGGCATTGTCTCCTCCCAACAATTTACATCCCTTTCTCTCGAGTTATGTTAATAGAAAATGAGCACATCTATTTTATCTTCTGCAAGACCCTGTAGATCAGGTTTTCTTCTGAACAGATGCCATTGCCCTTTTGTAAAAGGCAAATGACCTGTCATGGAATTAATGAGAGAGATTTTGCATGAAATATATATTGTATAAATAGAATCTGTTAATGAATTGAAATACTAACTTGTTTTTTATGAAGATGGAAAATGGTATGTGCACTTTACTTGTTTTACAAGTTGCACTTTACTTATGTTTTCAGTTGAAAATGCATCTAAGCAGGACAGCTCTTCATCAGGCAGCTTGTTGATTTCATCAAGTCTACCTAGTGAAGGGCCGTCTGCTCATCAGCATCAATATCCAGTCTCCATTTTGATTTGCAACCTGTCCTCCTGACGTGGTCAGATATAATTACCAATGAAATGTAAAAAAAATTTCTTGCACTTTAGTGCCTTTTTTCCCTACGAAAACGTCTGCATATTTAAAAAAAAATTGTATCTGTTCACAAATAAAAGGAGATATAGTTTCAATGTA
This sequence comes from Magallana ariakensis, assembly GCA_020458035.1. Lineage (NCBI taxonomy): Eukaryota > Metazoa > Mollusca > Bivalvia > Ostreida > Ostreidae > Magallana > Magallana ariakensis. Next base: position 20,409,440 of record CM035814.1, on the reverse strand, counting down.
TGAATGCTTACCGGGTAGTTTATTTATGACTTAATTAAGACCCACCATTTCTTTGTTTAGTTTTTGATGTACCGATTCTGGCAATCAGTATTTTTATTTTATTTTTGTAGTACATATATGTACAAACAAAATAAATAAAAGATTTCAACAAGGAATGTATTGCTTTTTACTTTATTTTGGTCTTACAAGGAAAGGATATTTGGACTTTAACCCAAGGTTTAGTAGGTATTTACAGTTTAGGAATGTAAAGCAACAAAACATGAGTGTATCTCCAAAACAAGTCTACAAACTTTATTCATCGCACACAGAAATATAAATTCGAACAAAGAATTGAGAAAAAAAAAATCATCAATAAGTTGATATACTCCCAGAAAAATCAAAATCTAACAATCGATTCTAATAAATAATATCCAAGTATAGATAAATCCCAATAAAGGAAGTCAAATTCCTACTTCCCCTTGCAATGTGATTGGACAGAATAAAAAGACCTGAAACAAAATTTTTGTCACATGATTGTAGTTGATCCAGTATGAAACAAATCTTACCTTCAATCTGCCTAAGAGGCTCGAAATGGGGATAAAGATGAAGTGTAGCATTTCCCTGTAGATAAAAAAAAAAGAAGGAGGGGTCAATGTTCTGAATTAAAATAAAAATAAAAACTTTGACAACATAGACTAAAAAGGTTTAAGTTTTGATTCAGATAAACAGTAAATGAAGGCCGTGGCTAGAAATACATACATGTACGCTGATGAACCCTGACAGTGTTATTCAACAGAACTTGGCAACAGCTACATGTACACACATATAAACCCATACATTCTACAGCCCCGTGTGATCTGACCTTGAACTTTAATCACACCAGACAATATACCATTATCAAGAAAATTTCTCCCTTCAATTTCTTCCTTCTGAACTTTCAAGTATTCTCCTGTCCCTTTCTTAGGGTCCATTGCGGCTCCGTGTGCCGGTGTTTAAAGCTCTGGAATGATTGTTACGTATCTGCAATCAGCTGATTATGACTAAGCATTATAATCGGCATGGTGAATTGTCAACAACTCCTGGCTGAATATTTAAATGCCCTTTTGGCATCCTCTCTCAGATTGCGCAAGTCCTTATAAGATACCAAAGTCTCAGCTTATAAACCAGTTAAGTGTTCAATTTCTTTCAGTTATTAACTGCCATTAACTGCATTTCAAATATACTGTACTAGTCTAGCTTCCATACAAACTTGATTTGGTCTAGCTAACTTGCTAAACATTCCTGTATTTAACCTATCCTTTTGGCAGATAGAAGTGTGAATCATACATACCTGCATAGCTGTACCAAATGAACCTTATAACTGCAGGTATACAAAGCCCATTACACCATTCTACTGTAACTAAATTCACCAATGGCCATTCAATGAAACCCTAAAATCTTCACAGTCCTCCTCTTTTAACCTCTATCAGACTTGCACATCTGACATTTCAAATCAACCTTACATACGAATAATTTTTCTTAACCAAAGAATCTTCAAAGCACAATCATACAATCATAATTGCAAAATTACATAACAAGTGGCATGCTACAGACAAGTCTGAATAGTTTCAGAGCATCAACTAACAAATTCCTTAGGACTACAACCAATATGCTTGCCAGGTATTAAGGAGACACACCCTAATACTGCGTAAGGGTAGACTGAAAAATGGCAGTGTATTCAATCATTCTTTTACCTAATGAGAAAAGATCTCAATTTTTCTCCAATGCTTTCATTACAATACGGGGAGAAAAAAAATTATTGCATAATGTTGTAATATTGAATCAATATCAATTTCTTTTTAAAGAAAAACATTATTTTATTCAGTCAGAAAAATAAAATAAATCTGCAGTAAGTAAAAATTTTGTAGTTGTACAAACCAAGGTAATCTTTTGTTAATCCTTCACATGAAAAAGCCTGCAGAACAGTGGCATGTTAAACCAACACCAAGTGCAACTTAAAAATGCAGACGTCTACTGCATTGCCAATCAATATCAGCTATAATGAAAATCATTTAGCAAGCGATGTAACATAGAGTTACTCCCCTTACTGCAGACTGCATTATGCCAAAAAGAAAAAAAAACCTGTTTTGGTTTCATATCCCACATATCTATTATTCCTTCCTTTATCCTTGACAATTTTTGAAAAATTACACACAATGATCAACGCAACAAATTTTCCACTCAACATAGCACACATCTCTATTTTATATTTATTGTACAAACCATGTCTATACAAACCATATCAGAGGGAAAACAAAGTTTTGACCTTACATAAACTTGGCCTGACTATTTGTCTACAAACGGTCAATAGCACATGACTGGAGATCATCATTTGTCTACACATGGTCAACAACAGAAACACCATTGACCTCCCAAACTCTTTCCAAACAACACAGACTCGGCCAACAATTTTATCCTGATTCCGGCAATCTGCCAGGCTACATTTTGGACATTTAATCTCTCAAGTATTGTTCAGTATTATCTATTGGTCTTTGCTGATCAAAAGTACCTATAGGTGAAAAATCTTGTTTGTGATAAAATCTATGTAAATGTTTCACAAAACCTTTATTTCATATCTTCATCACTGTAACCAGAACGTCACTTTTTTTTCCTTCTCTGAATTTTTCCTTGACGAGTCAAAAAGGTTATTACGTTTAAAGTTAACTATGATATGAAAAATAGTAATAAAAACTGCACTTGTTTCAAAAAAGTAATTAACGGGAAAGCTAAGTTTTAAGTTTTGAATCAACCTAATACTATCAGGATATAATTAAACTCTGTGCTCCCTCATTTTCAAAGATCTTTATGTATTTCAGTTAATAAATGCACCAGGTAGAGGAAATAGAGAACATACCAAAATACTTGATAAGACGGATATCAACTTTTTAACAGTTACTTGGGAATGCATCAATCATTAATTTCTTCAACTGCACATGTTTGCAAAGTCCCTAATCTTTTGTTGTACACCGAATTAACAACCATTATGGTGCTGGATTTGCAACAATAAACCTGATCAATGTAAAAAGAACGATAAATCCTCGACAAAAGTTGTTTTAGTCTCTGAAAAAAGGAATGTGCAGCAGATTGTTCCTTATGACATTACATCTTAAATCTCTTCATGTTCAGAATAACTTCAGAAAAATCCATACAATAGGCAATCCACTCCGTTATATGACTAAGCAAATGTGTGCTCTGAAAAAACAGCCCACTCAGCACTTTTTGTATGCTCCATACACATTGCCTGCCAAGCATTATCTACTGAGCGACAAGCCCATGGAAAATTCTTCTTCCTCAACAAAATCAAACTTGTAAACTATTGATTATTCATTTATTAGCCTAGCATTAATATTCTATCAAAAAGCAGAAAATCTGCAGGAGGAAAATAACTCCTAGTAAAATGGGAGGGACTGTGACATTCCTGTGTCCTAGTGCCCTATATACTTTCTGCTATCAGGCTGGGTTGACTCTTTTTGCACCGAGTTTTATCAATTACTATGGGGTAGAATGTCAATTTATTAATCTACAGGGCAAAATAAGATGCAAGTGCAGACACAAAGGGTGAGGGTGTGCTGACCTTAAACTGACAAAGTCAGGGTGATTTAGGTGAACCAATGACAGCTGAAATCAGCTGAAGGGGAGCTGATTGAATAACCATTCTTGCGGGCCCATACCCAAACGAAACAAATAAACAAGCAAATGGATGGCATCATGATGATTTGTATGAAACACATTGCCACATAATGCTTTTTAAAACAATATGCAGTAATTTTTTAAAACTGAATTTTTTCCTAACACTTAACATGTATTGATTATATATCTTAACAGCTTATCATCTATGATCATAAAATAAAATAAAATCATCATCTTTTAATGACATTTATCTGAAATTTCTGTGAAATATAACAATACTGTGGTGAAATTAAATTTAAAGAAATTAAGTGATAGTTTCCATATGTGTCCAAGATCTGCTTTGTCTTATCTTGTGGAACTTGTCATGGCTTTTTTGCAGCTTGAGCACACTCCCATATGGTTTGAAAGGAAAAAAACCCTTGGTCTTGCATGGCTGACAAAGCATTTGTACCAGGAACAAGGAATTTTTTTACACAATTTCTAATTTTAACAGTTACATAAGAGATTACTTTCTGATCAAACTTAGCTAATCACGAGTCAATTAAGTATAGCTCTTAATTTCAAAAACTATCGCTTCCAGACTACTACTACATCTACAACTCAAACCAGGTTTTTTTTAATCAGTTTTCCTTTTTTCCCTGTCACTTTATTTAATATACCAACATTTCATGGATGCATGCCCAAACAGGATCCAATATACTGCCTCACAATGTCCTATCTGAATTTATACATTCTTGGCAACAAATCAGATACTTCAAATTTTTGAAAAAAAAAAAATACTTTCAAGGAAGCTAATAATCAAGTGAAACACTACAATGCATGTTCTATGATTCTTAAACATAAATCTGCGGATTAATATTCTTTTCTCTCTAAATATGCTGTTCTCCTTGAGTGGAAATTAACTCTCTACTGTGAAGACCCTGCTGAAATTCCTTCATTATGCAAGAGTACACCATGTTGATAAGTCGAAAACTGACTTCAACATTCTACAGAACATTAAAACAACATTTAGGCATTAAAAAAATTACTTTCCTTTTTACACTACATGTCGCTGTATCTATTTTCAGTTATGCAACATCTCCCGATAATTCTTTACATTGGAAATTTTTTCTCGAAGTACAAATGTGTGAATCATTAAGCATATAAATGATAGTGATCTGACATATGTACCACATATGCAAGAAAATCAAAATACCCAGTAATCCTTTATTTATTTTCTGCACAAAATTCTTTACTCCAGCAATCTGCATTTGATAGTCATTTTGCAAATATTTCTTCATTAGTTTTATAGGTAACAAAATATATACCAGTATATATCCTACTTCTCAATATTCTGAACCACTGCTTGTAAAATCAATGACATTAATCAACAGGTGAATGAAAGTTCACTTGTCTAGGTATCTCTTTTACATTTATAGTACCGTATACATGTAAAGTTCAATTAACATCTGTATATGTCTTTTTCAATAAAAAAAAACCCAAAGTTTTTCCTTCTTTTTACCATTACACAGTTTCAGAATGTAAAATCAAGGGTTTACTTTTAAAATGACAGAGTTCAAAGACCATGAAAATTAGACATTTTTTTTTTTTTTTTTTACAAATGTAGTTGGGATAAGTTTACTTCAATGAGGGGAAAGCCATGCATTGTACCCAATATACTTCTTGACCTTGTTCAGGATGAACTAACCAAGTGCCTAACTGATTTGTGGGGTGGGGTTGTCAAGTCACTCGAACAGCTGGTTGATACCTAATCTGTTCCTATGCAGTTCTCCAATTTCAACTGACTTTCAGATCTGCCACACAGAGTATATATAACCTCTTGTATAACAATAGATGATGAATACTCAGATTATAGTCTTGACCTTTGGGCAAGCAATTTTCCATGACGGTGCATGGTCAAAATTTACAAAACCTTTATAACTGGCTTTTTTCTGCGAATGCAAAGTTTTGTGTATTGATTCCAAATTAGATACATTTATTTTAACGCAATTTTATTTTTTACGGGATTTTTGAATTGATAACTATAAAAACAGTATAAAACCATTTTTTTGCGATCTTATTTTTTTGAGAAGTTGACCCCAAAAAAATGGCACCCTCCCCGCAGAAAAACCCAGTAAGAGGGCAGGAGTTTCATACTTACAGTCAGAGACTCGCGCTTCCTCCCACTGGTTACAATGGAGAAGCCCTGCGTTTCGATGGCAACACCTGTTCTTTGAACCTTTTCCTCAACGTACCTGATACAAATGAAAAAAGTTCACCAATATGAAAAGAGATAATTCCCGTATTAACTTTGATTTGTAGAAATAGCTTATGAAATCATATTATCTGATTCTAATTACGGCACATCTTTGCTATACTTGGTAGAATGTGAACAATTTAATTCAACGACAATAGCTTTGGGAATTAATTGTTTTCTCACTTTGTGCCAAACAATTTATAAATCAATGATAAGCAGAAAATGTCACCAAATTGTCACCTTCAGGAGAAGGAGAAATATACTTATTAGTAACAAGTTCACATGAGGACAAGGCTGGTTTTTTTTTCCCCTTTTGTCTTTGTTTCAATTTTCTCCACGTGTCAAAGCAAGGTCAATGTGATACAGCTGGGACGGACCTCCAGACATATAACCCCAGACTGGATAACTCAATGGCCAGGCCTTATAATTAGGCAAGACTTAACGTTTTTCTTGCAAGTTGACGTAGGGTATATTGATTGCTTAGTTTAGGCGCAACAGGATGGTACGTCAGAGTTATATGCATGCAGTTAATATCAAAAGTTCATAAGGAGCTTAGACTACATTATTTCTGAATAGCAGGGACCCAACCAAGCAGAAAAGCTCGCAACAAGCAAAAAAATTAGCCACAAAAAAACCCCTCGACCTCAGACATATTCAGTGTGTATTTAATAATGAGCTTGTTATATTCAAAAGTGCACGTGGGTGCAACATTTCTGCAGAGTCAGTAATCTTCATGGGCTTGTAAATCACTTTGTTTTTGCAACAAAATTATTTTCCTTCAAGCAAAGAAACCACAAAAGCTAGAAAAGTCCAATTGTAAAAAGAAAAAAGAGAAATTAAAAAGAAATGTCTATAATACAAGCGTACAAGATTAATCTACCTTTTTATGTGGTGGCTTCAAGACAATCTATATGAAGAGCATTAATTAGAATTCCGAACAGACACATAAATTTAGAAAGGTAGAAGATTGCGTAATTGGGTATCTGAACATTCTTGAACACATAATGTATGCATACTGCTAGCATGCTGGCAGAGAATGGTGAAAAGCTGACATTACAAAAAGGCACCATGTAGCGACAAGATTTTTTTTTATACAATATCTAAACATTTGAAATATGTAAACTCTGCTTGACCTCCTATCAAGAATACTTCCGTTTTTCTTCAATTTATGCATGATCATCTGATTTCTGCCTGGCTGTTATTAGCTTCCTATTCCAACCTAAGGACATCGATATTGCAGGGGTAAGATTACATAAAGCAATTCACAATAGTCATCCCTGGTTCCTTCAGACATATCCTATGGTTACAGAAAAAAAATACTACACCCAGACAGACACTCAAAGTATCAATAACATCAATGAATGTTGGGCGGTAACCACCGATAACACCAGCTGTCTATGGTGCGATAAAAAAATGAAAGCAATTAGTAGAATAAAACCCCAAAAAATAGAAAAAAAAGACTTGCTGAGAGATTTAATTCTTCATTTACAAGTACCTCTTGTACCCCGACTGTTCTAGATTGTCACCCAATGATCCAACCTTTCATACCTTTAAATTCACTCAATAGCCATCTTTTATACAACGTCAGCAGATTATATCCCAGGCAGAGGGCCGAAGCCGTAATATGTACAAAGAAATCTTTTCTCCAACGACATGGGAGAGGGGCTAGAGCGACTTGTATCCCCCGAGCACTACACACAAGTAATAGTCAGTCACAGTACAGTTCACTCACTGAGGCCTGATGTTAGCAATGACTTCACCTTCACATACCAAGCTATGGTTACATCAAACAAACAATTATTCTCTAATGCCTTGTCTGGCTGCCAGTCAGCTGGCGAACTATCAAAATCAGCTGATTCAGCAAAACCAACCAATACATGTCAGTCCCTAGTCTTCTAGATATATACAATCCAATTGATTTTTTCCCTCCGTCCTTTCTCTATGAATATCTATAGCCATATAAATGAGTCAAAATGATGAGAAATTTGATCATTACAATATTGCTTGCACAATATCAATAAATCATGTTCTCCTTTCTTCTGAAGTTCAGAGTTCTGCATAACCATGAAATAACAGTCTGTTTGAAAGGTATATATATCTATACATATAAAATGCAATCACTGAACAATCTGGAATGTGATTTATAAATACATGTATGTGCCTATGTATTTTCCTTGTTCAGGGTGATAAGAGCTTAGTTTAATGGTTGAGGAATTTCTACTCTCTGTTATTTTTTATTCTCAAGGGAAGAAGTGTCAGAAATAAAATGGCCTTATCTCCCTTTTATTAATGACAATGAAAAATAAACATAGCCAATAAAAATGTGCTATAATAATTTCAATTGTCAACTATAAGCAATAGACACATTAATCTTATTACAGAAAATAGACATGTTTAATGTTAACTGAAATGGTTTCAAGATTTATTTTTTTAGATAATTCATGAAAGTTGATCGAATGCCCCAAAATATAATCCATATTAAATTAAATAATATATCATATTTCTTACTAATTTTAAAGTGCTTATAAAAGAATTTCATATGTGTCTGTACAGTTATATATTTCATTGATTTAATGAAAACACCTGGGTAATACTGAAGGTAACATTTGTCTTTCCTTGTCACTGGACAACACATAGCCTATGAGAAATCTAAAGAATATGATTACAGTTATATGTATGCAATCTGAGTAAGTGAAGATGATGTCAGATGATGATGTTAACCGATTTGAATGACTGCAAATGTCCTAAAAAGAATATATCTCTGAAAAGCTAAATCACATTAAATAAAGCATACATCCAAGTTCATGCAACCTTGACATTATAACCATCAGGAAAGACAGATTCATTCAATATTTAAATTCCTGGTTCAAATTTTACCAGCATTATAATTACATATACCTCTCTTAAGTGCTAAATCACTGCCTTGTTCAGTCAGTAAAAGCACTCATTTGCCCTGTGAATTCTGAGGAAAATGAGTTTGTTATTGCCTAACAATATATTATACATAATAACACTTAAAAGCAAACACACATATAGGCCCCCTGGCCCCCTTGGGTTTGAAAAGTGTTTGTTGCAAGAGAGAGTTGCCAATCCCATTTCTGGCAAGCATTAACTGAAATACTGCGACTATTGCAACTTTGTTGCATGCATCTTGCATAAGGTCACAATCTATAAAAGCAACACCTACCATTTTACATTATTTCTTGATTGTTGTATGGGATTCCAGTATTTTATGTATGCATCAGTGTGATTTGGCAAGCTTAGAAGTTCAGTACAGACTATGAGCAGTAAAAAGATGCGAGAAGAGACTATTCTGTGTGGGTTAGTTGCAGACTAGCAGTATTGATTTTGTAGTTTGTGAGCCACTTAGACCAAATCCCAGACACTGGCAAAAACAAAATGCAAATAGAAGCAACACCTTCCACAAGACATCGAATTATGACAGAAAATTATGTAACCTAAGAAAAACTCAAAATACTGTGATTTTTACCACAAAAAAAAAAGACAAAACAAAAAAGTTTTCTCTTCTTATTCTTTGGTATTAAATGATCTAGATTAGGAAACTTGAAACAATTGGATTGATTGATGACTCAATTGAACATGCTGAAGGTTATTTAATCATGGAATATTTGGCTGTGAGAAGTTTGATAGGTAAAATCAAGGGCCATTAGGTTTCAAATGTACATTTCACCTTTATAATATGTCTATGAAAAAATTTATTATGCGAATATATTTTATCTTGAATGATGACATTTCAGTTTACATTTGAGCCATTGTTTAAAGTTCAAGGCAAAGCAGACAAAAATCCTTTTTTCATCTTTTATTACAATGTGAAAATCATCTTTACATAGAACTCCTAAAAATATATAAAATAATTCGATAATAATTTCTATCAATTATCCAATCAAAAAGACCTAGTTTGGATGATTCAATCTTTTACTATATGTAATGGTTCTATAATTGAAGGTGTCCAAGCCTGAGCCTGCTTAATCTCAAAGTATTTCCATATTAAAGAATATAAATTGAAACCAAAGGACATTTTACTGTGGGATCCAGACATATTACAAAGTTATAGCATGTTAGCCCAGCTTAGTTGTAAATTATTAAGAAAAATAGAGATTTGTGTAATAATTTTGAATAGTGAATTGGAGGATCAAACTCCCATTCTTCAGACATGTATAATGTTTGCCATGAAACCATGCACTCATGAATAATATCAACACTAAACAAATACATTTTCCACAAATCCATGATACAGTCAATTCCCATATATTACCTATTCAAGAGTAATGAACCACTGCTGAGGAGCAGACATCGTGATATTGTTCTTGTATCTAAATAATCAAGAATTCGCCCTGACGTCACTGGGTTATTTTCATTAATAAAGCATTTGAACATTGATGAGAACAAAGATAAATATTTTAGTTTAAATTTCATCAATGAAAGCATTATAATTACACAAAGATGCCGATTTTCTTATCAAATTTTTAATCCATTTTTCTATTTCAAAGTTATGTGCATTCATTTTCATCGATTCAGAAAAATGTTTAAAATGTTTTCTCTTCCTACAATATGGTCAAAATCTCTACCTGTTTACATAAAATCAATAGTCCTGGTAAGCAAAATTAGCTGCAAGTCAAAAAGGTGCCAGGTTTTATAAGCAGTGTACTGAGAGATAAGGAGTTACACGCCAGTCAATCTCACATCCTGTATCCTACAGAGACATGCAGTGACAAAAGGATGACACGGATGAAATAAACCAGGATATTTGTGAAATGACAAGCAAAACTGTCTCCAGACCTCTTGGTATCAATTTGAACAAATAATATATGCACCTTTGCGAGGCTATGTGATTTTGAAATAACGTAAAGAAGTACATAATTTATGCATACATTGTTTTATGAAAAGTTCAATAATGTATATACAGTCAATTAAACTTCATTAGCTCGAACTAGATGGGACCGTTTAATATCCAAGTATTCGAGATATCGAGGGTAAAATACTTAATAATAAGTGGCTCGGATTTACAATCACTTCAACATATTCATTGTATTGGAAATATCAGTGTTCGAGATATCAAAGTTCAACTGTAGGTCTTTATGCTTACCAGTTGATGAAGGAACTCTTTCCAGCTGAGTGATTGCCAATTAAGAGAACCGAGATCTTTTTTCTGGGTGCAAGTAATGTTAGGCCCAAACTCTCTGCAATCTTTACAAGGCCTTAAATGATATAAAGTAAGAATAACTATCAAATATGATCTCCAATAAATATCATATAATGTATTTTCCTTATGTCTGTCTTGCTCTTGCCCTATTCTTCTTAATGATATTGCTCTAATCTCCTTATTTATTGCTCTTGCCCCTATAAACATCATTTTTTGTTTTTGTATTATTTTTGTCCAAAATTTAGGACAACCCTTATCATTAACTTTAATTTTTTATAACAAACATATCAGAATAAACTTGTCTAATAGTGTCTAACTATTGGGACTATAGTGAAAATCAATTCAATGTGAAGATTTTGAAGAATTTTCTTCTGAAAAGGGGAGATGAAAAAATATCACTGTAAAGCATATGGACCACTGTTTTGATGTACGCTCTTTTTCAAGGAAACATATATCAAATGGGCTACAAAATGAGCCTTAAGACCTAAAGGTCACAAAGCAGGCATTCCTGCAAAAAAAACTTAGGCATTTTTTTTTTTTAAATTCTTTTTTGCATTGGTGGTGATTTTCTGTTTCTTCCTTCTGTCCCTCTTGTCACCTTATCTTGCCTTTTCTCTATCTAATGAGGCCTAGATGGTCTGTATGTCTTTTTAGCCTAAACTGGCTAAAGTTTGAAGGGTACTATTATTTGCAATATACGCTCTCTCTCTGCCTAACATTATTGTGATGACCATTTCTAAAGCAACTGGTCCCGTTTTAGTCATGACTTTAAAACAACAAGGACTTATCAGGGTTCAAAATTCATTATATATATACAACTCGCAAAAAACGAGTTTAAGAATCTACGAATTGCGAGTTAAAATTTTTGTTACTCGCAAAAACTTGCGAGTTGATTTTTTCATTGTAACCTTACCCGGAAAAAAATTTCCGTTTCCAATCCAATTTTAGTCTTTCTATCTTTAGTTAATGTATACATCCGCCGTTTTCTATGAACCAGAATGTTGACAATAACCAATTTTTTAAAACGAGGAATGGAAGGCATGCCAATGGCAACAGTAACAGCGATGATAAGATGATGTGGTACCCTTAACATCAACAATAAAAAGAATTAAATCATTTTACGAGTAGCCTGGTGAAATTTTTTTGCGGTACTCGCAATTATTTGCGAGTTGTATATTTCAGGAGTTTCTACCCCCTGTAACTTATACTGGAAGGTGATTTGACTTTAACAATGCAAAGGATAGAGAAAGTATATTCCATGTAGGGATTTTACAGAAACCTGCTACTACCCTGACAGTGGACCTAGAAACTTGGCACACCATTGATCCAGAAAGGATCTCTTGGTGAGTTATCACCAATATTGGGCCAAGTGGGAAGAATACTTTAGACAAGGATTTCACAAAGAAATCTGCTATGGTTTTGATCTTGGATTTGAAACTTGGTTCAAGGTCACTGCTCACTCTTATTAACCACATCTGGCCAAGTTAGGGCAAGATTTGGCCAAAGGGAGAGAGAATATACTTTGGGCAAAGATTTTGCTCAAAGTTCTGCTATGACCTTGACCACAGATTTACAAACTTAGGTCAAGATCACTAAACCTCTAAGTATAAGCCAATCAGGGCCATGGAAAAAGAAAATATATTCCAATCAAATGATCACTGTAGGTGATCAGAATTTAAGCTTTTGACCATAACATATTTTTTTGCCATTTTTTATAGAAAGAAACTAATCTGTCTGATGAAGAGTTTAATGAAATTTAGAAGGTAGAATAGAATCAGACTTTGCTTGGGATTTTTTTTTTATTGAAATATAAAACACATCTGATACATATCTATTGATTAACCATTAGTATCTTATCGACTTGGATGTAAAGTTGTAATATACAGATTCCAAAATGAGATGAATCTGCTGTAGAACATAAAATAAAACAAGAGGCCCATGGGGCCACATCGCTCACCTGAGCAACAATTGCTTTATATGGGTGTTCAAAGGATATATTAACTTCCAATTTCCTTTATTTTAGTTCTGCTCCCCCCCCCCCCACTTTATAAAGCGATCAAAATATGAGAGCATATAGGTAGATTTTCTTCTTCAACTTCTCACTAGTTATTGTATTTTATTTTAAAAAATCCTATATGTGAAAGAAGAAAATTGTACCTTAATGCGTTCAAATAAAAAAAACATTCAAAAATTTAATTGGTCTTCTGCATTATAAACGATTGTTTACTTGGCGTGAACTCGTAGGATGTTTTATATAACCTTATATACTCACTTGATCGATGAATACACTCGAATGAAAAATAGTGTCATGTGATATGTTAAAGAGCTATTATAATCAATGCATAGGCGTCGGAATGGGGTGGGTAAGCCCCCCCCCCCCACTTTTTTTGCAAAGTTAGACTTAGCCATGCTCAAAATCTTTTTTTTTTGCTTGTCAAGATTTCTGATAAGGTCTAGACTCCCCCCCCCCCCCCCCCCCCCCCATTTTCAATTTGCTTCCGACACCACTGCAATGTATTGACAGGATTTTACTAAGGCCCACCCATTATTTTCATCTTTATTCAAAAACAACAAATGGCTACAAACCGATATGATTTTCTGTATTATTTTCTTAAGAGTTATAATACATTTATCCCCGTAAAAGTAATGTAAACTATGGAAACTGTTTTAAAGCAATCATTTATATTTGTGTCTGAAAACCATCAAAGTTGGTGTATATATTTCATATAATTCATCGTATTAGGAGGGGGCCCAAGAAAGTAGTTGCAGCAAATTTTCTGTTTAGTGAGACATTTCTAGTGATCAATCAAAATTTCAGCGTCAATCGTAAAATTATAAGCAAGATACAGAGCTCGTAATTCTGCTAGGTTTGAGTCAATTTTTTTGTTCACAAGAGTTTATTATATTCAACTTAAGAATTTTAAACTTGGTATTTCCTATTCAGCATTTAAAATGAAGAATAACAAAAGAAAAAATAAGAACAAAAGCATGGCCTCAGCTCTGTGTGCAAACAGAAAATTGTGAGCAAACCTCTGTATCTTGCTTATAATTCGAAAGAAAGTAAATAAAAAATTGTAATTAACAGAAGAAACGTGCACTACAACAAAGAAAGATCACAATTTATTTTTCATCGTATATATACCTTTATATTTCTAGCAGCGAAAACAATCTGAAAATGCTGAGCATCTTAACAAAACACGTTGCATTAATCAACCATTACGTAGAGATCGTACCGAATTACCATTGAAATGTATAGTATTTTATAATATCTTCATTGGTGTAAGGGCATCAGATTTAGCTCAGTTTGCGCAGATAAACAATCAGCTGTCTGATTTACCGAGGTCTATATTTGATTTGATACGTAAAAATTCCAAAATACAGGCGATAGTTCCCCTCAAGTAACGAAAATGAAACGAGAATCAAAACAAGCTAATACCAACGTCACTAGTTACAATGTCAACGCATTGAAATATTTAACCTCAATTTACTTCACAAAATTGGCACAAATCGATGTTGCACGTTTCAAATATTCTCTTCGCACGTAAAGTTTTGCACAACCAGCAAATTCATCTTTGTCAGTTTAACCCCTGTGTCACGCGTTCATCATGGCTGCTTCAAACAAAATACTTCCGTTTTCGAGGTATGGAATACCGAACCCGAAGTTATAAACTGATTGACAGCTATTATTTCTTTATTATTACTTACGTAAATTACTCAAATTTGAAACTGAATTAGCCCATAATTTTTGCAATTTATATTTTACTTTCCATAAGGATTATGTTTGCTAAATTACGTTGAATTTCACTCAGTAGTTTTTGAGAAGAAGATTTTTTTAAAATGCACCCCCCTTTTTTACAGTTTCGAGGTTTTCTCCGCTTTGAATACAATCTGGTCTTTTATTTTTGCAGTTTATATTCACCTTCTTATAAGGATGCTCTGTGCCAAATTTGGTTGAATTTGGTCAAGTGGTTTTAGAGAAGAAGTTCAAAATGTAAAAAGTTTACAGACGGACGGACAGACGGACGACGGACAACGGGTGATCAGAAAAGCTCACTTGAGCTTTCAGCTCAGGTGAGCTAAAAAAAATAGATAAATATATACAGTATATATAAACATCCATTCATTACCCCATTCCCAAGTTATTTTTCCCCCAAGACAAAACTTCATGTGTACAAATGTATTTCTGATAAATTAATTCTAGTCATTAGTTTTTACTAACATAAGAAAATGAACTTTAACTGCCATTGCGGGGAATTTAAGTACATTCTTTTAAAAATATGAAAAATAAAACTATTTTGGCACGTCTTCTTTATTTGCTTGATGTCTGTTTGTCTTTGTGTTCATGGCATTTAAGTGTGTGACTGAATATGGGTACATATATATATACACCCATTGTGCCTTACTCCTATCCCATTTATTTATTCCAAAAAATAACATTGTTGAATTGTACTTGAGCGTTTCTTTGTGTTTTAAGACATGCACGATAGATGCAATTCTCATTTGTAGTTAATCTTCACTTTCATACATATATATATATATATATATAGTTATGTAATTTTTTTCTAGTTGTTAGGTGTACCCAATGTACACAGTTTTCTAATGTTGCACTAATCATTTTAACTTCATAATTAGTTTGTAATTCTCTTAACAAGGAAAATGAAAAAAAATTTGGATAAATTTAAAAATAAACTATTTGAAATCCTTTTCTCTGTATTTGGCAATCGGGCAAATCACGTCGTCGCTTGGTTTGTTGACATGTAACCTAATGTTCACACCCACATGACTCAAATTGTTGAATACTCACCTGTGCCACAGCTATAGTAGGCTGAACAAAGGACAATTATATAAGAATTGATTCTCCATTCCCTCGTTATCTAATGATATAACTTCACAAAAATGAAGAAAATGTTTTTAACAAATTACTAAAATGAAGAAGGAAAGCTTATTTGAAGGTCATAAAGTACTATGACTCATCATTCATCCAGACACACTCACAACCTGCTGCAATGATGCATCAACCCATCGATCCCCACTCTTTTCTATCATTGTTCTTGCTCTATGCAGGAGAAAAAAATCTCTTTTTTGATAGTCTGCCAAGATGTCGTCAAATAAAAAGTACTTATACGGTCGGAGGGAATGACCACAAATGAATAAAGAAAAAAATCCCTCAGACCAGTCTGAATTGATCAGACGGGATTATATTTAGAACATGCTAGACGGGTCATTCTAATTTTTGAACAAGTCATGGAAAGAAAACGCCACGTTAATATTTCATTACTTAAACTTTGTCTGATATTCTTTAAATAAAATATGAAGCATGAACTGTAAAGTTTTATTGGTAATTGTCCAAGAATGTGAAAAGTGCCGAGTCGGCTATAAATGAATGAAATGACGGAAATTCACCGGCCCATGCCCTTGTGAAATTGCACGGGTAATATTCAAACCACCTCCCCTTGCAAAATAAGAAAAATTAACTCACCATTATCTGGGTCTATGTAGAGGGTGTGACATTCTTTCAGAATCTTTTCGTTGATGGACTGGGTCGACGAGTCCGCAGCCGTTGCCGACGATTTCTGCTTAACTTTGCCAGACATCACACGGCTCCTGTCAAGTCGAGCAGACAGTTTATTGAGACCGAACGGGGATTGCGCATGACTTTCGAACAATTCTGCGCATTAAGACGAAAAATTGTCAGCAAAAATCGTCGAAATTTTCCGATGGCATTTGGAACAAGCATTACCTCTATTATCAAAATAGTATAACTCAAACAAAAATAATTTAAATGACAGTTAAAAACTCTTTTGTATTAGAAATTTTGCAATTTCTACTCACCCCCTCCGATCCTCAATTTTCAATCCACGACTACTTCCGTCAGCTGATCGGAGAATGATCCCGAATTAAAAGATGCATAGAATATATCAAATATAGATTAAGTACCGTCTAGGCCACGTTTGTAAACTTTCAAAATTAATACAAAAGAATGTCACTCATAGTTTTGACGTATTTGATATATTTTTCATCTACTTCGGGCACATTCCGATGACGACACCTTTAAGCCGGCAATATTAACCAATGGTTGTTGAGAACGTAGTTAAACTCCGGAGCTAGAGTAAACAAAGATGGCTTCTCTTGGACTTATCGCTAATTATGGAAGTGATGAAGAAGATTCGTCATATACAGATTCTGATGATAATGCATCTAATTCTGTAACGTTAGTGGAGCTTTTGAAATATTTTTCATGTTGATATACATATGTATGATAGATAAATTCAAGTAATCATCGAAATAGATAAGACATTTGTATTCTTTCAGGTTCTTTGAATCATCCATTGCGGCACAATCTCATGATTTAGCTCTATACCGGATAGCTTTAAAAAGCTTTGCAGCTTATTTAAGCTAGATACAGATTTTTTTTTTCAAATTGGTAGATGTCGCATCCAACTAATAAATGTTTACCACATTTGTTCTTAAAAACGTGACATGCAGTACAATTTCTAAAAATTGCAGCCTATTCATATAATTAGCAGAACAAAATGTAAAAGTAAGTTGGCATTGTAAAGCAGTTATGTTTAACAGTTAAAATGGACCAGTACGCAATGAAAGTTTACTCTGGTCATCAAGATAATTGAATCACAGGGGCTTGTGTAGAAAAAAAAACATTGTTAAAAAAGTGGGTACCTTGTAGGAAAAAAAACCAAGGGAGGACACCATCTTGGATAACGCATTGCTTCATCAGCTAATTTCTCATTTGTTAAACTAGACATATGCGCTGATTCATTTCTTTGAAAATGATTCTTCTTTAAGATCTCACCTCCAGTTTAATTCTATTGATAACTCCCTGGCTTTTTCCATAACCAATCAAATGACGGAGATCTCACATGCCGCAGTTTCGCTTTTTGCAGAAGCCAGAGAGTTGTCGATTTTGAATGTTTACGCGAGAAATCAACAAGTTTGTTAATGTTGGTGTAAAAAAAAAAAAATGGAGGTTATATATCTCAAAGAAAAATCATTTACAAAGGAATACAAATCAGTGCATATGTCTAGTTTAACAATTTAAATGAGAAATTAGCTGATAAAGCGAGGTGGTATCCAAGATGGTGTCCTCCCTTGTTATTTTTCCTCCGAGGTACCCACTTTTTTAACGATGTTTTTTTCCACACAAGCCCTTGTGATTGAAATGCATCACATTAACAGATAATTAATCTTAGGTGAGATGCGTGTAGGCAAAAAACTTACACTGACGTCTCTACGTCAGTATAAAATATTGAGTTTCCACAAATATTGCTGAGATAAGTCAAGCATTTACAAGGAACAACAAAAAGAAGTAATTATCCCCTCTCGCAACTTGTTGCGAAGGGGATATAGCATCGCTACTGTGCGTGTGTGTGTTCGTATGTGTGTATGTGTGTGTGTGTGTGTGTACTCCATTTCAATTTTCTAGTAAATTCCAAGAAAACCCTCTCATGAATATCCATCAAACTTTGTACACTTCTTTGGCATGGTAAAAGGACAAACCCTGTTGATTTCAAAATCAATTGATTAAGTATTTTTTTAAATTATCGTAAAAAATGAAGTTAAAAACATGAATTTTATGTACGACTTGACAATAGACATTTCCGGTAATTTTATGTACGACTTGAAGTTAATCGCTACCGTATACAGTTCAAATCAACAACTTGACATTTTTTGGGATTTAAATCTAGTAAAGGTAAAAAAAAACAACGTTTTGTAGCATTGGAGTGTTAGACGAGTGCCCATAGTTAAAAGTTGAAGCGGGCAAGAAATTTAAGTCTGCCGATTTACATCGAAACAAGCAGTTGACTTTCGGACAAATTTTCCCGTATTACTTACAATAGAACTAGTCCAAAATTCAGTAGAGACTTTGACAGATATTGCACATTTATCACGCGAAAATTGTTTTATATTAATAATAACTGCATCTATATCTACTATACTATGGTTTAATTATAATACGACAACTAGCAACTAGATTTTCCATCAGAGCAGACTACAGAGCGCTTGATTTTCAGCTACGTTTCATAATGTATACGGATCGTTTATGTATGCTTATATAAAAATGAATGTCACTAAATGAATCTAAATTATTAAACTTTAAAGTATATGTGTTGAGTTTCTGCTAGGAATAGGAAAACTGTTATGTAAACCCCCTCCCCCAATTTATACACCACAAAGCTTGGGGATTGGGATTAAATAGATATTACATGTATGTATTCAAAGTGGTTTAAAGAAATACTTTCTGATAAATTTACATGTATTTTCCTAAATAACGTATTCCCCGGTACAATAAGTCATGTCGCGAGGGGATGCTTTGCTTAGCGGTGCCCTTGTTATACTTATTTTGGTACCTCAACACACAAATTGTACAGTATCACAGGAATTCGACTCGGAGCAAGAGAAAAAACAGGGGGGTATATAGTATAGAAGGGGATCTAGACATTTAATTGAAATGGTGTTATTTTTTTTTTTTTTACACATCATAGTATATTGTGGTACATGTACTTGAGGAAGAAAATGCACAATTTTTTTTGGATAAACTGATGGAAAATGCCAAATATTTGGTTCAAACGTCATGTACGAAAAACAAGATGATCATTACAACGTGAAACTTTCATTTAATGATATAACTAAGATGCTTTATTTTTCCGAATAAAACCACATTTAGTCCTTTTGTTCTGCTTTCCAATACTGTTATGTACTGGTTTTTATAGCATACATGACATGATGTATGTAGCTAAAAATCTAAGCATGATGTAATCATGTTATAATCTGATCTCTCATGACAGATCAATACAAATAACATATTTTCAAGATGCTATAAAAAAATTTAAAAAACCTGTGGGAACTATTTGATTGAAAGGGGGGAGGGGATCCACAAAGATTCATAATGCATGCTAAGACACAAGATTAATCCCAACCATACTTGCCAACTGACCCGATTTTTCGACCCTTCACCCGATTTTTTTTATGACCCAGCGGGTCATGCTTTTCACCCGATTTTTGTCGAACAACCCGAAAATCTCCCGATTTCCGGATTTGGTTCGTAAATTACGTTGCGCGTTTGATTTCCAGTTATGAACCAAAGCTGAGCTTGGATTTACGTAAACAATGCCGATGGCTATAACAGATAAGCGTTAATTATTATTGTGAGTTGTTTTGACAAACCGAGGGTTTAAATCATTAAGTATGATGGCAGGTCTTCATCGGGGCCAGCGGAATCAAAACCTATCAACATATCTGGGAAAATGAATTCCCATGGATAAAACAAAGTAATCGAGTACAAAACGAGGCTTTTTGTGTTCTATGTAACGCACATTTGTGCCCAAAATAATCTGACTAAACATTCAAAAACGCTAAGTCATGTAAAAAATGCTTTTTAATACACAAAAGTCTTCGAAGTAACAACTTTCATGCCATCGTTTACAGAGTTCAAAAGCAAGGTTAATGTAGCAGAAACTCTTTTTGCATTTTATTTTTAGCTGAACACAACCTACCATTTTTTGTGTCAGATCACTTTACAAAATTCAAAATCAGCAATTGATAGTTACAATGCTTCTTTGCAATAAAATATTACACATACGTTTTAACACATATTTCTATTGTATATACCTTTGAAATGCATGGTAAATATGTCGTGAATGTCGTTACGCGCTATTACCAGATTTTTTACTTTCCAAATCTGGTCATGACCAGATTTTCACATGTTGAAGGTTGGCAAGTATGATCCCAACCAAAGGATGACTGCACTTAGTGCCTGGTTTTGGGCCTTTTTTGGTCGCTTCTGTTGCGTTCATTTCTTAACCTAATATCACTTTTGTTTTTTTTCAAAGAGTCTTGTCAGTTTCCAATATACCGGTAGATTAATATTTTAGACTGTGATACAATATACTCATTCAATGTTTTTCTCCTTACAACTTTCGAAAAAAAAGAATTTTTGCTTTAACATCTGCCCTTGATTGAACATAAGTTTGATATTAATTAATATGTATGAGAGGTGGAGCTGACATCAGAATGGTACTAAAATGACTAGCATGGATAACAGTGCCATGTATAAAAAAAATGTGATCACTCTTTCACCATAGCCCTTTCTATTCTATATGGTACAAGTATACTATTTACTAGTATGTTTATAACAATAATTATATAAGAATTGATTAATAAATAATTAATCTCCCGTTGACATAACTTAGATAATGCAAATATACAACTACTGTTAAACGGACATGCACCGACTATGTATGAAGTCAGTATAAAAGTGGGCGTCCTCATTATCGTATGGAGATTCAAGAAATCATGATGACCCCCGCCTATGAAAACAAATTCGTACTTGGTAGCAACATACTTTTATTTAATGCAATTAAGTAAAGTTGCAGTTTGTATGTTAACCATTTCTGCAATTGAAAGAAAAATTCTTCTTTTAAAAGTTTATTTTCTCACAAATATTGCATGTCCTAAAGTGGAGTCATACTTTTGAATCAGAATTGATGACCGAATCTTCAATTTTAAGGATTTTTCATAACAAGAATTTTCCATGGTTTCTGGGGCTATGCCTCCACAAACATTATCAGAAACTACTTATTTTCAAAGTTACTCTCAATATTCATCAATGGTAGAAAAACCTTTTGCCAATTTTAATGTTAATACATTTGCATTTAATCATAATTTGATAACTTACCAGGTAGAGAGATTTTTGACATCCTTAACGGAGCTGTGTCAGTTATACTTAATCAGTTCAAATCAGAATTAGGGATATTTCTTTTCATGATATATTTTGCCATCTAAAATCCCTCCCCAAATACTTATAAATGAGGAATATAGGCCTCTATTTAAAGTCTAGAAAATAACTCATAAATCGTTTACTCTGTTTGTGCAGGACAAAAAAAGACCAGGAAGAGAAAGCAAAACCAAATTTCTTTGATGCAGGCGAAAGCAGCTCCGAAGAAAGTAGCAAAGAGGAAGAAACTGATAGAAAAGAAAAACTTCCGAACCCCATGCTAGGGGGTCTCCCCCGGCCAGTGTTTGAAGAAGGCAATGATAAAGAATTACTATCTGTGTTCACAAACCCTTATGAACAAGCTGAGCAAGCCAAAAATACTGTTCTGGAAAAACATGTGAAAATGGTGGAGAGAAATATCCCCAAAGGAAAAGCGGGTCAAGTCTGTTTTAAGTACAAGAAAGGAAAGTGTCCATATGGGAAAAATTGCAGATACTCTCATGACTTAAGTTCAGAACTAATTTCAAAACCAGCAGCAATAACAGAGGAAAAACCAGTTTTCGATTTTCATCACCATTCTATGACTGTGCAAAATATTGAACCAGAGGTGGTAGACGATGACAGTTATATGGCAAATGCCAAAAGAAAAAAGAGGGCAGGAGTTACAGATCATTTAGTACCCCCCAAAAAAGCATTAAAATCCCTTGATAAACAGAGACGCAATGAAAGACCATGGACTGTGTCAGAATAATAAAAATATATTTTAATTAGAAAAGATTTTTTTTTTAATAAGGTGCAGAGTTGTCTTGTTAGAGTATTTAATAGTTTTTTGAAAACAGTAATCCAAAGCAGTATAAAATTTATGAAATCTAAATTGTTTCATATTTACAATATCCAATCATATATGATTTCATAATTGTTGAATTATACGATGTGATACAATATCAGATGATATAAAATTAAGTATCAAGTGGCAGTGTATATCTCCAAATTTAAATACAATCTGCACATACCGTTAATTTGTAGTATACTGTAAATGTATTACATTTGGCTGTGTATTCTATTAGCGTTTTTGGCGGAATGTGGCTTCCGCTAAATCAAGTACATTGCTAAATACCATGCATATATGTATAAGAATATATGAACATTCAGGAGTACGCTAAATCAAATCTATGCCAACTTGTTGAACAAGAGGCCCATGAGCCACATCGCTCACCTGAGGAACAACAGGTATGATCAAATCAGCTTAATGGAGTCATAATACAAACTATCTGGACAATGTAGTATAATACATGTAGATCCTGTATAAATGAAAATCCATTTTTTCCCCTTGATATTCTTATCTTTTTTATCATTAGTCCCTTTTCTAACAGGGTGATTTAATAGTCATAACACATGTTGAGCATTGCATCTCTCAAAAAGATCCTAAACAATTGTTTATGCATGCGATATAAACCTACATCAAACTCTGAACCCCTTGTGAGGCTTAAAAATTGTCAAGGGACCAAAGTCTAAACAATTTTAAAGAATCGCCTGGCTGATTAGTTTCTACGAAAGAAGATGATTTTAAAAAATTTACTCTATAGATTCCTATGTAAAAATTCGACCCCCCATTGTGGCCCCAACATACCTCCGGGGGTCATGATTTTCACAACTTTGAACCTACACTACCAGAGGATGCTTCCACACGTTTCAGCTTTCCTGGCTGATTAATTTCTGAGAAGATTTTTAAAGATTTACTCTATAGATTCCTATGTAAAAATTGGACCCCCCCCCCATTATGGCCTCACCCTACCCCAGGGGTCATGATTTTCACAACTTTGAATCTACACTACCAGAGGATGCTTCCACACAAGTTTCAGCTTTCCTGGGCTAATTAGTTTCTGAGAAAAAGATTTTTAAAGATTTACTCTATAGATTCCTATGTAAAAATTCGACCCCCCATTGTGGCCCCACCCTACCCCCGGGGGTCATGATTTTCACAACTTTGAATCTACACTACAAGAGGATGCTTCCACACAGGTTTCAGCTTTCCTGGCTGATTAGTTTCTGAGAAGAAGATTATTAAATATTTACTCTATATATTCCTATGTAAAAATTCGACCCCCCTTTGTGGCCTCACCCTACCCCAGGGGTCATGATTTTCACAACTTTGAATCTACACTACAAGAGGATGCTTCCACACAGGTTTCAGCTTTCCTGGCTGATTAGTTTCTGAGAAGAAGATTATTAAAGATTTACTCTATATATTCCTATGTAAAAATTCGACCTCCCCCCCATTATGGCCTCACCCTACCCCAGGGGTCATGATTTTCACAACTTTGAATCTACACTACCAGAGGATGCTTCCACACAAGTTTCAGCTTTCCTGGCTAATTAGTTTTTGAGAAAAAGATTTTTAAAGATTTACTCTATAGATTCCTATGTAAAAATTCGACCCCCCCCCCCCCATTGTGGCCCCAACATACCCCCGGGGGTCATGATTTTCACAACTTTGAATCAACCCTACCAGAGGATGCTTCCACACAGGTTTCAGCTTTCCTGGCTGATTAGTTTCTGAGAAGAAGATTATTAAATATTTACTCTATATATTCCTATGTAAAAATTCGACCCCCCTTTGTGGCCTCACCCTACCCCAGGGGTCATGATTTTCACAACTTTGAATCTACACTACAAGAGTATGCTTCCACACAGGTTTCAGCTTTCCTGGCTGATTAGTTTCTGAGAAGAAGATTATTAAAGATTTACTCTATATATTCCTATGTAAAAATTCGACCCCCCTTTGTGGCCTCACCCTACCCCCGGGGGTCATGATTTTCACAACTTTGAATCTACACTACCTGAGGATGCTTCCACACAAGTTTCAGCTTTCCTGGCCAAATGGTTCTTCAGAAGAAGATTTTTGAAAATTTCTCAAAAATTTTCAGTTATTCCTAATTAACTCCCCTTGAAAAAGGGCGTGGTCCTTAATTTTCACAACTTTGAATTCCTTTTGCCTAAGGGTGCTTTGTGCTAAGTTTGGTTGAAATTGACCCAGTAGTTCTTGAGAAGATGTCGAAAATGTGAAAAGTTTACGGACAGATGGACAGACGGACAGACAAAATGTAATCAGAAAAGCTCACTTGAGCTTTCAGCTCAGGTGAGCTAAAAACTACTGGTATTTTCCGCCAAATATTGTACACTCCAAATTAAATATAATACATTTACAGTATAGAAAATGAAGAACGCACGAATTATACATCAAAACATGTTTATCAGAACCTATCAGACGTGTTACAGATGAGTAACATTATAAAAAGTCAAGCGCATTCACAACAGGTAAACAACAGCTGGACAATTATTGGAAGGCCAACTGGATTTTTCTATCATTTATTAACGCTTATTCTAAATACTGTGTGATGGTCTGACCGGTTCGAATACCGGCGCCAGATAGCTCAGTTGGTAGAGCACCTGACTAGAGATTCAGGGGGCCCGGGTTCGAATCCCGGTCTGGTCCGTCATTATTTCTCCCATCCCATTACAACTGTATACAGGGAAATATTCAACCCCGTTTTATTTTCGCTCCTTCCGCCCTCATTGTCAGTGGGCGAATTTAAGACTGGGCAAATTCCCCTGTCCCAAATTATCTCTTTAGTA
Organism: Magallana ariakensis; assembly: GCA_020458035.1. NCBI lineage: Eukaryota > Metazoa > Mollusca > Bivalvia > Ostreida > Ostreidae > Magallana > Magallana ariakensis. Next base: position 20,384,024 of record CM035814.1, on the reverse strand, counting down.
CACAAGTTTGTCTGGGCGAATTTAAGACGGAGCGAAACCGTTTCCAAGTGTAGAAGAGTGAAAATAACATGGGGCAAAAATAACCCTGTACATACAGTATTTATTTGTGGTAAATTTTCCCAGGGGATCATGTTTTACATCATCCAATTTTGGTAGATGATCATGTGCTCATTTTAACCATGTGCTTGATTGTGTTGCTTCTTAAAATTTTCAGCTATAGAGAAGAATTTTAAAAATAAAATCGCACAAATTTACTAGAATATGATCAATAAAATTTTATTAAACACCAGAACTCCTAATCCTGAGGCAATAAATTTCAGAATGTTAATAGAAGCACTGTCTTGCTCATGATCTATTGATATCTTGTCTGCTAGATTATGTGGCCTAGAAGGAGAGAAGATTTTAAAAAGAATAAATACACAATCAATAGTGCCCCATTTTTGCATTGAATCTCCCGATTCACCTACAGTAGGTCATGAATTTCATAATTTTGTAGAAGTCTCTGAGCTCATTCTGATCATGCCCTTAGTTTGCCTCCTAGGTGCTGACGGAGGTCGGGGACCATATACTGTAAATTCCTAATTAAACATGAGGAATTAATATCTGTGTAAAATCACAAGAAGCATTTCTTGCAGATTTTAAAATCACCGATACAAACTAATAATTCTATGATAAATATTTGGCACCTGATGCAAAACAGTTGAATCGTGAAATTATGTACTTGCGTAAAATAAGGAATCTACGATATTTCACAAGTTTAGAAGAATTACTCTTGCTCACCATACCACCACTTGGTCTACATGTAATGGACTTCTCTTTTTGTCTGAAAGATGTTGGGGAGTAGAGAAGTTTTTTTTCCCACAGTTTTGACCAAAAATTTATAGTGTTGTGGGTAGGTTATAATCGTTATTAATTTCTCTTTGTGAAAGATGCTACACAAATTTTATCAACATTGGCTCAGTGGATTATATGATACTGAAAATGTTGAAAACTATTCAGCCAATATGCATTCTTATAATAATAAATGACAAGCTATACACACAAAAACAGATAGTCTTAGACCATGCACCTAAAAATTTTCCCATGAACCGAGACAGCACAATATGGGATTAGTTCTAGTTTTACATCATATAGCACACATATGCATCAATATGTTAAAAACAAAATTGTCAAAAACTATTAAGTATTCTAAATTCTCATCAGGATTGGGCCTCGTTAAGTACTTTAATATTTAGTAAGGAAGTAAGGTTTATTTTAAATAGCTAATTATTAAGAATAGGCTAACTTATAATAATGGGGAAAATGAGCTAGAATAAGCACAATAGATTGTCTATGTCTGGTTGTATTTAAATGTGCGAAGTTATTATTTTTATATTACATGGTTCTTTTTATTAAACAATAAATATTATTACTGCAGAATTAAAAAAAACATAGGTAATCAAAGATTACAAAGCTCATAGAGACAACATATATTTCTTTCCCAGAATATGATGGCTTTTACTGTAACTTTGAAATGCCTTCATAACTCTTTGTGTTGTAAATAAATGAGTCGGAGTTTATTCATATACTGTTCCACGGGTTAGTGTTTTGGTCCATGGGTATCTTGTCAGAACAAGTAATGGTAGCTCAGATAGTAGACTTTGACAGAAATGAAAAAATTATCCAAAATTTGTTTTTTGGTATTTTATTTCATGATATTTAACAAGCCTGTATTTACATGTAGCCTCACTCTAGATCTTTTCACTATAATAAGACGGTGTCTGGTCCATTCAACAGTTTTATCTGTACATATAATCTGCCTGCAGGTTGGCTGCAATCTCCACCTCCCACTTGTCTCCATTGCTCAGTAACTTTTCTTTGTTGTACAGAAGTTCTTCATGAGTCTCAGTGGAGTATTCAAAGTTAGGACCCTGAAAATAATAAACATCAAGCTTTTTTAAATCTACCATTGCATCACTCCCTTTATCTCTCTCTCTCTCTCTCTCTCTCTCTCTCTCTCTCTGATGTACAACAAATGTACAACATTTGGAGGAAAATGATTTTTTCAACAAGTTAGCATAGATTTGATAAGAGCATTTCTGGATGTATCTCTTTACATGATATGTGCATGACATGCTGTAAATGTATTATTTTTGGCTGTGTATTCTTTTTGGTGTTTTTTTTTTTTTGCGCATAGCTGCTTCCGCTAAATCAAGTACATCGCTAAATGCCATTCATATGTATTGTAATTCAGAAAGATGCTAATTCAAATCCACACTAAAATGTTGAATACTGTATACAGTATTCACCCCCGTTTTATTTTCGCCCCTTTCGCCCTCGTTGTCAGCAGGCGAATTTAAAACAGGGCGAATTCCAATGTTCAAAGTTGTTTCTATAGTAAACAAGCGTGCCTGGGGGAATTCAAAACAGGGCAAACCTGTTTGCAAGTGAAGAAGAGCGAAAATAACACGGGGCGAAAATAACCCTGTATACAGTAATCATTTTCTGTCAAATATCATACACTCTTAATATAATATGTTTGCAGTATTGTGATCTATTTGATTTAGCAGAAGCTTCTCTTTGCTAAAAACACTTAACAGAATACACAGCCAAATGTTGCACATTTTCAGATTTTAATGAATCTAGTTAAAGATATATCAATAAAAGACTATTATATGATAAGAGCCTTAACACAACCCCACAATATGAGCATCATACTTTAAAATTTGTACATATTAGATTTGAAGTTTTTAATAAATATCAATTTCTAACATGATACAAATGCTTTTGATTTCAAAATATGACATCATAAATTTAACTTTTTCCAGTAAATTAAGCAAGTTTTGGATTGATTGATTTTCAATCATTTTTTCTTTCAAGAAACAATGAGCACAAGCTTGAACAAACAAAATATATTTATCAAAGATTTATCTACTCAAGACTACCTGATAATTATTTTACTTATTCAAAGATGTGCTCCATTATTTCCAATTTGAAAATGTTAAGAATAATGCATATTTTTGTATAAAATTAAATGTATTGCAAAAAATAGTGTCATTTTTTGACCTCAAATACTAGTCAGCAAATAGATGAAAAATATAACCGCTATCACTTCTTCTATAAAATAACAAAACAAATCTACCGGTAATACAAATGTATATATATATATATACATGTATATATATATATACTTGAAACACTTTAAAAATGTAGATTTTTTACAGGGGCCAAATTTGACATTTTTACATACCAGTAATCTCCTGTGAAAATTGTCCCTCTTTAGAAAAACTGATAGTAAAGTTTAATTTAAAAAATCAAGAGGCATAAATTCATCTTAAATTTGTATACTTGACTCTTCTTTTTGAAGATGAAATAAATATATGTAGTACATATGAGAAATTCATTTCCTCTTAACTGTTATTAGAAAATGGCACTGTATACAGGTATTTCCTTAATGTAATGTCCTTTCCCCAAAAGTGTCTGATATATATTTCCTTCTCACAAAACTTATTAATACATTGTTTGCACTTAATGTAGTTAAAAATGGTCCATGAACCACATAGCTCACCTGAGCACCCAACTTCATTCAGAAGAGCAAAAGTTTGGAATTTACAATGTATTAAAGTGGACATACACTTAAGGGATTTCACAAATTATATAACTTGCTGTTCTGGAGGAGAAGTCTTTTCAAGATATAATTTAATCTATGTTAACCTGTCGCTCAATCCTGACCCATCGGCTCCTATTTTAATATACATGTACCTAAATCTACACTATACAATGATTCAACATCTATTTAACTGATGGAGAAGAATAAACCTATGTCAATCTTCAGACTCCTACTGTGGTCCTGTTTTGACCCCTGGGATCACCATTTCATGAAACTTCAAACTGCACTCTATAAGGATGCTTTCATATGAATTTTGTGGGCACTATTTTGGCTCATTGTTTTTTGGAACATATTTTTAAATGTTTGTCAATTGTTTTAATTGAATTACAGGTGACACTCAATGGCTCAAACTTCAATATCTCGAAGTTCATGATCTCTTGAAGTGAGACCATGGTCCTGACTTTTTTCTCTATAAAACCAAGCAAATTTATTCTTTTTCTCTCGAACTTCGATCTCTCGAAGTTCTTGATCTCTCAAAGTAAAACCTGGGTCCCATTATATATATTTCATTGTTTTTCACTCTTGATAACTGGAAGCGGTGGCGGTGTACACACTTGACCGATCAAGCATATAATTAGCTCCAAGTGGACCTTATCTAGACAGCGGCAGTGACTAGGTGTAAGTTGGTTGATCACAAAAGTGACACTACCCCTTTGTAGGCTTGATAGTTAATTTGAAAATGATCAAATTCTACAACTTATTTTCTAACTAAAATGATCAGATAAAAAATTCTGGATTTTCTTATGCTTTCGATCTCTAGAACTCTTGATCTCTCAAAGTTCAATCAAGGTTCCATGAAGTTCAAGTTATCAAGAGTCACTTGTAAAAGTAATCTTTATAAGTAGAAAAAAATATGTACTGGTGACATGGATTATAAAAATCCTTCTTGGGAGATGACAACCAACAAAACACCCACCTCAACAATAGCATCCACTGGGCAAGCTTCCTGGCAGAAGCCACAATATATACATTTCGTCATGTCAATATCATATCGTGTCGTCCTCCTGCTACCATCAGCTCTGGTCTCAGCCTCGATTGTAATAGCCTACAGAAGAATTGGTACAATTAGGTAACCACTCCTGTACCTTAGCCACAAAGCTGACTTTTTTCTTTTTTTTCAGCTTTCAGTTATGGTGAGCTTAAACTGCGCGCACCATGCACTGGTATTGTTAAATTGTTGTTAAAAGGAAGTTTTTAATGAACTTAGGTGGAAAACTCATTTGTAATAGTGCTTACAAAATCTCATGAACTAATCTTGAAAATTTGAGAAAAAATATACCTGAGCAGGGCAAATAGCTTCACATAGCTTACAAGCAATGCACCTCTCCTCCCCAGAAGGGTATCTTCTGAGGGCATGCTCACCCCTGAATCGTGGACTCAAGGGGCCCTTTTCAAAGGGATAATTTATAGTGGCTGGCTCCTTAAAATGCATACCAAATACAGTTCTTAATCCTGTTAAATAAAACAATAAATTGAATTTCTTTCAAAAAAAAAGAAAATCTTTATTTTATAATGCGTACATGTGTACATGGACAATTACTGTGGAATCATTTAAATTTGGGGGGGCCAATTTTCGTGGATTGAGGGTTTTTTGCTTATTTGTGGGGATGTAATTTTTTGGATGTGTCGGTTTTTAGTTTCAGTTAGAAAACTAACTATTTCATGATTTGTTTTCGTCGAGGATGTGACTGAGGGAGCTACCAACGAATACCACAAAAATTGAGCCATCACGAATTCTAATGATTCCATAGTGTAGAGCCGTTTAAACAAGAGCTTGGATTTTGGGCAGAAAGTGACAAACTCCAGTTTGATGAAGGCAGGTAGACGGTCTAGTCATTGGCTAATAGATATGAATATATTGAATGCAATGACACTTGTTTGACTTTATCCAGCGCTGTATATTTCAGTTGAAACAGCGTCAATTTCACACAACAAAGCAGATCTTGAGAAAAAAACTTTTTGTTTTTGACAGTCTATGAATTTAATGAGCTTTTCTTAGCAAATTACAGTAAACGTACTACATTTGGCTGTGTATTCTATTTAGCGCTTTTGGCGGAATGCCGCTTCCGCTAAATCAAGCATATGTACATCGCTAAATGCCATGAATATATGTATAAGAAAAGTCACATTCAGGAATGTGCTAATTCAAATCCATGCCAACTTGTTCAAAAACTAATTTCCGCCAAATAATGTACCCTTAAATTGGATCTATAATTGCAAAAACATACTTCAATCATGTTTTTCAGTTTATAATTGCAAGGCATACAGTAGACCCCTAATTAAACATAAGGAATTAATTATTATCTGCATAAAATTGCGAGAAGATCCTATCGTGGATTTTAAATCTTGCTATCATTTTTCTAAAAGTTGTGAACTACATATTATCATAGCAAAAGTTCTGCACTCACAATTTTATATTCTTGCAATTTGATACAAATGGCAAAATCGCAGAATTTTGAACTTACATAAAATATGGAATATATAGCATTTTTTATTAGTCTAGCAGTTTATATATATTCAAGGAAAAACACCCCTTTTCTTATTTACATTATACATGTACTTACCAGAGGATTTAGTTAATATGGCAAGTTTGCAGTTGTCTTCAACATCATCAAAAGTGTGTTCAGCAGAGCGAGTGCTTTCAAAAGTTTGCCAATAATCCCTATACTTATAACACAAATTTTGGGGAGCGCTCGTAAGCACCTGCTCTGCTGAACATGCAGCAGTTTTATTCTTACCTGCAATAAGCTCCTGGGCAAATGAATAAAAAACAAATCTGTCTGTCATTGCTTCAAGTGTGACCTCAGGTTCTTTTTTTGATACAATAACTGAAAATCAAAATCATAAAAGAGCTAGCTATTAATTACACTCAATTCTTGATCAATTTGCTTTCTCTATACTGATACATGCATCTTAACCTGATCACAATTCTATGACAAGCAATGTGGTCTACAAACTTGACATTTCTGACCATATTAATTTCTGAACCTCTTTTCAATTTCTGCATTGTTCGAGATGATCTTAAAATTGCAGAAAATATGTAAGCAGAAGGTTTTTCAACATTTATTTGATGGTCAGAAAAGAATAATTTCACAAAAAATTGAAAAAGCATACACCAAAGGTAGTAAGTATATACAAATTCAGCCATAATCAGTGGAAAATCATGGTGTGGAATAGAAAATAATATATTTTTATATTTAATATATACCAGCATATCAATCAGTACATATTGTACTTCTAGACTCAAATGATTAAACTTCATAAAATGCTTAACTTTTATCATTGGAAACCAAAATAAGTTTTATTTAAAAAAAGAAGATAATAAGCTATACACAGAGTCACATACCATATCTATTTCTGTTTTGAGATGTAGAGAATGCTCTGGTGGCTTGGTTAAATATTCTGCTTTGCTGGCCTGTGGAGATGAATAAAATCAATAACAGAATAATTTATGGTTCTAGTATTCTCTTTATTAATGAGAACTTGATAAGACTTAATACATGTATTGAAATAACTGCACTAGAATTCCTAATTTTTAACAATCTTTATGTAACTTCAAAGAAGAAAGTTTTAATTATACTCTGTTCTAAGTTTCTGCTTTATCACCTTTTGCTTTATATTTCGATTATCATTATAGTTGAGTTTTTCTGTTTTAAAATAACGCTCTATCTCTACAGGTTTCAATACACAACTAAAAATAAAAGAGTCTACACCATTCATTGCAAACGACTATCAAGACAAGAAAAGTACCCAGATGATAATGTTGAAAAATGTTTGTGAAGAGTCCTGAGAATTTCTGAATGAATAAAAGATTTAAGATTTCCCATCATAAATCCCCGTGAGAAATATATTTCCTTTCCTGCGAATTTCTCCAGGTAAAAAGAGGGAAGTTGCCCGGAATGTGTGAAAGAAGATATATACCTTAGAAATTTTTTCACCCATTGATTTCAGTTGTTTTTCACAGACAGGTATGAAAATTAACAAAAAGTGATGTAGATGGTAACCTGGGACAGACTTAAAAAAAATAATTTGATGACAGTACATTAGTTTATTTCAATAGATTTTACATTATAATTCTCAATATAATTTAAAAAATATCTTTAACATTAATGATGCATTTTTAAAAAAAAATTTAAAGAGATGATTGGAAAAATAATAACTGCACGGCATGTTTTTCAAAATAATTAGATATCTATGTTTTCGGTCATGTTTTGTAACCTGGAGAAGAGAAAATTCGGAAGCAAACCTTGCCAAGGTGATGGGCAAATTTGTCACAAATTAAAATATATATATATTGGTAGAATTATATTATGAATTCATTGAATATAGTTTAACATATTGCATTCATCATACCTCGAGTTCCAAGAGAATATAACAGTTTTGTTGCCATTTTTTGGCAGAGAACCTGAAGCTACATCCAAATACCAAACCCGAACGGGACTGTATAATGACCTGATATGTATAATGTCCTGATGACCTGATGGCGTGTATTTTGTAAAATACTGATTTGTGCAATGAAATAAGAAAAATATTTTTACATATTTTATAGATAATACTCTTTTCTATCAGAAAAACACAAGAAATAATTTATAACTTCTTTCAAATTAATTTTACAGGGCATATAATTTTTTCAGGCGTATAATGTCCTGATTTTTTGTATAAAGACCTGATGACCTGATGGCATGTTTATTGTAAAATACTGATTTGTACAATGAAATAAGAAAAATATTTTTACTTTGTTGTATAGATCATACTGTTTCCTACAAAAAACACAAAAAATATTTTGAAAATTCCTTTAAATTATTTTTATTAAGCAGTTAAAAAAAATCCAGGTTATAATGACCTGATTTTTAATTGGTAATGACCTGGTGACCTGATAAATTTCAACAGTTTATTATAAACACCATTTTCAGCTATATATCTGAAAATTTGAATAAAAGAGGGACCTGTATGATCTTTTGAATAATAATTTTGTGGGGAAAATTCTTAATTAATCTTTTCATGTTTCTTTGATCGTATAAATGGAATATAACATAATGTCATTATTTCACAATGCCCAGATTGACTTGATTTGATATCATGAATGTAGGGGATATATCTCACAATGGATGAATTTGATAATTTTGAAATGATCAAAATCAGGAAACTCTCTGCTGCATATGTATAAAAAGTCTTCATTTGTAACAGGATTCTACTCCGTTAATTCAATCATGATCAGATAAATGCAAAATTCAAATTTGTTTACATATCAATACTTTTAAACAAAAAATACTATCAGTTAAATTTGGTTTCAGTCAAAATTTTCAACATTATGAATTTAACACATATGTATACAAAATCTGTGACATTTTTATATTTAAACCAAATTTTCTTGAAAAATGAAATATAATTAATATATGCATATATAATTCATATTATAGACCACTTGAATCTCTCCCCAATTAAGGACAATATTAAAGGTATTCGGGAGAAACCCACATATTGCTTTCTAAAATATAATTTTTTATGTTCTTTATTTTGTTATGATATTTTTTTTTAATTTATAAATGTTTCAATATATTATTTGTTCTGGTATTATGTGTCAGCTGATGTACGGTTCGTACAGTATGTTTGACAGATTGTACCCCCTCTGTATATATCCAGTAGCCTGTATACGTGTATGGTATACCGGGGTGTTATTCACACCTTTTTTTCTGTAAGAACCAAAATTGGGTTCCTTTGTTTTGATAGCAATTAACAGTTTACACTGTACACTGTTTAAAACTTAATAGGTGGTCCTCTCCTTAATTGTTACTTACATTATTTTTTTTATTTTTACATTGCCATATATATAATAAACATTTATAACAATTGTGGTACAAAACAAATGAAACAGAAATAAAACACTTGTTTTATCTACTGTGATATTGTGTATCATAGTAGAAGTTGAATAAGAAAATTATGCAAATACAATAACATATTAGTTACCAGTAAATCAGTTTCCAAACTTCTGTATGAATGTTTGAACTGCTCAAAATATTTTTACAAATTAAGATTTATCATCTCAAAATATTAAGTGTACATGATTTATATTTTTAAAAATCAACGATAAAAGATTAGTTCTCTCCATTAAAGATCAAGGTATATACCTATTTCTTACAGTTATCGTGTATATTTTTCAGTTTTACATATACATTTTACTATAACTTACAGAGAAAATAAATACAATATATTTATAGGTTTACATGTCAATCTAAAATCAACAAGATATACTATATTGACTATAGTTTTGAATATATAGCCTATAATACCTACGTTCATCTTACTTCCCCCCCCCCCCCAAAAAAAAAATTATAAGTGGACAGATCACATTTTATATATAATATTCACACTCATTTATACTAAGTTAAGGTGGTATTTAAGTTATTTAAAGATTTACCCATACCAAAAAAAACCCAGAAAACCAACTGTTCCACACACACACACAGAGAGAGAGAGAGAGAGAGAGAGAGAGAGAGAGAGAGAGAGAGAGAGAGAGCAGTCTAAATAACCAAGATTTAAAAATAAAATCTTAATTAGTTTATTTGTATTATTAATATTATTAGAATGTTTTCTTGGTTCTTAAATTGTCAGAATTATATGATCTGGTTCATTATCTACTTGATCAGGTCAATCAGGCCATTCTGAAATCAGGACATTATACCCCATGTTTTAGATCAAAGTGATTTTTTGGAAAAAGTAACCATCAATATTTGTTCAAACTTCAGAATTTTCATTTAGGTGATCATATCAAACTATGTCAATATAAATACTGAGGCATAAAGCTTAAATTTTATAGTAATAGCCTTTTAAAAATCATCAGGTCATCAGGTCTTTATACAAAAAAATCAGGACATTATACCCCTGAATAAATTATATGCCCTGTAAAATTAATTTGAAAGAAGTTATAAATTATTTCTTGTGTTTTCTGATAGAAAAGAGTATTATCTATATAAATATGTAAAAATATTTTTCTTATTTCATTGCACAAATCAGTATTTTACAAAATACACGCCATCAGGTCATCAGGACATTATACATATCAGGTCATTATACAGTCCCAACCCGAACTTTAAGCTCAACCTCGGGCTCGGAATACGTATAAAACGCAGTTGTCAACAAGCTTTTTAAGTTTTTCCCTGAAAATCTCATAATCTCACAGAAATCTCTGATCTGTTAAAACCCAGGTTTGCCTTCAAATTTTTCGATTTTTTTTTTTGCTGACATAAACTGTTATATTCGTAGTACAAAGGAAGAATGCCGTTCTTTTTCACTGTAACGTTACAGATTCGAAAACTGTTATGGGAACTTGAACTTATTTACTTACACAAATGTTGCACTTGAGGGTTTTTCTATGCCAAATTATTGCAAAAAGCAAATACAATTTGTCCAGATTTAGGAAATTAAAAACCTTTTTGGTCACTAAATTGGTCCTAACCTGCTTTAATGTACAAAAATTGGTGTGTTTTAAATTTACTCCCAAGTAAAACAACATCTTTTAGTTATAATTATAAGAATAAATCTAAACTTAAAACTGTTACAATGATGTTAAAGTACTATAGGGTAGTAAATATGGAATTGTAATTTTTTATGCACATGGTCCTAATTTATCAGCAAGATGTTCAGCAAAGTTGACAACACAAAAAAGAATCAGTTCCTGGAGCAGACAAAAGCACTGAGGGAAGAAAGGGCCCAGGACAAACTGAAGCATGATGCAGCCATTGTTATACAAGTATGATTTAACAATATACTGTTAAAGTGGTTATTTACGAGTGGGGGAAATTTACACTAGTTACGCAGTAAGTTTAAAACTGCGTAATATACCCCTTCGCGTATGGTTACAAAAATTAAAACTTTAGAGTGGTAAATCACACAAACGCGTATTAATACCCACGCATATTTTACCACCAGGGAAAATAACCACTTTTACAGTATATTTCATTTTTTAGATGGTATATTATGTATTTATTTTTAAGAATTTACTACAAAATTATAAATGAGGTTAGAAATAAGAATTAATGTAAATACATGTACCGGTAATAATATTCAACAGGTCACATTATGACAAATTTTGTAAACATCACTTGCATGCTCACAATAGGAGGAGTGTCATTTTAAAGAAGATATAAAATTTATCTTTTTAAACCATTTTTTTTACTTTTAAGTGAATGGTTAGAGGACCAGAATTTTTTCTAATTGGTCTGATGTAAAACACTGTTGGTTGACAAAAAAAGTCAATTGACATGAAGTAGTCACATTATTTTTATTCTCAAGCAAGTGACCAACGTACACCTTAAGTGTTTGTGTCATTTGATTGTCCTCCTATCTCCAAGTGCTGATCTGCATGCAGACATCAAGTGATAAATTTCTGTAATTTTTTTTATTCATTCAGGCTGGTGCTCGAGGATTTATTACCAGAAGAAGATTACTCAGAGAGATTCGGTAAATGATATTGATATCCACAGTATGTAGTTGTTAAAAAGATCCTTTATTCATGTAACATTATTCAATTTATAATTCAAATTATACATCTACATAAATAGGAATAATGAGATTATTACAATTTTTTTCATTTATTTACATTAAAAGGTACGTGTAATTCACGTACTTGTCATTAAGTTTACCAGTAATGTTGATTTGTACATGTATATCTCCATATACTGGTACACATGAAATTTCCTTGCCTTTTATTTTATTTTTAGAAAGATTTCATTACTAATATTAACTAATAAGAAATATAAAGATATTTTTTTTCCTTTTTTGCATTTTAATTCAGTAAGGACATTGGGGATGTGCTGCAAATTCCACCAGATCCTGGGGCAGAGTACAAACCCAAACTCAAACCAGGTAACTGTACAAATTAGTTCGCAACTTTATATCACATCTTTTAAAAAAGAGCAAAATTATTTTGGCAGGTGCAGCAAAAACATCTTCATTGAAAACCCATTTTCTGATTTGTAAAAGGGTTAATGAAATGAAATTCTGATATATGTACTTTTAACTTACCGTACATCCTTTGTATTTTTTTTCTTCAAAATATTGTAATTCAACATGAGAATATATGTCAGAATAAGTTTTTTGTGTGTGGTAGGCAGTTTGAACACAATAGTCAAAACCTTAGTATCCAAATCTGAATGTCTTTCTTTTTTAGCATTGGATGTATACAAGGCAATCCAGAAGTTTTTCTTCATCTTTAACAAGGACAAAGATGCAGGGGTATTTTTTTAATTTACTTATATATAAAATACTATCAGACTTGTAGTAAGATTAAAAGCTATTTGAATTTTTTTTTAAATGATTCAAACATAATGGATTTTTTTATACATGTAGGTAATTATCATCTGGACATAAATTTGTATTTTTAACTTGTGCATATTTTCCACGAGGGTTAGAAATACTTTAACAGAGGACTCAGATCACATGCAGTAGACCAGTCTTTATCAGCTCATCAATAAGTCCATCTGATTTTTTTCTTTTTTTACAGAAATTTGATTACCTGTGCAGGTACCTCTTAGCTTCCATGGACATTACTGCAGACAACATGAAGGTTTGAATATTGGTTAACATTTTTGATCACCTTTAATCACTCAAAGAATTCTATAAGTTTAGAATTTCTAAGATTTTACTTTCAGAGCTGAATTTTATGCAAAAATCCATTTAAAAGAAAAAATTGTGGAATATACATGTATGCAATTTAATCAAGGCATGGGCATATGGAATGTTCCTATATCCATCTTGGTTTTGTTGTCCCATAATATGATAGCACAGGAATACCTATTTCAGACAGATGATTATTGATTAACTTGTGTTTTAAGAATTTGGATTTTTCTATTTTGAGAAATTCCAGTTTGAAATTATCATATTTTGATACTTGCATATGTTGACAACTTAGTTACATAAGTGATTTTAAAATATAAAAAAAAGACATAATAAAAATCCAGAATTAATATAAGCAGATTGGATACACAAGTAATGTGGTTTATTGGATATTTGAATGCATGTGTTTTCCAGGTTTGTTATGTGTACCTGGTGTTAAACAAAACTGTAGTTCTGCCATGGATTGCACAGATTAAAGAAGTTTTATGGAAGTGCTGCACTTTTCTCAAGAGCTTAAGGGTTTGTTATCATATTAAGTTTGTGTAACAACTATTATAAGAATGTTTCTACCAAAATATGATACCAAAATATGATACACAAAATTAAGGTATTTATATCAAATTAATATTTCTTCTGCTTTTTTCCAAATCTCATTAGCCTGAGGTCCATGCAGACATGAAAAGAGTCAACCTATATTTAACAATGCTGATAACTTTCACCAGTGCAGGAGGCTGGAAGATTCTCAAAGGAAAGCTAGGTATAAAGAAAATACAATTTCAAATATAAGGCCATTGGTCGTATTCAGTTCAGTCCTTCAAATCCAGCTGAAGATTTCAGGTGCTAGCATCTGTGTAAATATTATACTGGAAATATGCATATTCAGTTAGAATCATGAAAAGGACGTCTGGGATGAGAGTACCAGCTAAGTTACCATACATTGACCAACTCAGATCAACATGAATACAGTAAAACACGGTTATAGCGAACACGCTTATAATGAATTGACGCTTACAGCAAAGTGATTTTCATTCCCCCGTGACTTTATTACATGTTGTAAAATTGATGGATATAACGAACTAGGCTTATAACATAGCAAAATCGCCCGTCCCTGACACTTTGTTATAAGCGTGTTTTACTGTAGTTTTTAACTTTTCTTCAATTTATATAAGTATGCTATAAGAATTACTGACTTTAAATTTTATGAAATTGTTACCCACTCATAAAATTGTTTGTATTGCTTTAGAAGATAAGAGTTAGCATAATTTATATGATGTAATTACATGTATTATGTTTGCCTTTGTGTATAAAGTAGCGCTACATTGCAATGACATTGAGCAAATACTGGTAAATTGTTATTTCTTCAGGAGAGACTTTAACACCAGGGATGAATCAACTTTGTAACAATATTATGGGGCATCTGAACACCAAAGGATTGTATCCAGTTTTAAAGGTACAATAGATTAGAACATGGTTTAGGATGAATACAAAAATTTTACTGAACATTGTACAACTTTCTGAGACATTGACAATTTTATTTTATTATTATGCTGATAAAATATAAACATACATACAATTTTATTTTATTATTATGCTGATAAAATATAAACATACATACAGCCTACTCCAGATATATTGAAATTCAGGGGACCATTCAAATTATTTCAATATATCCGTAATTCAATATAAGCGAAATCGACAGACATGAAGCCGCCATTTTGTAAAAGTTCAATCCCGATCTTAAATAAAGAAGATCAAACCCGAACACATTAATTTAATTATCGTTTATCTAACAGATACGTTTATTAAACATGGAATGATAGTCTTTGAAAGTTTAATTGAAAAAATCAGTTAGTTTTGTTTGTTTCTTTTTGTTGCATTCATTGTCGATAAAAAGTTCGATTTCCTGCAGGTTTGCAAAAATTTTGTCAGTAACATTAGGTTTATTCTGCACATAAGTTTTAATTTTATTCATGTAACACTGGGCTTCTTTATCTGTGATGCCCTCTTCCTCAGGGATCTCTGCACTTTCATCGTCACTCTCGTGAATGTTATCTTGTTCGCGGTACATCTCGACAATAATTTCGTCTGTAATTTCCTCCCTGGAAATAATTCCTTCGTCTATGTTTATGTATTCTACAATCGGAAATTCGGAACCGCTTTTTTTCAGAAGTTCACTCAGTTCTGCAAGTGGCATGTTATCTGTGAAGTCATCATCGTCGTCGTCCGATGTCTGTTTGTCATTTGTTTGTAATTTAGAGAAGCCGGCCTTCCGAAAGCAATTTTCAACACACTGTGAAGATAACATGCGCCATGATTTGTAGAGCCATTCGATGGCATTTTTAATGTTAATGTTGAAGTCAGAATGTTCATCTAAACATTTTATTTTTCGGAAATGAGAAGTTTTCTGTAATAAATTTTTAGAGTGTTAATTATGCCTTGGTCCATTGGCTGGAGTAAAGAAGTAGCGTTCGGGGGAAAAAATATCAAAGTGATGGATTGCAGATTTTCCATTTTAGGATGTGCTGGACAATTATCGATAAATAAAAGAATTTTTCGACCTTCCTTTTTGAATTTTTTGTACAGGAGACGGACCCAATCTTTGAATATTTCGCTATTCATCCACGCACGTGAATTCGCGTAATAATGAACAGGGAGGCTTTTGACATTTTTTAGACACCGGGGATTTTGAAATTTGCCAATGACTAGGGGTTTGAGTTTTTCCGAACCATCCATATTTGCTCCGACAAGCACTGAAATTCTTCCTTTACTTCGTTTCCCCCCATGACATTGCTCACCCTTTAGATGAAGGGATTTTGCTGGTTCACACTTATAAAATAAACCTGTCTCGTCGGCATTGAAGATATCTTTAGCTTCATAATCTGCTATTAAATTGGGCAATTTGTTGTTTATCCAGTCATCGGTTAAATTTCTATCAACACTCTCGCTTTCACCACAGACTGCTTTATATGTAATTCCGCGTCGTTTTTTGAATCGATCTATAAATCCGGAAGAACATTTAAAGTCAGAAACACCCAACTTTTTTGCGAATTCTTCAGATTTCTCAGCAAGAATTTCGCCGGAAATGGCTATATTTGAGGATCTTGCGTTGGTGAACCATTTAAAAAGACAATCTTCAACCTCATTATAATTCCCTGATCGCATTCTTTTACGTTTTGGGGAATAATCACCGGACTCGAATGCTTCAATCACTGCTGAACGCTGCTTGTAAATCATCGTCAGCGTACTCGGATTAATCCCAAAATCCTTGGCTATTTCAGATTTAGGCTTTTCTTTCTTATCAATTGCCATAACTAGTTCGTACTTAGTGTCCAAAGATAAAGTTTTTCTTTTTTGTGGAGTTCCCATTTTACATGTAGCATCAACAACTGATCAATACGTCCGTATGTACGTGTAAAGAAAGAATTCAACAGTGAATAAATTTTATTTTGTAAAAGCAGTATAAAAACACTTAGGTGAGAACTTATCAATTAAAACCTTTGTATATTAACCGGTCAGTCATAATTGCTGTCACCAACCGTGACGACAGCCGCCAGGGAGAACTTCAATATAACCGTTATGAAAACAACTCATTATCACCTCTGAGGACCGATCAGTGACTTCAATATAAGCGATATTTCAAAATAGCTGATTTCATTATAACTGTAAATTTAATGCAAAGAATATATGAGGCTAAAACTGGGGATTTGTTTCTATTTCAAAATAAGCGGAATTTCAAAATAAGCGATTTCAATATAAGTGAAGTAAGCTGTACATGTGTATTTCATGAGGAAATAAATAATTCTTCACAATCAGATCTAATTAAGTTTAATTGCAATGTAATTTTAAAATTTAAATTGCAGGAAAAATTCAAATGATTTATGTAGTCAAGGCCAATAAAACTGAGAGCTATTACAGTACATAGGAAAATCTATTCCTTTTGTAGGGACTCCTAGCACAAGGATTATCGAGGACCAAGATTCTATTCAATTCCGCTACCCTGTCAGCTATTGTCAGCCTCTCATTGAGGTACATTTAATCTCTCTCTCTCTCTCTCTCTCTCTCTCTCTCTCTCTCTGATTTTTATTTCTATATACAAATTCATGAATCACTGATCATTTGGTATTATTAAGGTCAATAAAAAAAGGTAGTACTTTTTATGTGATGAACTTAACCCTCTCTCTGTTAATCTTTTCAGGCCTTTGATTGCTGCCAACTTCTCAGAGAATCTGATGACAGTGTTTGTCCTTCACATTATGTCTGTGCCAGCTCTACTTCATCATGTGTCTGTCAACTCAGAGGAGGTAATCTTGTTATCCTAGGAAAGGACTATGTGGGGTATTACTGTATACTGTTTTTTTTTCGCCCCATGTAATTTTCGCCCTTCTACAATTGGAAAGAGTTTTGCCCCATTTAGAATTCTCTCAGACATAGTTGTGTTTAAATAGAGATAATGTGAGACATCGGATTCGCCTAATCTTAAATTCGCCCACTGACAACGAGGGCGAAAGGGGCGAAAATAAAACGTGGACGAATATTTCCCTGTATATAGTTCACATTTCTCGCCCCCAAAATTAAAGTTCTATCCTGAGCTTTAAAAATAAGGTTCAAGATAGTTGAAGTTATATTAAAAATAAGTGTGGAAAAGGTTATCACTATGTAGAAATGACGTCATGAAGATCATTTTATTTTGATAAATTAATGTTTTGGAACAAAATATGGGTGTTTTCTGACGGTTTTTCGATTGGGAAACATCAAGCGCAGGCTTGCTCAATTACCATTTTTAACTATGATGTGTATAATCCAATAAACAATAAAAATATGTTAAAATCGTACTTAAACAGACCTGCGCTCTATACTATCAAAGGCAAAATATGAACAAAAATTGACAATATTTTCATTTGTTTGTAAAAAATTGCCCATTTTTGTGACATCATAAATAAGCAACTATTGGACAATGATGACTAATATCAATATTAATGTGATAGACATCCTCTGTATAATGTTTTATACAGATTTGATTTTGATACGTACATTACCATTTAAAAATTGGTTAAATATGACCATATTGAATATAGTCCTTTGCAGTTAGTTGCAGTCAACACAAATGAAATGTTACTGCACCGCTCCCTGCAGAATATAGCAATGCACTGAAAACACGATTCCAATTTGTTTATTGGGTCCTATTTTATCTGTTCCACCATATTTATCAGTGTTAAGCAAGTACATGATAGAAGAATATACAAAGTTAAATATGACAACTTACTAATCATAATATTCCCAAGAAACAAAACAGGAAACTTTATGCCTGTTTGAGATTTTGTACTATTAAAACTTAGGCAGTTAAAAAGTATATAAAGGTCACAAAAATTAAATACAAAATCTTTGACTTACTTGATGTCAACAAATGTTATTATTAATTTCAGTGCCTGAACCTCCTCATCACTCATCGTATCTTCAGGCGTGCCCTGGACTTGCTGACCAATGAACAGAGCACCAGGATCATCTTCAATTCGTTGGAAGGAAGCTATGCCCTGTGCCTCTTAGGTATTATTTTTTATGATTTATTATTTTCAATATATATTTACTACTGGCAATGCCTAATTTTTCTGGGGGAAAAAATGAAAATTTACATGTAACTGTAGTTCAATTTTCAAAAATTACTTTGATAAATTCACTTTTTCTTCACTTTTCAGCAAACCTTGTTAATTTAGGCATGGCAGAACTTGAGGTGAATATTTAATGAATATGCTAATATCTGACTAAACTGTGTGTCTTAAAGTTGTGTGTCTGCATTGACTTATTCCGATATTTAAGTTAATCAAGTTTCAAAATATTTTTTCCAGGGACTGGTGGAAAATACTCAAAGTTTTATGGTAATTTGTTTTCATTCTTCTGCATTTTTAAAATGTAAATTTTTTCCTACACGATCTCCTCTCCACAAGAGTGACTTTTATGATCAGTCTAAAGATCATCTCTCTCTCTCTCTCTCTCTCTCTCTCTCTCTCAGTTTTGATCAATCAATTTTTTCAGTCTGTGGTAATCCGCCTACTTGAGAGCTGCAAGAAATATGTAATGAACAAGAAATCCAATCTGACAAACTGGCATCCTATCATTGGATGGTTCTCACATAAATCAGATGAGAGGTACCAGTTTACACTGCATACTGATATTCTAATATCATGTTCAATAAATCTTACAATCAACACATTCCATGATAGGTGTTTAAATCTTTTATCATACATGGGAATATACATACTTTATCAAATCAAGTGACACCATGAAAACTTTGTCAATGATCCATCTTTTTTTTATAGCTTAAATGCAGCCATGCCACATGTGAAAGAGCAGATTAAACTACTTTGGTCTGAGAAGATGATAAAAATCTTATTTTCTGACCTTTTGACCTATGTTGAAGTGGAAAAGGAGCAAGCAGCCACAAAGAAGGAGCCCTCACCATCTAAAAGTTGGTAGAATTCAATGGTTACCTACTCTGTAGTGGTCCTAGTTTAGGTTTTATTTCATTAATTTAGTTGCATTATTTGTTTTGATTTATTATTTTACACACTGTCAGTCTGTCTGGCAAAAATATATGTGATTCAAGACCATGCATATTGATTTCAAAAAACATAAATCAGATTTATATTGTAGTATGCAGGGAACATACATCAAGCATTATCTGATTATACATACCCCGGTAATTACCTCTGGTATATTGTTTATTACAAGAGTGAAAAAAAATAACATACTGATTTACATGTAAACGTTCAGTGTATGAGTTTGATTTACATTAGAATCAAACTTATACACTGAACATTTACATGTATATTAGTATGATAGTTTTCACAATGTAATAAATCTATATATTTATCTTTTGTAATACCTGGTATTTATGTTGCTGATAGGTATACATGTTCAAAATATCTTGAGGAATGGTATGAAATTTGTCTAACTTCATGTAGATGTGTGTTTCCAATACATACCCAATTAATATCAGGTTGATTTACCGGTACTTACAGATATACTGAAGAAAGCTATAGACAAGGCTTCCTCTAAATCGTCCGCCACCAAGATAAAGTTGGAGTGCCCTCTGGCTAAGACAACCTGCTACACGTGTGCCTTGTATCAGATCATGATGAACACACTCAGCCAGCTCAGGATGGACATTTTGTCAGGTTTGTCAGTCAGTCTGTTAATCTACCAGGTCGACATTGGTTTGTAAGTCAGTGTATCCTACAGATTTTTCAGCTTAAGATGGACATTTTGTCAAGTTTGTAAGTCAGTCTGTCTGTCAGTTATGTCAACTCAGGACAGATATTTTGTCAGGTTTGTCAGTTTGTCTGTCAGTCAATTAACACACCAACATCTCAATCCAGGTGCTTGGTCAATTCAACTCAATGTATACAGCTACATGTATCAAATAGAATACCTGTAAGTACTGTTCCAAGGATTTGTCATCCTTCAAAATGTGGATGCATAAATCTAAATAAATACTTAATTTTTTTTCAGTTAATCATATTAAGGTTTTATTAGGGTTTTACTGTTGATTGGTTGGTGTAATCAAATAGTAATCACCTAGTAAACTATCAGTAACATATCTTGTGAGCTTCAATAATGTTCACATTTAAACATTTATTACTGTCAGATTTGTTGATAAAATAATGATTGATCACACGATGCCTTCTTCTGTAGTTTCTAAGACCTCCCCATGTTGTACATGTACCTTAAAAAAACTTAATTTCATATCTTGGCAGGTTTGAGTTACAACAAGATCCTGCTGCCTGCCTTGTGGAAGTTTCTGTGTGACCTTGGCCCTAACTGTGGCCTCAAGGTTTTCCTTGACCTTTTGACCCAGACCCCCAACAGTGTCATACACCCAGTCTTCAGTCTCCTGACTGTGTTCTGTGAGGCTGCTGCCCATTATATAGTGTAGGTCACTCTTATGCTAAACTCACTGCTTTTTACTTTATTTTCCATTTTATGAGTTTTCCTTGTTAAAATAATTTCAAGAGGAGCATGTTATAGATGAATCAGAAGGTTTGGTTTTTTTTGCTAAGATTAAAGCAAATCAGATTTTATTTTTATGAAAGTTAAAGATTTTGATTGAGAAGTGAGCAGATTCGGTTAAAGTCATCCTTGGACTGGAACTGAACTTTTCAGGAATATGTTAACAACCGTACCTTGTTTAGATATGTAATGATAACAAAATACTGTATGAGGCCTCCTCATTTTTGGAATTTTACTTTGATTAATTTGCTTATGACACAGATTCTTCACCATCTAAACATGAAGATAATATTTTTTTCTTGATCAGAAGAATTTTTAAATTATCTCATTATGATATTGTAGAATTACTGAAATAGTTACATTGAAATATTCAGGAGAAGCTTTAATGATTTGAAAATGTTTACATGAGAACAGAACTCTGGATGACATGGAGATGTATGAACAACATCGGATGTTTACACTGGAGGATTACATTAAAATGAGCAAATTCCTCAATCTGTTTGTGTATAAAGTGACATGGAACAATCTAATAGGTAAAGCTATTTTCCATACATTTATGCATTCTTTTGTATGTGCTGTTGATGCGAATAATATGCATGTACCAAAATATGTTTTGTTCTAACATTTATATATACGAAGTTAATCAAGATTTGATAATGTGATTTTACCAAAGCTGTTATATCAATATACTGATGAATTTGTCCAACACAAGTTTTATTTTTAGCCTCATTATACTGTACTATAAAGCTTACAATTTTGATATCGAACAGATCTGAAGATTTTGGAGAATGGTGAATCTGAAGTATACAACGCTGCACACAATCTCCTGCTCTTGTTGTATGAGAGAGACTGTAGGCGGCCATATGCCGAAAAAGATCACTGGCTTCACAGGTCAGTCAGCTAAACAGGATTCGTACATAAAAAATTATCAAAGCTTTTATATCAATGGATTCACTGAAAGCATCTATCTTTGTATTAAAAGACATAGCCTCAGACTGTTCTGTTTGCTGAAGTCTCATGTTGGCTCACTAGAACTAAATATGGATAAAAATGCTGTTCTTTATATCGGTGCCGTAGTAACTGAAAGATTTCTAAAAATTTCTTTTTTCCTTAAATCTTTCGTTATGCATTTGTGTACCAATACATATAGTAGGGATTGCTTCTAAAAATGTGTATGAAATGTGATAGTTTTAGAATAATCAATAAAGCAATTGAAAATATTGTCAATTGATTATGTTTTGCTTTCAGTAGATAATATGCTAGTATTAGTACATGTCCTGATTTGCTTTATTCATTTCACTTGCAGAGATGTCAAGCCTAGTGTATTCCTGAAGGAAACAGACAAAGACCGAGCTATGGGGCTGTTAATGAAAAAGACTCCCTTTATCATTCCATTTTCAGAGGTAAAATATAATTTCTTTTCATTTGATATTTTTTAAGGGTATTTGAAAAACTAAGATGTAAAAAAATTACATAGATCTGTTGATTCTATCTTAAATACAATGTATTAAGAATTTCTGGATTTGACTGAACAAATCTGACTAAAATGTACAACTCTTTTCAAAGATGTTATTCTATATCTTTTGTGTTTTAAGTAAAATATAAACAGATCTTTAAAGCTGTATCAGCTATTGTTGGGTTAAATGACAATACTGTACCAGTATAGCTGTACAGGTGTAAAACTCTCACTGAGGACCAACTTTTGAATTGTTAGATTAATCTGTATGAGTTTTCTTTTTTACAATAAGTGAAAATACACTATATGTATATCCTCTTTACTTCCTATAGAATTATAATGCTAATGTTATATGGTCTGAAACCTTGGAGGCAGATCACATTTAAAGAAATGCTTGGTAAAATCAAATTAATTAATATCTGTATTTTCTTTAATGTTTAAACAGAGAGTGAAAGCTTTTCGGCTTCGAGTGAGAATGGAGAAGGAGAGTTTGGGACTGACAGAATCGGCGGCCATTTCCCCCCAGTCCACACTGATCACTGTCCACAGAAGCAGGGTGGTGGAGGTGAGTCTTAACTGTATTATATAGATATCATACATTGGTACTCTACTCCTATGCAACCAAATACAGTTGAACTTCGATATCTCAAACACTGATATCTCGAATACAATGGATATGTCAAAGTGATTTGTAAGTCCTAAGCACTGATTTTTAAAGTATTTTGCCCTCGATATCTCGAAAACTCAGATATCTCCAAGTTTTTAAATAGTCCCATCTACTTGGAGATAACAAAGTTCGACTGTAATGTAAAGAAAAACATTTTGGAAAAATTGTGTCTGCCTGTTCATTATATTAGTCTTACACATATATCTCTCTTTAAAGATGCATGTTTATGGTTAAAAGGTTAAGTCCTTAATTTCACAACATTCATAACATTTCATATGAAAAAATTTAGCCCGAATACATCATTATACTTTAAGGGACTACACAGTCTTAGCAATGAGAACAAATACTAGAATGAATGAAGAATTATGAACTTTAGCTTATGTATTGCTTTTTTCACAATACAGGATGGCTACAGACAGCTTGCCCAGATCCCTGTCCAGTCTATGAAAGGAGTGATCCGTGTCAAGTTTGTCAACGAACAAGGACTGGATGAAGCGGGCATTGACCAAGATGGAGTCTTTAAGGAGTTTTTGGAGGAAACAATCTCCAAAGTGTTTGATCCTGCTCTCAGCTTGTTCAAGGTATGTTGACTTTTTAGGTCTTGAACTGTGCTAAAAGGTTTTGAAGATACTTTGTACATATTTTTGCAATCTTCAAAAATCCAAGAATTTTATGATTTGTCTTTTTTCTCAAAATTGTTTTCAAAAACTTATATACAAAATTTGGTATGGCATTTTATGATCACTTCAAAGACAAAACTTTACCAATACTATTTTACACTTATGAAATTCTTTATGAAGTTTTTAATAAGTTTGAGAAAATTGTAGAAAAGCATTGTTTTCAGTCCCTTTAATGTACATGTATCATGACAAATAATGTTGAAGTTGTTTATTAAGCCAGAAGAAATGTCTCTTTAGTTACATTTATTTTTTCACATACATGTATAATATCTCGTATTTGATTCTTTTATCTCTTGATTTAGGTCACTACAGAACAGAAATTGTACCCGTCCTCCACATCTTTTATTCAAGAAAACCATCTTTACTTGTTTGATTTTGTTGGAAAGATGTTAGCAAAAGCGGTTTATGAAGTAAGATTAAAATCGTATTTGCATATCAATATTTTTCACAGAGGTAGGTCTTTGTTTTGAATTTACGTTTTTCTTGACATGCAGGTGCAACTGAATTTTTTTTTTTTGGGGGGGGGGTTCTTTAAGAGATTGATTTTATATTTCATTTAGTTTCTCATAATAATTACCACATAAATGTTTTGGACAATATGTTTGTAAATTGTCATACTTTTGATACTGATTAATTTCAGTAACATTTGTAGAACGTCAGAGAAACATATACCTTACACCATTGTTTACTTATAAGTGTCCTCATCTCCTTTCAGGGTATAGTTGTTGATGTGCCGTTTGCCCCGTTTTTCCTGACACAGATTCTGCAGCACAACCAGAGCACAATGTACAGTCCTCTGGATGAGCTGCCATCACTGGACCCGGAGCTAGCGAAAAATCTCTCCTACACCAAGGTAACGTAACACGATAAACACGGTAGATGTCGAATTTTGGGGAGTAATTTACCGGTACACTGGTAAATTGAGAAAGAAAGTTGATTGAACATCAATGACTGGACTAATATGAATATCATTTCTGAGAGAAACGTATCATCAATAATTGGTTCAAGCCTACTTATGGTCATTCCTCCTGTTGTATTACAAGTGAAAATGCCTATGGGTTTGAATGTAAATATTAAAGAAAACTTATATTAATCAAATAATTATTTACATTACATGAAAGGATGCAAAAGCAAGACGCTAAACTATGTTTAGTAAGATATTTTTCACCAAACACATGAAAAAATTAGTCAAAGTCGTCTCTAATATCGCGAGCCATCTTAGTCACAACTATTTATTGTATTTTAATGCTATACAATATTCTATCCACAAGTGTACAGACTTTCTATGAGAACCCATACTTTCATAAAACGTTTGAATGTAATGTTAACAAATAAAATGAAAATATATATAAATAATTTTAAAGACCCAAGTTTTCTGAATGTGTTTATTAAAGCATGACCATTTACACTGTAACTGACTTATGTCCTAAACTGTTGCAGCTATTATATCCAATACTACTGGTAAAACTTGCAGGATGCATTTGCAGCTGCATAAACAAGTACATGCACATCCTGTTAAACTATTGGTCTGATCAGGTTTTCACACTCAGTTAAATGCAAGTATATAAATATGAGCACTTAATAGGAATGCCTGGTACCTTACAGTACATCAAATGTACATGTATACTGGGTCATTTGCTAGAAACTTTTACTGTGGTTTAATTTATATTCCTGGGCATTAATTTCCATGGATTTAGTGAAAATCACAGTTGAAATACAATTTGTTATTAGAAATTACACTTTAGTGAGCATCTAATTCCGTGGATCAACACAAGACTGAAATCCACTAAAATTGATGTTCAAAGAATAGCTATGAAACCATAGTATTCTTTTATTATCACACTCAAACCTTAACAAAAATATGGAGTGCAGATCCACTCTGTAAAATAACCAGCATGAAAGTTTTCTAAGTCCTGATACTGTTTGAATATTTTGGTGTGTTTACACCAGTTTGTATACAGTATATATATTCTTTGAGTATTGAACATATACAAGTACTGAAAATTTTTATTTTCTTTTCAATAAATTATAGACAACTGAAATCAGATTAAAAAACAGTTAATAAGTTGGTATTTTTATTTTGCAGTCTTAACTGTTTCCTAGCCTACCTTTTCCTACTACAAGCAATTCACAGACCTTATATTCACTCATGGTCCTCTTTCTATAAAGATAGCAATATAAATGCAAACATTGCTAGATATTTTCTTTTGATAAAAGTTCATTACTTGATGTATTGCACGACATGACACTCTCCCATCCCATCCTTTCCTTGCCCCACCCAAAGTTTCCCCTCACTGTCCAGACACATGCCCTGGGGGCTCCATAAACCATATCTGCTGCACAGAAGATTCATGAGGAACTTCCCATTTTTGTCCAGAAGCAGAACTGAATGGTTTCCAAAGTCAGACACAATTATGTTCTGAAGAGAGTCGCAGCAGACACTCTTTGGGGAAAATGTAGCCAATTTGTTCTCTTCAAGGCCATGGAATTTCCACTTGCAATTTCCTTTTGGATCTATGGCAACCACAAAGTGAGACTGAAGATGATCATCCAATACAATGTAATTTTCATCTCCGTTTTGTGCAACTCTCCTTGGAGTATTTAGCACATCATTCCCAATCTCTCTGTAAGTTTTTTCAGTTTGGTAAACTCTGAGACAGCCTGTCAGCCCACAGAGACATACGACAAGTTCTTGCCTATTGTTCAGACATAGTCCCTTTGGATTGTTTGGGGACATTTTGATGAAGGACTGTGGTTTTCTCTTTTTGTCAATTTTCCAAATGCAGTGGTTAAACCTATCAGAGACTAAAAGACAATCCCCTTTCATCGAAAGGAAACATTCTGGTTTAAAATCCAGCTTCAAGGATTCCTTTTCCATGGCCATTTTAGTGTTTTGTTGGTAGAAATATTTGGTGAGCATCTTTTCGTCTTCGAAATTAACCCATACCTCATTTGCTGAACAAGCTTGGATGTTCGACACAGGCAGCTTACAGGTGAAACTGTTGTGTACTCTAACCAGCAACACACTACCAATCATTTGCTTCAAGGTTATTTCTGATATCTCTGCCGGGAAAAATTTGGAAGGAACTGGATTTGACAAAGCTGGGGGTCTGTCTTGGATGTCCTGTAAGTGAGGAAGTGTTTCAAGAAATTCCTTTATCTCCAGAATTCCTTTTTCTGTCAAGTCTTTACATTTTTTGATTTCATTTTGGATTTTGGTTTTTCCTTCTACTATGATGCTTAATTCTTTCTTCAACTGATCGCTGTGTGCATCAAGAGTTGTTTCAACTGAATCTATTATGGAGTTGCACAATTCATCAATCATTAACTTTAATTTTTCTCTTTGTTCATTAATTATGATTTTAACCATCTCTATTTCTGAAGCGTAATCATCCAGCTGCCTTTTGCCTTGATCCTCCGAGGACTGGTACAGAGGACAAATGTTCTCTTGCAGATTTTTCTTGTACATTTTCACTTCATGCAATTTCTCTTGTTTGGCCACATTCATATCAGAATACTTGTGACCATTATGGAAACCAATTAGACACTCTCTGCATATTGGCATATCACACATTTTGCAGTGCACTGAATAAAATTTATGGTGGTCTGGACATTTTGACTCTGCCATGGGAAGAGTGATATGGTCTGCTAACAGTTTTTGATGGTTTTTTGTGCATTCTACACACATACTGTCATGGCAGTCTACACAGTAGCTGGATAGAGTCCTGTTCTCCCGACAGGTATCACAAAAAAGAGCATATTGTGGAGTACCCATATCTACAGAGTAAAAATTAACAATTGGCATTATTTCATACATATAGTTTTGGAAAATCTTCCCCTCTACATCAAAGTCATGGAAAAATTGCTCTTGGTATACATGTGTGTTTCCTGTTTGTGTATACTTGTGCATAACTGCATCAAGTGTGGAAGAAGGCAAAAAATGTTTGAAGTACAATTTGTTTTTCATGAACATTTCATTGTAAAATCTAGAATCTTAACAGTGTAATAGTCATTATAATATGAAATCCAGTCATTAAACAGACATGAAAAATCTAATGTTTACTTACTGATTCAGTCTTTGCAAATTCTAATCAGTAAAACACTATAAATCTGTAGATAATCAGTTCTTTGCTCCAATAACACGAATCATGTGATCAGCAAAACTCGTAACTTCCTTGTATATTTACACTAATTGAAAAGATTTTCCAAAATTACATGTATAACCCTCTGTCTATAAATAGCTGCTCACATGATTGTATTGAGTCAGTATATACATGGTACTTAATAAGGTGGTTTTTACAGTTTTTTAAGGAGAGTACTCAGTGTTTATGCCAACCCACTTGTATGACCAGGACATATGTTGTTTGCCATGTCTTTCTTCTGTCTGTCCATTAAAACCTTTAGCTCAGTGTTTAAAACAAGATTAAAAAGTTGAGAATTTTTTCATCAGACTTTAAACAAAGATGTGTTTGAGTGCATGCATGAGAGCAATTCGACTGTCCCACAAGATAAGATCTAAGAACTAATAAATATATTGGTATCAAATGGTACGTTTTCCATATCTAAAAATTGTAGCATTACAAACCAGTCTAAATTTTGTAAACAATACTGACTATATACATAGTAAGAGAGAAGAAAAAAGTTCGGATTTGAAAAGGATTGGTTGTGGAGAATTATTTCATGGTGTATTATAAATACTAGTATGTAAATAAAATGTAAATAGAACTACCCAGTAGTGGTATTTAACCAGATGAGTGCAATGGCAGGGAGAAACTCATTGACAATATCATGTATTAACAAGGCATCTGGGCATCTTAAGGTGTTGCAGTACTTTGATTTACCTTAATGTACTTAAGCAGTCTATCAAAATTCCCTCTTAAGATTTTAAATGTAAATGGTTGTTTGAACATGAACTATAATGAGGTTACTTACAAGCACTTGGTATTTCCTGCTCTCCAGTCACCTATATTTCATACTGTGTACAGTGAAAGCAACATTTTTTGACATTGTTTTTGTTTTAACATGCACTGTAAGTTATAGCTCATGTAGCAGAGTACCTGCTGTCCTTGGATATATATAAAAATAATTAAATAAATTTGTATGATTCAAGCTCAAATTTAGTGCATGAAAGGATGGACCAAAAATTTTCCCAAGAAGACAAACAGCTAATCATTAGAATATGTTACACTGTCAGATAATTAAAATCCCAATCAAGCATGTGAAATGAGGGTGGGGGTTGGGACCAGTCACTACATCCTCACAATGTCAGGGGTCCTTAGACCACTCGTGGCCGTGGGACGGCCACAAGTGGACTCAGGACCCCTGACATTGTGAGGATGCAGTCACTATAAACTGACTCTTCCCAAAAGTAGGAGATGCTATACATTTTTATGGAAGCTACCGGTATAGTCATAAAATTTTCGGGAAAAGTCTCACTATTGGTTATATCTCATTATACAACATTAGCATTATAATGATATTGCAAGTGTAATTTTGATTAGTGATAAAACTGGACATAAACATATACTTCTGTTGCAGCATTATGAGGGAGATGTGAGTGACCTTGACCTGACCTTCTCCTGTGATGAGGACTGTATGGGGAGATTAGAAACTCATGAACTTGTACCTGGAGGAAAAGCAATGCCTGTCACCAATGAAAACAAGTCAGACTTTCATTAGCTCTATTAGTGTTGCTGTTAATTAGTTGTTAGGTTTTGAGAGATTTATTGAATTTATTTTCAGAAAAAAGTTTCAAAAATGATTTCTACAATGCATAAATAAAATCAATCATGACAAACAGATTTTCTTTGATGACCATGATGTTAACAAATTAAAACCACACTAAAAAATGCAGTTCAATTCACACTGTCTTCTAATGGCTGGTAGAGTATTTAATGTTGAAATAATTTTTCACCAAATGTAGAATCCTGTATGTTCACTTGATGGCACATTTCCGAATGTATCGACAAATTAAAGAGCAGACGGCAGCTTTCAGGAGAGGATTCAGATCGGTCATCAATCCAGATTTGTTGCTAATGTTCTCAGCCCCTGAATTCCAGAAACTTATATCAGGAGATAATGCTGATCTGGATATTCAAGATCTCAGGTTTGTTATTATTAATTTCATAGTAAAAATAAGGGTAAAAACAAAACATATTAATTGTGTTGTTATAACAATTAAACTTAAACAACTTTAAATTCATGTCAGGTAAGTCAAATTGACCTTTCCAGTTCAAAATTTTAAGAAATGTTCAATAGTTACCCAGTTTATACATATTCAATTGGTGCGAAAAAGTATTTGATAATCTGGTTTGTGGTTTATAGAGCATAAACTGTTTAAAGTCGGTTTCATTTTTCCTATTGGACAGGCGTAACACCAGATACTATGGAGGTTATCACAATGGCCATAAAGTCATCAGCTGGCTGTGGGATATTGTCACCAATGACTTCACTCCCCAGGAAAGGGCCCTGTTCCTTAAGGTATCCCTTGTTTCTGTAATGTAAAAGCTTGATATATGTGTAAAATAATGAATATTTGATATGAATACAGTTGTCTCAGCTTGTTGACATTTTAGTTGATTTTTATATGCCATATGCCTGTCTTTGATGAGCTGTATATACCAGGAGCAAGGATTTTCCATCCTTCAGTTTTTCTGTTTGTCCATTTCATGTCCGTGTCATGTATTTGACTCCAAAAATACAGATAAAGTTTCTATCTTCATAATAAATTACTTCTGTTTGTTAACTTCAACAAATTAAACGGAGTTACAATAAACTGATTTGGTTTTAATTTAAATTTTGTTAAATTGATAAACAAAGATTTAAACTGCAATCATCGCGTATTCAAAAACTGTACTTTGTGAACGTTTTTTTCCTTTCAGTTTGTAACCAGTTGCTCTAAACCACCGTTACTGGGGTTTTCCAACCTGGAACCACCATTTTCTGTTCGCTGTGTAGAAGTCAGTGATGATCAGGTATTAAAGCTGTCAGTGTAAGGCTAACTTAGAGATTAAAAATAAAACGTAATAAATTAAGAGATCAAGTAATAAAAAGATTGTCCTTTTTATTGGAAAAGATACCTAAACCAATTCCTATGAGAACCAAGTTAACATTTATTTTGACAGAGCATTTCAGTTGTACTTGTGTTGAAAGACAAATTTTGTGCCATTGAAATAAGGCACAAACAATAGTAAAGTTTGAATTTTCAATTTAACTTTATAGAAAGAATTTGCATAAAAATTAATCTGTTCTTTTGCCTTCCAGGATACAGGAGACACAGTTGGGAGTGTCCTGAAAGGATTCTTTAATCTGAAGAAAAAAGACCCCATTGGGCGTCTCCCAACTTCTTCAACATGCTTTAACCTCTTGAAGCTCCCAAACTATCAGAAGAAATCCACCCTCAGAGACAAATTGAGATATGCAATCTCCTCTAACACTGGGTTTGAACTCTCCTGAGTATCCCACACAAGTGCTAGTCACATGCCGGTTAATGGCAAAGAATTCAGGCCTTATTTTCACCAGTTTGCAGCATTGTGTAAATCTTTCATCTTGATCTCTAGAGGAACAGAATCAAAACAAAGAGAGGTGGATGAAAGATTTTATTGTCATTTAATGTTTTAATGTGATCTAAATGCTAAGATTTTCCACTTTGTGTTATGTGTGTTTTTTCATGCTGCACAATTTTAAAGTTGGCTAGAGCTTAGGCATAAAGACCAAGAAGAGTGCTATTACTGTATGCCAATATAAACTGATAAACTTTTCTGAATGAATAATTCTTAATTATCTAAAAAGCATACGAAGAAGATTCAAAATAAGGACTTAAATAAATAAATTTTTTTATTTTTTTTTCAATTTACTGAGAATTCCAACAATAAGATTCAGAAAACCTTATTCACTACTGTGTACTTTGTTGTCTGTGATATCATATTGTCATTGTCAAACTATTTCTAATAATGACATGGATTAAATTGAAAAATGTAGCTGAAGAGTAGTGAATTATTTAACAGATATATATGTAACTTACCAATTTCGAAATTATAAAGAACAGGTATGCTATACTCTGTCCTGAGTTTTTGCTTCAACCACTTTTTGCTTGATATTTCCGTAATCAAAAATACCTTTGTGCTCAAATCAAAAATACCTTTGTGCTCAAACTATGTTCATCCACTAATATGAAAAATGTCCAGATTTTCTGTTTTGAAACGCCCCCTCTACCGCTTCAGGTTTCAATACACATCCCAAAATATAAATTTTACGGAGATTTTGCATTGCATCAGCCATTATTAAGCCCGGATGATAACATTGAAAAATTGTGCGAGGTGTCCCGAGAACTTCGAAATGGAGAAAAGATGTAAACATTTCCCATTATAAATCTCCGTAAGAAATTTGTTTTCGTACCTGTGAACTTTTATAAGTGAAAAATGATAATTTGTCAATGAAGATATCTTGGATATTTTCCCTTTTATCGATTTCAACAGCATTTCTTTAACATATATGTGTATTTTTATTAAAAATCATCAAAAAGTGATGGAAGCAATAACTTGGGACAGACAATTGTAGATCATTCAGATATACAAAAGAGACTCAGAAGTGATAAGACTACTCAAACCTGGTTTCCAATTACTGGTACAATAGATTCAGTTTTTAACATGAGTATTTAAGTCTGCGATTCAGCCCTTTTGCATCAAATTATGAGTATATAAAATCATGAGCACTGAATTTTTTTTTATCATAGTTTCATGTAGTTCACGTCTGTCAGAAAAATGAAAGAAAGATTTTTGAAACTAGGAATTTTGAAGATTTACAGATATTAATTCCTCACGTTTAACTAGACATCTACAGTAAATGACTATAAAACACTATTGTGGAATTAAACAAAATTAATGTGATCTTACGTTGTGGTTCCATTGTGTTTTTGTTGTTGTTGTTGGAAAATTGCAATGTGTCATAAGCAGTTGTCTTACATGTTACATTCAGTGTCTTTATATGTACATTGTACATGTATATACATGCATCATCATTCTGTGGACCAAAATGTTACATTAATTTACATACAGGTAGAATCATGTACAATATATCTTATACGTAGAAACTTTGTAAAATGTTAATGTAAATCATTATCATCACATTTTAATTCATCAAATTTGCTTGATTAGTTTTCCATCTTTTTAATTCAGTTTAACAAATCGATCGATTCTATAATAAGTTATGATTTTAAAAAGTTCTCCAAGGAAACCCTGGTAGTCAGAAAGACTATTACCATGATAAAAACACTGCAAGTATTTTCTCTCAATTTTTGTGAAGCACTTTTTTTTTCTCGAAATGCATTTTTCCAATATAAGGGGCTAAGTTGAAGTTATATAAACAAAAATATTTGAGCATACCATTTTGTTTTATTATGTTTTTTTTCATCTCATTTTACAACTTTTAAGACCATAAATGTTGTACAATACAAATATTTATGATGGATCAATTTTAACTATGATGTGTTAATTATTATTGTACATGTATATATATTTATTAGTTTTTCTGCACTTAAGATAATTACAGAAAACTTAATTTGTATGTTTGTAAAGCTACAATGAGGCCCATGTGTCTAGTACATGACATAAAGGTGGAAGAATACCTTGCTTTAACATGGGAGATTATTATTTACCACCATGCAGTGTTTAAGCGGTCATACATTGTACTTAGACATGTGGAAGTCTTACAACAGATTTTTTTGTGTTTGTTTATTTAACAGTATACTAGTATCTCTCATCACAGTGTTTGTAGTAATCGGTATCACCCTACCCTTGTTGTCTTTCAGTGAGAACAAAAAATAAAAATGTAACACCTGTAGACTCTGATTCATTTTTTTTTATCACTTTTCAAAGTTGGGAGAATTTAGTTGAAAATAAGCTAGAAACATCTATTAGATCTGCACAACCATCTAAAAAAAGAAAAACGGACACCAGTGCTTTAGAGAAACTTGTCTAACGAAACGTGCTTTTGAAAAGGAAATTTGGGCTGGAACGTATAGGTTGTTGCAAAAGCCAGCGTCAACATTAATTGTTTTAGACTGTATTTAAAAATATTTTTACATTTTTTCAGTAATACATTGAATTTAATTTGTAACGTAATGATTTCTTCAATGACGCAAATGACACGTTGACGTACATCTGGGGAGCAAAAACGAAACGAAAATAACGTGAAAATGTCAATTTATTATCTAATCATACAACTGCTGAACATATATAAGTAATAAGGAATCATCTTTCGAATATTTCGAGGTGATTATTTATCTATCATAAAGCCCTAAAACTAAGTTGAACAATACAATCAAGGAACTTTATAATGTCATACAATAAAAAAAATTAAAGCGAGCATAAAAATGACACACCGACAATTAAAATGCCATTTGGATTTCCAAATTTGTACGATCACATCGTGTATTTTGTAAGTGCGAACATGGTTTTATCATGGATTTTTTAAACAACAACACGTAAAAAGTGCTACATGTATTTTCATGTTCTATCATCCTAACTACCAGATTAATGAATTACATGTATTTCGTTTTTCGTTTTACACTCACGTTGGTTTGCAGTCAAAACATCACTGGTTCGTAGGAAAGTAAGTATTTTTAAGGATAACTGTCAAATTGAAAAAGACAAGACAAACAACTGTGTATATTGATACTAATACCAATTTTAAGTTCACGTGGATGTAAAGTCATGAGAAGGAAGTAGTGGTAACATCGAATTCCACGAACGATACCAACTCCAAAGTAAATCATTTGCTGTATTGCACAACATGACACTCTCCCATCCCATCCTTTCCTTGCCCCACCCAAAGTTTTCCCTCACTGTCCAGACACATGCCCCGGGGACTCCACAAACCATATCTGCTGCACAGAAGATTCATCAGGAACTTTCCATTTTTGTCCAAAAGCAGAACCGAATGGTTTCCA
Source organism: Magallana ariakensis (assembly GCA_020458035.1). Lineage (NCBI taxonomy): Eukaryota > Metazoa > Mollusca > Bivalvia > Ostreida > Ostreidae > Magallana > Magallana ariakensis. The sequence continues at coordinate 20,349,005 of CM035814.1, read as the reverse complement.
AAGTCAGATACGATTATGTTCTGAAGGGAATCGCAGCAGACACTCTTTGGGAAAAATGTCGCCAATTTTTTCTCTTCAAGGCCATAGAATTTCCACTTGCAATTTCCTTTTGGATCTATGGCAACCACAAAGTGAGACTGAAGATGATCATCCAATACAATGTAATTTTCATCTCCGTTTTGTGCCACTTTGCTTGGAGCGCTAAGCAGATTGTCCCCAAGTTCTTTGTAAGTTTTTTCGTTTTGGTAAACTCTGAGACAACCCGTCAGCCCAGAGAGACATACAACGAGTTCTTGCTTTGTGTTCAGACACAATCCTTTTGGATTATAAGGGGAAGTTTTGACGAAAGACTGTGTGTTTCCTTTTTCGTCAACTTTCCAAATGCAGTGGTTAAATCTATCAGAAGCTAGAAAATAATCTCCTTTCATAAAAAGGAAACATTCCGGTTTGAAATTCAGCTTCAAGGATTCATTTTCCATGGCCATTTTAGTATTTTGTTGGTAGGAATACTTTGTGAGCACCCTTTCGTCATGGAAAGTAACCCATACCTCATTAGCTGAACAGGCTTGGATGTTCGACACAGGTAGCTTACAGGTGAAACTGTTGTGTACCCTAACCAGCAACACACTACCAATCATTTGCTTCAAGGTTATTTCTGATATCTCTGCCGGGAAAAATTTGGATGGAACCGGTTTTGACAAAGCCGGGGGTGTGGCTGGTATGTCTTGTAAATGAGGCAGTGTTTCTAGAAAGTCCGTAATTTCTAGAATTCCCCTATCTGACAAAACCACACACCTTTCAATTTCGTTTTGGATTTTGGCTTTTCCATCTACTATGATGCTCAGTTCTTTCTTCAACTGATCACTGTGCGCTTTAAGAGTTGTTTCAACTGAATCGATCATGGAGTCACACAAAACATCAACCATAGCTTTCAGTGTTTCTCTTTGTTCATTCATCATATTTTTGACTGTCTTTATTTCTGAAGCGTAATCATCCAACTGCCTTTTGCCTTGATCCTCTGAGGACTGATACAGAGGACACGTGTCCTCGTTCAGGTCTTTCATGTACGTTTTCACTTCTTGCAATTTCTCTTGTTTGGCCACATTCATATCAGAATACTTGTGACCATTATGGAAACCAATTAGACACTCTCTGCATATTGGCATATCACACATTTTGCAGTATACCGAATAAAATTTATGGTGGTCTGGACATTTTGACTCTGCCATGGGAAGAGTGATATGGTCTGCTAACAGTTTCTGATGGTTTTTCGTGCATTCTATACACATACTGTCATGGCAGTCTACACAGTAGCTGGATAAACTCTTGCTTTTGCAACAGGTATCACAAATCAAAGCATACTGTGGAGTACCCATATCTGAAAAAACATTCAAACAATAAATGATATTGGGTGTTGATTAATATACCAGTTTTTCAAAATCGTGAGAAAATATAATGCTATTATGTTTCTTTTCAAATACTGTATACAGAGAAATATTTGCCCCCGTTTTATTTTCGCCCCTTTCGCACTCGTTGTCACCGGTTTAAAACTAGGAGAATTTATCTCTCTTGAAACACAACTGTTTCTAAGCGAATTCAAGATGGGGCGAACCTGTTTGCAAGTGTAGAAGGGCGAAAATTACACAGGGGGAAAATATCCCTCTATACAGTAATTGTCAAAAAGTGATTTCATATGCCTGTTGAAATTGTATGATTTAAGAATTTTGAGATGCACATTTTACACGGTTAAATGCGTTATCGGTTTTTTTATTACTAAGCGGATGAGAGTCATTGACTCTCTCTGGATGAGACAACAGTCCAACGCAGGTGGTACTAGTATTTGAATAAGCTATCTCTCTGCTACTGGCCAAATGCATATGACCACTGAGCCATTTGCTCAGGAGAAATAACAGTACAGTTATACATCAAAATATGTAAATATCTTATTCCTTATGCTGATATTATTGTATTGTTTTCCATCAAACTTGCTTCCTGCATTAAATTGTCTCAGTTTATATATCAACACGCACAAATATGAATTTAAAAATTCATGGAATATGGTTTTTTTCTGAAAAGTTTCATTATTTGAAACTTATCCTCCACTCCATTCAGATTGGTACATGTATTATTTTGCTCAAAATCAATCACCACTAGGTGTGTATGTTAAAAAACAAAATCATATCGTCGAAGCCTTGAAACCAAAAGAATCAGATCATAAAAGAAATCTTAATTTTAATGATCCTGATCCAAAACAAGAAAAAATATACATGTACTTACTGATTTAGGCTGTGAAGATATTGATGGCTAAAACATACACATCACTGGTGGTCTCAATTATCACAAGGCATGTGCCAAGCTCCGATATTTAGCATGACCAGTAACTTCCTTATTTATAGCTATTAACATGGCTTTGATTTTCTAAAACTACATGTATAAATAACTATCTAGATATTGTTGGTCACATGACTGTCTTTAGTCATCATATAAAGGATTTCACAATTTCAGTAAGTGTTTTCCACTTTCTTTTCTAACGCGATGGTGATGATAAGGTCCCTGTTAACTAAGTAGATAGATTAAATGGACAGACATGTAAATATTAGATTGTTTTCTAAAGTTTTGGAGTTAAATGATATTGTCTTGTCATGACTTATTATACCAACTGTGGTATAAAATACCAGAAATCTCACTAAATTAACAAGTTTAATATGCATCCCTTGAAAAACCTCTTTCAGAATCTAATAAAACTCGAATAGATCTTGAAATAAATGAAGACCCGTTGAAGAACTTGTTTGTTTTGTGTAACATGTTTGACCGTGTGTTGTCCAGATCAGAGTCTAGGAAGGCGTCTTTCAGGCCATTCTTATATAGCTTTCCTAATGAATCCTCTATGTATAAGTAGAAACCTTTATGTTCACCTGCTGGCACACATTTCCGAATGGATCGACAAATCAAAGACCAGACGGAATCTTTCTGAAGAGGGAATAGATCGACAAAGAGCAGACGGCATCTTTCCGAAGAAGATTCAGATCTGTCATCTATCCAGATTGTTGATATTCTCAGTCCCAGAATACCAGAAACTTGCATCTAAGATTTCATGTTTGTTCCACATTTTTTAAGGTCAGTTTTGGTCTAAGGTATCGATAAATTAACTACAATTTTTTTTTTCTAGTCTTATGATACCGAAATTGTCAAAACGTAATGGATTTCAGCATGCTTTTGGTAATTGACCTATTCTAAAATATATACATGTACGTACATTGGGACACAGTATAATCTCAAATTCAAGGAGAAATGCAACTCTAATCGATCACTTACAAAATCTTAAAGAAATTACTGCGTGACAAGAAAAGAACTTTGTGCCATGGCATAGTACGTCAAGCACTTCGACGTTACTTATATGGGAAACAATTTCTTATTAAAATGGACCACAACTCGTGGATATGGTTCTTAAATTTCAAGAATATATGCAGAAGGCCAATATGCCAAATTGTTTGCAATTACGATATGACTAGCAACTACTGCACACTAACATTACATCAGACTGTCTTTAGTTGAAGTTTGTGTAAAAAAAAGTTTGATCCTGATTCTGAAACCAAGCTACAAAAGCGCTAGCCAAAGAATTGAAATGTAACGTTAGAACTGTTCTAAAATCCTTTTATTCATGATGACAGGTTCACTGTAGCATTAAGAAAAATAGCAGCCAAAATCAGGCACTCGTTTTACTGGCCTGAAATACAAATAATGAAACGTCTTACGATATACCATTTCGCTAGCCAAGGGTTTTCGGTCCACTCTGCTCCCCATAAACAGAGTGGACCGAAAACCCTTGGCTAGCGAAGATGACGATATACAAATGTATAGCAAGATCTAACGTACAAAAGCTTAAAAAGCACATTACCTGATATTTGGGGTTGGCGTTCCTATGGAAAGGATACCAAATGGGCATACTTAGTATTCAGTGGAATTCTTTTGACAGAAATAGGTAATGGCAACACTTGTTATATCTTACTATTTTATGATACTGACCAAAGCATTTGCTACGCCTAACATAATTATTAAAACGAAGAATTTTAAGGATCTTTAGGTTAAAGGAGTTGTGTGAAGATTAAAAGTACCTCTAATGTGTTCATGCATTTGTACACATTAAAAAGACACGAAGAAGTCCCTTACATCGATCTGCAGTTCAACCATCTTCGCTAACCAAGGGTTTCCGATACACTACCCTTCTCAACCCTTGGCCGATATGAGAAGCGTAGTGTATCGGAAACCATTGGCTAGCGAAGATTCAGTTCGACTGAATAGCTAAGCAATTTCATAGAACACTTGTTGCATGCTGTCCACAGTTCATCGAACTTCAACAGTACTGCATACAGGGTTATTTTCGCCCCGTGTTATTTTCGCCCTTCTTCACTTGCAAACGGTTTCGCCCCGTCTTGAATTCGCCCAAGCAATGTTGTGTTTAAAGAGAGATAATTTTGAACATTGGAATTCGCCCAGTTTTAAATTCGACCATTGACAACAAGGGCAAATGGGGTGAAAATAAACGGGGACGACTATTTTTCCTGTATATAGTATATCTTTCAAAAAATATGTTTTACCTTACTGTTGTTGTCTATCGTTGGGAAGAAACAAAATACACAATTAATTTTTATTTCTAGTCTTATGATACCGAAATTGTCAAAACCTAACGGATTTCAGCATGCTTTTGATAATTGACCTATTCTAAAATATATACATGTACGTACATATATTGTCATTTGTCTACGGAAAAATCGATTTTTGTACATGCATATATAAATTTATTATCAATTAGTGCAAAAGAAACATGCAAAAGAATGCAATCTAATCTAATCTAACGAAGAAATTTTGAATGAAATTTAAATTCGAAAAATAAAAATGAATCAAGATTCTAAAAGGAATTCATTTTGATATGTGTATTCTGGAAGTTGAAAAAAAAAACCGTTGTTATATAATTTATTACATATATTGATACTTTTAGTTTAATCACTCATTCATCTTCATTTATTTCAATTATAGAAGTGATTTTCCTTGATCTCAAGATACTTATTGATCTTCTGTGTTAAGAATATTTCGATTATCAAATGGATGTGCTATTAAGTCTCATAAATATTGCAGTAGCCAACACCAAACTTGCATTAAGATGAAATTAGATTATGAAGGTTATTTAAAAAAAATTCTAAATATAAATTGCAGCACGCTCTTTATACTGAAGAAAATGAAGTGTTAAAGCTAATCAGACTCCGACATCAACAATTAAAAGTTTATGCAATTTGAGCAACATTGCGATGCTGGTTATGTTGTATATTTGTATATTAAAATAATGTTATGGTATGTGTTCGGACAGTCTAAAAGCTAATAATGAAAGTCCGATATACTGTATACAGGGTTATTTTCGCCCCGTGTTATTTTCGTTCTTCTTCACTTGTAGACAGTTTTGCTCCGTCTTGAATTCGCCCAAAGTTGTGTTTAAAAAGAGATAGTTTGAGCCAATGTAATTCGTTTGGTCTTAAATTTGCACGTAGACAAGGAGGGAGAAAAGGACAAAAATAAAACGGGGGGGGGGGCGAATATTTACCTGTATACAGTAGTAAGCCAATACTACATTAAATATCAGTTTGTTTTACTACTGATATTCTTCAAAATCGGACTGTCTCAGGTAAATTAAAAAATCAACAAATAAAATTTTAAGAGGGATTAATGGCCGTGCCCATTTTTTAGTCTATACATTAATTTCATTTATTATAGAAGAATCACAGGCACCTGACGTTATAAATTTCTGTCAGTATAACAATAAATACCTTATACCTATTTTCAGGTATAGGCTATTTATTTTGATTATGACAACAGTTTATAACGTAATGTTACTGTGAGAAGAAGAGTTTTGTATGAACTATAAAGACAGAGAAAATCAAAATATAAGGATTTGTTTATTTTCTAAATGATAGTTTATGGCAAAAAAAAGATGTGTAGAATCAATTTAGATCTGATGGTCAATTTGTTGAACGTCCAGCCTTCTTTGGGTGCTAATGGACCTGGTACTATATCTATGGCACGCCAAATCCACACAAATGAATTAATCATAGTTTCACAGTCGATAAAATAGGTTTAACTATTGTAAACTATAGTTTACGGAAAGAAAACTATAGTTTACGACGGTAATCTATATTTTACATCTGCAAACCATAGTTAACGCGATCATCTATGTTTCAGAAGTGTTAAACTATAATTAACACTGAAAACAACCATTTGCGATTGCAAAACATAGTTTATCTGATTAATATCGTTTCACGAGTGTGAAACTTTGATTAACAACTCTCAACTATAGCTAACGAATGCAAATTATAGTTTACAGACGTGAATCTATATTTATCAGCAAAATCGATCGTTAACGTTATTTGGAGACAGATAACGAATTGTTAATTATAGTAAACGAATCGTTAACTATAGTTTACAGTTCGTAAACTATAGTTAACAATAAACTTTTTTAAACTATAGATTAAAGTCCGTAAACTATAGTTTACAGTCGATAAACCTAGTTTATCATCTGTGAAACTTTATTCAACGCCGTTAATCTATATTTCACATCTGTTAACCATAGTTAACGCGATCATCTTTGTTTCAGATATGTTAAACTATAATTAAAACTGAAAACAACCATTTGCGATTCCAAAACATAATTTATCTGTTAAATATAGTTTCACGATTGTGAAACTATGATTAACAACTCTTAATATAGTTAATGCAAATTATAGTTTACAGATGTGAATCTATATTTATCAGCAAAATATATTGTTAACGTTATTTGCATTAAATTATCTTTCGTTAACTATAGTCTACGACCATTAAATAAAGTTTTACAGATTAATACAATACATGTAGTTAACTATAGTTTGCGGTTCGTAAACTATAGTTAACAATCGATAAACCTAATTTATCAAATGTGACACTATGTTTAGCTCATTTTTGTGAATTTGGCGTGCCATATATATCTGATATATTGTTAACATAGAACTGCACTCGGCATATTTCCAATAAAGTCCAATCAATCGTCTGCCTAACCGCAACTTGTTGTGTCCGTCTATGCTGATATATTCAGCCAGATTGTGAAAGATATGACAACCATTCAAAATAAAACGTAGTGCGGGTCATGCTGACGGGAGATTTAAAATGACATCAACTGAAATTCAGCTCTGAATATATCTATTATGTTATATAGTACCAGTTTGTATTGTCTGTGCCAGTCCAAAACTAATTGGTATTGATTTAATTGAACTCCTACCGCATAAAGACGTTTGGTGGAATGTATAAGTAAGGACTGAAACCAAAACAAAAAAAGTTGTTCAGGAATACACAGCTTACATAATATAAGTAATAAAAGTTTCTGTAGTTTCTAGACAGTTGATTAATTATCACAGCTTTACCTACACAAAATGGAACTGCAAGGTGTTCATTTTTATGATTAATTCATTCTTGTTTTTTTTTCTTTCTCCAATTTCTTTCCATAGTCGTACGTATTCAGGTTTGATGCACATACACAACCATTAAACCTCTTGATGGGGGTATACTCTGGATTGTACCAAACCGATATTGATTGAAAGCATTTCTCTACCATACCATTGCTTGACCACTGCAGGCACTTGATTGACAGGAAGATGTTTAGTATATAATTATACAGAAAGGTTATTACACCTGTGAGTGTTAACAACGGACAATGAATATACCTGTTGTATTTCAACTTGTTGCTGTCCATCCCGTTGCAGCGAGAAAAAGAGAAGAGGGCTTAGAGTAGTTATGTAATGAAGGAATTACTACCACTTGTCAATAAGGACTAAATCCTCTGTCTTTGTTAGCAATCTCGACACTATAGATCTGGTCAGGAGCTGGACATAAGATTTGGAGACACCTCCTGCGGAAGGTAAGATAACAAACTCATCCTGTTGTGAAAGAGTATGATAAAAATCGTTATTAAATTCTTCGATATTTGTAGATTTGTAAGAACACTCATATTAACGGATTCAAACTGTTATAAATAAAGGACAAAGGATTGAAGCTTTATAAAACAAATATATAGTCAGTCCAAATGTTAGAAAGAAGTTTATATGGAAATGAAAAAAAAAAAAAAGTCGCCATTAAACTCAGCAAACTCGAGAAACGGCTAGAATAATTCATGTAATGTATGTCTGCGTGGATTTTGTGCGTCTTAGAAATTTACTTAAAACTTAATTGTATGTTACACATACCTGTGGACTCTCTACTTTATAACTTGTGGTTGATATTATTTGTTGTTATTGTTTTGGTTTTATAAACTGTTTTGTGGGAACTTTTGGCAAACCAAAGAATGGTTTCATGTATTCAAATCAATTAATCCATTTTTTAAATACGAAATGCTAATACTTTTAAGAATTAATTTTATTACATTTACAGATATATATTAATTTGATAAAATTCCATATTTTTGGGGCATTATATCAAATACCAGACATTTGGAGAATGTTGTTATTTAATTGATTATAGAGCAATTCTATTGAGCGCATACATGTATATTTAACAAACTGGTCAACGTAGAATTGAGTAAAGTCCGATAACGGTAAATAAACAAATGGTATTCAATTTATTTGTAATGTTACCTCTTTTCTCTCTCTCTCCCTCTCTCTCTCTCTCTCTCTCTCTCTCTCTCTCTCTCTCTTTCTCTCTCTCTCTCTCAGCCTGTGGTGCAATAAAGTAATGCCCCGGTAGACAAAAATTGTTTCAGACAGTCACAAAAGTCATACTTAACGAGACAGGCACCTGCTGATTACAAAGTGTCCTGCAATCTGTCACAGTGTTTTATCACCTGTGGACAAAAATGACTCATGTACTGCATGCACCGCCAAAAAAAGACAATTGTAATTCACTTTGCTGATCAAGTCATATTCAAGACATTCAGAAAAACTTGCATATATATTCGTATTCTTTGATTAAACTACAACATGAGTTGCCTTTGCCACAAGTATTAGCATATCGTATTGACTCGGACAAACTAATTACAATTTATTGGAAGGACACATAGCCTACTGGTTTCTGTAAGGCTGTCCGTAGTTTTAATCAATAAGAACTATACGTGTAGTGACATTTTTGTTTTTCTTTCCAAAAGGTTTGTAAATTCTTCGTTTCTTTTTTAAAAATTAAAAAACAGGAAAAAAAAATAAAGAGATATATCCACGTCTTTTTTCTAAATTAACGATGGACTTAATTAAAGTTGGAATATTCTTAATTGAATTAGTAATAGGCCTAATACACTATTTTGGCTGAATTCCGTAGGTCGTAACTGACACTAAAGAGCCGAGAGAATACTACTGTTACCACAGAAGAAGCTGTGTTAAATATCATGGCCCCTTCAATAACAATAGAAGGATTTTGATCTACCTGGCATATTTTTACCTTGATACATTACAGGTAGACTCATTGAGTTGAAGAACGCTTTAACATTTAATTGCAGGTTCTGAAGTAAACAAAAGTGGACAATAAAAAATCCTTGGAACAGATGGTTGTTATCAGTCACAGAAAAACACAAACAAATGGAAGAGTCTGGCAATAAAAAAGACGTTTGTACTGTATACAAATATAACCCCACTGAAGAAGAACTCTAGCCGTTACATCGTTGGTTGAAGGTCAAGTAAACCATTTCCAAAGTGAGCAGCAGGAAAAGAAAATGAGATTTTCCAAATTCCGATGGAAATTATTCGGTTCTCTGGCTGCATCAATTTTCCTGTGGACTGTATTAAGTTCTAAGGGAAATGAAAGCGAGGTGACTGTTGAATATGATTTTCCGAGGTCTCTGTGTAATGACAGTGAGAATAATGTATACGTCCATCATTTCTATCTCCACAATGACCCCAATAACAAGAACCATTCGTATTCATTGAGGGCATATAACCCATTTCACGTCCAGCATCCAGGATTGTGTTTTGATGACCATTCATTAGATTTTCTTGTACTGATCAACACGGAGCCTAATCACTTTCTGCGAAGGAAAGTCATACGCATGACTTGGGGAAATGTGAATCTCCCAGGCTACCAAAAGTATGGGAATTTTAGAATTTTATTCTTGGTTGGAAAGTCAACTTCTAAGAAAGTTCAGAAAGCCGTTGAAAAGGAGGCAGTGAAACACGGTGATATTTTGCAGGGAAGATTCTCTGAAGCACCCAACAACCTCCCCCAAAAAACCCTTCTGGGTCTCAGATGGATCGCTGAATATTGTCTGAAGGCAAAAATGATATTGCGAATTGAGGACACAGTAATTCTAAACATGTTTGAAATATTACGCGAGTATAAACCTAGGTACAGCTGCGCCAAAAATTTCATGATGTGTAAATTTGTGAAGCAAAGGATAAAATTCATGGATCACGAAAACCTGAAAAAGATGAACCTGTCTCCAACAATAACCCATTGCAAAAGCAAAGCTGTAATGATGACCCGAGATATGATTTTATCCATATATCATGCGGCGCCTCGCATGACTCCTTACTGGTCAGACGATGTATATATCTATGGCATGTTGCCTGCTCAGATTCAGGAGAAAACGTTGAAATCTTTTAAACAGTTTGAGGAAAATTCCGATCGAGCCATAGATTGTTACGAGACGAACCTAAACAATTGTGGATTAGTTGCTATAGACACTCAAACGAGAAGCCATCACAATATTTTATGGTCTCATATCAAACATTACTTTGCATAAATGAGACAATAACTAGGTATCAAGAGGAATCGTATCGATTTTCCTATATTAAGAGAATTTTATTTCTCTAGTTCTTTAATTATTCCCAAGGCATCTATCCAACCTGCCTAATTGTTTACGTTAAAAAAATATCAAAGGAGGGGAAAAAAACCCAAGATAGATTAATGTCAAGGATTATGTAAAATAAAAGGGTATCCTTGGCATCTCGGTAACATTGTCCTCTATTCAAGTAAAAAGGTTCATGTAGTTCCAAATGGTTAAGCCAATAAACAACATATATATATATGTACATGTACTTTAAATATAGGAAATATGAGCGCTTAAGACAGAAAAGTATAAACTTTTTTTGAAAAAAAAAAACAAGTGAAAAATTGTCCATATTATTAAGAATGGTGTCGGTATTAAAGAATCTAAAACATTGTTGCATAATGTCACGGTAAAAACACTAGATCACTATACAAATGATGTGTACATGCACCTAGCATGTGGATGGGGTGCTGCAGGAAACATTTTCCTTAAATTTACATATAAAAAAACGAATTATCATGGAGTTGTCCCCTTTTTTGGAAGCATTTCCTCCCCTCGCCGACGGATTAGGATTTTCACTACATGTATTTCCGAACTTGCCTCCCTCTTTATTTTGCTTGCTTGTCAAGAATTTTTAGATAAGCCCCCCCCCCCTTCAAAAACGATGCTACGTGCTTGGTGTAGTAATCATGTGTGAGTGGATGGATCAAGGAGGTTGAACAATAACTGACACTGCAAGGAAAAAGAGATATACTAGTATATAATGATAAAAAAAAATGTATGCTGGTTGATAGAGCTGGGCAATTAACAAGTTGATATGCTGCATTAAAATGATAAGATATATTTCCCTTAGGAAAAAAAAATGGCTGACAGAGAACAGATACTTGGGGTGTGCAGTTTTGAAAAAGCTTTAATTAAAATCCATCATTCTGTCTCCTATAAACTGTGCCAAGAAGATTTACTTAGGCATTGCATAGTCATTTTTTATTAATAATTCGAAAGAGAAATTTGTTGTTTTTGTTTATATGAATAATAAATGGCATCATAATGCATATTTAATGTGTATACTTTTGACTGCTGTGCAGTACATAAGGTATTTATTGTATATTCATGTTATTAGAAAATTAAAATTAAAATGCTGGTTATGTACAATGTCCATGTATTATGATTAATCAATTATTTTAATAGAGTAGAGTTATTCAGACTTATATTGAAATTAGATGAATAGTGCATGAATGATAAACTTTCAAATGATGAAATCAGCAGTTGTAGACTGTCATTTGAAGGGAGTAATTTTCGCATAGCCCTTTTCAGTAAGAAAAAAAAACCCAACAATGTAGATTTTCTCGCTGGTAATAAATTATGGTTTTAAGACATACCAAAATTTCGTCATCAAAACTACTTAGGTGCAGGGCATACAGTAAAGTGTGTTTGAATAAATGTATAAGTACTGGTTTATCTATGCAAATCGCTAGCATTATTTGCATGTTACACAACATCATTTGACTGGTACATATATTCTGTACCTCTCGAAGACAACACAGATAAAAATTAATAACTAGAATGAAATTGATGGAAATAAAAGTTGAAATACAGTGCACTTCTTCCAAGAAATCACAGGCCATATTACTCCACATCCACATGAAGTGCAATTTATATCGTTTCACGGCAGAGCATTTCAATTCAGACATTAATTACAACTGTTTGTCATTTATTCATTAATTATCTACAAACTTTATGACAGTTTGTGCCCTTCAGTTTATGATGAACTTTACATTAAATGAAATAAGAAATAATGATACCGTAACTTCGTATCTGTTGTCAAAATATAATTATATACATTGCATAGGTTACTGTAATAATCTGTTGAGCAAGAAACACAAGAACACTGCTAGACATCATAAATGTTTATAATTAGCAATAACTTGTTCTAAAGTAGCAAATCCATCCAGAAATTCATCTTCTGTCAAGCCATGCTTGGCATACTGGTGCACATAAGCCCTGGAGGAAAACATGTCCCAAGCCTTCCCTACCATTGAGTCCATAACACTGACTGGAGACTGGCTATTGGAGATTAAGGAGGCTGATTTTTCGTAATGATTAAAGGCCCGGGGTTGGACCCCAGTCATAAGTGCAGCATCTGCAGGGATCCAAGGAGCATAGAGGGCCGAGTCGGAGAAGGGGGCGGTGTCCACAGACGAAGATTCTTTGCCCCTCAGTAGGAGGAGATTAGCCAGAGATGTATTGTGGTGGGATCCTCGCGAGCTGACTCTGACTTGCCAATCAATGCCTACAGAATACAGATAAACTTATTCATGCAACTTAATAACTATATATATATTCATGTATAACTGTATCTTACTTTTAAACGATAAGAAAGAAAACTGCTAACTGCTAGAAAACCAAAAACCCCAAAGAAATATGAAACTATTTGAATGGATTCATTCCCAAGAAAAGCCCAACTTATATATAAATAACAGTAATATAGGTCTACAATAAAGAATCTCCATATTTCTAAACATTCTTTAATCCTACTAAACTTTTTTGTCACATACTCCAAATTAAATTTCCTTTTCCCCCAAAAACTTGATATTTACCTAGAGTATGACATAATAAATACTTCAGTCATGACACTGTATTTTGTAATATTTCTTTGGGGGAGGGGGATTTGATATGTTTTGTATTGTTAGGTATTTTTTCTTTGTTGGATAACCTATTCTTTTAAACAAATTTCTTTTGAGTCATATCAAATTTGCTTCCAGTAGTACTGAAAGTAATTGTAAAAACATTTTTTGTTACATATCTTAAGTTAATCTATAGTACCATAAACAAATGTCATATCTAAAATATGAAAATCTTTTGTAATGTACATTTTGCATGAAAAATTGTGGGTACAAAAAATAGACATACCAAATTCTAATTTAATGAAATTGGAATGAAAGATCTCTGTGCACACAGAGAATCATGAACTATTTCGTAATTCAATTCAATACACAATCAATCATCTCTTACAACATATATATGTACATTTATATGAAAAAAAAAATGATAGAGTATGATGCAGACCAACCTTCCTCCATGGGAGCATCTGAGATCAACATCTGGCGTAGGTGCTTCAGCAGCCCATGCCATTGGTAAGTGCTGAACTCCTGGGCGGCCGCTGACATCTGGGGGATGTTCTTTATGGTCAGCAACTTGTAATCTGGATGAGACACCAGGTGCTCCAACATTTCACCTAATGTCAATTAATGGGGAAACAAAACATATTAGGTTGCTACAGAAAACGATTAAAAAAAAATCCCCAAACAAGTCAAACATGTAATAAAAAAAACCATTTTAAACAATTCAAATCAAGTTACCAGTAATAACATATGCAAATGCCAGTTATATGTGGACAAAATTTTGTTTTTGAGAAAATTGTTCCTTTTCCTTAAACTGCTGCAATTTCATCAACTTAAAAATAAGATTTACAGAATTGTCTTTCTTTAATCTGAGCTTTGGCAATTTTGTAAAGCATGTTTCTATTTTGCTGGTATTAATTTTCATCCTATTTGGTAATAAGTTGAATGAATAATACCCAAAAACTGATTATATTATTTACTCTTAAATTGGTTTCAAAATTCAATGAATCTCAAATGGATTACCTATAGAATTGGAACAGGTGTCTCCAGTGTATTTGCTGAGAGGGCAGGGTTGCAGCATTGTAGCTAACTTATGGCAAATCACCTTGTTTATGTCCTTGAATGAGATTTTCTTGATGTTTAAAAGTTGTTGACAGATTTTATGGAGATGGTCATTTTCCATGACAACAATTGCGTCCACATTATGATACAATCTAGACAGCGTAAGAACGGCATTGTAATTCTGCACGATCACTTCTCCCATCTTATAAGGCCACACAACTTGGTTCATGATGAACGCATGTGGATATTCATCTCGCAAACATCGAGTCACATATGCTCCCACCCCTGAACCTGTCCCTCCAGCCAGGCTCATCAGAGAGAGGAACCCGCCCAGGTTGTCGCACTTTTCTGCTTCGCGCCTGATTAGTTCCATGACAGTACTCTGACATGCAGGGCCATGGATACAGAACCCGTGGGCCCAGTTATTTCCAGAACCTCTTTGTTGACAGTAATGTTGTTTCTCTGAGTAGCACCATGTTCCGGATCTTTTAGCATCCTGATATGTTTGAGCAATCACCTGAGGATAAGGTATATAAAATTATTTTTTGATGCATTTCCATTGGAGGAAAACTGCTGTTATTATTGTAAATCAAAGATCTTCAAAGCTTCATGATTTATTCTCCATAACTAAATTAAAAGACAAATTGGATTCTCTATCATACAGACAGGTTAAAAACAATGCAAAATTAGATGCAAGTGCATATAAAACTCATAAATAAAGCAATTGTTATATTTCCATCACTGATAATTAATATAGACAGACAGGATTCTTCATTTTACTTTTTAAAATATTCCAAACTCTAAAAAAGAACATAGGAGGAACTTGCCTAAAAATACACAAAGATGCAACATTTACATTTTAATTGTAATGAGGGCACCTACTTTTGGTTCCATGTCCACCATGACAGCTCTTGCTTTAGGCATCTCCTCCCCTGATTCTCCACGGTAGAAGAATCTGGACAGAACTTCATTTTTATAATCTTCATTTTTGTCAGGAGCTACCTATATCAATAGAAAAAACAAGGCAAACTTAGACATGTTATTACATGTACAGCAAATAATAGACAAAACTTTTAAAACTGTACTGTATACAGGGAAATATTCGCCCCCATTTTATTTTCGCCCTTTTCGCCCAAGTTGTCAGCGGGTGAGTTTAAGACTGGGCAAATTCTTATATGTCAAACTATCTTTCTTTATTCACAACTTTGTCTGGGCGAATTCAAGATGGGCCAAAACCATTTGCAAGCGAAAAAGGGCGAAAATAACCCTGTATACAGTATTAAGTGACATCAACGCTTAACATTGTGAATTCTACACACCATGTGATATGACAGCATGTTCTCTGTATTAAGGTCGGTCGTGGGTTTAAAATTTTGCGCCCTCTGCGCAGGGTATTGCGCATTACTGTCGTAAAAGGCAAATGCGAAGTAACAATTGACAAAAATAAACACCGTGCATTTTTTATTGCAGCGTCAATAATTAAAATTAAAAATATAATTTATTAGTAAAATAAAAACATATATGCGATCCTTTCATGTTCTGAGGGAGTGGAAATTAGGTATTTTTTTTTATATCTATTACAAATAAAATTAAATTTGATTCGTAAACATCCTTTTATTCTATACAGTTCTATATGTAAAATGGCTGGCACGACACGTTTATAGGACCAAACTATGAGAGCAAATAGCATAAAAACTATCCGGTCCATTTCGTTTTAATTTGGCACAAAGTTAACTTAAACTTTTCTATATAAAAGCTGTAAAATTTGCTATAAAATTAAGACATTTAGTATAATAAAATAAATAGGCCTTAGACGCCCATAACCACTGAGCCGTGTACTCCAGGTAAATGTATTATCTCAACCCCTTCCTTTTCTAGATAAGGTGAACTTCTGTGGCAAAATACTTCAGCTAATTGTTATTAAGCACTAACCTGTGTGGCCAGTGGCTTTGAGTGAACATCCTCCATAAAGGTGTGAAACAACTGGCCACCAATCTGGTTTCCGCATTGTCCAAGCTGTACAGTAATGATAGACATATTCGCAAAGCATTGACAGGCCCTCCAATATAGATGTTCCTTCAGCCAGGTATAAGACTTTTTATCAATCAGGCATGGTCACCCCATCTTTTAATCTCTATGAATATAAATATTTATAGTACATGTATTTGTTGAAAAAAAAGTTAAATGAAATACATCACAACTGTTGTACAAATATAGTTGACCATAAATCTGATCTCTTTAAAGAGGGCAGGCAAATCTTCATTCACATAGGCTATACGTGTCCAATTTTCTAACAGGAAAAACATTCACTCAAAATTATTTTAACCATTCATACTCGGTATACCACTGTATACTGCAAGGATACACAACGATCACCTATATAAAAACATGATTAATCTTCTGTTGTGATTGGAAAAGTTTAGTACATGTGACACAAGCTAGTTCATGAGAGATGTGCGATTATTTCCCTCCATCTAAAGACGTATACTGGGATACAAACTCCCAATAACTCTACCGTCTTCCAACATACAACATTGGTTCGTATTTTATATACACTTTACAAAATAATCACACGAGCGTTTGAAAGATTGGAAAAATCACTATTACTACATCGCAGTGTAATGACCAAGACAACACATGTCCAAGATGAGTTTGGCAAGGACAACATTTTCCTCACAACCGTTTTTAGCCTTAAGCAAAGCAGTTTACGTAAGTATAGACCAGTGATTGATGCATTTATCATACATGTACATGATGACCGTCCGGTTGAATGCCGATTTCAAACAGAAATGTAGATGCATTTCATTCAAGTTTTGTAAAATTTATTTAAAATCAATAAAAACTCTATTGACGAGCATTGACAACTACGCTTGAAGACAGCATTAAGTATGTAGAAGAATGGTTGATACCCCTGAAATGTTATCATAATAAGAGTTATTCATGAAAAAAAACGAATATGAGAATCCAACATTTTTGGGGTATCCAAAACATGTATCAACGTACATGTAGGATTTAACTTTTCTTATTAATGTTTAATTTTTTAGCTGAAAAAATATTTTGTGAACAATTAACATATTATGTATTGTTCATCTTCAACTGTTGTGGTTACTGTTAGGAGCAGAACCTAATCAAAATTATATGTTGGTTCCCTTCCCAGGGACTACTCAGTGTATCATTCCCTGTCCTCACTAATTTTGTGAGCAGATCCAACATCTTATTACTGTATACCGGGAAATATTCGCCCCTGTTTTATTTTCGCCCTTTCGCCCTCCTTGTCAACGGGCGAATTTAAAACTGGATGAATTGCATTGGCTCAAATTATCTCTTTTTGATCCTATAACTTTGTCTATGCGAATTCAAGACGGGGCGAAACTGTTTGCAAGTGAAGAAGGGCGAAAATAACATGGAGCGAAAATAACCCTGTATACAGTAGATAGAAGCAGTAATGGTGTGTATATGAGGCTGGTTATGAGTTTTAAATGCTGAGATTCAACTACGAAGTTTCAACCGATACTTGCAAAAAATATCTGCAGTGCAATTATTTGATCTCAGCCTTATCTTTCATAACCTTATTAATATACATGCACCTTATGAGAGATTAAAAAAAAAAAGTTTGTAAAGAAAGAAAAGGAATTTAAAATCTGTCAAGCCAGCTTTGGGCCTAAATAATTTTTTTTAATTGTGTTAATTATTGTGACTTTTTGTGTTGTGGTTTGTTTTTTATATTTAAAATTCTTATTTTGAAGCCTGGTCATGTACAAATTTGCAACAGAAAAGTTTTATTGAACATCTTTAAACGAAAAATTAAGGAGGATGAACCAAAACCTGTGGCAGAAATTGAACCAGAGAGAGCTCCTGTAAAGTTTAGCAATTACACAGAGAATAATTTGAAAAAAAGAACGTAAGTTACAATTTCCACAGACCTATTTGTTAGACTTTGAAATGAAAATCAAAATATTGACTGGTAACTCAGATTCAATAAGTCAAATTGTTCTTCAAAATGATGGACATTGTTATAGGACATGGTTTTATATACTGTTATACTATCAAATTTCTAATTATGAAAACAGATCAATTCAAACAAGAAGGGCCTACTTGCCACCGGAAGATGTGGAGGGTAAAGCACTTCGCATTGTGAAAGAAGTGTATGGAAAGACAGCAGATGTGCAGAACATCGACTTGGATGAAGACAGACGCAAGAAATTTACAGTAAGTGTCATATACCATACCTGTATTTGCAGGTTGTTTACACAATTAAAACTTTCAGGGGAGGAAAGTAGGGGGTGGTTTCCAGAAGTATTTGGTTACACTTTGTAACAAACAGTACTCCCCCAAAACTTATCTGATACTTTAGACTGTATCACAAGATTCTGCTGATGACAGTCTCGTGTTGAAACTGGTGAACAAAATATTAAATATTCTAATGTATTCTCAGGAAGTGCTGATCTGTTTTAGGTCTTTAAGTTTATGTGGTGCATAAATGTTAAGATTCTACCTTTTTGACAATTACATGTATTGTTTTTGCTTTGAGATAATAAAAAGGTAACAGTCAGATAACATTCTTGCATTTACTGCTGGCTTGCTTAATTTCCGAAGATTAGATTTGCCTCATTCCTCCCAATTAATCATTAACTTTTGATTCCGATGAAAATAAAATTTCATTCAATGGTTGAATACTAGCTGTTTTATTATTATGCTCTTTTATATCCTTCAGGTTCTTACAAAGATGATGAAGGAGTTTGACCACTTTATTCCCAATACAGAGCTACATGATATGAAAAGCATTGATCAGGCTGTGAATTTCTTCCGAAAAGAAGTAAGAGACACAACATGCTTAGAGGACCTCACAAAACTAGATTTGCCCAAAAATCTTCACATTAACACAGAGTACCTCCGCTACGATCGTGAGAATAATCCAATGTGGCCAGGGAAAGATGCATTTCCAGGAAAACAAAGCAGAGCCTTCAGTGCAAAGTTTGCGCGAAAGTATAATGTGGTGGACAAATCAAAGGACAAATATATATTCAATTTGAACAGAAAGACATTCTTTGAGGAACAGACTGAGTTAGCCGAAATCATTAAGCAGGAAGTATATAGAAAATAAAGAATTGTGTATAACGATTATTTGATTTTGATTCTTGTGGAAATACAGTAATTGATTTGGAAAAGTTTAACTATCAACAGAGTACTGGTGCCAATGATCATATTTAAGAAACAAAATGACAAATCATTGATTCTTCTTATCACGGGTATTTCTTTTAAGCAGTTTTGGGATCACCTGAGCTAAAATCTCAAGAAAGCTTTTCTCAACACATTCTTCAGCGACTGTCAATCTGTTTTTGAAACTTTTAATATTTCAACCTTTCCAGAACTTATCAAATTCTTCCAAAATTGGCACAAAGCATTCTTTAATGAAATGCTCTGAAACTTGTTCAAATAAAGGGCCTTCTCATTTCATTCCTCCGAAAAGGGGAGATAATAATGAAAGTCTGAATATATACTGATAGGTGAATATCTTCATGTCAAGAATTATAATGCTACAATTAGTGATTTAAACAATAAAATGCCATCATTTTCGGTTCATGAAGGTAGGGAGCATTGCAGAAAAAAAAATAACTTGCTCATGCCTGCAATGTAAATTTTTTCTGCAATCACAACCTTCATATTCCCTATGACCCACCAAAGAAAGCATTTTATTGTTTACATCTCTCTTGGAATTAATTATCTATACAAAATGAGTATAAATTGGACCTAAATTATTCTAACTGTAGATTCGTATGTTGTATTAGGCCGAGTTAAAATCAAAACAAATAGAGTGAAGCATCTGTTCATTTGTGTTTAATCCAATGATCAGTACAATATAAACATCATATTTAATAACATCAAAAGCAGTAAAAAATAAAGAAATTACATTTGTAATTCTTCAAAGTGGGATCACAGATTACAGTTCAAGAAATTGTGTAAACCAATTTTCATGACATGTATAAAGTTGACAACAAGAAATAATTTTTTTAAATAGTCATTGTGTGTATTTTTAAAGTACTGTAAAACAGAGCAGCTGAGTTGGCAGTCAGTGGAAAACAATTCAAAAGTGACATTGTATATTAAAAAAGAATGGAAATATTCAATTTAATATTTCAAGCATCAGTTTTAATATCACACATATTATCAATGTATCACAGACAGAATTCAACTACAGTATGTGATGTAGCAGCATCAATATGTACATCAATACAGCACATTATTTATTTAATTGGTTGATAATAAAATAAATATATTTTCGGTGTATTTAAGTGGTATTATGTCGTAACAATCTTAAAAAGTCATATATGAGTTTAACAATAATGTCTGATGGGTGCGTTTTAGGTTTCGATCTTATGGGTCAAAGGTCGTATCCTCATTTTAACGTGTTGTGTCGGACTGATGTGTAGATGCAGCCACATTGCCGCCGTTGTTCTCCCTCATTTTTATCGTGTGCTCGATCAGCGAGATACACACAAACACCCAGTTGTACATATTCTGAGCAGGAATTGATCCAAATTTTCCAACTTCTCCATGGGGTACATCTGTCAATAGGAGATAAAACTCTCTTAGTTAAATAGCTTGTTTCATACAGTTATGAGTTTTCTACTTTCTATTGATAAAAGAGAAAAATTACTGCAACAAGAATGGAAGGCAGATAATGTATGATTTACCACTGATAAACACCCATGTCACATACACTACAGGGCACATTTATATGAAATTTTAAGGCATTGAAATATCTGTTATCATATGGTTATAAAAAGAATCCAAACCTTTTAAGAAGACTTCTAGTTTTTCTGGAGGGATAAGAGCATGGTCACTGGCTGCTGTGGGATCATATTCTGTTATCTTTTGCAGCAGTTCATTGTTGATAAACTAAAACCAAGATTAAACAATTTCAAAAATAAGATTTCTCTACTGTTTCTTAAACTTTATAGTCCAAACCCGCAAACAAATAATCTTTAGTTTCTAAGGCTAAAAGTTTTATAAGTTTATAATCATAAAATAACAGGCAAATAATTTTATTTTTATTGCAAAACTTAAAAAGGGAAAAGACTTGATATTAAACTAAAAAAAATGAGTTATTCCCCCTTTCAATATCAGTATAAAATTTAAATATTGTGGCAATATTTGATCATGAGAAACTAAATATGAATTTTATGGGTCCCAATGGTTTTAAATGACATCAGAAATTTGAACAGAATCCATAGCTTACATTTCTTAGGTTGGTCCAATCATCCAATTCTCCACTCTCCACCTGCTCCAAATGGAAGATGGCAACCACTGCCTTGACAATATTCTGCACAATCTTAGGTGGCTCGTTGTAGCTACGTAATTCAGCGAATGACTTGGAGTCGATTTTGGAGACATTTTCTCTGAGTTCCATCAGCATCAGTCTGTCAAACATGATGTCCATTCTGTTGTCCTCGTCTTTTTCAGCCTCTGAAGAAAAAAAATATTAAATTGTACATGTATATAAAGAACGTTGATTGGTATTCCCTTTCTCATTCTTATAAAACAATTATTACAGGTATAAGCATGTTTTGGTACATGTACTAATAAATGTATATCAGTACTATTTTACATATCTACCGGTATTATAAAAATGATGAAAGCAAGAAGTATAAAATATCAAAACTGATTAAAGATACAAAACTATTGTTTAAGTTCAGAATAAAAAAGAAATTCAGATCATATAGCTCAGATATATATATATACTGTAAAAGTGGTTTTTTACGCTTGGGGGAAATTTACGCTAGTTACGCTGTAAGCTTATCGGATAAAATCGTGTAAAATTCCCTGCGCGTATGGTAAAATAATGAATACTTTAGAGTGGTAAATCATTAACACCCACGCGTATTGTTTAACCATAGAAAACGCGTACTTAACCACCAGTGAAAATAACCACTTTTACAGTATTAATTAGCTAAAGAAATGTACTGTAAACGTTATAAGTAAATAGTTACCTAGAACCACGGTTTTGTCTGCCTCTCCAGAAAACTCCTTGGTGATTTCTTTGTGAGCCTGATTAAGAAGTTTCAGCATTCTTTGAACTTCCCTGTTCTCATGCTCCGGTAAGTTCTTGAGTTCTCCTATACTGATGTCCACCACCGCCACGGCTTTGCCTTGGTCGTCACGGAGAGGGAATGCTAGATGGCGCTGTCCGTAGGCATCCGCTGATACTGTCTCCGAGTTGTCTACACACTTGAATAAATAATCTCTGCAAAAGGAGGTTTGTAAAAATCATTCTTTTATTAAATACATGTATATATTTGGTGATAATCAATACCAGGTTATATGTAATTAATACTCAATTCAATTTTAAAAGGTATTAAATATGTTTACATGTATATATATATTTCAGGGTTTCATGGAAATTCGTTGTCATCAATTTTTGTACATTTAGAAAAATCAAAATTTTCGGGAATATGTGGACAATGTCTTTAACATTACCTTTTGTGTTTCTCACTTAAATAAACATTTAATTTCATGGATTGACTCAACAGCAAAATCCACGAAAAAATTGGTGCTCAATTGATAATAATAAAACTTAAGTAGATGTGTATATTAAAGCAATTATAGTTTGATTTTAAAGCAGTTTTTTATTTGTACCTAAACAAGTTATCCTTTCTTTCAAGCCTTGGTGGACTGAGCAAGTTCTGGACGTTGCCTTTCTCATCTGTAATCATCATCTTACGCAGGATGTAGTCGCTCTGATCCATGCCCGGTTCCACCATGTAAGTAACGATTTCTTGTACATGCGGACTTCGGCGATGAATCCAGGAGACTGCACTCTCTGTAATTCTTAGAAGTTTCTTCTTCATATCTATATTGTGGTATGAAATACTGAAAGATTTGGCCACTCCCTGAAGTGAAAAGAAAGAACTGAATTTTTAAAAAAGTGTTAAGAATATGTTTAGAATGTTGAAATTCAATCATTTTCATAGTCTTATCAGTATGGGCTTGTATAATATTGAATATAAGTATAGTAAAGTAAAGGTTTTGTCAGGTATCCTCCCCCTCAATTTTTGCTATCACTTCTACAGTATCTTAATCTTCAGAATTGCTTCATGGGGTTAATTTTAATTGTCCTTTCTCAAATACACAATTACAAAGTAGATAATCTCCATATAGATTTGTCCACTGAGAGTGCATTTTCAATAAGGAACAAATTATTTTGGGGTGAAGATAATATTAGTAATTATCTGCGCATGCGCTGGATAGTGCATATTTAGCTATGAATGTACTAGTGTACGTAAGAGGATGAAGGATGATCCAGTAAACAGTAATTCATTACATGAGATACAAAATTACCTGGAAGAACTGAATTTCATGAGTGATGAAGATGGTTTTGGTGTGGTGATCATTCATTGTGTCAATGCCCAGCAATCCAAACACTCTCTTCCTCTTGTCCTTCAGCGGCACCACAATGAAAGAGCCCTCCCTGTCCTACAAAAATTGAGGAGATAACTTAAGAGTTATGTCCCTTGAAATGCAAGAAATACTTAATGTTTTGCAAAAATACAATTAAATACCATTCAGATTGAAAATAATCAATACATATTTTAAAAGGAGTACTATTTCACATTCCTTTCGTAGTTGAATTAAAATCAGTATTAAGATTATAGTTATTATTGTTGCACACAGATTTTGATAACAAAAATCACATTGTTGTCCCTTTACCTCGGGTTGCCTGTATGGATTCCAGAACTGAATGTTTCCATGGTTAGCCACTCTTGGGACATGGATTGGTTTACCACTCTCTACTGCAGCAAAACTACAAAACAAAAGAAACATTGAAAAATAGCTGTGGTTGTCTGTGACATTTCTTTTCAGTCATAGAATTCTTTAAAAAAAAAAGCCCTGAGAAAATTTACTACTGTACATGTAGATGTATTTGAAAATTTAAGTCCAATTGTATTTGTTTCAATATTAAAATTGGCCAGCTTGTCTAACAAATCTATGCATGTGCATGTACCAGTAGTATGTCTTTGATTATGGCACAGACCTGATGCCTTTCATGTCTTTGTACAGAATTTTTCCTAAGAGGTAGTCGGCATCCTCCATGGTGGCAGCCACATAACGTAAGCAGACACTGCCTCTGTCTGGATCCATGGTGTTCCTCTCCAGCATGGCTATGTTGGCGCTTATTCTCTTCCCTCCACCGTGTGCCTCAGCATCCTAGATCATAGCAATATAGAAAATCTGTCAAACATGTATTGAATATTACTGTGCCCCTATTTTCTGATTGACATATAATTCAAAGAAAAACACTACCAAAGAGATATGAAGAATAAATTGCCAATGATTGGTGCCAACATTATTTGAAGTTTTTATCTTGATTTACAGTTTTTTTATTTACCTTATAGAGGGCATTGAATACAGCCCTGTAAACTGGTTCCATACTTGCTCCTCCAGTCTCTGCTGCTGTCACTATCTGCTGCAGCCATTTCTTTCTGGCCTCTCCACGGATCCTTTCAGCATAGGATCGCTGTGTGAATAATACAGATTGATAATCAGGGAAAAATTCTCAACATTTGATAAAAGACAACAAATAATGAGGTTATCTTCTAGTTATGTTACATTCAAAGAGATGCTGAATTAGGGACTAAATGTTGATTTACATTTCCAGTATAACTCCAGGTAGTATGAAGATGTTTTACATGTAAATAAGCAGAAGTTATTGTACAATTTCCCCTTTAGAAATAAAAATGACTTACCTCCACACTATTGACTAGGAACTCAACAAAGTAATCAAAGGAATCTGCCCCTGGCATTTCGTCGACTACCAGTTGTACAAAAGTTCGGAATTCCCTCTTACTTAGTCTGTTATCAGCATATTTAGACTGTTTCTTCAATCCAGACTTGGCTAAAAAAAAACATATATTGCATTACATTTATGTAAACTGTATATCCAGTAAGTTTTGGTGTATTATTTCATAATTGCAAAGAATAAAACATGCAGATCTATATTACCAGAATTTCAGTAATTGTGTGCTAAATAAAATACTTTCATAGTCCCAAAAATTTAACAATAGCGAAAAAATGGATATTATACAGAATTTAACTAGTTCTAAGGACATTTTGATAAAACTCTAAAAAAAACTATATTACCCTTTTAAACAAAAAGAAAAAAGAAATCAAACTGATGTACGGAAATTTTACACTGCTGATCTTTGTCAGTCTTACCTCTAACAATGGCCTCGTTTTCTTGGCCCTCCTTGTACTTCTGCATGACAGTTTCCACATCCTCCATGTCCAGATACCCACAGCCGTCATTGTCCCACTTCTCAAAGAGCGAGTCCATCATGTGCTTCCTCTGGGTAGACAGGGCCTCCTTTCTAGCCTGTTCACAAAGTCAAATTACTGAGAGCTTAGCAAAAAAATCTACAACTTGTTATTTGTACAGGATAATTGAATTACATATTGCACACAAACAAAACATAGACTGTGCCTAGTGTGACATTATCTAGTAACGCTTCTCCTTGAACTGAAGACAAGAGATTAACTATGTTTAGTAACCAGCATTTTCTCTTGCAGCTCTTGCCCCTATGATACCAGAATATATTTCTGCATGAGCATAAAAAATTGGCAAAAAAAAAATGTTTAATGTAGTACATGTACCACCATGTCTAACATTGTTTAAAATAAATGCTGAAGTTGTATAAGCCAAAACTACTTAATAATTGAAATGTAAAACAAGACAAATATATGTTGCTGCATTGTTACCTTCATCAATCTCTCCATCTTCTCCTCCTCTGTTTCTTCATAGCCATCCTTGACGTATTTAGTCAGCATGTTGAATGACTCCTTAGTGGGTTCATTGCCAAGGAAGGTTTCTGTGAGGGTAACGAACTGGGAGACATTCAGAGAGTTCTCATCGAAGGCGGACTGTCCAGAGCCCTTGCTCATAGTGGTTAATGCTACAATTGGTTATTATACTAAAGTTTATAAAAATCAATACAAATGTATATTCACATACATTTTTTTTTTTAAAATCTCAATATATGAGTACATGCATGGCTCATGCATTTACCATTTATACATAGCTTAACTTGAATTAGTATATAATACTGTATACAGGGTTATTTTCGCCCAGTGTAATTTTCGCCATTCTACACTTGCAAACAGTTTTGCCCTGTCTCACCCAGACACAGCTGTGTTTCACCCTGTCTCACCCAGACACAGCTGTGTTTAAATAGAGATAATTTGAGACAGTGGAATTTGCCCAGTCTCAAATTCATCCGCTGACAACGAGGGGAAAAAGGGCGAAAATAAAACTGGGGCGCATATTTCCCTGTATACAGTTCTCAGATCTGCATTTAATATCTTTGCTTTCTTGCAGTATAAAACCTGTTTATAACAAATATTACTGTAGTATCTTTTCAACTTTCATAAATGGGGTCATCATTTGCACCTGATCATAATAACCCCCCCCCCCCCCACCATTCAACCGTTATCTACGGTACTATTAAGGGCAATAAGTCTTGTTCATTGAACATTCAAACTTTCTCAATAATTTATACATGTACTTGCAATGAACAGATAATCAAATTCATGGCAAATATTATCGAATTGACACAGTTTGTCAATGAATCACCTGTCTTTTCTCTGTTGAAGGTTGTGCCAACAGCAAACTTAACATTGCCCTTCTCTTCCTCTGTGGTTGTAGTCACTGAAGATGGAGCCTCAGAAGTTTTTGTAACAGCTGTATCTTTTTCTTTAGAAAAATCAAATACATAAGATCTTTATATTTAGGTATTCACAATTCAATGCTAAAAAGTAAGCAGATAAAGTAATGTGCAAAAGATGGGATCCTTAAGCAATAAAAACATTTCATGTTAAGCATACTGCATAGGCTTCTGGATTACATTGAAAGCTATCATCTTCCAGTTTATCAACAGTCACACTCTTGAGTAACATACATCAAACACAATTTGAATACAGAACTGAACAAGAAAGCATGCATTTCACAGAACAGAAATTAAATTCCAGTTGGGGTGTAACAAACCTCCCTCTCCTACAGAAGAAGCCTCTTTTTCTGTTACTTTTGGCTCATCCTTTTCTTCCTTCGTCTCTGGTTCAGCCTTAACCTCAGATTTTTCTGGTTCTGTCTTTTCTTCAGTTGGAGGAGGTGTAGCAGTTTTAGTTTCTCCTTGTTCCTCTTTTTTGTCCTCACTTTTGGCCTCCTCTGTTGGTTTTTCCTCTTGTTTTTCCTCCTTTTTGGGCTCTTCAGACTTGTTGGTCTCATCTGATTCTTCCACAGAAACTGTGAACACTTCCACTCCCGGTTTTCCTGGTGTTTTGGGAGCTTCTTCTGGTTTTGGTGAAGGAGCTGGTTTTTCAGCTGGTGGCTCTGCTGTGTTTGGTTTCTTTTCTGGTTCAACTTCTGGTGTAACAGGTTTACTCTGAGCAGTTGTGGCTGGAATTTCTATTTTTTCTTCACCTCCTTGCTCGGTTTCTTCTGGTTTTTCTGGAGCCGGTTCAGATGGTGCAGGGGTTGGGGAAGCAGGAGTTGGCTCAGCCACTGATTACAACAGGTAAATGAAAACAACACATGCAGGAAATCAATTTCTCAAATACTTGAAAAACTGTGACTAAGCATCAAACTGGAGATATATGTATCAGCTAAGCAATTTTTTGAATTGTTGTGGTAATTCATTGGTGCATCATTTTAAAGAATTCTGCTAAAATACTTCGATAAGAGACAAGTTTTGAATTGTTAACATTTGATGCTTAGTTATCATAAAATGACTACTGTGGAATAATCATTGTTTGTAGTGGACCAATGTTCGTGGCTTTCATGGATAACCCCTGCCCACGAATTTACATCCCCACAAATGTATATACAAGCATTTGTTTAATACTTATTAAAATCATCCCTGACTTGCTACCAATGAAATTACGTCCCCACGAACCAGGAAGATTTTGTCTGCCCACGAACATCAACCCCCACGAATAAAAATGATTCCACAGTAGTCCTTGAAAATTGTCTAGTCTGAGGTGGGAAATGGAACAAAATGCGGATTTCACAAGCACAGCAGGATGGATTGAAGCCTCACCACATAAGATACCGGGTAATAATTCATCACACACAAAAGCAGAAATATGAAAAGATTAGATGCTCAGTTTCCTTATTTTGGCATAACCTTTTAAAAATTTTTAAATTGAGAATATAAAAAATCAAAAGTTTATTTGCAATCCATCTCCCATACTCTGTCTGATATCAGGAGCCATCATACACAACTTTCCTCATATCAATTCTCAGCCTCAAATCTAAGATTTTACCTCAAACATATATGCACTTGTTTTTTAAGGATTTGAGTTGAGAACTGAATTGAGCAATTTCATATTGTTGGTGATGGCAGGGCAAGAAATAGATATTCACAAAAATTTACTTTGTTTAACAAGTAAAAAATTCAAGTTAACAAGATGAACACAACAAAAAGAAATGAAGAGTTTTGCCACATAAACACAGCAACAAGAGCAACAACTGACCTTTGGGAACGGGAGTGGTCACTCCGTCATCATCAAAGATATCCTCCACTTCATCCACCTCAGCAACAGGCCCTAATTAAGAAACAAATTCACAGGCATTAATTTCAAATATGTGCTAAGGGTATTAATTTCCAATTTAATGATTGAAGAGTGGGGTCTTAAGCCATCTGTGTAATTCATAATTGGGAAGTTGCTTTTAGAATGATAGAATACTTCGTCTGTCTTAGGATTTAATTGTTTATAGAATATGAGTTAAGTTCATTTAAGCATGCAGCAGAATAAAATAAATTTACACATTCAAGTTTTTCGTCGAACTGGCATATAATAAACATGTGACTCAATATGGTTTTTTTTCTAGCATCAGGACTTTGATTTTATTATAGCATAAAATTGTACGTACGCCTGGACTTTAATAATTAAAGTATGAAAGTTTACTTACATCTGCGAGGGTTTCGTACATTCTTCTTGATGTCCTCTTTAATTGAATCCCAGAATGCCTCAAAAAGGCTGAGAATTCTGTGTCTGTCTAACAACCCAATCTAAACAACCAAAACATGAGTTATATCGCTTTAAAAAAATTAAATGACTGAAGTTGTTCATAGACAAAGAATACTAACATTGATGACAAAATGAGAAGATAAAAAGAAACAAATATGGAAAATAATTGTCCTGTATAAAATTCCGTAAGAAAATGACATTTCAGTTTGCATAAAAATTCATTAACTACAGAACTTAGAAGCAAAATGGAGCTCTCTAATTTTGCTTTATTTTTTTTAAAGGGGCGCCTATAGTAAAACTTTTGTGTGGACCAGACTAAACTAATAGGTACAAATAAAACTGCAAAATACCAGGCAGACTAAATACTTTTGATGCCTGACTTACTCCACTGTGGTCACATGAGATGAAGAGATTGGTGAGTACAATTCTTCTCTGCTCCCTGTTAGAAGCAGCACGATAGGAGTCAGCACAGAGAGACAGGTGCTGCATGAACTGCTCAAACACCTCAAAGTTGAAGTCATCAACAAACATTGTCAGGTACTGGAACGAAAAACAAATCAATATTGTACACATGTTGACTGCTGCTTTTTCGTGTATTTCACTAAGGAGTAAGCATTCGTTTTCAATAATACAATATTCAGGTTTTGAAATTGCAAATGAAAAATTATTTTAAAAACACTTAAAGTATGATGTTTCCTATCAATGCAAAACAAATTTTCCACACACCTTAGCAAATTCTTTGACAGATAGTGCTTTCCCCGACTCATCCGTTGCTTCCAGGGCACGGCTAAGTTTATATCCATCCTTTAAGTCTTCTGGGAAATTCTCAGCTATTTCAGCAAATGATCTTAGGGCATTTTGTACCTAAATATGTAAAATATTGTTGCTAATCATGTGATATTTTTTGAATGAACAAACTGCACCGATGCAAATGTTTTCCATCCAATTTTTACTGCAGATCACTTTGACCTTTGAAAAAACATTACCGGTACATTCATTCATTTAAAGTCCCAATATTTATAGACACTTACAAGAGAAAGTTCTACTCTGCCATCTGGCTGAACATGCCATTCTTCAAATTGTTTCATGAACTTGGTCTCTCTTCTATCTCGCTCCTCTTGCTTCATTCTCTCCAATTTATCTCGCTCTTCTCGTCGACGCTTTGCTTCAGCTTTAATTCTAGCTAATCTGTTCATTTATTACAAATTTCAGACTTTTTAATCAAGCAATATCAAAATGCACAAAGGTGCATATTTTTCGTTTAAGTATGAATTATGCTTTAAAAAGGTTTTGCTTTAGAGAAAAGCAATGTCTTATCTAAATAGATTTACCTATTATCTTCAATGTTAAAAAGTTGTTTCTTCAGTTCTTCAGAAACTTCTCTGATTCCTCTCACATAGGGTGAGGCTTCTGAAAAGTTGCTATACCTAGGATTGTTTCTCATCATGTATTGGGCTAAGAAATTAATAGGATTAAAATCAGGATCTTCACCATTTCCATCTGTCAATCCTCGCTTGTCTGCTTCTGACAATAATTTTTCTACCCCAAGGATCAAATTAGGTAAAACTTTGTCAACCATATATGTTCTAACTTCCAATGTGGCCTCATTTTCATTTAACCAATCTCTTGCCAGAACTTCTATAGGAATCTTGCGTGCAAGCTTCTTAGCACTTTCTTTTGAGGTTTTGACTTGCTGTTTTTTCTCATTCCGCATTCCCACTAGTTTCTCCATCATGCTTTGTTCATGCATACGCTTCCATCTTCGAACAGCACTTCTTACAATGGGACGGGAGTAATCTGTAGGCGATTTTTTTCCACTTCCTGGTGCTGACCTTTGACCTGAGGAACCAGCGCTATGGGGAGCGGCCATGGTTACCCGCTTTGTAGGGCTTCCTGGTTTTTGTACGTCTGCCATGTCTGTAAATAAATGCAAAATAATAAGAATCAGGCAAAATTAGTATCACGGTAATAGAAAATGTTGCTTTTAAGAAACTTTCTTTTAACATACGATTGCAAAAGACTATTTTGCAAACTATATGGTAAGAATGTTCCTCAAAATATATTTTCCATATCTAATAAACAGAACTGTTAAGGACAAATAATTATTATTAACTACAATAACAGTATATCTTTGTCCCCGAAACATAGACAATTTCTTCTCTAACATAAGTTTAAATCAGCAGTAAAAATACAAGGTATCTAGCTCCATATTTGATGGAATTGCAATCATTGTCACCTCCACAGGAAAAGCAGAGAACCTGTGCTAACTACCATTCTCTTCTTCAAAAATTGAGAAAAAAAATCCAAAACATAGAATGTATGACTGTCTTAAGTATTATCTCCCATAAGTGTAAACAGCATCAAAACTTATTTGTTATTTAGAAAGTAAATTTACACCCAAAATGCTAATTAGTTCTGAGATAATTTAAAAAAAAAAAACCACCATTGATTTCAATTTTTGCATTATGCCTGAGAATTTTACATAGCTTTTATGGTGTGAAAGAATTTTTCCAGTCTGAGAGCAATAGTTGGATGCTATATGTATACATATCACAGAATAAAGCAAGCAAGATATGATTTTGTAGACATTGAGAAAGAGCATCATGCGGTTAAGCATATGACACAGTATATTGCTAAAAGAAGGATTTAAAGTTTTATACTAGGTAATTTCTCTTGTATACTGAATATTTTAGTCTTTCCTGGCTTTGTGCATTTTATAACAATTGCAGTAATTGATTCACAGAAGTCAACAATGTACATGTATTGTATTGTACGAATGAGTATTCAGTATGTCTTAACTGAAAACAACAACAAAACAACAATACTCTTGGGCATCTGTACTCTGTACTTTAGAGTTAGATATCTCTAACAATTCCTATACTATGGTGTAAACTTTCATTACAGAAACAAGTGCTTGTACCCTGAAACAATTTATGCAGCAATTACTGCTGCACATTGTCATAATGTTATTTTCAGGAATAATCCTGATATCAATGATAAAAGCAATTCTTCGTCGAAGAATGAAGTTTAATTTACTCATGCTTTTAGATGTCAAATACACAAAATCTTAGTTCTTTAAATACAAGCACCGACTTTAAAAAACTTTTGAAAATAGTTTTTCAATAAAGGTTTCTTAAGAATGAAATTGCAATTTATTTTCAAGCTATTGTATCCAATCTATATCACCAAGTATGTTTGATGCATACCAACCTGGGTCTTTAGATTATATGAAAAAAGATTTTCACATTTTGTAAACAGTTGTTAGTCCTCCATTATTCGTTGCTAGGAAGGAAGTCTGTTTCTTTTGGACGCTTTGGTAAGGTGCTCGGCTTCCGTGCATGCGTATATTATGAAACGGAAGTTGAATAGTTTCAGGAAGAGAACCTCATTTGTTTTGGTTTTGGCGTTTATCAGTATTGCTAATTTTTAACTGAAATGATGTGAAATACTTCAAAGTATAGTGATTTCTACTGAAAGTGGAAGATGGCTCTTGTGACAGTTCAGCGATCGCCAAGTCCCAGTAACAGTGCTGCATCGGTAAGATTCATTGTTTTTTGTTTAAAATAATACACAAGTTTGTTAAAATTATGAGCTTACGGTTGCAAGAATCTCCTTTGTTTATTCCTTATATAAGCTTAAAATTTGTTACTGTTACAGATTCTTCATTACATACCATTCGTTTGTGAACACCTTAAATCTATTGTCATGATTTGGAAAGGGGGGAGGGGTTCAAATTATATCTGTTTCAAATCCAGTATGATTTTACCTTTGAACGCAGCATAAATTCAGTGGTTAATATATTATGACAAAAAGAGATTTTTTTATGTCCAATGTTCTGAGTTATAAGGAAAATGACGTCATTGTAGGCAAAACTCATGCAACCAAAATAGACTATCATAAATATATGACTGTTGCAAAGAAATCATGGCCTGATACAGTTTCGTACTTTCTCGGTACACCAGTTCTCTAACCCTATCCATGTCTCCTCTAAATCTGATGTTAAAAATCGAGGGTAACACATTTCATCACTAGTTAATGAGGCTACAAGGAATGCGAGGGTTACTGACCCTTGTATCAATACCCGTTGTAACCCCCCATGATTAAGAAGAACCATGGTTATTGATTCAGGGGGCTATAACTAGATGAGTACATGTACTACTGATGCAAGGGTTTGGCAGCAGTAGAGAGCTATCATTTCAAACCATAAGAAAATTGACTTCAAACTTGCATATGGGTATGTTTTATTTCATCTTCATGATAGCTAGGTTTCATTTTCGAATTTTTTCCATAAGAGTTTGAAAGAAGAGACAGGTACATATAACACAGTAATCTTTATTTATGGAAATAAGAAATGAAAAGAGCTTTGAGAAAATAATTGTAATTTAAGATGAATCTGTGACTGTCAAGGCTCAACCAAGGTCATGATTTAAAATGAAGTTAACTTGGTTACATATGAATCGCACTTCATGTATGTAAACACGGTTTTCACTGTGGTCACTAACAACTGGAAAATATGCTGTCAATTCCTGTTGCAATATAGTCAGTTTGTATGAAGGTTTGTACCAGCTAGGCTGGAAATAATATTTATTTGTCACTAGTCACTAAAAACTGTGCTTTTAACTAGAATTGTCACTATAGTCAATGTAGAATTTTATAGTGACACTTTACCAAATGAAACAGGTACATATTCATGAAAAACATAGTAATGAAAAAAAAATAAATAAAAAATGGCCCTATGTACAAGAATATCAATTCAACCCCCCCCCCCAAAAAAAAAACTCACCAAAAAACAAAAAAAAACCCAAAACTCAGACACTCAATTCTAATATTTTCTGATCCTAGATCAATTGGGTTATTATAAGTTTTGACTTCTTTACATGTAAACTCATATTATTAAGTGTGAGTGTGTATACATGTAAAATAGACACAACAGAGCATTGCAGGCATAGTGACACAAGGGGCTATTTATAAAGGAGAAGGATGTTAGAAGTGTGTTCACAGAGCCCACAAAGGACAGTCATGGTTTCCTATTACTCAAATTGATAGTATGAAAACAAATTAAAAATGGATGATTATAAGCTGTTTAATACATGTATAGTTATCATTATGATGTAATACTTCTTGAGAGTAAGTTCTATGTTGAAGGAGGTGGTACATTGATACCTGATTCTAAACCAAGTTTATCTTTTTTATAAGTTATTAAATTGTACCTGGCATATAGTATTTTGGTTTATAATGATACAATCTTGATTTACTCATGGCTATCAAAAAGGTTGTACATCAGATCTACAAGAGCATGTATTTGTATAAAATATATATCATGTATATGTTGTTATATAGAAAATCCATATATACAGTTATTGACTGATAGGATTTTTGCTGAACCTGTTATTTCAAATATTTAAAAGGACATCTTTCATTGTACTCAATCCAAATCCCCTCAATTCCACACATACTGGTAAGTTCATTTTATTTGCATTGGAATTAGATTGTCAAGGACAGATGGTTATGAGGGGAAATATTTATTCTTCAATTAAACCATTTACCAATAGGCTAACTCTGTACCCATGCAGTACATTAAATAGCCAGTAATGATGTAAGGGCCGGTTCATGCCAGTCTGAAATTACCTCATGAGAGTACCAATCAGTGCCAGTACAGTACTGTCAATCATAAATACATGTCCAAATACACACTTTACACGCATGAGATGAATAAATGAAAAGGGAGCATATTGGAGATATTGACAAGATTAATGTAAAACTGCATGTTCATTAGTCTTCATTGTATGGAGCTACAAAATGGTGACACTGTCACACTCAACTGTAAGTTTTTGTAATGATTGGCAATTCACGGGTGTGGAAGTGATAGATGAAAGTAGTTAAAAAGGAAATCTTGCAGAAACTGTACTTTTTTTTTGAACTGAGACAAAATGTGTTAAAAAAGCTAAAAGTTTAAAGCTTTTAAGTACGGTAACCAGTCTTTAAGTGGATGACACTGAGTGCTACAGTTTTTCACTTCTCGTTGACAGGAGGATGTTGTATCAGAAGACACAGATGAAGTCGATGTGGCAGGAAAACCTGCGTCACCCCCTCGGCAACGCAGGTTCGTAACAAAAATATGGTCGGCTAAAATTTGCCGAGAAGACTTGAATTTGAACAGGGTTCTAGTATATATTTATAGCAATTATACTCTCAATAAATGAACTTCAGGTTTTTACATAACATTTCTATATTTTTTTGCAAATAATGCAACTACCAAAACATGTGTAGCTATTGTAGATTGGTCTCTTTAATTGTGCATTTATTACCATGTAAACAGTTAAAATAACAAGGTTATTGCAAGGACGGGGTTATCCATATCTTTTGTGAGAATATGCAGTGTTCTTTTTTACCTGGGTTATCACAGTAATTCAACAATAAACACATTTATTTTATCCAACAAGTTTACAAAGAGAAGTACATGATAAAACACGATTTTCTACCACTTCATTGAGGAAAAATTGCAGGTTGAACGTGAAGTTGTGTTGAAGTAATACAGTGTAAACCATTGCAAAGTGTAAAAAATGTAAAGAATGCTAAGCATCTTTTTTTTTTTGTACCGGAATTATTCTTAGTATCCCTTTTCTCTGGTGACCTAAATTTGGAAATAACTATAGAAGGGTGATTGTACGCACCAACATACATCATAATTTACATATTTAAAATGATGACAGGTCATACTAACAATGGTCCGCAGGTTATAGATCCCGAATTGTAACTCAATACCTTGTTATTTGAGTCTAATATTGTACAGGGAAACAGATTTAAATTGAAAAATTATAAAGAAAAGGGAATGGAAACAGATTGACTTAGTTGCAAATGAAAGATAAGACCTTTAGAAGCTTAGCTAATTTCTTTTGGCAAGCAAGAGTTTTCAAATTTATTGTATTAAAAAGAACAGAGAGCAATATTCTTGTAATTTCATAGCAGTTTTTTTTGTGTCTTAAATTGCTGTCATTTGCACTTTTCAGAATAATTTTCATGACGTTGTGAAAATTATAATTTATCTTATCAAATGTAGACCAATCCAATGTGGCTCTTCATATTTAAGGGAGGTTGATTACTTTCCCTTATTTGGGCAATGATAACAATTGTCATTTCCTGTCTATACCCGATAATGTTTCTTTCGATTGTGTATAATTACTGTACTCGAATGGGACGTGGCTTAGGGCCATTTTCTTTGTTGTTCAGCCATAGAACATCATTTTACTTAAATGACACTATCAACATAGATAAAGACCACCCCTCTGATCTGTTAATGTCAAACACAGATAGCTTTCAATCTCGCAGTCAGCAACCCCACTTCAACACCAACAAAACTGTTGTCAAACTTGAAATCCAAACAAATATTTAAAAATCAATACATCTTAATTTTCGAGATTTGGCCTTTTAATGGTGTAATGATTAACATTTTAAGAAAAGTTTTCAATTTCAAAGTTTTATGAACTCTGTCAAAATGTAATTTGTTTGTTTTTTATATTGAGCAGATTTTTAAAAGAACAAATTGTATAGATTATTAGACTTTGCCATTTTCATTAAGCCTTCTGGTATGTAAAAATGCTTTAAAGATATTGAAATCAAGAGGATCAATTTATTGCGACTATGTAATGAATCGTAACAGGAGAAAGTTTACTCCCAAAATCGATTGAGTGATCTGTATTTCATTTTGTAACTGACATGTTACACCTGGGAAAACAAAAAAATAAACATCTTTAGAGGCTGTTCTACCCTGGCTTATCTGAGATGAATCTCATTAAAAGTTTCTTATTTCATGGCATGGTACATGTACCTGAGAGGATAAAATACGCCTTGCAGCTGAATAAGGTCTTATTTTGAGAGGAGGCGGTGTTTGTTGATAGTGTACACATGTTTCATAGGAAAACATTCCTGTGAAGTGTTACCACATACTTTACATGTGAACTGTGACGTTTCATTTGAAAGCAATTATTAAAGTTTGTCCCATCGTCAACAAGCTCTGTAACAATTGTCACTGCGTGGAGATGGAATCATCGCTGACAGTGGGCCCAGCACTGTCAAAAGCAGTCTAGTAAAATAAGTGACATAGTGCCGCATTTGAACTTTGACAGAATCAAGGACAGTTCTGGAATTCATAGGCTTTGAATTCAAGCAGAAGACAAAAGATATTCATCATGTCTGCTGGCTTTGTTGAAAATAAAACAAGCTCGTTAGCTTGTCATAGGATGTGGTTTGGATAATTGTAAGAAGTACAGAGGTGATTAGGAGTATGTATTTGCATGAAGTTAAAGTGCTAGACCACAGGTAAACTATCCTCTTGTTTCTTATGTCATTTTAGTATCAGTTTCTTAAAATAGGTGAATCCAAGTTTTTGATGATTATGATATCAGCCAAAGATAATAGACCATAAAATGTAAACATTTTCAATGTTATTGATAGCATAAAGCTACATACCAGAATCAGGGACGTATATATACATCCCTGCCAGAATTTAATATTATTAATTTTGTTTGAAATTGCTGTCAATAATAGAGTAATTTATTTTAGAACTGGTTCAGCATTTTAGATAAATTCTGGTAATCATGAATCTACCATTGAAATGGAAATGCTTACCGGCAGATATATATATACTCAAAAAGTTTCATTCATATTGAGCATGGTGAATAAAAAAAGTCCCCTGAATGAATCGATTCTTCTGAGAATATATAAATACATATGCAAATTTGTTTTTTTATTCATACCTTTTCTAGACCTTTCAAATTTGTGTTCTTGT
The DNA here is from genome assembly GCA_020458035.1 of Magallana ariakensis. Lineage (NCBI taxonomy): Eukaryota > Metazoa > Mollusca > Bivalvia > Ostreida > Ostreidae > Magallana > Magallana ariakensis. The sequence goes on along the minus strand of CM035814.1, from coordinate 20,310,748 downwards.
AATTTACATGATGTGCAATCATGTACTAAACAGTACCCAGGCGAAGACAACAGTCGACTATTGAATATTTCATATTATCGGTAAATTGCATAACAGATGAGAATTATGTAGTTTCAAAGAATTGGCTTGCAGTAAATTTAATTTTCTCGACAAACACAGTATTTGAACCATTGCTCTGTCGCTGTTTACACAGACCGCAATATCTTTTAGCAACCTCATAGATTTTTATTATTGAAGAATTAGCGTGTTTCGTGAAGGCTTGGGTAATTTCAAGTGGATTTAAAATGTTAATTTTGCTAATTGAAAGTGATTAGTAAAATCATTTCAGAGACTTGAAGCCATCATTAAACACATGGACCTGACATGAATGCATTAGAAAAAGGCATAAAAATTCTTTTGATATTGTGTCGAACAAAAAAGTGTTTAAACATCACTGGTTTTCACTTGTTTGTCATGTTTATTTACTGAAACGTAAAAGAGTGTGTGTTTGACCTTTGTTTTTGATAGGTCAATTGTTATAACTACAAGGTCAATTTCTCTCTCTCTCTCTCTCTCTCTCTCTCTCTCTCTCTCTCTCCATAAAAGTACCAAAGAAGATTTTGAAGTGGAGTGGGTTTGTGGAAATAATTAACAAGGAAACAAGGCCCTGGTTTATATGTACTAACTAGTACAAGATTTTACTCTTGTAGTCTTCTAAGGGTGACAGCCTATCACATCAAGGAAAAAATAACCTAAAGTTATTTCCTTGAAGGTTTTTATTTATCCTTTATATAATACATGCTTTAATTTAATGGTTTAAATACTAGTATACATTTTTTTTTGTAGTGATGCTAACTCATAAAGATATTAAAGATATTAAGAAAATATATGTTTATATTTAATGTTGAACTTCATTCCTGTTAGCAAAATTTAGGTACATGTACCGGGTATCTTGTAGTGAAAGAGTGTCTCACGTTCTTTTGTACAGTAGCATTGTTATATATTTAATCCAGTTTAAGATGCACTGGTATCAGTAGTTTATCAACAAGGACCTTTCATAGAAAGAAATGAAAGAGAAATAGGTCCTTCTCTTGTGGACAGGTCAACTATTAGTCATGCCTTAATTTTTCTTTAGACTTTTTGATAAAAGTTAAATTAATAAAAAAAAATGTTTTGGTTAAAAAACTGTTGCTTTGATAAAACTTGATAAAAGCAGTGAAACATTTGAAATAAATATATGTGCTGCACATTTTAACAAATTTTTAATTGTTCTATGTACAGAACTGAGAAATGTATCCACAAACTGCAAATTTTTCATTTATTTGACATATGTACAGTTTATTATTATATCTTTCATAATCAAATAATTTACTGTTAATTTGAGTGACTTTTTCCAGGTGTGTTATTCCACCTTAAATTGTTTTAACCCTGACAACTCCCTGTTTGATATTATAATAATGATTCAATGTCTTTGTATGACAATAGGCAAAGCATATCTTGGGTATTTGCCTATTTTAGGAACATGTACAATAGTTTATATAATTCTCATGTTGTAAACAAGGATTGTATACAAGCTGAGAGACATAATACAGTAAACTATGAGAAATTACATGTAATTGAACTGATCCATTGTCTTCCTTATGTCAGAATCTGTGCGTTTGAAAAAATCTTTATGTTATCAAAAGGGGCTTTAAAAATCAAAACCTCAGATCTTTTTATTACAGAGTTTACTTACTGTCCTTGGCTTACCGATAATTTTCATTTTAAAAGATTGTGCATTGATTTTTTTTTGTGATCTTAAACGTTTACAAATACATGTACAATTACCATCAACATTTCACTTGAAAACAATCTGTAAAGCAAGAAACAAATTCTTGAGGTTCATGTAATTGTATGAATGCGGGGTCTCTGAAGTCTCAATGCTTTTATTGGCTCATACTTTATTATTGAAAGAATTCCTGTCTGTCTGGACAGCAGTTTAAGCTGAACAAACAGAATTCGTGATAATGTAGCTCTATAGTTTACCTTCATAAACAAAATGACAGCTATTGACATCGGTAAATGACCAATTATGCATTTTTACAGCAAGGTGTCTCTGGTTGTTGAAACGGAAAGGTAAGCCGCCCTTGGTCATAATCCATCAACATTTTGACCTCAAATTGATATTGTTTTTAAAAACCTTTTTATTCTTCTATGTATCTAATGCTCTTGGCATGTTCTGTTCCAACCTTCCTGATCAGTAACAAAAAAACTCTTTTAGGTCCAAGGCAGCTGCCAAAAGACTCAAGAAATTTTTCCATACGGTCCGATTCATTTCCAAATTAAGGCCGTGAGTTTCTCTGTCTTTCTCCTCATGCACGTGCATGTGTATACTATATTTCATATGTGCTGAAATTCATGTCATGTTCATGTTCTGTAGTCGGCCTGTACATCTCTTTTCCTCTACATGTACCATGTATGCAATTGTGTGTTGGACTTGTATATATATAAATTTATATCCAAACCTGTGCAGTTCTGCTTTTTGGTGCAGATATAATCATTATGTGTGGTCAATAGATAGATGTATTTATCTGTATGCTAGACATTAACAGCCAGTCGAGAGAACATAATAGCATGAATGGATGTGTGTAGTTTCTGACATTGTCACATGACAATACTAAAAATTAAGCAATTTAGGTTAAATAGTTGGGATTGATTTCAAGGTTATAGATTTGATATCAGAAAAATAAGGTAGTAGTGATGCCCGTTTTTGTTATAGAGCTGTAAACAGCATGGAGACATTGACATAGTGTATTAATATATGATTTTATGAATTTTTAGAATCTAAATGTGTGTGACTGTGTGTGGTTCTAATGTTATGTCAATTACAGTGTAGCAATTAACCTGTATGTGCTAAAGTGGATTTGGATACTCTTACATCAATCTTTAATAAATAGTCAACTCTTAATTTTGGGGAGAAATTTCTCAATTTTAGAAGATTTGGTATCAAATTTCATTAATATCGGTATATGGTCTTTAATGTTAGTATTAATTTGGAACTTTCATTTACACTCAATTGTGCAATGAGACTTAAGTCAAACTAAGGAAAAATATCATTCCAAGCATGTCTGCTATATTTCATTTTAAATTCTATGATGATAATAACTGAAAATTTAATGAGACAGGCTAGAAGATGAAAAGGGGAAATAATTCCGAGTTGGAATTAATCTTTTTGTATGATATGAGATGGGCTTCAAATTCATTCTTTAACTTACATTAACCTTGGTAGAACATACCTTAATTGTGACAATTATTGCTTATAACACATGAAAATCGAACTAGTCTCAGTGTCTTTGGGAACTTAGCATGGCAAAAATAACCTGTATGTTCTCTCTTTGTTATGTACTATGCTACATATTTCTCGCTAGTGTAAAATATGCCATTCATTTTAATATGCATCATGAAATCTGAGGTGAAGGGAATGAAAGCATATACATGTACATGTATACTGTATCAAGAAAAAATAATCAGAAACAAAGTTACATGTGTGAATAATGAATATGAAAAAACTGTGTATTTATGGTAATCTGTAAAATGACAATCTTATTATAATATTGATTTAAATCGTAACATTTTAACAAACAGTGACAGCTGACACAGTTTATGTTTGATTTTTTTGTGTGAAACAGAGTGATCCAATTTAATTTACATCAATCTGTACATGAATAAACCGAATATAATTTACCTGTGTGTCATTTCGCAGATGTTGAATTTTTAACTGTAAATATGATTTTATGCATCATTCAAGATCTAAATTTTTAGATATAATTTATTTGCAGTTTTAGCGAGAGTTACTTTACGGTTAAAGGGGCGGCTCTGATTCTGCCACAGAGTGAACAGGAATCGCTGTACGCCTCCAAGAGAATAACAAAGACATGTGACAGTAAGATTTTGTTGTACTAAATTTATGTATTTTGTTAGTGGTGTTTGGATTGGCCAACGTTTTCGATGGCAATTTTGAAGTACATGTGTATAAGTGGTTGCCAAGTGAGTGCAGCATTTGATCAAATTTAAATTTGTTTTATGAATACTTAGAAAAGTTTATTATATGAAACTTTATCTACACAATTATTTGATAATGAAATGAAAATTTAAGATTAGTACATTAATTGAAAACAGTCTTTGTTTTTTAATAATTACATATACATTTAATGGATTCAGCATATACAGGAGCTTTTTAAAAAGTTTCTGAGTGAGAAAATTTCGTCATTTCATTTAATTAAAATGACTTATTATATAGCACCAGAGTTGCTTTTCCAATCCAATCTGTCGACCAACTTTTCCTTTGTATATAGGGCTATGATAATCATCACCACTAATTAACATACATTTGATTACAGACGAGATCCACAGTCACCTGCAGTCCATGTTCTACCTTTTGCGGCCACAGGACACAATCAAAATCGTGAGTGTCGTCAAAGCCCGATAACTGACACCTCAGGTGATCAGCTGTTTTTTTTTTTTCAGGTGTAGTTTATTATTTTATCCCAGACTTCACGTTTGAGAGGTGGGTGTAGTCTGCGTTGTCAGAACTGACCTCAATAGTTTTTACCTCATTATATCAGACAGTTTTATATCTTAGGAGAAACCACATGCCGTAGTGTGTGCATATAGTTTCAAAATGATTGCTTTATTTTGTCAAAGGGCAGGTTTTTTCCATGTTAATGTAGATGTTTCATAGTTAACCTTTGCATGATATTGTATAAGAAGTAATCATTGACAGTTTAAGGGTTTCACACATTAAATTGTTTTATCATATCCTTTAATTAATTGTCAAATTCCTAAAGGCATTAGCTGCACACTTCTACTAAAACTCTAAAAGGCCAAAAAAGACTCAAACACTGCCATATAATTTCTTATGCTGTTGCATTAATTACCGTAGTTTTATTGCCAGTTTGAAAAGGCAAATGACTCAGTTTTCATCCTTTTGTTGAAAAGAGAATATTGAGTAAAATCACTCACTGCTACATTTTAATTTAAAATATATTTTGCTTGAGAAACTATAATGTTATTTTTGGGGAGACTGTTATTGGTGTCAAGGATATTTCTATTTTATGGCAATTTTTGTGGTTGATATTGCATGTATAATAAACAAAAATAAAGACAATATAAAAAATTGTCAGAAAAAGGACGACTTGTGTACAGTACAGTAATTACATTTCAGGCTGTAAGACTTGAGACAACGAATTCCACAGGTATCCCACGATACATGGCGGTCGTATCGTGTATCGGGCGTCAGGACACGGAGGAGTCTGTGATTCTGGGTATCGACTGTCAGGAATCGGCCACCATAGGACTAGTCTACCCCATCTACGCCGACACGAGCTTCAAACTGGACGGGGACGGGTAGGCTCTATATACACCAACTATATCAAAGTTTTGGTACAGTCATGTATAACAAGATGGAAAAGAGACATTTTGAAATATCACGTACATGCCCTTATGTATGTTCATGGGTGTTTCTTTATGGTTAAACCTCAATACAAATGAATAAATTTTTCAATATTACTCTTCTAGATCCTCATATTTAATTGGTACATGTCGGTGCATGTATTGATGTATAAAATTTTAAACCACTATTAAGATCTTTCCAAAATCAATTAATTTAAAAGATTTTACTTAAAAAAACTGTAAATGTGAACAAGATGTCAATATGTCTTCTGTTGGTGTTGTATTGGATTTGATGTATTTTCTCTTTGATCTTTAGTGGGTTCGTTGTGTCTTCAGATGGCAAGCTACATGTGTTCAAACCCGTGTCAGTACAGGCTATGTGGTAAGACTAATTGCACTCTGAATTTAAATACTAAATACTCTAAATACTTAAATATTTAAATTTTTTCACAAATTGCCACCTAGGAGAGCATATATTAAAAAAAAGAAAATACATTTGTTGTTTACTGAGTAATCAATGTCCAAGGATATGTTGGATATTTTGTACAGCCTCTGTACAACAAACTTAAATTGTCTCTGTGACTATTGTTTATAGAATTTATTAAAAATTGATTTGTAGGTCAGCTTTACAGAGCCTAAACAAGATCATCAAGATGGCTCGAGACAATCGCTACATTCCGTCAGGGTTATCTCACACATGGACGGGATATTATGACTCTACCAGTCTCAGATCAACTCGCGTTCAAATCTCCGAGTGGTGAGGCGGCATTGCACATTGGTTCAATTTAAGCTTGAAATTAATAAATCAAGCTTGAAAAAATAATTATCCTATATGCATTTTTATTAGTTTAATTTGGATTCATTGTTGGCAAGTGAAGTTTATGTCAACTATTATTAGTTTAGTAAATTTTTACATACAGTACATAAAAAAAAATGTTACAAAATACTTCAAGGTTTTTTATAGAGGAGATTCACTCCATGCAAGAGCAAGCAATTTAATATCCACATATTGATCTACAAAATGATGTATAGTACCGTATCTGTATTTTTTTGTTGATCTGGAATCCTTTTTTTTCCAGGTACACTAATGAAGATGTGGAATTTTTCAAGTCGATGCCAGTGTTTGTAGAAACTGATGAGTAAGTTTCCAAAAAATCAAGTAATTTAAGACTGACAGGGGACTAGTTTTTGACCTGATCAAGATTTCATGTTCCTGGTTCATGTAATAAGATTTGATAAACATTTTTTTAGCACTATAAAAATGTTGATAAGTTTCCACTTACTGAGAATCCAAAGTTTTCTACAATATGAACAGTGTAGTATCTAAAAAGACTATGAATAAGTGACATTTTATAGCAATCCATTGCCTAGCTTTGCTCTATAAGACATTACATAAAGCCAATGAAATGTGGCGTGAAAAGTTGAAATGATGTCCTTGTAGTGAAGAGTCCCAGTTTAAGAAGAGACTGAATGTGGAGCTGAAGAACGTCATGATGAGAATGGATCTAGAGGAAGCAACATGCAAAGCTGTGAGTGACTTTTAGCCTTTTAATTTTTTGCTATATTCTTCTTTGGATATCAGCAGTATATTTTAAGAACAAAAAATCAAAAGAGATACCGGTACCTTCATAGAATTGTTTGCTTACCTTTTCCCAGCTGACTGAGGCAAAAGTCTCCAACTCAAATATTTTGATAAACATTCTGTGTATATTAACTTGTTTCAGATAAGAACAGAGCTACAGGCAGCTATGAACATGGATTTATCAGAACACAAGAGCTACATTGACCAAGAAATGATGAGGATTCTGGGTCAGATGGACTCTCCAACACTCATCAAAGACTACCTGTACCTTGGATCTGAATGGAATGCTTCCAACATGGAGGAACTAACAAATAATGGGTATTAAATCAGGAAACTTACATTATAACACATCTTATTTTTATTTCATTGTTTTGAAAAAAGTAATACAGATGTACATGTACATGTACTTGGTAATTGAAAGTACAGTAAATATAGACATAATTTACAATGAAGCTAATTTTGTTTTCTAGATATACCATTATCATGGATATCTTTTTAACTGTAGTGTTGGTCACATCCTCAATGTTAGCAGAGAGATTGACAATTTCTTCCCTGGCTGTTTTGTGTACCAGAACATCCGAGAATGGGACTCGGAAGAAACTGACCTGATGAAGCACTGGGACAGGACTTTCTTGTTCATTAGGGAAGCAAGGTAGAAATACTTTTAACAGGCAAATGTTTGCCCCCATTTTATTTTTGCCCTTTCGCCCTCGTTGGTGTTAATTAGAAAGAGTTTGCAAGTGTAGAAAGGTGAAAAAAAACAATGGACCAAAAAACACTGTAGAAAGAAGTGCATTTCACGTAAAATAACAATAGGTACTGTATCATTTGTTATGTGCAGAAAATGTGGAAATAAATATATTCATAATTTTCCAGAAATAGAGGTTCAAAGGTTCTGGTGCACTGTAAAATGGGGATTAGTAGATCAGCATCTACAGTAAGTTGTCACCTGGTCGAGATCTGCTTCTCACGATTTTATGCGGACATTAATTCTTCACGTTTAATTAGGGATTTTACAGTAAGCATTTCTAATTGTGGTTTACTGTAGGTGATGGCCTACCTGATGAAGGAGTACAGGATGACCAGACAGGAAGCTTACGATTTTGTCAAGGAGAAGCGCGGCTGTATTATGCCCAACTCTGCCTTCTGGAAACAGCTTGAAACATACGAGGGCATACTACAGGCAAAGTTAGTCTCCACTTGAATTATTATTATTATTATTTTTATTTCTATTATACATGGACTATAAACACAGCAAATTTTCACACAAACACACAAGGTATGGCTGAAACAGAAATAATACTAAAAATTTTTTTTTTAATTAGTGAAATATTTTATTCAGAGCAAAGATTTATGATAAAGAGAAAAACTAGGGTATGTATGGTTAGGTGTTTCGATTCTTTTTCATTGTGTAGATATGGTGTCTCTGTTCAAGCAGTTGTTTTATAAATCCCGCCTCCTCCTGATTTGTTCCTTTTCAACCAAGTGCACCACATTCTCACTACATGTACATGTTTTATGTTTATTCAGAGATAAAATCCAACCCTTTTCTGTTGTTAAAAATTAATCTATTTAGCTAAAGATTACTTAGTAACTGTCTAGTAAATATTATTTGTAAAAGGGAAATTAAATGTATTGTTAAATGTTTTTGATTCAATTGTTATAAATGATGTATACATATACACGTGTACAGTAAATGTAGGTTGATGTTTGTGTTGTTTCATACTGGTAATTTTGTTATGAATATTCAGTTAAGGTAAAATAATCTTTACATGTACAATAGCCTACCTTGGGTGTTTACAGAAGTTTATAGAAAAGAAAATTTTATGATAAATAATGTTTGATTTTTAGGGGAAAGCTTGAACTTTTCAAGAGCAAGTCCCAGCAGGATCTACTAGATGCACCCGCTATGGATGAGGTGAACTTTAACTCCAGAAACTATCAAATGCTGACGGACAAAGATATGACACGGTGTCAGAGTTTACCTGGTGACCTGGATAATTCTGTTTTCCTTCATGATATGGGTAAGCTGAAGGGGTGGCAGATGTAAAAATCAAATAAAAATTGATTTGGAAAAAGTTTGTTGAGATCAGTTTGGGGAGAATTTGTTTGTTTCTTGCAGATATGACAAGGTACACAAGATATTGTATATGAGATGAACGTTTTTTGTTAATATCTTCAGTTCACATAATAAATGATTGTCTTCAATGAAATACTGTAACCCAACTTTTATTCGCGTGCGAGAAATGTTAGCGAGAGTTTCATTATTGCGGTGTGGATAAGGCTTGGTCGCAAAAATTAGTCGCCGCGAACCAGTTCATTTCATGTTAATCGTGAAATAAAGTTGTCGCGAATAATAGTTGGTTTACAGTATGTGATTGTATATATATATATATATTTTTTTAGTCTTCACTTTCTTCCATTTTCAGATTTGAATTCATTCAACCTAGAACCAAACATGGAGGGAGAATCCAGAAGTGCTGACTCAGCAGAAGATTCCCTGTCTGATCATCCCTCTCCAAAACCAGAGGAAGAGAAGAGTCTGATCTGTTTCATCGGAGGGGAAGATGATGATGATGATGACGGACATCAGTCGGAGGGGATGGAGGAGGTGGACTGGAACAAGCCACAATCCACCCCGCTTCCAGCATTCAAAATCATCAAGCCTGATGGAAGCTGGATCAAGGAAGAGGTTCCAAATGGTGTAGGGAAGGAAAGTGTGAAGGTGGAAGTTGTCATGGAAGAGGAGAAGGAAGAAAATGAGGAAATTCAGGAAGAAGAGCCGAAAGTGGATGAGGGCAGTTTGGAAATACACAGTCCTTTTGTACATTTGAGAGAAAACATACCTTGGAACCCAGGGACAGTGAAAAAGACTAAAGAAAACATTGAAGGTAAAAAGACTGACTTTGTGGTTGGAGGGGAGATGCCTGATCAAATCATTAGAATTGTTGGTGCAGAGAATGCTGGAATAAGAGAGGATCTTAAACTGGATCTGGCTGGTGTGACGATGAGTGAAAGCACAGACTTTGGTAAGGACAGTTGTACTCCTACATCGGATAGCAGCAAGAATTCTGGATCCGTTTATGATAAGGAGGAAATTCCCCTGGCACCAGGGACTGTTAAAAGGACCCTGAAAGAAATAGAAGAAAAGCATGGGTTAGTGTGTGTAATTATCTTCACATTTAGTTTGTATCAGGTTCACAAGAACATCACAGTAATGTCATTTACTTCCATTGAAAAAAATACTCTTAAAATAAGAATGAGACATAATGAAAGTTACAAAGAAAAAGCTATGAATATGAACTATGAATAAAGTGTAAGGTACAGACAAATATGGAATTATCTTCCCAAACATTAAGTCATAAAGAATTTAGTAGGAGATTACATTTTCGGATGTCATAGAAGAAGATTTGCATGTTTTAATTATTAAATTTTATAATGCAGAGTATTAAGAAGTAAGGATCTGCCATCCCTTCAGCTCAAGAGATCAGCAAGCCTCAAAAGTCCAAGAGAAAACATTAGACGCCGCCACATTGACAGGGAACGACGCAAGACCTGCAACCCAGTCCTGATCAGGTCCCCCTGTAGTCCTGAGGAAGAAGCAGAGTTTGAATGGAGGCGACACAGCACGGGGGAAACCTTCTCTTCTTCTAAGTCTGGTAGTGAGGAAGCAGCGACCACTGCAGAAACTAAGCAGGCAGTGTACAGGCTGATGGGGGAAGAGATCAAACTGGAAGAGGGCATTGTCAGAAGACAGAAAGAAGGTAACAACATGAAAAATTTTAGAGGTTCTTGATCATACTGAGCATTCTTTTTGGACAAAGTTATGTTTCATTTTGGTGGTATAAATTTACAATCTTACATACACAGCTAGTATGTGTACATACTTGTAGTATACGATTAACCAAAGTCTGTTCCTTTGAGTCCTATGTATTTAAGATGATAAACATGGGGTGGTTGCTAAAATTTGTCACAGTGAACCAATTTGACTGGTAAATTGCAAATAAAAATTGATTTACAGTACTTCAGAATTATATAATTTCCATGAGAACTATATTTTGCATACATTTTTAGGCATTGAAGGCAAGAATCGTCAGAGTTCACCCAGTAATGAAGCCAAAGATCCAGCCAAAGTCAACCCAACTACAGCTTGTGTGCAGGGATCATCTGCAATGAAAAAAGAAGATGTGAATTTGTGTACTGATAATCTCAAAAATGTGCCAAATAAAACTGACTGTGCCTTGGACACAAATATGAGTGCCAACAATAATGTTCTTGAGTCAACTAAGGAGGATGTGCCTAAACAATCTGTAAACCAAATGAAGTCAAATTTTGAGAAGAGCCCAACTCCTGAAGAGTCGTGTAAGAAAGAATCTAGTCCCAAATCAGAGGTTTCCATGGAGGTCCAATTTCCCAATCCCCAATCCCCTGATCCACTATTGTGTTCTTTTGCAGAGAAGAAATTGACATTTGAGAAAATCAGTTCTGTTTCTTCAACTCCTACCCCTATGGATAGTCCAGAAATTGCGAAAAGGCTAAAGAGGAAATCTCAGAGTGAGGCTAGGTTTGATTCTGAAACTCTTGAACTTATACGGGAGATTGGCTCGGCCCTTATGAACAGTCCAGCTAAGTGTGAAATCGAACCTGATGCAGATTTAGACAGTAGTGGCAATTTTAGTTTAGTAAGGCATTTTGTAAGGGACATCGAAACTCGCACTAAAAAGGAACGAAAACCTGCAAGACAGATCATTATTATTGACAAAGAATCCCAAGCAAAAAAGAAAAGAAACTGGAGATTCAGTGCTCCAGTCCCTGGCAGTGAGAATGCTGATGAAGAAATCAAAAGACCACTGGCCAAATCTGTCAGTCAGCCAATCTCTGTGCTAGAAGAAGGAGACAATGGGATGGGTAGAAGTGAAAGAGGAGAGGCAGAAAAATCAAGCGAGTCAAAACCTGCTGAATCTTCTGTGTCACCTGGCACATCTTCAACTGACTGCTCAGTAGCTGGGGATCATATAGACAGGGTGTGCAACTTGGTTGGAAAATTTCGTCTTATTGAAACGAAAAGAAAATCTCCTCCAAATGTTAAATGTGACTCACCTGTTAAAAGTGACCCACCTTCAAATACTGACATTGAGGCAAAAGCTGCTGAATGCAAGAGTGATGCAACGAAGGAAGAAGAAACTATGTGTACTGCTCAGACAGAGGAAGAGGAGAACTCGAACAGTGAGTCTGAATCTTTATCCCCCGACAACATACAGTTAAGACTTTTGAAGGAAAACCTACGGAAGACTAATATCTACTCTCCCAATAGACCTCAATCTGCAGAGCTTCGGCGATCCAACACAAGCCCCGGCTGTGCTTTAGAGACAGTGAGAGAAAAACTCACAACCCGTTTACAACAGAGGAACAGTTCGGGGGATTCAGACCCAGAAATGGACGAAGGGAAGCGGAAAATTCGCAAGCTTCAAGGGCGGAGTCACCCACTAACCAAGCTAGAAAATCGAAGGAGTAATCCATTTTATAGTACCATGTAATAGTGAAATGCTCAGTCCCTGAACACATAATTAGAGGTATCTTGTATGTGATAATTAATTATCAAAGCAAGCTGAGATTAAGTTGGCTACGTACTGTGATAGAATGTTACCTTGTGTGATTTTGTTTGTTAGTTTTTTTTCTCAACGATTGTTTATTTGTTAAATGTTTAAGCATTAGAGTGGTGTAGTTTGAAAATGAAAAAAAAGTTTGTTAATTTTGTTGTAAATAATTTATAATATATCTGCACTTACATACAGTTGGTGCAACGAAAGAGTAATCAGTGCAATAATCAACTTGTACATCGTCTGTACCATGACTTGTTTCCCTTTGTTATATCTGTAATTATATCAAAATGTAGAAAATACCGAAACTCACTGTATGGCACATATGTCAAGTATCAATTTCTTTAAATTTAGGGTAAAATGAAAAATGAATATTAATTGAAATCTAAAAAAAATGCAGACTTTCTTTTCGTGATACATTAACTTATATATGCAGAGAGGTTTCCACAGAAAGTCAGCTAGAAGTTCTCATAATCAAATCCAATTCTTTCTTTGTGAAGTTAATAATGAATGTTCAAGGCCAAAATTAAGTAAGAATATGTTTAGTTAAGCTAATTTTTTTGTCTCTTATACTGAAGTAAGCTCAGATTAACAAAAGAGTTCATCACCAATGATTGAATGGCAGTGGTTTATTTTTATGTGTTGAGGTGTATTGTATTCCATCATTTTGTGCCTAAATGTTGAGCTGAATTTCTCAAATCTGACATTATTTTTTTTTACTGTTATCAATTGTAGCCGTTTGCTACCATCAATATTTATCACTCCACCGCTGTATGGTGCTAAATGTTTTTAAACTTTATGAAATGACGTAACATGGACTTTGCTAAATTATTATTTATTTGGTCGCATTTGGTTTCTGAAAGAAATAGCAATGTTATATAGTTTACTGTGAAGCCAGAAGGGCAGGAGATTTGATCATATATACCAACAAAGTTCATATCCCGGTAAACTGTTTAACATTGCTATTTATTACATATATTTATGTTTGAAAGAGTAAAATCATTCAAAATTTATCATAATGCAATTACCAAACCATAAGCTGTTAAAAAGTTAACACAGAAATTAACATTCTTGCTCCTGTGAAGGTTCATATATTAAGGAAATATATATTTGCAGATGTAAATATTGTCATTGATCCAGTTTCATTTTCTGTGAATAAGTACATGTACATGATCATAATTTCATCGTTTTTCCCCAACGAGTTATTACAGTCTGAACAAATTTTCTTTTTCATTGTGTGTTTATAAGACTTGTGTGACCTTGATTGGCCTTGGACTTTAATTTGCTTATATACATTGAAAGGTACATACTGCAATATAAAAATATTTCATCATATCAAATATACGGGATTTGAAGAAAAACATGTATGTCACCATTAAGAAATGAGGGGGAAAATGCATTTTTGTAATATTTTATAATAATAGTACATTTAATTTATCTGATGCATAATTCATTTTAATTGAGATTATCCCAATCTGAGGTTAATCTGAAACATTTACCTTATTTACATTTCTTACCAAATCTGATAACCTCTGCACAAAAGTAAAGCTTTCATTAATGTAGCTACCTCCTGTACATTTACATTTGTTGTGTAAAGATTACTTGCTTTGTATACAGAATACTGGTTTACAAATTGAGTATTACCTATAGTGCTTTGTTTATATAGTGCTGATCAGGGAAGTTATTTTTGGGGATGATAGTTGATATCAAGCCAAACATATCCTGTTGGTTAATCATATTGAGATTCCCTAGCTGTACAATAACTCAGACATTATCTTGTCTGTCTTCTTGGTCTGTCTCCATCTTCTTTTAATTCATTTTATTTTAAAAAGGAAAAAAAACCCTAATTTCTTTCAAACCCCCCCCCCCCATTTAATTTTTTGGGGGCAAAATTAGTACATGTAGTGGAATAATAAGAAAATTGAATAAGGTTTTATAATTGGAGAATTCAAAACTTATCTTTTGATTCTAGTTATGCAGGATCAACATAATATTTTAAACCAGAAGCATGCGCGGATCCAGAAAATTTTTCCAGGGGGGGGGGTCCGAAAGATATTTGTGTTTGCCAGGGGGGTCCGAGGCATATTTGCGATAATTTTACTATGTAAATTTAATAAATTTTCATTTTCCGGGGGGGGGGGGGTCGGGACCCCCCACCCCCACCCCCTCTAGATCCGCGCATGAGAAGAAATACACCACCATCCCTATACAAGTTTTCTACTAGCACCATATCCTTACTAAGCTGACATACATTCCCTGTCCCTCTTCCTTGTGTGTTTCCCGGTTTGTTTTGGATTTTTTTGTTTTGACGCAAGCTCATTAAAGATTAGGGACTCAATAGAGGAGTGGATCAAAGAAAACTGAGGGGTGTAGATCACTCCATATTATCATTGCTATTTTTGTAAGTCTAAGTACTATATTAAACTGTCATCTGGTGCTTTTTAATGTGCAATTACATGTTAAAATTGCCTATAATGATGTGTATTTAACCATTGTTAATTTTCCATAATAAATTAAAAATATTGCTCTTATGTGTTTGCCTCTCTTTTTTAACTCTTGACAGTACTTTTAGCTCACCTGAACCTGAGCTGAAAGCTCATGTGAGCTTATCTGGTAAGTGGTCATTAAAAGTCATGATACATAATGACCCTTTGCATGAAAACTCCTAGATCTTGCACAGTTATTGTGATCGGCTTCGGCCGATCACAGTCAGTTGTGTCCATATGAGGCATCCGGCAAATTTTACTATTTGCGCACGCATTGCGCCTTGCACTACTTTATTTACTGTGCAATGACAACCTCATTTAAATTTTTAATAATACATAGATTACTAAAAACGTTATTGTTATCCGTTTGCCTTGAAAATAAAACATTTATGTAGTTACATACATAATGATTTAAATCATGTTTTTCTTCACATATGCGTAAGAATATTTATCGGAAGTATAATTCGCCTACTAAAAGTAAAGCTTATTCACTATCATGCCTTGCTATTTCGGAAATCAACAAAACGGTGCTATGTATAGCATAATGCATGTAGCGTTATGCTTTACTATCACATGAACAGAGCTGACCATTGATATTAAATGCCGATCATTCTATAACCGCCGGGTTTTAATATGACCGGTAGAAATACACAAGTCGGTATATCGAAAAACAATTTATTAACGATCCAAACCTGTCCTTTCTACACGATCTGTGCAGCCGGCATGGACAATACAAAGTCCAGTCTCCAACTAATGATCATTGTGGATAACGACTATTATATAGGCAAAACATACATGAGTTACTCTTGACATAATAGATAATTAATTGAAAGGATAACTCAACATTTATAATTAATTATATAACAGGTGACACCTTAATGTTCGGCGGCCAAGGTCTAATTAGAACTAATTAGCACTAGAATTCAAGAAACCATATGTCACTCGAAATAAGTATTTTTCACACGGTGACAGTACCCTCTTGTCCCCCGAAACACGTCCTCGTGTTTCCGATAGTTCTTTGCACTCCCGGTAGCACTTCCGGTACATGGATGGGTAATCGGATAAGCATGGCGAGGATTTCGTGTTTGGAAATGTTGTCCTGGATGAAGTTTTGGTCCGGATTGAGGGCGATATGAAGCTCTTGGTCTCTCGATTGATGCTTTTTGATCTTCTTTCGAATGCATTGATTCAATTTGGTCTTGTAATGCCTGCAATGCGACTTGGAGCTCTGCTTGTCTTATCCTCGCTTCCGCAAGATCGTCGTTTTGGGCACGGATGTCTTCACTTTGTTTCTTGATTGTATTGTCTTTTTCTAAAATTCGACCTTCCATAATTTCTTGTTCGCGTTTCCATTTATTTTTGTAAAAGTCCGCCTCTGCTTTCTTTGATGCCGCCTGTTCTCTATATTTTGCGATTTCTGTTTGTATCATTTCACAGTAGATCTCGTTTATATTTACGGTTGCAAATGGCATATCACGTAAATTATTTCTTTCTCTGCGATCTTTGCTGAACTTTTTGATACGTTCTCTATCCCTAGTTCGTTTTCTGTCCGATTTTCTTTTCCCGACTTCTTCTGTTTGTGTTCCAATAGTGCGGGTTGCAATAGAAGAGACGGCGTTGTTAGAAGGTTCATTAGTCCAAAGGTCCAGTAGTTCGAAGGTTCATTAGTCCGAAGGCTCAGAAGTCTGAAGGTTCATTAGCCCGAAGGCCCAGAAGTCCGAAGGTTCATTAGTCCGAAGGCCCAGTAGTCCGAAGGTTCATTAGTTCGATGGCTCACTAGTCTGAAGGTTCATTAGTTCGAATGCATCACATGTAGGTTTGAGAGATCTTTTCGGAATTAATGTCATCCATCAATTTTTCACGTAAGAATTCCTCATAAGCAAATTTAATGCAAAAAGTAGCTAAAATGATTCGAATTTAACCAGTTTAAATTGAATTATTTTGTTTTTTATTACCAAAAATGATATTCATGAATTATTCCAGATTTTTATTTTTTTAAATGATTTTGAGTAAATCAAGACAAATTATCATGCCGCGCGCTCACCCATTTTCATGAAATATTTTAATTATTATTCAAACACTTCTTTGTTTCTATGTTTTTGTTGGGTTACATGCAAGACTTACTGGCAAATGTCATTACCGATAATATATATATATATATATATATATATATATATATATATATATATATATATATATATATATATATATATATCCTGAGGACCCGAGTTCAACCCCCAGCAGAGGCATAAAGTGTCTCTGTTACACAACTGTGTATTTCGCTTAAATTCCTTATCTAAAGTCGAAACTGCTTGGACAGAGACTTTTAAGGACCTAAATGATCTACGATATGCCACAAAATACATTATTAAAAAACTTGACTAAACTTGGTATGAAGATACATTTTCTAAATGGTTTAAACGACATGAACTGAGAGTTGTTAACTTTGGGAAAAAGTGACAGGTTTGACGTCACGTGACGTCGTAAAAATATGAAATGGTGCTCCGTGAATTCAATTCATGCAAAGTAAAAATCGCTGTATGTTTTGAAAAAATATCAAAAACATCTGATTTTCTGCACACTTATTTTCAATTGATAGTCATTTAATAAAACATTCGTCAGGCATCCTTCAAAATACAGAGTCATTTCCCGTAAATCACTTTGTCCGTGAACTTTTCAAACAACCCTCGTATATGTGATCTTATTAAGAGAGAGAGAGAGAGAGAGAGAGAGAGAGAGATCAACACGGTTATTCGTCTTTTGAAATGCTTTGATTCACATTGAATGTAACTTTTTAAGTGTATCGTTTGGATTTAATTCACTGCAAATTAAGTACGTGTATACAAGTATCATTTCTCCAAGTGTATACTACGTTTTACCCCCCCCCCTACAAAATCTGCATTTTCTAATTTAAGATAAACAAACTCGCAAGGTAGTACTAAAATGCAATGTATATTTTCCCCTTTAAAGTATTTGTACATTCTTAAGTTGTTTTTCACTCATTTAAATCTTATTTTTTTTTTCGAATTAAGTTCATGTAGATTCTTTAGAATTCGGTTTGATTTAATGTTATATATTTTCCCCGCTTTTACTCTATATATTAAAGTGGGGAATATTAATTAAGCTCTGTTCGTTTGTTCGTCTGTATGTTATTTTGTCTGTGCGTTTGTGGTTATTATAAATTTTACAGCATACAGGTACATACGAAAATATTATTACAGATATATTGAGAATATACATAGGCTATGCCTGTTGTTTAATCCTATTGAATTTATTTTAATATTACAGAACTATATAGAGAAAACAATATATATATATTATATAGTACTCTCTTTTTGTAGTATTTTGTGTTTTAAACCTCCAATAACTTGTTAGGGTGAAAAATGATTAATCAAACCAGACCCTTTTAGTTATTTTAACCTTCACAACATTTAATACTACATTTATTTCGGAATAATTAACATTCGGACTAGTAAGCCTTTGGACTAATCAGTGAACTTTCGGACTACTGGACCTTTGGACTAATGAATTAATTTTCGGACTACTGGGCCTTCGGACTACTGGGCCTTGGACTAATGAACCTTCGAACCACTGGGCCTTCGAATTAATGAACCTTCGGGCTACTGGGCAGACCACCCCCTTTCGTTCCATCATTTCGATTATTAAATCTTTTTTTATGGCAGTACCAGAGTTATCTACTCCTGTAGAAGATGGCTGTTCGCTGCAAATTTCTGTAAGTTAAGAACAAAGATTTTCAAAGGACAGTATACTGAACTTGGTGACATGTTATAGAAATGAATCCGTCAATGACTTTCATTCATATCAAACTATTGTGCAAATGCTTTAAGATAGTTCTAAATGAGCGAGATAATATCTATTTGATTAAAGCGAATTTTCAAAACGAAAGTAGAATTTTTACCTATATAGGCTTTATAAGGCAAATATGTTATGCATTGCAGTCACGTATAGTCGTCGGGATTCTTCCAATAAAAAAGATTTGTTTCTTTGGGTTTAATTAAACGCTTTAGGTTACCATGAAGATTTTTCCTATTTTGTTCTATATTCTGAAATTGACAGTGATAGATCACGTTATTGTTCAGCAAACCATGTTGAATTTGTAAAGTTCTACATGTAGCCTAATATGATTTGATGCTCGCCTCATTATAATCTTCCAGTTCCATTTTGTTAATTGTAGTACAGGGGCGTAGATTCTATCGTGGCAATGAGGCAATTGCCTCACTCGACTTTTCACCACCATCCCCTTGCTTAGGCTTCCCATAATTAATTATACATTGCAAAAAATATTCAATTTGTTTTTGAAACTAAAGGGTTTTATCTAACATTTAAACAAATCTATAATATGTTGTAGTTTCGTAGCAATATGTTGGGGATAATAAAGTTTTTAAGAAAACTAATAAAGTGTGTATTCATCTTTGAATGTGTTAGAATTTTAAGTAACATTTTTATTTACTTTATTAAATACATGTACTTTTGAAATATGTAGTATTTAATACATGCATGCTGAAGTCATTAACAATGTAACCGCCGAAAAAGTTTCGAAATTTTTGCCCAGGACAATTATGAATTTTACATTCTACGTGTATTGTAAAATTCAAAAATTTATTTTCCGTCGATGTGGGGGGGGGGGGGCTATGCCCACCTTAACCCCAAACCATGACTCCGCCCTGGACCTGTTGTGGGCCCAGATCCCCGACCGACCGCAAAGGATTTGCCTCACTAAGTTTTTAAGTCAAGCTTCGTCCCTGTAGTAGTTTGACCTAAATAGAAGGTGGGGGAAGGGTGGGGCCACAATGGGGATGAATTTTTACATAGGAATATATAGAGAAAACCTTTAAAAATCTTCCTCTTAAAAACTATTTGGCCAGGAAAGCTCAAATTGAAGTGGAAGCATCCTCTGATAGTGTACATTCAAGTTTCTTTAAATCATGGTCCCCAGTGGTAGGGTGGGGCCACAATGAGAGATGAATTTTTAACATAGGAATGCATAGAGAAAATCTTTAAAAATCTTCTTCTCAATAACTGTTAGGCCAGAAAAGCTCAAATTGGAGTGGAAGCATCCTCAGATAGTGTAGATTCAAGTTTGTTTAAATCATGGTCCCCAGTGGTAGGGTGGGGCCACAAGGGGGATGAATTTTTACAAAGGAATGTATAGTGAAAATCTTTAAAAATCTTCTTCTTAAAAACTAATTGACCAGAAAAGCTTAAATTGGAGTGGAAGCATTCTTAGGTAGTGTAGATTCAAGTTTGTTCAAATCATGGTCCCCAGGGGGAAGGGTGGGGCTGCAATGGTGGGATGGATTTTGACAAAGAATGTAAAGAGAAAATCTTTAAAAATCTTCTTCTCAAAAACTAATTGGCCAAAAAAGCTTAAACTTGTGTGAAGGCTTCCTCATGTAGTGTAGATTTAAGTTTGTTCAAATCATGGTCACCGGGGGTAGGGTGGGGCCACAATGGGGGATGAATTTTTACATAATAATATATAGAGAAAATCTTTAAAAATCTTCTTCTTAAAAATTATTAGGCCAGAAAAGTTCAAACTTGTGTGGAGGCATCCTCAAACAGTGTAGATTTAAGTTTCTAATTAAATCATGGTCCCCGGAGGTAGGGCAAGTCACAATGGGGGGATGAATTTTTACATAGGAATAAATAGAGAAAATCTTTAAAAATATTCTGGGAAAGTTTTCAGTCCAAAAAGCAGTAACTTGTGTGAAAGCACTGGTTGTGCAGATTAAAGTTTGACCAAACCATGATTCCCTGAGAAAAGTGTGGCCACAAAGTTGGGGGGGGGGGTTATATAGTAATAGAGAAAAATCTTCTTACAGGTACAACAACAAAAGGGGCTTGGTATTTAGCATGTTTATAGGTGGATAAAAATTGACAGATTTTTAGAATTTTTGAGCAAGATCTACAGTACTGTATTTAGTTGTCAAGATATTTTGATTTTGATACTGTTATGCTAATTTGATCAGAGTTAAGGCTATTGTTGCTCAGGTGAGTGATGTGGCCCCTGGGCCTCTTGTTTAAATTTCATATATATTTCAGGGTTGCCTCGTCTGTTGAGCTTTGTAATCTGTGATTTCCTATGTTTTGAATTTCATATATATTTCAGTTGCTGGTTTGTTCCTGCTAATTGCTAGGACAGTGAATATTGCCAAATTAAAACTTTCAATAGTGAAGAATGGCAGCCAGTGAAAACATGGATTGGCGTATAGGACGGAATGTTGTTCAGTGTAACAAGTATATGCTTGATCACGAGGTGGAGGGTGATGTAACGTTTGTTGTGGGAGGGGAAGAAATCAGAGCCCACCGTTACATGCTGATCAGTCGCAGTGCTGTATTCCACTCACAGATTACACGTCAAAGAATGTCCCAGGAAATTCAAGTGACAGATATTGAACCACATATATTTAAAAAATTGTTACAGTAAGTGGTTTTTTTAGTAGTTAATTTTCTTAATCAACTAGTGCAAAAAATTCTTATGATTAAACAACAATTTTGCCAAAATAAATCAACATATTGCTGTTGCAAATTATTTGAAGTTCTGACTCTCTTGAAAAAAATGTGCAATTTGTGGAAACTAAACTTGTTTTATGGTTGCAGAACATTTTTGATATATCAGTATAAAATTCATTTATGCTATAATTTTAGGTTTATCTACACAGATGTTGTTGATTTTAACTCTGGTTCAGCCATGCAATTGTTCGAAGCAGCTAGTAAATATGGAATAGAAGAATTAAAGAAACTGTGCTTTAATAAAATGAAAGAAAATATCTCTAAAGGGAATGTATGCCTTATTCTAAAGATGGCATATGATATGAACTGTCAAAGTGAAAAAGATAGAGCCTTAAATGTTTTCTATCGAAATGTTGAAGAGTTGTTAAGTTCTGAGGGTATATTTGAGCTACCTCAGAAATGTTTGATTGATATTTTTAAAAGTGACAGAATAACCCTAACAGAAGAGAAGAAGTTTGATGTAGCAAAACTTTGGGCAGAGAGTCTGTGCCGAAGACAAAATCGGGAAGTAAATGACAGAAATATCAAAGAGTTATTAGCACCTGTGGTTGATTGTATAAAGTTTGAAAAAATGGATATGGAGTATTTTACAAATCATGTTTCAATTACAAAAATTTTGGATGAAACAAAAATAATCAGTATATTTCAAACATTGGTAAAGTGTAAAAGTACATTGGCATCCAATGAAAGAAGTGCAACTGTAAACCAATCACAATCTTCGCCAACCAGAGAGTCGCCCAATGGCCTGCAAGCAATAGCCTCGCAAACCTCGCAAATTCCCTCAACATCTGTGTTGCAATCCTCTTCTATATTGCAATTGGAGACGGATCCCTCTAGTCCCTCGGAACAACTTGCATCGGGACGGCAAGGTCCAACTCCCATACCTCCTCGAAATAATAGTTCAAATCGTTCAAGGGCCCAACCAGCTAGAAGGTCCTCATCAACTGAGCTAGCTGGTGCACAGCCGTTTCAAGATGCCATGATAGAAAATTCTATTATTCTTTGGAGATTTGGTGGCATCTTGAGCGGAAAAGCCTACTTAAGAGACAATGCAGATGCTATATCGATCATTCCAAGTCACTCTGGAAATTTACATGGGATATATTTGTTTGGAAGTCATCAAAGGCAAGGGTCTTACAAAGTCAACATGAAAATACTAGAAGATGGCACAGTTAAGAAGGCCATTCCTAACAAGGAATTTGTGTCTGATGGAAGGGAAAAATACCATTTGATCAGGATTGTTCCTCCTATGCATTTTGTGGCAGATGTTGTCTACACTGTTGAAATGGTAATGAAGGGCCCCACAAGTTTTTACGGTAAATCTGGAAAAGAAATGGTGACTGAGGAGGATGTCACTTTTACTTTCATTCCTAATGACAATGGACTGAATGGCACAAACACTTCTATCGGTCAGTTTCCTGGCTTTGTCTTTGAGAAAGATGAGTAAAAAGTGAAAATAAAGTTTAATTACTGGCATGATGTCATTAAAAGGCATACTATGGAATCATTTAAATAAGTGGGGGCCAATTTTTATGTATTGTCAATTCATGGGGATGCTATTTCATGGATTTACTTGATGTAGAGATATACAACAAGACTGTTTCAAATTCATTTATTCATTTGGGATGTTAATTTGTGGGTGAGAGGTTCCTGCAAAAAATGAGCCACCACAAATTCTAATGATTCCACTGTACATTATGGCAGAAAAATTATTTTGATACCAGTAGAATCAGAAATTTTCTCACTGATAAAATTTTGTTAATTTGCAACCTAAAATGGTTTTGTGGTGATTTTGTTGTTTAGGAAATAATCATTCTATTTTAAAAACATAGGACTACGTGTTTTTAACATTTTGTTTAGGATTTTATTTTGTTGATACTGGTATATGGTACAACTACGGTAACTAAAAAAAATTGAATCTGAAAATGTAAATGTATTGCTGCTTTTGCAGTTAACATTATGTTTTGCATTTACAATACTTATTTTTATTTGTTTGATATATTTTACTTGTACATGTCCCTTTGTTTCTTGCTTTTGTACCTGCATGTCATAGCTAGTGATAGTATTAAACAGCAATTATTATATAAAAACATGTTATTTTATGTAATTAATAAATCATTATAACGAGACTGATAATATTTATGTCCATGATTCTAAACTGTATACACAATTAATATTATTAAGAGCTAGAGAATAAAAATGGCATTTTGGGTTGGATATACGAGGGTTGTCCAAAAAGTTCGTGAACAATCGAGTTTTGTCATTTTAAATGGGTTTATATATACATATTGTATATCTAAAATCTGTGTCATAAAATTCCAGTCAAACGTAAGTGGTTTTGAATGTTTTCCACAGAAGTAAAGTAAAATTTTAATGTATCAAAGGGGCGCGGAAAGTACGCACGGTCCTGAGTAAAAATTGTCCAAACTTTGTAATTCATCTTCTATATTGATGTAGTCTGTGTGGTGTATGCCATTTTCATTTATTATACTTTCATGTTAAATACTGAAATCTGATTGGTTTAGACGCAGTTGACAATCCGTTCCCATACCCTCAGCGTTAGCAACACACTTGGCAACGGGCCGATAGAACGAATTGTTACATGCGCGTAAATTATGTGCGTACGGTTCGCCGTAGAACTCACGTCTTTTCTATATAAAAGCAGTAAAATTTGCTATAAAATTAAGACATTCAGTATAATAAAATAAATAGTGCCTGTTTGGGAGGGTACCAGTTGAAACTGACACCCCGAGAAAACCATTGTCAACCTCCGCTTCGCGTCGGTTGACAATGGTTTTCTCGGGGTGTCAATTTCAACTGGTACCCTCCCAAACAGGCACTATTTATATAATGTCGTTTAAAGCTATTTTCAAACTAGCAGATGACTTTTAAAAGATATTACGGCAAGAAAATGTCTTTAAAAAACGCCTGAAAAAGCGACGTCAGCTGACCGCACAGAACAGCGCGCCATCATAAAATTGAGAGGTAAAACAAAGAAACAAAACAAACGATGGAGGAAACAGGAAAAACATCGAAATATGTCGAATTTACTTATCCACAAGTGGCACAAGCGATAGTTTGATGGAGTATGCGATTTTATTATACTTTCATGTTAAATACTGAAATCTGATTGGTTAAGGCGCAGTTGACAATCCGTTCTCATACTCTCAGCGTTAGCAACACACATGGCAACGGGCCGATAGAACGAATTGTTTCATGCGCGTAAATTGTGCGCGTACGGTTCGCCGTAGAACTCACGTCTTTTCTTTATAAAAGCAGTACAATTTGCTATAAAATTAAGACCTTCAGTATAATAAAATAAATAGTGCCTGCTTGGGAGGGTACCCGTTGAAATTGACACCCCTCGAAAACCATTGTCAACCTCCGCTTCGCGTCGGTTGACAATGCTTTTCTCGGGGTGTCAATTTCAACGGGTACCCTCCCAAGCAGGCACTATTTATATAATACCCTCTGACCAAACGGTGAATGCGGCATATTACTCTCAGGTAAACCTAAGAGAACGACGTTATAGAAACGTCGTTATAACTCAACGTCAGACTGGGCTTTGCGGCCTGTATAGGCAATGCATACATGTATATAATGATACCTCCAATACAAAAATGTACATTGCTCTGATTTTTATACCTATACATTATTATACTCTATATTAAAATATTATAATACTTTCCTGATAGTGGCGGCATTCTTTTGAATAAAATTACAAGTGTCCACAAGCTTTTTGGACAACCCTCGTTCATGTAGGTTTGTCCACTCAAACTCCCATTTCTTAAAAGAAATGGGCCTTTTAGCAACTTTTAGGGTTTTAACTGCATGAATTTTGATTACTGGTACAATAGTTCAACTTTGAATCCCTGGTTTTACAAAATTGAGGGATTTTAATTTCAGTTAAACTTATTTTTTTTGTTTTGTCTTCACTGGTATACTACACTGGAATTTACTATACTGGAATAAATTTATTTCATCAAAGTGCTTGTTCAAACTTTTCCTTAAAAGATGAGACACGTTTGAAAAATATGTATTAATATACACTTTTTTTTCAAACACATTTTTAACCATGAAAATTTAATTTCCTTGAAAATGATAAAGTTCCTTAAAAGGTTTGACCTTTGATCTCTATCAATAAAACCTTTGACCTCTATCAATCACCTTGACATTTTGCTGATAGTGACTTCTGACCTTTCAATTGAAATAAATATGTACAATTTTAACTTATTAACTTTTGAAACTCGTTCTTAAAGATATGTAAATTTAACTAGCGGTATACTTCATTTTTCCTGGAGTCAAAATTAATTTAAGATATCTGTAAACATTGTTTTATTAAAATTTATTATAACCTAAGAGTTATTATAACCTAAGATTTTTTTAAAGAAAAGTTGAGAATGTTATAAGGGACCACGTGCACACAAACTTCGCTATATCCATGCTCATACATCGTCGGAACCCACGGGTTTTCTATCCGTTAGAAAGCAGTGTAACGGATAGAAAACCCGTGGGTTCCGACGATGATGCTCATACTGAACAAGTTTTACTGTAAACTCAAGACTTTGGTTTATTTAAGGAAACATTCTTTGAATATTATGAGTTCATAATTTAGGTCGGGCATAATCACATCTAGCTATAATAAAGCCTTTAACCGGTTTGAAGTCTTTGAAAGAATTATGATGTTGAGATAATCTTGTTAGTTCAAAAGATATGCATGGCTTTGGAAAAGAATGCGATAGGTAGAAAGATTCAGATGGACACGCAGAAAACGCCATACACATTTTGACCTTTGGACACAAAACCTGCTGCTTGATGTTCAGTATGGCCCAAATTTAGTTCTTCCTTCCACCATAACTTAGTAGCATGAATGTTTATACCGATACTTATTCTGACTTATCATAAAATCTAGGTACATGCGCGGATCTAGGGGGGGGGTTCGGAGGGGTCCCGACCCCCCCCCCCCCTGGAAAATGAAAATTTATTGAATTTACAAATTGTACATAATAAAATTATCGCAAATATGCCTCGGACCCCCCCCCCCTGGAAAAAATTCTGGATCCGCGCATGTAGGTGTATTTATATCTTGGATGGTCAACAAAATCAGATTTAATCTAGGCAATCTGAAATCTGATGTCTATATATGTACAGCAGTACATTTTTAATAATTAAAAGTAATTCTCAATATATGGTGGAATACCCATGGGTATCCGATGATGATGTTCTCAATATTTTTAATGTTCTGTACCATCTCATCCTGAGCAAATTCTACATGTATTTCATTACTTCCAAATCCTTCTTCACAATTAATGTACAATTTTACCCATGTTTTGCAGATCAGTATGCATCTAATTTGTAATTTTAAGATTGTTCAAGTAGAGGGAAAACTACATTGTTTCCAAGTCTGTGTCAGTCGTTCGATCTTCATATTGTAAGTTATTTCTTGCTACCATTAAAATAAGAAACAGAAAAAGCAGAGTTTTATAATTTTTAATAATTTTAACAAAACACAATAAAGGGGCCACATATCACAGCCAAATTTGCATGGGTTTTTTTTTTATCATGAAGATAACTGTTCCATAGAGTCAAAGAATATTGCTTTTAAACAGAATAGTTATGCAAATAGGAACGCTAGTAAATGCAATTGCAACTGATTTACATGTAACACAGACAATATAATATCTTGCTTTATAAAATTTAACAATTAAAAATAAAGTTTTACAAATATCAGGTAAATTAGAACATTACTAATATGTCATGATTTGTACATACAGAAAAAGAACATAAAAAAGTTCACCTGTACATGCATAAATGCACAATATCAAGCTACAAGTAGGGAAAACCTATTTTCCAACCACTTTCACTGAATCCTTCCATTTACCTGTGTATTACTTTAGAACTATAAAATTTTAACTCATTCATTTTTTTTTGGATACATTTTTTTCTTATTTTTTAGTTTATTTTTTAAACCTTTTTTTGTTGTTTTTTCTTTTCTTTTTTTAATTTTGTTCAGTTTTCCATCAATCAAACAAATAATAGGTGCTTTAGGCACCATAATATTGATATAACAGAATTTGCAAACAATGCTATACATGTAGTATAAGATTACAATACATTTTAAGGCCTATTTACAATCCTCATATTAAGGAATTCTGTACACTTGATAGAATGAAACACAATGAATATTTACAGTAATTGTCACAAACAATCAAAACAATAATTCAGGATCTTGCCTTATCAACTAACTACAATAACACTTCATTTTCACAGGTCATTGTAATATTATGATCTAAAACTCACTTAATTCTATAACAAAATCCTGAATATACAAGTATATCATATAGATAAAATATATATAATGCCCTCCATTTTATGTCGTTTGTGTCTTTAAAAGAACTGTTACAATTTTGATAACTTTTTTACTTTTACATGGAATTTAAGTAGACTGTGCTAGATGAAAAAGAGGTAGAAATTGTATTTATATTTCAATAACAACCATTTACAATAACAGAATGATCTAAGGAAATAAAATTATAGATGAAGATGCAGAAATACAATTATCTTTTTATCCTGGGAGCTACAGCAATGGTCGTTTTCCTTCATATTTTTCAAGGCGAGCTGACAACTCTGTGTTTTCAAGTTTCATTTTTTTAAGTTCATCTTTCAAAGTACTGTTCTCCTTCTCCAGATAGGCAGCTCGCAGCGCAATCTGATTTTCTTTGATTCGGCGCGCCTCTCTGGATCTCTTTGCAGCGACGTTGTTCTTCTTTCTTCGAGACCAGTATTTCTGATCCTTGCACTCATCTGGTACATACACCTGAAAACAAGTTGAACCTAATGAGTTGTGAACATTACCAACAAAACAGTTAATGGAAGCTCTATTGACACTCTCGCAATGCCTCAATTCACAGCAGCTTAATAATTCTGGGCTAATTTTCACTCAATTGTTGACAATAGAAAGTAAAATGTTTGCCTTCCGTAATCACCATTTGGCATCTATGCTTGAGCAGAGTATCAGTTTGTGTCTTTTTATTTTTTAAGGTACAAGTACATGCTAGATACTATCATTTAATAATGAAGAAAATGTAAGCCCATATTATAGAATTACCTTGTCTACAATTATGACACCATTTTTTTCCTCCAAAATTTACGTGTAGAATAAAATCAATTTATTCTTAAAATACTTTCTATATCGTTCGTTACACGAGTTATCTATTCTACAATACATTTTACATTTGAATATTCTATATGCAAAAAATGAATAAAAATACTTCTTGAAACCTCACTATTTCCATATTGCAATGAAATTATTCAGTCCAGCTAAATCAGAAAAGCTTGTGTTTAAATTAGGTCTAGCTCCATGTCGGTGTTGTTTACAGAACATAAACAAAGATCTACTGAATCGTCTCATTACCATTACTTAACATTTCAGATGACTTACTTGTAAAAACAACAAGGTCAGACTTGCTGATTGTGTTAAATGAAATGGTTATTACAGGCAATATATTCAGTTCTTACCTTTCTGGACT
Organism: Magallana ariakensis; assembly: GCA_020458035.1. NCBI lineage: Eukaryota > Metazoa > Mollusca > Bivalvia > Ostreida > Ostreidae > Magallana > Magallana ariakensis. Next base: position 20,281,608 of record CM035814.1, on the reverse strand, counting down.
TTTTGATGATAGGCTGAGGCTTCAATTCATCTTCAGTGAACCTTCTTCTCTTTGGATCAAAATTCTGACCTTAAATGAAAATTTTCACCTTGATTTAACTTTACAATAAAAAAAAATGTTTGAAGTTTAATATGTTATAATTTTAATAATAATTATTTACAGTAATTTGTGTTGATACCGGTATTACAAGTAACAAAATTTATTCACTATACTCTGTCCCAAGATATCCCCAATTCACATTTTGATCAATTACTTGATTTTCAGGGTTAAACGATGTTCATTCTAAAGTATGTAAAAATTCCAAGATTTCTCCTTTGAAATGCCCCTATAGCTTATTAGGTTTCAATACATGGCTAAAAACATGATATCTACGAAGATTTTGCATTGCAACAGATAATGAAATTACCCGTTGAAAAATTGTGTGAGGTATTCTGAGTGAATTTCAAAAGATGATAACATTTCCCTATATAACTCTTGGTAAGAAATATGTTTTCGATCCTGTGAATTTTTTCAAGTGGAAAATGATTATGTGTCAATGAAGATATCTTAGATATTTTCCCCTTTCAACTGTACTTCTTTCACAGGTATGTATATTTTTATTAAAAATCGTCCAAATGTGACAGCACAATAACTTGGGACAGACCATAGTAGGAAAACTACTTTTCCAAACCAATTAACCAAACTGAGAAAAATTACCTGGAATTGATGCCAAAGCAAGGTCTGTGGGGTCAATATCGTACTGGACATCTGGACTAGGGGGTGATGGACCATTAGAGCTGTCCTTTGGTGGTGAAGATGGGGCTACCGTAGTTTCCTCTTTCTGAGGTGATTCTATCAGTGGGATCAAAACATCGGCCAGATCTGTCAAATTTCATAAACAACATTTAGTTCTGAATTGCCATCATGAAGTCTGTAGAAATGTTTCAATTCAATGTTTGATGTTTTTGGACATGCATATAATTATTTTATCAACATTTTTCAAGCTTAGGGATAAGACTCAATCCCTGTGATTTCAAGTATCCACAAGAAATGTGGTTTGCAATACTGCACACAGGGTTTCAACCCGTGTAATTTTTGCCCTTCTACGCTTGCAAACAGTTTTGTCCAGTCTTGAACATGTTGAATTTGCCCAGATACAGTTTTGATAATTTGAGACACTGGAATTCACCCCGACTTAAATTTTCACGCCAACAATGTGGGCGAAAGGGGCGAAAATAAGTTTTCCCTGTATACAGTATACATACAATCATTACAGTGTTGAAACCATTGTTCCCAATAATCATAACATAATAATCATAACATGAAAAAAATTGAAATGGCCAACCAGATAATAAACAAAAAAATACTATACGCACGATTTACAAATTTTTCCACAACTTAAAACATTGAATCTATTTGTTTGATTTTTTTCAAACAATCTGAATCATGGTACATATGCTTCTTATATCATTCATTAATCAACAATAGTGATATTTATAAAATTAAATAAATGACTATTTTTATGGTGGGAGTTTGGAAGAAGGCTATCATACCTGCTGGTGATGGTGGAGGACTGACTGCTAACCCTCCCTCACTGGAGTTAGAATTGTCACCAGTACCTATTCCAGTTTCTGACAAGAACTCATCAAGATCCATGAATTCCAAGTTGAAGTCATTGTTTTCAGGATTGTTCCAGAGATTAGGCCCCAAAAATGCCGAGGAGGAATCAAATCTTCCTGTTGTTGCCTTTCCCTTTGCTGTGCCATCTGCAAATTTTATGACATTAAATTACCCCCTGGATCAGCTGTGGATATGCATAACGTTACATGTAGGCTATTGAATGCATTTATACGGTAATTTTTACAGCTCTTAAAAGATGCAATTTGAGATTAATTAATAATGAACAGTTGAGTATGCAAATTCCACTTACAGCTGTAATGGTTCGCGAAAAAAATTGACCTAGATAAGGCAATCTTGTTGACGCTTAAAATATTGTCTACTTACCATTAAGTTTGGGTGGATTCTTCAGATCTGGTTTTTCCAATAATTCTTTCAAAGTAATTCCCTGGCCAAAATCAAAAAGATTCATTTTCTTTCCGTCAAAATGTACCGCAACTGTGTAAATGGCTGGTCTTCCTTGTGTGTAAACACGTAGTCCCGTGTTAATGCATGTGCGATAAACAAGATTTACGTAAATTGTCGATTCTAAATTTAGACAGACGAAACACTAGCCAATCAAATATATAGTATGACACCACGTGATCACTCGGTACAGCCGTACGAAAAAAAAATGACCGCTTGCAGAGGTCAATATTAAGTAATTCTGTCCTACTTATATTGACCACTTCAACACACGAGAAAACCCATGTGGCAGACCCTGTAGATGTTGACCTTCAGCTGGGGATTTCCGGTATGCATGTACCAGCTGCGAAGCCCCCCCTCCAACACTGAGCAGGCTCATACCATCTTAAACTTTATTCATAAAAAACCCCCCAAAAACCCAAAGACTTTTTAAACATTTTCCGTGGGTAAAATTCAACAAATATTTATCTCGTTAATATCTATTTCAACATCAGAGTGCATATACATTAAGACAAGCCCTGCCAATCTTTATTTACCCATTGTTATTGGACGTTAGGATGATTTGCATGATGTCCCGAGCTTTAATTGACAAGTCTCCAGCAATGACAACGCGCCTCGGTGCTTATGATATAGAAAAGGTCACTTAATTAAAAAAAATAAATTCCGAGAAGCTATGATAATATTTTTTTTTTTTTTTAATCTCTTTGAAATTTCAATAATTCTAAAACTATTTTTCATTTCTGATAGTCTATCAATCATCGGATACGACAAAAGTGGGAATAATTTATTTGCTAAAGAGATGGTACATGCATGTGTAATACAACTTGTAAAACCAACTTTCATTCGGCGCACCTCGGCCGATTCCGGTATCCTACATCAAACGTTAGATGAGGTACGAATCTGCCGAGGTCTGCCGAATGCGGGAACTTTATGTCTTTTCAATGCGTGCCCTTCATCATCCGGCACTAGAGCTCGAGCAGATGCAAATTCATATTCTTGGAAAAAAGAAAGAAAACTAACAACATTTGGAAAATGCACAAAACAAACACATACTTATATATGTAGCTACAGTAGCATTTTAGAAATAATATGATTTAGAAATTATGATTATATAAAAAAATATTAGAGGCTAATATTTAATTTCATTAAGGAATAAGGAATCATTCTTTGAGTATTATGAGGTGATAATTTCGGTCGGGGCGTGATCAAATCCAATAAAGCCCGAAGGGCTTTATGATAGATTTGATCACGCCTCGAGCGAAATTATCACCCCATTATATTCAAAAAATGATTCCTTATTACTTATATTTATACAATTTACAGTCATTGTTCGATTAAATGTGTAAATATAAATAAGCAAACCCCGCTGGCGCCCCACTTATACGTCATTTGAAGTTATTGGACTGTATAGTACAAAATCGGTACGTATAGTGTTATCACAGGCAAAGACACTGAAAAAAGTAAATATCGTGGAATAAAACAGATAGGATCAAAAGAAATACTATCATAGGTGAAGTACATGAGGGAGGAATAGACCTTGTCGATATAGAATCTAAATTTAAGGCCCTATAGGCTATGTGGATTCCACGTTTACTCAGTACAGAACTCAGTAGCAAACATTTTTTTTAACAGTTTCTGTAAGTCTACAAAAATTGATATCAGATATCTGATAAATACAAATGAGACGGTATAATTATAAACACTTTCTGAGTTTTACAAGGAAACTTCTCTATGCTTTAATTTATGCAAAGATGATAGCAAAAACAAAATACTTGCTTATTCTACCGAATATTTTTTTATTACAACCTATTTGGTCGAAGAAATTTTTGTTTTTATAGGTAAGACAATTTGCTTTAAAAAATTGGATTTAAAGCGGAATTCTATGTGTAAAAGATAATTTTAAAGATAATGAAACTATGAGAAATTCGTCTGATATTTTCGATTTAATGTGCAAAAGAACAAACTGGCTTTGTGAATATAAAATAACAAAACAAATACTTACCAAATTTGAAGTCAAGTATGATTTTTCAAAATTCCCATACAAACAAAAACTTCTCATCAACACAACACCAATACTTTTAATTCAAGATTGATAAAACGTAAATTTCAAGCACCACTTGCCCAATTTAAACTACAAATAGAATTCAAGTTGGAAAGCAAAATGTATGGAAATCAATATGCATACAGAAAATTAAAATACCAAAGACAAAGCCTTAGCGAAATTTAATTAATAACTAGAGAACAATCATTTATGTAATAATCTGTTAGTGAGCAAATGGAATAAACTTATCACTGCTAAATGCAAACATTGTAACGAAATTGAAAATGTGAACCATCTTATTTTTTGAATGTGTAAATGTAGAACAAATTCGGAAAGCGGCAAACGAGTGCTTAATTTTGATATTAAATGAAAAAAATATTGTTTTTTGGTTCTACCTGGAAGAAACACGGATCACCGAATTATATAATTATTTTTTGTCATTTATTGCATACTTCGGTATCTCGTACACCGATATTTCGAATACAATGGATATGTCGAAGTGTTTTGTAAGTCCCAAACACTTAGACTTTAAGTATTTTACCATTGATATCTCGAATACTCGGATATCTCGAAGTTTTTAACCAGTCCCGTCTAGTTCGAGATAACGAGGTTTGACTGCATAATACATCCAAATGTAAAAGGTATTGTAGACATGAAAATTTACCTGAATCAAATTTATTTATAAAAAAAAACTAATTCAAAGAATATTTTACAACACACTGTGCAGTTCTGACGATGTTAAAAAATACAAAAGAAAAGGAAGCTTTTCAACTTTTGATATCTAAACTTTAACATTTTTTATTACACATATTGTAATTCTTTTTGTACATGAAAATTCCTTAGGCCTATTAATTATCACGAGACGAGATTGTCCTATACTTCATTGGCGGATCAAGAGGTGGGTTTTGGAGGTTGGAACCCCTACCCATTTCTCTGGGACATATGAATTTAATTGAATTTAAAGGCAATTTTTCCATCTATAATCTAAATACAGATTACTGTAATTATCTAACATTTAAAGACTTAAGAAATCGCTCATCTAAAAGATTTTCGTACAACGGACTGTAATTTATTTCTTATAAACACGCCCTATCTTTATTTGATTGAAGCAAAGTAATTTTCGTCAGCATCCGGTGTTCTTTGAAAAAAAAATTCCTCAATTGTTTTTATATTTTCATATGAAACAAATTACACAACTGTGGTCGTTAATAATCATACACATAATTATAAATTTCAGTTCAAATCATAATTTAAGTATAAGTACATACGTATATGAAAACATTATTACACACACAATGATTCATATACACACACAATTTTTGTATATGAAAACATAATTACACACCCAATCGAAAATAGTGTTACATTCATCTGTTTTTGTTGTTAAATAAGCTGAACCCCCGGCTCACCCGGTGGACAAAACATCTACATACAGTCCATCACTACGTGCCCGGGTAAAACACTAACACACATATGTATTGGGTACAGGATTTTCATAACCTGGAGTTATCGTTCGTTACACGAGCTATAAATCAATCCATTGGAGCCACAGGCACCTGACGTTATAAATTTTTCTCATAATAAAAATAAATACCCTATATCTAATAATACACAAGGTACCCATCCCCGCCATCTTGGATTTATTTCAAACTGTCACATCAGCTGGAAGTTTTGCTTGAATCTCATCGGTAAAATTATTTTTGCGATCCTCTCCGTGTCCCGATCGGTCATTCAACATCTAAGCTTATAACCAATTCAACCAAAACGGTGCATTACAACTGTCATTAATAAAAATCACCCCTCGATCTGCATCTACTGCCTAAAATATGTGACAAAAGGCTAAAGGGTGGACGGAAGTTGTCACCTATATGTAAATGAGATTTCCCTGCACCGTGTGTTTGTTTCAATATTTCAAAAGATATGCATTTATAAACATGTTTATATAAACTTTGTGTAACAAAAGTTATAATTGACTGTTTATAGTATCCCTTTTCTGAGTTTTAACTTGTATTTTGATCGAATTCAAAATAGACGCCTTTTGAATATTCGTATCAGTGGATTACCCAAAGTATGATGCAATTTATATCAACTTCCGTCCACCCTTTAGCCTTTTGTCGCATATTTTAGGCAGTAGATGCAAATCGAGGGGTGATTTTTATTAATGACAGTTGTAATGCACCGTTTTGGTTGAATTGGTTGAAAGCTTAGATGTTGAATGACCGATCGGGACACGGAGAGGATCGCAAAATAATTTTACCGATAAGTTTCAAGCAAAACTTCCAGCTGATGTGACAGTTTGAAATAAATCCAAGATGGCGGGGATGGGTACCTTGTGTATTATTAGATATAGGGTATTTATTTTTATTATGAGAAAAATTTATAACGTCAGGTGTATTATTAGATATAGGGTATTTATTTTTATAATGAGAAAAATTTATAACGTCAGGTGCCTGTGATTGGAGCAGGTATAGCGCTAATGGTTGATAGAGACGTTTTTTGTCTGGTATAATCGGTTGTTGATGCAATGTACAAACGCAATTGTGCAATTAAAGGATGCTATACTACAAAAGCTAGGACGAGCGTGTTTAATTGTACTAACGTTATCTACCATTAATTAAATTGTATCATCTGGAGAACTGGACAGGCAAAGCCATTATGATATCAGAAATTCGAATTCTTGATATCAGAAAGTATGATCCATTTTCTGATATTAAAAAATCGATTTTCCGATATTAAAAAATCATTTTCTATATCAGGAATTCGATTTGCATTTCATTATTTGCTGTTTTTTATTTGAAGATTTATTTAATGTAATAATTTAAGAAGTGTTCTTGATAAATCTGGTCTTATGTATTGAAAACGCTAACTGTACGCCTGTATAATTCTTTTATATTATGCATTGCCATCATTTTTTCTAGGATCGTCTTAATAGTCACAGCGAATCGCAAAGAAAGCAGTACTAATCATTGTATATGTGGACGAACTTGCCAAAATGAAATCAGGTTTAAAATTAGTCATACTTTTTTTATTCTTAACAGGCATATACAGGTTTGAAACACAATTTCTTACGAATAACAAAAGTTAAATCACAGGGAACATTCATTAAGTTGATAATAATTTTATGTAGGTTTTTAATATCAAAAAATGATTTTATGATATCAAGAATTCGATTTGTTATATCAAAAAATGATTTTCTGATATCAAGAATTCGATTTTTTATATAAAAAATAACTTCAATTATTGATATCAAAAAATCTTTTTTGTGATATCAGAAAATCATTTTTTTTATATTAAGATTCGAATTTGTGACATCAGAAATGACTCTCTGATGTCAGAAAATAGATTTTTTAATATCAAGAATTATTTTTTTATATCAATAATTAGAATTATTGATATCAACTATTCATTTTCTGATATCAGAAAATACCTCACAAATATTTTATTCTACTGTATCAGTATATCGGAGTACAAAGATGGGATTTATACCTACTGCATTGATCATTGGCGGAAGGTACTATACTTCTTCTTGATGGCTTTCATTTAGATTAATTAATCACTAATTTCAATTTCTTCATCATAGGAGTTTAAGAAATAATGGGTAAAAACATTTTTCCGTTGCAACCTAGCTTTTGTGTAAATATTGTCGCATTTATATGACTTGCAATCATGTTTTCATTTAAAGTTGCGTTACGATTTGGATCGACAACTTGCATGTTTATATTAAAAAGGTTCATTCCTTTCTTAGTTTTTTTTCGAAATTTTATTCAAAATACATGGGTTTGATGTGCATGATATATAAAGGGGAATTAGATAAAAACAATAAAGGTGCAAAAAGTAAAACAAACAAACAAACAAACAAAAACACAAACTACGAAAAAATGTTTTTACAACAGTCTTCTCAAAGACTTTAAAATAAAAGGTTTTTTTTAACCAAAAGTAAATTCTAATTTCGACGAACAGTATGAAAAATTCCCATGATTTCTCCTTTGAAACGCCCCCTCTAGCTGGTCAGGTTTCAATACACGGCTAAAAATAAAAAGTATACGGGGATTTTCAATTGCAAAAGAGATGAATGTACCCGGAAGATAACGTTGAAAAATTGTGCGAGGTATTCTGAGGAACTTCCGAATGGAGAATAGATGTAAACATTTCCAATTATAAATCATCTTAAGAAATCGGTTTTCGTTCTTGTGAATTTTTTCGAGTGAAAAATGTTAATGTGTCAATGAAGGTATCTTGGATATTTTCGCTTTCATCGATTTTAATTGCACTTCTTTCCCAGGTATGTGTATTTTTATTAAATATCGTCCAAATGTGCTGCATAAATATCTTGGGACAGACTTAAGTTATTTAACTGACGTTTTAAAATTACTAGTATCTTAATAATTTATAGACAAAAAGAATTAAAAATAAACAATAAATTACTTTCTTTGATGAGTTATGCCGGCTACCTTTATACCCACATGAATCACCAAAGGAGGCATTTTATTGTTTAAATACAAATTTCTTTAACTTTTAAAAATACATTAAAATGCATTGTTTAGTTATCAATTAGAGTGTCAACTTTGATTAAAGTAGCTATAATAAATAATTTTAACATTGATTTCATTTAAGAGGGCTAGATGCATATGGTCGTGGCCATTATTTTTTAGACTGTATTGATCTCCTTTAGAAAAGGAGCTATGTATGAAGATTTAGAAAAATACTGAAAATAAAAAGCTAAAATATAAGGAATTTTTCTTTTTTAGATAGTTGTTTATAGCTTAATAAATCACATCCAAAAATTTAAGGTAGATCTGATGGGTTATTTGTTGACCAGCCAGCCTCCTTAATGTCTTATTGTATACTTGAAATTAGGGATTGGACTTTTGCATAGATTATTTCTTGATCGATTGAAACTTAGGTTTCCACGGACTCCACGGACTTGCACGGGGGCAACATGTACCTTAGACTTCCAAGTATAGTGGTAGTTACATGGTATACCTTCACATATTTAAAAAGTTGGCCGTGTAACGATCTGATCAACAATAATTTTATACAAATTCTAATAACTTAATTGTTATCGATCATTGATCAAATGATTCAGGGATAGATGTAAATAATGACATGATGAGCTTTTTTATAAATAGTGGCGTACGTGTTATTAACATTGCGGGTTCGGGATAGTTGAATAGAATGTTCGCCGCCCCTAACTACGAATTGAAAATCAAGTAATTGAATGGCAATTTAATAAATATCTGCTTTTAGACTTTTAAATTCCTTTACTGTACGTAGAATGATTTCGTAGGGCTAGTTTTCGTGATTTTTAATTTTTCACAGGTTCATAGGAACGAAATTTCATGGAAATACTTGTATGCATTGATGTATTTACTTTTTGTATGATGAAGTAATACCTTTAATTCTCATAAATCGTTGAGAATTTGAATTTGTGGATGAGGGGTATCCACGAGCTCCCTGAAAATTGAGCCTACACGAATTCCAATTATTCCCCATTAGCTGTCTCTGTCAGTGAACATGTGCTGTCTATAGAGCTAGACAGAGCAATGTGATGTAACATTAGACCGCCCGCGAAACAACAATATTTACGCAATATATTCCCAAAAAATGGAAGCATATTGAAAACGATATGATTATGATATATATATACATGTATATTTATTGTTTTTTTATTATTAATTTTCTATCTCGATATTATTAAATATCATTTTAAGTTCAAAATTTTAAACTCAGTTTTTTAATTTGTTTTAAAGTCGATATTGCAGATAGCAATAAAACTGATCAAATTCAACAAGATGATTTAATAATGTAAAATCACAGCATACAATACAATTCCACAAATAAGAGACCACAATACATTATATGTTGACAATACAATAAAAAGAAGGACAATAAGTAATAATATAACAAGTACATGTATAGATATACGCTTCCGTACGAAGGAAGGTATGCAGGGAGCGAACATTGCAGAAACAAATACCACAGTCAACTTCAAAAGTATGGAATAAGTTTAAGACACCATTGAAATTTTTTGATAGATACATGAATGAACATTTTTACTTGAAGTACTCTTCACATTCCAATACTAGTATATAATTTTGTCTTTATCTCAGTTTTAGTCAGAGCTTTACGGGTTCAGCAAACTTTTTTCAATTTACACCTTTTTTATAATAAATGCAGTATTGCAAAGATTTTTCATCCCAGTTTTGATCATAGCTTCACGATTTTAACAAGCTTTTGTTAATTTACACTTGTTTGATTCTAAATACAGTATTGCAATATCGCTAGAGCACACAATTTACACCTTTTTAATCCTACATGTAGCATTGCAGGGATGATATTGCATGCCGAAACAAACTTTGATTAATACCATTTTAATATAAATGTATGTACACTATTAGATGTAGTAGGAATGGTATTTTAATTTTCACTTTTTCGAATTACTATAGTATTACAGATATGAGACTGCTAATCTGTTAAAACCTGCCGTTTCAAATATCCTATATCGGGTGACAATTATATCCTATATCGGGTGCCAATTATATCTGATCGACCAATATGTTCTCTATTTCTATTAAATTCTCGTTCAAAACATTCGTTAAACAGGTCTTAGGAATCAGTATATATTTTATAAACAAGGCTTAGTGTACGATAAACAATCTGAAAAAAAGAAGCAATTTAAATGTATCAGTACTCACAAGTACGGAAGCTCATTGAGGCATACGGAAGCTCATTGAGGCCAATTCAGTAGAAAAATTAATTTTTGCGTTTAAGGATGACGTTTACTCAGAATGAAAAAAAATCCACTGATGATAATGAAAATCCATCTATTGTATATTGTAGACCTTTGATTGTAGTGTTATTTTTCACTTTCAAAAAAGTAGGTCAATGACCTACTTTTTGAGCTAATGGCCATTGAATATTTTTTGAAAAATCAGGAAAAATCTCATAAAATTTTACACTACTTTTGAGATTTTCTTAATTGTAAAAATATTACAAATAATAAAACACTTTGAAAAATGAAATGCAGTTTATGAATGGTAGTGGCACCAAATTGATACAAAGGACTAAGATTTCAGCAACAATTTAAAGAAATAATCCAGTCCGAATTTCCTCTATCAGTTTTCAAATCCATACCCATTTTTGATCAAATTTTACAAAAAATTGAATGATGATATTACAAAAACATTTGAAATATTAAACTACCTATATTGACCTTATTCTGTTGGCATAAAATTTATATGAGGTCAATGATCAAAATTTTGATATATGTCGTCTTTTATCGTTTTTAAGCATTTTTCATTATTTTTGCAATTCGTGCCATACCAATATTTTAATGAATAAGTGAAGTAAAACCAACAGAAAATATACAAAATTTTATAGACTAAAATATAAAATCTTAACTTTTAATATTAGAGTACCGCCAAAAATGTTTTAGCGGAAAACAAAATCTGCAAAATTTAGTCCGAATATCCTCTGTTTGGCTAAAAGTCTATTTTTGTTTGAGCCTTATTCCATAATGAAGTAAAATTATCGAATGTTATGTCAATAATAATTCATTCCATAAATATTTTTTGTGTTTAGAACAAATTTTACTCCTTACATTGAACTTTATAACAATCAGAGTTTCAGAACTCAAACCTTGAGTAAACAACACCCTTAAACGCAGTCTTTTGCGTTTGATCGCTATGTGGTTTGCGTTTAAATGCAAAAGATTGCGATTAAACGCAAAGGGTGTGCGTTTAAACGGAAAGTTGGTTTTGCGTTTAAATGCAATAGTTTTTTGCGATTAAACGCAATAATTTTTGCGATTAAACGCAATACTTTTGCGATTTAACGCGAAATATCCTATATCGTTTAAACGCAAAGCCCTTTGCGTTAAATCGCAATCTTTTGCATTTAAAAGCAAACCACATTGCGATTAAACGCAAAAGATTTCGTTAAAACGCAAAAATTATTGCGTTTAAACGCAATGAAAATTAATGAACTGGCCTCAATGAGCTTCCGTACACAAGTGATTAAATCAGAATTTATTAAAAAGTTAAAACCAAAAAAAAACAACCCAACAACAATTATCTGGACACTTGACATGATTGGCAGTGACACAGCACCTTTACAAGCTATACATAAACAAATTCAGTGTAAATGCAAAATCTCCACCCCTCTTCCCCCGGCCAGCTTTAATTCAGGATTTACATGAAGGTGTTTGAAAAGTATTATCACCATATGATATGCTGTTATGTGACTTGCACGCACTAGCAATGCGTTAATATGATGCTTCGTGTGATATGATGATGAATTTGCATAATAATATACATGTACATACATGTATATGCTAATATTTCATTGTAAGAAGATGTTTAAGAGGGCTGGATGGCTGTGGCCATTGCAATTGTTAGACAAAATTAATCTTCTTGAGAAGAAGAGGATGGGCGGTGGAAAGGGTAAAAAAGACGTTTACGCAAAACGAACAACTAATTTTTAAAAACATACTAAAATACGAAACGGACCAGCTTAAAACAAAACCAAAAGCCTCTTTTGCAAAATCAACAGACACCGATGCAAAACAAACGATCACAGATGCAAAACCAACAGTCATGCACTGAATAAACACTAGATGGCGTGCAAAGAAGTATCAGTAGAAATCGTACCTTGGAGAAAACGTAACCTTAAAAAAAACCCGAACCCACAAATTAAAGTGCATTTTCTCCTAGAGAAAACGTACCTTACAGAAATCGTAACATGAATTGAAATACTTTTAAAAACTGTTATAATGCAATAAATACATGTAACTTATTCAATCATACCACACCCCGGAAAATTCCCATTACTTTCTATTATATCTGAGGATTTTCGTACCCAAATTTTGAAACGCCCCCACTAAAATAAGGAAGTCGATGATCATGTAATTTTTTTTATTGATTTCACTCACCATTAACTGATTAAAAATTTGAATAAAAAATCTATTGTAGAAATGAATTGGGTCCGCCGTCCTTTATTTAGCATGCAGGAGAGATTGAAATAAAGTGGGTTTTTTTGTATTTGTGACACAATTATTTTTGCTAATTTTTCTTAAAATGGTTAAACAATTCTTTATACCTCTTTAGATAATAAGACGAATACGCTTAATCTAAAGTCTACAATCATACACGCAAAACAATATATTTTCCAATTTTTCCGGCTTTAAATTTTCTACTTTTTAAAACCACCTATAGCGAGCGATCTCATAATTCAAACGCGTGATGTAGAAGTTGAGAAAATTATTAGTGGTTTAGTGTTGATTTTTTGTGATATATACATGCACTGGTGTTTAGAATGTGGAAATTATAGGTATGTTACGAAAATTCAGGGAAAGTAGAGTCAAAACATGGGGCGAAGCGTAAACCGTCTTCGGTTCCGACATTTACACGTTTTCCAGAACCAAAATGGTATGAGGGCTTGTGAAGAGAATTGAATGCTGCAGGCTATGCCTGTCCACTTCTCAAAAGAGAATAGCATCCCTTAGGGAGAGGGGGTGAATGCATTTACTCCGTTTACCGTGTCGATCTCGTGTTTCATCTTTATTACACATATTAACAATTTATATCGTTCTACATTAATTAATATCGGAATAATGATGCTTCGAGTATGTATCATCTGATATAAGAATTATCTTATTTTAGGCATGAAAAACGTGATTCTAGTTTGTAAACAAACTGTTCTTCCATCATGTTTTCCCGCACTCATGCGCAGTGGCGTTATAAATGGCGAGTTACATTAATATTCATCAGACGTGTAGCAAAGTTTAGAGACAAATAACTAAAGACAGAACATGTTTTATGGGCCTAGAGTTTATGAAACGTCTAATTATAAGAAGCATGATGTACATTTTTACTCAAACTCTTGTCAAAAATTTTACTCCAAATACGCCACATATACCTTTAAATTATGTACGGGACTAACCCCTGGCTAGACAGTCCCAGTACAAATAAAGAAATGAAAGCGCGTTTGTGATGGGTTTTCCTCTTTTTTTTGTTGTTTGTATGTTACATGTTGTTTTTTTTGTTATTTTGGTTACGTTTTCTCCAGAATAATATTCCTACTTACACGTACCCTCTTTGCAGGCCATCTAGCGTTTATTCAGTGCATGATTGTTGGTTTTGCATCGGTGATCGTTTGTTTTGCATCGGTGTCTGTTGATTTTGCAAAAGAGGCTGTTGGTTTTGTTTTAAGCTGGTCTGTTTCGTATTTTAGTATGATTTTAAAAATTAGTTGTTTGTTTTGCATCAGCGTCTTTTTTCATTCTTACCCTTAGACCTTATAGTAGACGATTGACTCATTTTCTCCGCTAAATGAAAGTTAAAAACAAAGTGCTCATATCTCTGCTTTCTTAGGAGGTAAAGGGGGCGTTTTTCACAATCATTCAGAATTACATATTTAAGAGACCTTATTTTATGTGTTGTAGTTGGCGTTTATGCATAGAAACGCCCATGTCTGGACTCGACAATCAACAAGCTAGAACATAAAACCTTGTGGCTGCTATCGTTTGTTTACACTTGGAAATAGGAGTTAAGTGAATTATGTCTTAAAATAGAATATAAAAAAATATTACCTAATACTTGAAGTTATATACGGTAGATTGAGGTAAGTTTCTCGAATCTTATAACGTAAATGTAACTTTCATGACTAATTTTGGTCTCTGCTAGTATTTAAAAGGACATTTAACACTGTCAATGGACATGCTAGTGATTTTTTAAAAATAAAAAGTAGACTCTTTGAATTAAAACTTTTGGTTCAGGTTATTAACTTGACAATCTCAGAGAGAAAAAATATATCTACTAATATATGAACTATTATATTTTTATATGACTATGGGCTCCGACAAATATTAAGCATGAAGGCATTATTATTTACTAGGATTTTAATTTTTTTGAAATAATGAACCTTTGTGTCATAGAGACGTGGAGCCAACTAGTTACTGTTGGATAACTGACCTTTATCTCTAAAAATAAGCTATAAAGGACTAAAATAGTTTAAACGTAATTCTCTATAATGGTATTTGAGTGAGTTGAAACTTGAAATGTTAAATAAATTTAATACATTTAGAAGTGTCTAAATACTAGTGAACATTTGATTATAATACTTATTTAGATCTTTTTCGAAGCAGAACGTTCCATCTTAGTATATACAACAACAAATACAAAATTGATTGCAGATTTTTTTTAAAGCTTTGAAAATGAAAACATTTTTCAAAATCACTATTTTTGATAAACTATAACATGATATAGCAATGGTGTATTTTAGATTTTATTTTATAATTACAAAAGTTTAAATAAATAATTTCTTTTTTCTACTTAAGTACTTTGATTTTCTAAGCAAAATGACTTTTATTTATTCATGATCTGTTAGTTTATGACATCGTTTTAAAAATAAGTTAATGGTTTCGAAATCGATCCCAAGGTTGGAATGCTGGTTAAAATCTTTTTAAAATTCCTTTACGTTTCACAAATTTCGACTGCGCGACCAACTAAGTACATATTCTAAATCACTTTTAAAATCATTTTATATGTACAATCACAATGGGAACAAATATTTTCCTATAGAATATTGAGAATTTTTCATCATACTTAACGAAATGGGAATTTCAATTTCATCAAGGCAATGGGATTTGAACAAAGTCTTTATTGATTGGATGTCATAAACAATGAAATGATTTCTTTTGTATAATGTGGCTATAATGGTAAGAATCAATGCAGAAAAAATACAGAACTCGATCTTTTTGCAACGCTAGCTACATACTACATCCGCATGAAAGACCAAAGAAAACAATTTATTGTTTTAAAAAATCAACTTTTAGACTTGATGCTATTGTGTAGTTTTATAATAAAATGCAAATGTTTTTTTCTACGTTTGTATATTTTGCAACACAACCGACATGTTTCTTGTACGGAATTGAATCTCTTTGTTAACCTAAGTCAAGAAACATAAGATATCCATCATCACTTACAGTTTCTTAAAGTAAATTGTATTAATACAAACTAACGTGTATCTTTACAGGAAATTTTTACACTATAGTTTCCATTAATGGTAACATCTAAGCAACATTATCTCCCTTATTTTTCAGAATCAGTTCACTATGGTACCAAGCATAGCTACATACATATTTCTACATTTCTCCACATCTTTTGTCAGAGGAAATGTCTTAAACATCACCAATCTGATGTTGATTTACATGAATATGTGCGGCGAGGAATATCTCTGTTACGAATGGCCTGGAATGGTGGGATACTTGGTCAACCAATGTCATAACAAGTGTCCGCCATGTTCTTGCAATGAAGATTGTTTCAAAAACGAGACATGTTGTCCTGATGTTTTCTTTATGCAAAGAAAAGAACAGGAATCTTTTATCACACCTTTCCTTTATCGGTCACCATTTGATGATTTGTTGAGCTACGAGCAGTATGCCATGCTAACCCAATGTCCGTCTAATGCGGATAGCAACACCAAAGAGATGTGTGAAATTTCCTCTAATGAAAACGTTAAACGTTTATTTCCGGTGACGTCATCCAAAACGAACTACACTTACAGGAACCACATGTGTGCTGTCTGCCATGATGAAGACGATTCTGACCTCGTTCAATGGACCATAACTACAAGACAGACATTCCGAACCACGATATCTGTTATAAATGTTATATCGTCCTTCCAATCACTCTTTAATTTTTCCCAACTAGCAAACCACAGGACCGTTTTATTTGTTCCTCCTGATAGCATTTCGTCTCGTATTATCAGGATAAAACCGTCGGAATTTATACAGGAATCGTGTCCTTTTGATATAGATTTGGACATTAAGCTTGCATGTTTAGCTTCTTATGTTAGACCGTATAGAAATTTCAAAAATATTTTCTGCTATGTTTGCGATTTTTACAACTATTTTAGTCATTCCTATGGGAAGAATTTTGTAACGGTAGATACATGTAATAAAGAATTTTATAATTCAAGTAATTTCCTATCAATAAAACATGCTTGCTCAGAAAAACCACCGACCGTTGTTACATATCCCTTTAAGAACATTTATTGTTACATATGCAATACGTACAGTGACACAACGAGAACGTGCAGTGATTTTCAGATGTCTGAGACTTGGCACACCAGCGATGCTTTTACTTTTTCTGTAAGTGAGGTGGTTACACTGGTTAAGAAGCAGTGGAGACGCCAATATCGATTCGAAAACATAGAATTTAGACTCAAGAAAATCATGGAACAAATTGCTAATGTCAAATTAAATGACAACATACGAAATGATGCCAACCAAACCTCACACAACCTTACAGAAATCGTTTTAAAATTAGCCGCTGTTTTCCCCGAAAGAATTTACAATAAACACCTTCTCCCATCCTCAATTCAAAATTTCCCCCCTACGAATTGTGATAACGGACTATCGTGTATATTTCACAGTCAGTGTGCATGTTGTCTCGATACAGCTTTTACACGTCCAGTTACCTGTCTTGAATATTTTGCTGACGGGATAAAAATTGAAAGACCACTAATGGTTGTGCAGGACTGTTTATATGATATGTCCAACTATCCTTCCGAATTATACCTCGTTCTACGACACCTTTGCACAAAAGACACTGGAACGATTCAATCAACGCCTGTTTATTCTAAAAATATTACATATAAAAATGTTTTTTGTTTCCTATGCTCTACTAAATTCACAATAACAGATGAACAAATATTCATGGAAGATCACAGAATTCTTCCACTGAATATTTTGTGTGATTTTACATTACCATATTTATACATGACAAATTTTTCTAATATTCTAGAAACGGCCAAATCATTAAAGTGTGATATCATTTTAGACACAGAAAACGTTTCATTGTGTTTCAATACAAACCATTACGAAAATTCACGATGCCTATCGTCGTTACCTGATGAGGACGAGGAACGCAATGAAATCTGGTCATGCAGCAGACATAAAAAAATGAATTCTTTTACATGGATTCAAAAATACGCATGGGACTTTTGTCTGAAATGTCAACTCGAAAAGCCAATTCCTTTACATGTTGATCAGTGTTCACATTCAAGAAGAAAAGAAGCGTGCAATTTACTTCCAACAGTGAGAGGACACCCATTAGTTTCGCCGTACAAAAATATTTACTGTAAAGTTTGTTCTTCGAACTGTTCGGACTGTTTTGGTAGAGTAACGCATTCATTGCTTCAGACTTGTGATATAACTAAAGGAAAAATATATGAACTTATAATGAATAGTTACAGAGACTTGTTTCTTCCGACAGTTAAAATGCAATTGAATCAACGCATAGAAGGAACGTTAGAAGAGGTAACTGTTAAGCTTTCTATTGTATTGTACCATTTATCATTTTTATTTACATTGTATTTACTTTAAGGTTTGCTTTTTCAGCCTAAAGAGTTGGGGTGTTTTCCGGGAAGGGTTTTAATTGACGACAAATGTGAACTTCTGCTTCCTGTCGCCGAAAACTTGAACTACGCAGTAACCATTCAAGCGGATGTCAAAGTGACATCCACGGAAAGTCCGTCTGCTTGGATAGAACCGTTGAGAGAATCAGCAAAATCACAAATTGATGCTTATTTAGGGAAGACAATTCAAAATTATTTCTTTCTTCCAGGCAATTTTATAAATTTTTTGGGAAACCATACCACTGAGTTTTCATGTTTTTTGCACATGAGAGTAAACTTTGTGGGACCGTTCGATCGCGATGTAGTGGAAAAACGTTTTACAACAATATCTGAATCTATACATTTTTTCGGAGTTTTATCTAATCAAACAAGATATGAAATAAAAGGAAACCATTTAACCACAACAAAACGTGCCATTGACTTAGCATTAAACGCTAAGAACATCTGGAATAAAGATGAATATAATCAGTTCCTGGCATATGTACACAAATTTTACCGCCCTGCAATAGTAACATTAGACATAATACACGTATCTTATCTTTTATTTTGTCGCCTTGAAATATTACCAACCATTTCAAAAACTGGAAATTATAATTTCAGCAAACATCATATAACCTTTATTCCAACAAAAAAATCTTACGGCATTGGCGAGTTTGTTCTTTACATAGATGGTAGAGTAGGAGTTTGCCAAGAAAATGTCGTATCGGAAATTTTCAACGTTTTGGATGAACGTCTTACTCTTTTGACCATAGTGTGTAATTACTGCAGCGTGTTCTTTCTATTCATTCTTCTCTTGACTTACATAAGATTTGATACCTTGCGAACTATACCTGGATTAATCTTAATGAACGATGTGTTTTCTTTGATATGTACACAACTCATCTTCACCATTATAAATTTTTTGGAGACTGGTAGTTCAGAATGTCTTATAATCGGAATTATGCTGCATTACTTTTGGCTTTCTCTTTCTTGCAGTCAGTTTGTTTGCTGTTTACATATGTGTCAAGTGTTTGCGTTATCCAAAGGATTGCAATTATCAAATTCTAAAAAAACATTTTACTATTATGTTGTTTTTACATATACAGTTCCATTTGTACTTGTTGCTATATCTATCACAACTAATCTTTATAGAAATGGTAGTATTGGGTACGGAATGACTATATGCTTCGTAGAAGATTTCTTTTCCAATCTGTTAACATTTGTTGTTCCTCTAGTTACATCGTGTTTTGCCAACATTGTATTATTTTTGACAACTCTTGGAGCCATTATTTGCAGAACAAAAGTTCAAAAGTCCAAACAGGATGCATCATATTTTGTGATTTCTCTTAAGTTGTTTTCAGTGACCGGGGGTATTTTCGTTTTCACAATAATTGACACATTCCTTCATTTATCGGCCTTTTCTTTCTTTACATCTTTATTAACCTCCCTGCAGGGAGTTTTCATTTTCATAAGCTTCTTTACATCTCGCAACGTCTTTTCTATATTTAAAAAACAATTGACAAGAAACAGAGGGGATGTCTGAATAAAATCAATTAGAAACTGCTGCAACTTAAAACAGTTTCGAAAACAATGCTCCGTAAAAAAATATGATTCGAAACTGCAATATTGTTTTATTCTTCATTTTCCTCTTAACATTTATATACTAAAACAGTTTGTATAATTTGAATTCATTTAAAATTTGTCAGGAATTCAGCTTAATCATTTGGAAGATCAAGGAAATATCTGTGTAATTACTGAGGGGTAGTTCCCATATTGAATTTAAATAAATTCTTAAATTTCATAACGTTTGAAACTATTTTACATCAATAAATACAAAATCATTCCAATTATGACAAGTATGCATTAACTGTACATTCATTATAAATATGGTCCATGATAAATGTATTATATTACTAGTATACAGTTATTGTCTGATCGTTGATGACATAAAATACTGTTGTGAACTTTTAAAAGATAAATTAATGTGCGACATTGTTCATATAATGTTATTATGTGCGTATGTTGTTGTCTACGTAAGTATTGTGAAAATAATGGTATTATTGGAATAAATCGGAGACAAACTCATTTATTTAAAGCGTTATATAATTAGATATAACTTTGTACTATAGTCTAGTTAATTGCCTGACGTCATGAGTCAGGCATATCTAAGGTTTGAAAGTTGCATTCTTCGAAACAGTGCAAGCAATAGCAGCTAGCAATATCATTATTGTTCATAAAAAAAGATAATACGATGCATGTTGAATGTGTCAACATTTATCAAATTATAGCCCGCGGGCTGACTAATTAAGTTGGGATGAAACTTCAATTGCTCTTGGGTGGCAGGGGATAGTTTTTTTGGTCGAGGAAATGTGAGGCAGATACTGCTCATATATATTTGATCTCATTATTCAGTCGATTTTTAAATTTGCTAAAATTGGTTTGCATGCACGGGACACATGGTCCCGACTCTTGAGAATTTTTAAACATTTCAGAATAAAACAAGTACAAACAGTGCAAGCAATAGCAGCTAGCAATATCATTATTGTTCATAAAAAAAGATAATACGATGCATGTTGAATGTGTCAACATTTAAATTATAGCCCGCGGGCTGACTAATTAAGTTGGGATGAAACTTCAATTGCTCTTGGGTGGCAGGGGATAGTTTTTTTGGTCGAGGAAATGTGAGGCAGATACTGCTCATATATTTGATCTCATTATTCAGTCGATTTTTAAATTTGCTAAAATTGGTTTGCATGCACGGGACACATGGTCCCGACTCTTGAGAATTTTTAAACATTTCAGAATAAAACAAGTACAACTTACATATAGCACTATATAGAATAGCTAGGGACGGTCTCAAAATTTTCTGAAAAATTACCCTTTTTTCACCTTTTCACGGGTCCAGCACCACGCTCCAGTCCCGAGCAACTGCCATAAACTACCATAGAATTTGTTGCTTAATGTATACCTATGCAAATAATCACCAATTAATGGGGGGTCAATCACCTTCTTTTCGAGTGACATTTCGTGTTCTGAACCCACCCCACTTTTCAAGCACAAAACCGAAAGTGAACATTTTGGCCACAGTTTCGCATTTTCATTCCATATCTGATGAAAAGTGCTACCAGTATTAAAGTGTCATATATCAATAAAATTGACATTAGCTCCTCTATCCACAAAATGAATGCAATAAATATTCTAGCAATTTATACCCTTCAAATAACCAGCCAAACCTCAGGTTCTCCCTTTATTTCAAAATTTTGACCGGGTCTTTCGTTCGAAACTATCCCCTGCCACCTTGCGTAAATTGGAATTCTGGGAATGAATTAGACAGTCTGTGTTAGAGAAATTCGTATAATTCATGAAACAGGTCAATTTCTAGGTCAAACTGCGCATCGTCGTATTGGAAGACTGTCCATGGCTATCGTCCGCGGCCGCGTGTTCCCGAGTCCGCATATATATCTTCCCGACTCTCTTAGCAAGATTAGAGAGGATATACTGTAAACGTACTACATTTGGCTGTGTATTCTACTTTAAATTAGCGCTTTTGGCAGAACGCGGCTTCCGCTAAGCCAAGTACATGCCGTGCATATATGTACAAGAATAGTCATATTAAGGAATACGCTAATTCAAATCCACACCAACTTGTTCAAAAAATAATTTCCGCCAAATATCGTACACACTTAATAAAATACGTTTACAGTATATACATATATTGCAGTTGTTTGTGACGGGACCATAAAATTCAGAGAGCAATCTTTCAAAGTTACAGTTAAGTAATAAGTAGGTGTGCAGTTATACTCAATACATTGTATGTACACTGATACACGCTTGTCTCCTTATTTACAGTCTTAAAAAATAAATGTGAAAACTAAATGTACACCCGTATTTTATGATTGTTCTGGAAACTGTTTATCTTGTATTTTAATAGATTGTGTATTCACTTTTATCCTAAAATAAATATTCCGCTGGCTGACTTTCTTCGCTGTTTAAAAATGCTAACCTTGTGATAATGCTATATTGGAATGTAATAAGCATTGGTGAGCAAAAGTTTTTAAGTAAAACGGAAGTTCACCATGCTCGCGTGTAATCCTTAATTAGATAGCCGTGTTTAGTCGGTGAAAAGGAGGAGAGGAGTGTCATCGCACTAGCTGTTAGCTAGGCAATTGTCTACTTAGAGAGAATATAAACACTTATTGATGATGGATTACCATTTATTTGTTAAACAAAATCATCAGCTTGAATTAAAGTAAAAATGTTATTCATATATAAACTCGAAAAACTAAATAGTTGAAGCGGAGCGTGTTGTTTCACATGCCCCTATTTCTTTTTTTATCAATGGGCGATTTTATTCATCTAATTCTTGAAAAAAGTGTGACTTGCGCCTGTGTCTAGCTAAATGTAAAGTAAAGTGTACGTTTATTTGATTTATTCTTTCTAAACAGTCGTTCTATGTATAATGTATTAATGTATATCGTTGTAACAAAACAAACGTCCAAACCCTCTCCCCATGGATCCATAGACGAGTTTATTCAAAGCATCGAAGATCACATCCTTTTGGTGAAAGGTAAACTACATGTAGGACTTTATATCAAATCAATTAGTATTCATACTACCATCTGAGAAAAGAGATGCTAAAAGGGGGAATGATCACTCTATAATGATGTGGAGTGTTAGGAAATTTTATACCCAACCCCCTCCACACAGAAGACCGATTTGAGAGTAATTATTAGTCAGCCCGCGGGCTGACTAATTAAGTTAGGATGAAACTTCAAGTGAGCATTCGTAAATTGGAATTCTGGGAAGAAATTAGACAGTTCGTGGTAGAGAAATTCGAAGAAGTTATGAAACTGGTCAGTTTCTAGGTCAAACTGCGCATCGGAAGACTGTCAATGGGAATCGTCTGCAGCCGGAGTCCGCGTATATCTTCCCGACTCTTTTAGTGAGATTGGAAAGTAAATATATTGGTAGTGGTTTGCGACGAGAACATGAAATTCAGAGAGCTATGTTTGCAATGTTACAACTTTAAGTAATAAGTAGGTATGCAGTCATACATTGCATGTAATATCTCCTCGCCTACATGTACAGCCATAAAAATAAGGGTGCAAACTAAATGTGTACCCGCATATTATTTTTGTTCTGGAAATATTTATCTTGTATTTTAATAGATTGTGTATTCACTTTTGACATAAGAATTAAAATTCCGCTGGCTGACTTTCTTAGCTTTTTAAAAAGCTAACCTTGTGACCATGATATAATAGATGTGGGTGATTTTGAGTCACAAAGTCATGATTACTTTTTTTTAAAACAATGATTTTTCACTGGGCATTAATATTTCTGATTTCGATCCAGAGCCAGAGGTAAGCTCCTTTGACAATGTGGGACGGCACTTACCAACAAAAAATTAAGCAACATATTTGGGAGAGGCAGTTTATTGCTTTATCCATGCTTCTGAATTTGGCTAAACAAAAAAAAAAAACACTAGTATGTAGGAGTCGTGGTTCAATCAAGTGTCTGTATGACAAATATTGTAAAAAAATGTAAAATCTTGATACATACCTGACTTTTGAGAAATTAATAAATACATTTGTTACAATAAAAGTTTAAAATTTATCAATATAAAACTGTTACAGTTAAGTTTAAATTGATAAATTTTAAACTTTTAATGTAACACATTTATGAATCACATGAGTGCCATGCGTGCAAAATATTGTAATAGGGCGCACAAGATTCTTTTAAGAAATCGAGGCGTTAGATTTGCAGATTCCGTGTCTTTGGGTTGTTTTAAGAATCATCTGCGTAAAGTTTGTTACCTAGAAGCCTCACTAAGAGTCATAAACTGGGAATTTTGGTACTAATTCTCAACAGTATCCAAACCAGGGAAATTAACAACAACAAGATATTGGATTATTTCTGTTGCAACATCTAACATTAGGAAGACTGGTCTATTTAGACAATGTCTTTTGGTTGGACTTGATTTTGAAGGAAAATGGCAAATCCAGTCTGCTCAAGAGAGTGTCTATTTTTTGGAACATCTTATCAATATCAGTGACGGGGTCAACTTTCTGCATACTACAAAACGCATTAGAAGTGTTTCATGGCTATATATAGATATGAATCTTAAATGCCATTAAATGCCACTGTATACAGGGAAATATTTGCCCCCGTTTTATTTTCGTCCCTTTCGTCCTTGTTGGCAGCGGGCGAATTTTAAGATTTGGCGAATTCCAATGTCTCAAAATATCTCTTTTAAAACACAAATGTGTCAGGGCGAATTGAAAACGGGGCGAAACTGTTTGTAAGTAGGACGAAGATTACACTGTGCGAAAATAACCCTGTATACAGTAAAGGTAAGTGTTTAGGGGTCTGCTGCATCTCAGTGATCAGACCCCTCTACCTCTATAAAAAGGAACAGAAGGCTTGAAAGTGATAACTAGAGACAGGGTATAAAATCTGTGCAGCTTGTATGTCCTGCGACCATGTTTGTCAAGCATGCGGTTCCATTAAGCGAGCTACCTGTTGGATGGTATGCAACTTGTCGCCATTGACTACTATAATTGCGACCCTTTTCTCTAACATTCAGAAAGAGTGTTTTCATCAAAAATCTGTTAAACGTTGATGTAATACTTTTTGTTTAATCTTGTCGAAATTATTCAAGGGTATCGTTTACTCAGGGTTTGAGTTCTCAAATTCGGATTGTTATAAAGTTCAAAGTCATGAGTAAAATTTGTTCTAAACACAAAAAGTATTTATGAAATTATTATTACAAAATAAGGACAATGAGACATCTTACATTGTGATTTTATTATCATAAAAAATTAACCTCTGTTGCAAACCAAAACAACCGATATCCAAAGGTGAATTTGGGATTATTTTGTGTCAGCCATGACTGAATTAATTTGACTTGAACCTTCGAGAAAAAATTGCTAAGATATATAAAAAAGGCTATTTAGCTCACCCGAACTTTAGCATTTTTAAGCATTTTACTATGATATAGGGGTAATAGGTGGTCCATTGTCTCACTTATATTTGAAGTTTGCATCAAACGGATAACAGGACAGTGTAGGGGACCTATATAGGGCTACTATTTCCTAGTATCAAATGTTGGCTGTAGGGGAACTAAGAAATGGCTCCCAGGAGTTCTGACTCATTTCAGGGGTTTTATCTCACTTGAGTTTGATCACAAAAAATTGGAAACATGGGGTATAGTAGAGGACCTCAAAAGGTATTCATGATGAGCGTAAAGGGGGTCTATGACCCCTAAAAGGGTCAAGTTAGCTCACCCGAACTTTGGAATTTTTTAGCATTTCACAGTGATATATCGGTAAAAGGAAGTCCAATATCTCCTTTAACTTTGAAGTGTGCAGTGTAGGGAATCTATAGGGCTTTTATTTCCTGGTCTCAAATTTGGGCTGTAGGGGTACCACCAAGTGACTCCTAGGGGTTCGGGCTCACTTCAAGGGTTTATATCTCACTTGAGTTTGATCATAAAAACTTCGAAACACTATGGTGAAATAGAGGACCTGAAAAGCCATTCATAGGAAGCGTTAGAGGGGGTATATCACCAATAAAAGAGTCCAGTTAGCTCACCCGAACATTGTCGTTTTCTAGCATTTCGCAAGATATAGGGGTTAAATGTGGGTTATTATCTATCTTATCTTTTAAGTGTGCATCAAACGGATACCAAAGCAGTGTAGGAGACCTATAGGGCTTTCACCCAAATTATAGCATTTCGCAAGATATAGGGGTTAAATGTGGGTTATTATCTATCTTATCTTTTAAGTGTGCATCAAATGGATACCAAAGCAGTGTAGGGGACCTACAGTTGTATAGGGCTTTCATTTCCCGGTATCAAATTTGGGCTGTAGGGGTACCACCCAGTGGCTCTCTGGGGTTCGGGCTTATTTCAGGGTTTTATATATTACTAGAGTTTGATCACAAACTTAAAAAATACTTTATTGCAAGAGCTTCTATTACTAGGGGTTATAAGAAGACCCCTGATGTTTTCATGCCAAGCATTAAAAGTCATTTTGAACCCATAAAAATGTCCATACAGTTCATCTGAACTTAGCCATTATTTACCATAGTATACGGGTAAAAGGTGGGTAATTATATCCCTTATTTTCAAATGCACTTTAAAAGAATACCGGGTAGAGTGTGGAACCTACATGTATATGGCTATTATTGTCCGCCCTGAGATGAGGCCTGTAGGGGTACCACCATACGGTTTAAGCTCATTTCAAAGACTTTTATCTTCTTAGATTTTGATCACAATTACTCATAAGATTTTTATCACAATAGCTTTAAATTACTGCGCTATAGAATTAGACCTTCAAATATATTCATAACAAGCATTTAAAGTCATTTTAGACCCTTTTAGGGATCCGAGATTACTTAAATGCTAATTATGAATACATCTGAGGGCCACTTTTAAACCCCAGTGATTAGAAACTCTTGTGGAAAATTTCTAAGAGATATATGCCGTTAAATTGAACCCAAACCGCTGGAACCCCCTGGTGGTACCCCTACGGCTATATCATTGTGAAATGCTATACAAGAGGCCAATAGGCCTTAACGGTCAACTGAGTAGCCCATACACAAACTTGTCGAGAAGTCTCATATATGCATTTAATTAAGTTTCATTCTGGAGTTGAAAAATTATAATATTGTAATAATTACCACTTTTCTGCCTGAAATCTCTCCAAATGAACTATGAAACCTATAATTTTAGCGAAAAACTTAAAGATCATTATAAAGTTCATGAACTGATATTAAAAAGGTGCAAGACCCTGATAGAAAATAATTTTTCCACATTTGTTAACTTTCAAGATAGGTTTTATGTGTATATGTTTTCATGGATTAACTAAAACAAGGTGGCAGGCTATATATAGTATACGTGTTTTATTTAAAATAACCTCCCACCCAATCCCCAGGGATGCCACAAAAACTCTCCTGTGGCATTTAAACAACAACAACAACAACAACAAAAAACAGCTTTAAAAGTTGTCAAATGTTTTTCACTTTTCCTGTTCTTGCTTTTAAATATTCGACCTTTATGCCTTTTATCACCATCTGTACTGCTTATCAGTGTTTTTGGTTAGTCAATTATTACTTCACTATTAACAATTCTATTTATTTATTTAGAAAGTTCAAAAACTGTTTTTGTTTCAAATGCTATAATTTCTTTCATTAAAATGCCAGAGCAGAATGAAATAATAAGACAAATATATACCCTCCCCCCTCTCAGCCATAACCCTTGCCTAACATGTGGGTGACTTGAAAATATTATCAAAGATGACAGCTTAATTTTTTTTCTAAATAGGCAGCCAATTTTTATTCTATGTCAGTATATGTTTTTTAAACATGATCTACATTAACACTAAATGACCATTATGGCCACACCCTGCATTAAGAACCTCCACCCTATACACTATATGAGTGTTTTGGCTTCGCCCTAGATTCAAATCCCTACACTGGGAAACATGAAATTTAAAATTTTGATAGATGGCTTTTTTTTCCTTTCTTTATATGCAGTCAGTTTTATTCAGAACCAGCAGAAGTAAAAAAGACGATTTTTAAAAATATTTAATGCATTAACACTATATGACTATTTTGGCCCCGCCCTAGAGTCAGAATCCCTACCTCGCGCGAAATTTATAATTTTGGTAAAGGGCTTCCTGGTCTACAAAATTATGAATTCAGTTTTCCTTACAGGTGTGTGGAAGTAGAAAAGATAATTTTTGAACAAGATATACATTTACACTATACATCCACTTTGACCCCGCCCTAGAGTCAAAACCCATACTCCAGGGGACATGTTATTTACAATTTTAGTACAGATGTGTGAGAGTAGAGAAGATTTTTAACATAATATGCATTAAAACTATATGGCCATATTGCCCCTCCCCCCTCCGGCCTGAACCCATGATCCAGGGGCCATGAATTTCACAATTTTGGTAGAGGAGTTCATGGACATCATAACCATGCATTAAGGATTTTTTACTTTCATGTGTGGGAGTAAAGAAGAAATTTTTTAAAGATTTAATACATTTTCACTATCTGGCTATATTGACTCAGCTCTTGGGCCTAAACCATGTCCCAGGGGTCATGAATTTCACAATTTAGGTATGGTCTGTCCCAAGTTATTGCTTCCATCACTTTTTGATGATTTTTATAAAAATACACATACATGTGAAAGAAGTACTGTTGAAATCGATGAAATGTAAAATATCCAAGATTTCTTCATTGACAAATTATCCTTTTTTTACTCATAAAAAATACAGGAACGAAAATAAATTTCTTACTGAGATTTATAATGGGAAATATTTACATCTTTTCTCCATTCGGAAGTTCTCGGGACACCTCGCGCAATTTTTCAGCGTTATCATCCGGGCTTATTAATGGCTGATGCAAAGCAAAATCCTCGTAGACTTTCTGTTTTGGGATGTGTATTGAAACCTGAAACTGTAGAGGGGGCGTTTCAAAACGAAAAAATCTGGACATTTTTCATATTAGTGGATGAACGTAGTTTGAGCACAAAGGTATTTATTATTATCGAAAAAGCAAGCGAAAAGTGGTGGAAGCAAAAACCCGAGAAAGACTAAAGAAGACTTCATGGACATCATAACCATGCATTTGGTTTTTAACATATATATATATGGGAGTAAATGAACAAGTGAAATTTGAGAGTCTGTCATTAAATTATCAGAGCTCACAATTTTTCTTGTAAACAAGGCTCGTGCCCTGTTTTTGTTTACATAGGTTCATATACCAGTAAAAAAAAAATCAAGCTGATTTGTCTATTTTTTACGGCGGCGTGGAAGGGCCAGATAAAAAAATAAATAATTCTTATTTGTTCGGACATATAAGCTATTTGTTCGGACGAATTACGATTTGTTCGGACGAATTAGGATTTGTTCGGAAGAATAAGTTATTTGTTCGGATGAATTAGCTATTTGTTCGGACGAATTAGGATTTGTTCGGACGAATTAGCTATTTGTTCGGACGAATTAAGATTTGTTCGGACGAATAAGTTATTTGTTTGGACGAATTAGAATTAGAATTTGTTCGGACGAATTAACTATTTGTTCGGACGAATTAACTATTTGTTCGGACGATTTAGGATTTGTTCGGAGGAATTAGGATTTGTTCGGACGAATAAGTTATTTGTTCGGACGAATTAGGATTTGTTCGGACGAATTAGCTATTTGTTCTGACAAATAAGTTATTCGTTCGGACTAATTAGCTATTTGTTCGGACGAATAAAATATTTGGTCTGCCTAAGTTAATTATTAGAACACACAGAGAGAGAGAGAGAGAGAGAGAGAGAGAGAGAGAGAGAGAGAGAGAGAGAGAGAGAGAGATATTTTATAACCATGGTTAGCAGATGTGAAATGTCTAAATCAGTTTACAAGCTCATGCTCAGATCCACGAAATTTTCCCGGTTGGGGCGGGGGTGATGAGTCTGAAAGAAATTTTGTTTGCCGCCCCCGCCCCCCGTCTAGATGCCCATTTTAGGCAACGCAGGTTTTCCCTAGTAACTAAAAATGATTTTGCGCTATGCCATAACAAATAATGCTACTTCAGCCCTTTAACAATAAAGTTGTGTGCCCCCCTCCTCCGACTCCCATTTAGATGCCTATGGAGATGCCCATTCTAGGCAAGGCCAGTTTTTCTTAAGAAACTAAAACAAAATTTCGCGCTATGCCATAACAAATAATAATCCTTCCGCCCTTTATCGATATGCCAAATTGTGACAGATTTGGAGACTTGAGCTTATATTCTGGCAGCAGAATATGTCAGATATTGTATAAATTATTATGTGTATCAAGATAACGCAACTCACATTTATGTTAAAGAAGTTTATGTGCATCATGCGCGGAGCTAGAGCTTGGACAATTCAAATTTCTTAACTAACATAGTAAAGTAACCAAAAAAGGCTTAGGGCCCCCGCTCGACAAACATAGATATCCCTTGGAACCCCCCTCCCCGCCCACAAAATTTTCTGGATTCGCACATGTGCATATATATGCATCAATTATGTCCGCGTATTTGATATAACTTATCAGTCTCTGTTGCACTTCAAAGACGTTTAAAAATCCTTAAATGGATTTCCGTGAATCATTTGGTGACATATTATATATTTTTATAGCCCATAATAGTAACAGTTGTTTCTAACTTACAACATGTAATTCATCATCAAAGCCGAAGAACGATATTTCTTTAATGGCAAACCTATCTAATTAATTCACTGTTGATTGTCAAATCACGTCAGAAACAGGTATATATACCCAACTTTTGACTATGTAAACAATGAAGTTACCCTTCGACGCTCCATTGAACATAAATCGCCGTTATCATCGCCGCTCCAATTAATACAGATCACCGTTATTAAATTTCAATTCAGTCTTATTTTACAGAATTCATTTTTAATCAAAATTATTGCGGCGGCGACCGCCTCTGTAGCCCCTGTTCCAACACTCTTGAAATATCAGTGACTAGTACATGTATAACATTGAGGTGTTTTCATTTGAGGAAAAACGACATTCTAGGAAAGGGGTGGCTTGATCACAGACCCTCTCCCCCTTCATCATCTATTTCATAGCCAGATCAGATAGTCTTATAAATTGCTCATCAAAAATGCTGTTTAATATAAATATAACTTATTCGTCCGAACAAATAGCTAATTCGTACGAACAAATCCTAATTCGTCCGAACAAATAACTTATTTGTCCGAAAAAATCCTAATTTGTCCGAACAAATCGTAATTCGTCCGAGCAATATAACTTATTTGTTCGAACAAATCGTAATCCGTCCGAACAAATCGTAATTCGTCCGAACAAATAACTTATTTGTCCGAACAAATCGTAGTTCGTCCGAACAAATAACTAATTTGTCCGAACAAATAACTAATTTGTCCGAACAAATACTAGCTAATTCGTCCGAACAAATAACTTATTCGTCCGAACAAATCCTAGTTCGTCCGAACAAATCGTAATTCGTCCGAACAAATAACTTATTCGTCCGAACAAATCATAATTCGTCCGAAAAAATAACTAATTCGTCCGAACAAATAGCTTATTCGTCCGAACAAATCCTAATTCGTCCGAACAAATAGCTAATTCGTCCGAACAAATAGTTAATTCGTTTGAACAAATCCTAATTCTAATTCGTCCGAACAAATAACTTATTCTTCCGAACAAATCCTAGTTCGTCCGATCAAATGTAATTCGTCCGAACAAATAACTTATTCTTCCGAACAAATAAAAATCTTTTTTTTTCACCGGCCCCGTAATTTTTTTTATTCATTTTAAGCGTAAATAAACAGTTTTTAACGTTTAACACATTCATGTTAGGTCTAAAATTGGACTTTTCACTTCAACTTTCAAAATGTAAACAACAGCTTTCTTTACATAGCAAACATTGTAAGCTCTGTAACTTGCTTATAACACAAAGAATGACTCTCAAAGTTTGGTTGCATATTAAAAATGCCATACTGAAGCATTGTTAAGATTAAAATCGGAAAAATAATTTTGATCAAAATCGTAAGCATGTCCCTTTAAGATGATATGTAAATTTTTCAGTTCAATATGCTTGTAAACAAATTCCATGGTCTGAACTTTTAGACTATTTGTATGATGACGGCATTTGTTTTGAATATTGTCAATAAGCCTATTACGAAGCTGGCTTATTTAATTTTCATCTTGTGCTAAATACGATAAATGACGAAAGATCAAAGTACTAGTGTTTTAGATTAATTCACTGGATAACTCTTTTTTATGAAAATTTTTAGTTTTATTACGATGATGCATTTAGTTTTTCTATTTTGAAATTCATTATCTTTTATGTAATCAAATGTAAATTTTTACTTTATTTAAAAAGTGTATAGCTGTTATATCCGGCAGAAATCCTTTGAATTTTGAATTTTTTGTCCCATTGGTTCAATGAATATAATGTCATACAGTACCGTAAATCTGGAAATTTTTACCGTAGATAAATTTTTAGCAAATTTGCGCGTGCTCTGCATTCTCAAAAAATTTTTTCCTAAAAAATAATCAACAATAAAAAAAAATGTAAGTAAAAATTTTGCCGAAGGCTGGTCTCTACTCCTTACTATATGAACCGGTGTCCGTAAGTAGTAGTCATTTAAAAAAAAACGCCTGTTTATATAACCAGGTAATTACACCCTACAACCCGCGTGTGGAGAAGGGCTTCACTCACCATTGATATCTTCGATTAACTGGCAGCATGTCTATCTTAAATTATTTTTCGAAAAAAGACAGACCAGTACTTTTAAACACAGATAATGACAACTCCATTGCTCGGAAACTCGTTAACGAGGAACTAAACGATGTGTACACTAACAGTGAAACCCCCAAGAAAAAACGAGGAAATTACACCGTCCTTAGTGAAGAAATGCGCGCAAAAGTGGCGACATTTGCAAACGAAAACGGTACTCCGAAAACCTTGAAGCATTTTGGAGATTTGAACTTAAAAGAATCCACCGTTCGCTATCTAAGAAAAACATACGTTTCTGCTCGTAAAAGAAAGTTAAATCTGGAGATCGAAGAGCTCCCGAGGAAAAAACGGGGTCGGCCGCTCATGTTAGGAGAAAGCCTAGACAATAAAGTTCAGGACTTAGTTAAAGAAATTAGAGATGCTGGTGGAATAATTAACAGTCGTATAATCCGCGCCATAGCGAAAGGTGTCGTGTTGGCAGAGGATAGGACGCTTTTGGCAGAAAATGGGGGGTGCATTGAAATAACTCGGCAATGGTCGCTCTCGCTTTTGAAGCGAATGAATATGGTGAAACGTCGTGGTAGCAGTACGGCTAAACCTGAAATCAAGAACCTAGAAGAACTGAAATCAAAATTTCTTGGAAAAATCGAAGAGCTTGTCACCAAGTATAAGATTCCACCACAGCTGATAATTAACTTCGATCACACAGGTGTTCATCTATTACCTGTCAGCCGATGGACAATGGCCGAGAAGGGGTGCGACAAAGTAAACGTGAAATCACGGGTAAGAAACAATTACATGTTAAAAATTAAATAATTAACCAGTATTTTTTTAGGCATTCTATATAAATACCCCTTTCAAATGCCGATTTATTCTATGTACCAGGACAGCTCCGATATGAGTAATGTTTAATTATTACAGGTGTTATGGCTGGGGCTTTGAGTGGAGATGTTCTACCGCCTCAGGTAATCTATAAGGGGAACCAGGTATTAAGCATTAATTATGCTAGGAAGTGCTGGCAGGAGACATGTATTGCTTATCCAATACTATCAGAATGATGTTCTCATTCAACTTTAAAATAAAAGGTTTAAATCACAATTCACTGCGTATTTAATGCAGGAAATATCTATAAAAACAGACTAACACTCCTCAGTCATCTGTCGCTAAAATAATCATCCACAGGGGCTCTGTTGTCGGATAGTGTTGTTCTTTTTCATTTGTTACCGAATACCAAAATGATGGAAATTGTGCATTAATTTAAAATGAAAAAAAAAACACCATTAAATCATATTACCTTGATTACATCTATAAGAACGATACAGTTTGATAGTAAAAAAAAACCCACAAAACTATTTTTGGCAAGAACAAAAACAATCGAACATTGAAGAAAAGGATGTGCAACAGATTTATATTTAATATCTTTAATTTGTTAAAAAAATAACTGTCATTGATTTCTTTTAAAAATAAGTCAAATGCCATAGAAATGATCTGATATATATATATATATATATATATATATATATATATATATATATTGATAAGGCATTCCCCTTACTAGGATATAGTTGTACACAACAAACAACAAACAAAAGTCTGCTGTTTATTATTCAATGATAAACAAAAGTAAAAACTGGTTTGTCATAGTTAGAACGGATAAGTAAAAACATATCAATTTAAGATATAAATGCGAGTATATCAAATGTACAAAGATCTTATAATTTATGTTTAACATGCTTCTTACCTTGTGATGAATATTGACACACAGAAATACACTAGTTTAATTTTTCTGTTCTCTCATTACAATTTTATTTTCACATCTAAATAGATTAGCATTCTCGTCCAATAATCAGATGAATATTATTGCATATGTGAAACCATACAGTTATATATAATAGTGTAAATGAGGATTTGAAAGCAAGATTATTAAAACATTTAAGAGAAAAAAGACATTAATTCTCTGATTGATAAATCACAATAATTTAAAGACTAACGAAAACGAACCCAAAATGTCAAAATTTATTAAAAGACAAAGATGCTTACCTTACATTTCCTGCCAAGAACTCTAGTAAACGAAGTATCCTGTTAATTATAAAGACATGCAATACATTGATATAAACGCTCTAATTTCAGATTTCGTAGAAGATCTTAATTCGCTGCTCGATTAAGCACAAACAGCCATTGTATTAATACAAGGAAAACAGATCGGTGTTTCAAATTCTATGGTTTTGAAAAGTATTTATCTGTTTTATTATTCTTTAAGGAGGGGCAATTTTATGAGAAGGTTCTCATGTCGTTGCCTCTCAGCTTCCTGCCTTCTTTTTTCATATATATTATCTGACCAGACCTAAATTAGAAAATTATCTTATAAAATTATTATCATCCTATAATCACATTTATATCGATACATATATGAGTTTAACTTATCAGAGTAGTGATTGAGAATGATGATTTAAAAACAAAATCAATAAAGTATATATGATCAGGGAAAAGGGGAAAATTATTAATGATCATTTTAGAATAAAAATACCTGGAATTTGAAAATACTCGAAATATACTATTTTACTCACGAACATATATGCAATTATGCAATTGGATTGCAAAAGAGACATGTATGATATAGGTAATAGATATTCTAGAATGCGAATTATGAAATAAAATTTCCAAGGAAATGTTTCAATCTTTGGGCATTATAAAACTATTGTTTTAATTTTTTTATGTTTAATGAGTGTTACATATACACCAATAACCAAACTATATCATTATTGATAAAATAAAATAATGTTATGATTTTTTAAGCGTATAAAAGTTTAAAAAACTACAAGAACCGGAAACCGGGGTACCAAAGATGGCTGGCATTTTACATGAATTTATTATTCACTTTTCAATACCACAGATGATGCATGTTATGTATTATGACAAGAGCAATAAGTGCTGTATCCGTCAATTAAGTTTCGTGATGTAATTGCATATAAAAAATTGATCGACAGAAAAACCCGAAACAACAGAGAATTTTAAAGAAAAGTTGGGCGGAAACTAATTATGTTGGGGATGAAATTTTGATACATAGACAATGCCAATGTCGATGACGATTTCTTTATTCTCTTAACTGCATTCTCTTAAATGTTTTTAGCGTTGAGAAAAATCGAATAAACAATAATTTATATGATAAAATACATGCATTAAAGGGTAAAATTAGAAAAACGTAAAAGAAGGAAGAAAAACTGACAATTAACCTAGAGAGCTAACTCTCTCAATTATAGTTTTAATGAATTTACAAAGATTCATTAACAAATTTTTATTATTAATATTAATTAGTTGTTGAAATGTGTAAAAATTTGGTTGTGTGTAGAAATATAATCGTATGTATTCAACTCTCTCATCTTTAACTGTTACATCTATACATTGAAATCAATAATGAAATTCGTCTCCTATCTCAATACAGTTACATATGGTACATTTGCGGTTTTCACGAGGTATATATATCATACAATCTACCTATCTCTATTAGCAATTTTGCATTAGCAGTTCTATAAGTACATAACATTTAATAGGCAGATCCATTAAGTGTTTTTGCCAAGGATAATAAGGTTTAATTTTTTTTTTATAGCTAATGCCATTTGATGAATTATACATTTCAATAATAAATGATTTCTTAAATTAATCTAAGTATATGAAAACAGTTTGTTTTCTTAAGGCGCTGCATATTTACATTTTCTTGGTAAAAAATAAAAGATAGACCACAATCATTCAATATTTTAACAATAACTTTAAATAAGGGTTTCTTTATTTTACCATTGCATATTGTAATTTTGACAAAACTTTATCATTTTGTGAAAAAAAATGCTCAAAGCTGCAATCATGCATTAAATGATATCTTCCCAGTTCCCCATAAACCATATAATTTGGTGTTAAAGACTTGACATCAATTCTCTGTATAGACCAAAAATACGTGACCACGCACAATCATGGAATTGAATTTTATCTCTCTGACTTGAAAGAGTGTTCGATATGAAGACTCTTTGTGGGTACATTTTTGACAGTACATGCTCAGTTTCCATAGCAACGACATTGAAACATTTTGCTCATGGCTAAAATGACATAAAGAGTACCTTCATATAAATAACTGGTGTGCTCCCTAAATGTATGAAGGTTTGATCATGACATTGGTTTAATTTTATAAACAAGTAATCAATGTATCTGTACACATAAATTGATTTCGGTTAAATGTACAGGAAACAATACGATCGGTTTGTGTTTCAAAAAGTCGAAAAGACCTATTGTTTTCGTTCTGTTTTATTAGGGCTTTTCGACTTTCGGTCGAAAAGACCTATTGTTATTCTGATGTTTATTAGGGCTTTTCGACTTTCGGTCGAAAAGACCTATTGTTATTCTGATGTTTCTTATTATTCTTATTCTCGACAAAGTTTCGTCAGCGATTTTTTGAAAACGGAAGACATATTAAAATAATTATGGAATAGTCTTATAGCACTTTTAAATGGCACGCGTATGTAAGGTTTTGGACTTCCGATTCCGGCACTTCTGGTTTTGACAAGGGAAATACTAAAAATTCATTGAAACACAAAATCTTTATTATTTTTTGAGTTAGAGCATTCACATTTAAGAATTAGATGTATCTTGTGTAGATGTACAAAATCCTAAGCGTAGGCATTTCTCTATCTCTTACCGTTTTTGAGATATTAGGGCACAAAATTGAGAAAAGGGGGGATGAAAAACAAAAAAAAAATTAAAAAACCTTAGGAATTTTAAAAGACGCCTAAACATTGTTAAGATACAAGTAATTAACATATATTCCAAGTTTCATTAAAAAATATTAAGTACTTCCGGTTTGATGAGCCTATAAAAATTGTCTATGGGAGTTTCAGTGTTAAACTAAAATCACGCGTCGTTCGTTTTCTCAAAAAGTTCTTAAGTGAATATTACAATTTTTAATCTGTATAATGACACACACAATGCGCAGACCGGAAAAGGTTTTAGGTAAACAATTCGAAAAAATAAGGGATCTGCAGGGGCCAACGTTCAAAACAGCCCTTTAGCTGTAACTTTTTTATTTTTTATCCGATTTTAAAAATCTTTTCGGTCTATTGTTTGGAATAAAGAGTAAGAGTACAATTTAAAAGTATGGTCCGAGGGGCCACTTTCCGACTCCTTATAGGGGTTTTAAAGGCTTAAAGATCACAACTTTTTTAAAGGTAAAAAAATATTCGAAAGAGTTATCTCGCTTTGCTCTAAGAATGTAAAGCATAAATACTCTCGGCATACCAAGTCCTGTGACCGAGAAATGAATACTTACTTTTATATGATTTTTTGAAAATATTCCTATAGAAATTAAAAGTATAGGTACTTGTAAAGCTCTGGAGTTATCTCTCTTTTAACACGACACTACTCATAAATTTTTACTAAGGCAATAGCTTTAAATAAGGCATTTAAAAAATGGAAAATCAATTAAAAATAATTTTTCTGACATTTTAAATAAAAAAGAAAAAAGGGGCTGTCGAAAAGCCCTTATTTTTTGTTGAAGACAAAAAGTTCTAGTTAGGGCTTTTCGACTTTCGGTCGAAAAGACCTATTGTTTTCGTCTTTTTTTATTATTATTATACTCGACAGATTTTTGTCAACGGTTTTTTAAAAACTGGAAGTAATATTGATACAGTTTTGCAATGGTGTTACAGCAAATCTATCAATCTATGGAATGTAAGGTTTTGGACTTCCGGTTCCGGTACTTTCGGTTTATACAAGGAAAATTGTAAAAATTAAATGAAAAGCAATACTTTGTTTACTTTTTGAGTTAGAACGTTCAACTTTTAGAATTAGATGCATCTTGTCTTGTTGTACAAAATTGTCAGGGTAGACAACTTTCTATATCTTACCGTTTTTGAGATATAAAGTCATAAACTTTAGATAAGGGGGGATAAAAAAACAAAAAAATTTAAATGACCATTAAAAATTTATTTCACGCCTAAACATTATTTAGATTGAAGTAATTAACATACATTACGAGTTTCATTAAAATATATTGACTACTTACGGTTTTATAGGTCAATGAAAATCGCTTATGGGAGTTTCAATGTTAAACAGAAATCACGCGTCGTTCGTTTTCTCAAAAAGTTTTCAAGTAAATGTTACAAGATTTTATTTGTATAATGGCACACACAATCCGCAGACCGGAAAAGGTTTTAGGTAGACAATTCGGAAAAATAAGGGGTCTGCAGGGGCCAACGTTCAAAACAGTCCTTTAGCTGTAACTTTTTTATTTTTCATTCGATTTTTAAAATCTTTGCGGTTTATAGTTCAGAGTAAAAAGTACAATTTAAAAATTATGGTCCGAGGGTCCACTTTTTGACTCCTTATAGGGGTTTTAAGGGCATAAATATCACCACCTTTGTAAAATTAGAAAATTTATTTAATTAGAGTTATTCCGCTTTGCTTAAAGAACGTATAAAGAGCAATACTCTCAGCATACCAAATCTTGGGTCCGAGAAATGAATGATTACTTTTATAGAATTATTTGAAATTATTTTTAACAATATTAAAAGTATATCTACTTAAACAGTTCTGGAGTTATCTTTCTTCTGACATTGCACTACTCATAAGTTCTTATTGAGGAAATGGTTATACTAATGCGTTGAAGAATTTGGGGAAAAAACTAGATATAATTTTTCTTCACATTTTAAATTAAAAAAAACTAAAAGGGGAGGTCGAAAAGCCCTTACTTTTTGTTGAAGACAAAAAAAGTTCTAGTTATTATTCTTTTTCTCAACAAAGTTTCGTCAGAGATTTTTTGAAAACAGAAAGACAAATTAAAACAATTATGCAATAGACTTATAGCACTTTTGAATGACACGCGTATGTAAAGTGTTGGACTTCCGGTTCCGGCATTTCCGGTTTTGATAAGGGAAATACTAAAAATTCATTGAAACAAAATATCTTTATCATTTTTTTTAGTTAGAGCATTCAAATTTAAGAATTAGATGTATCATATGTTGCTGTACAAAATCATAAGCGTAGGCATTTCTTTACATCTTACCGTTTTTGAGATATTAGGGCTCAAACCTGGGAAAAGGGGGATGAAAAACAAAAAAATTAAAAAAACCTTAGGAAATTTATAAGAGGCCGAAACATTGTTTAGATAGACGTATTTAACATATATTCCAAGTTTCATTAAAAAATATTGAGTACTTCCGGTTTTATGAGTAGATGAAAATCGTCTATGGGAGTTTCAATGTAAAATTAAAATCACGCGTCGTTCGTTTTCTCAAAAAGTTTTTAAGTAAAAACATAACAATATTTCAGATTTATAATGGTACACAAAATGCGCAGACCGGAAAAGTTTTTGGGCAGACAATTCGAATAAATAAGGGATCTGCAGGGGCCAACGTTCAAAACAGCCCTTTAGTCGTAACTTTTTTATTTTTTATCCGATTTCCAAAATCTTTTCAGTTTATTGTTAAGAATAAAGAGTACAGTCTTAAAATTATGGTCCGAGGGGCCACTTTTTGACTCCTTATAGGGGTTTAAAGGGCTTGAAAATGATACCTTTTAAAAACTCAAAATTTT
The DNA here is from genome assembly GCA_020458035.1 of Magallana ariakensis. Lineage (NCBI taxonomy): Eukaryota > Metazoa > Mollusca > Bivalvia > Ostreida > Ostreidae > Magallana > Magallana ariakensis. The sequence continues at coordinate 20,241,296 of CM035814.1, read as the reverse complement.
AGTTTGAAAGAATTATCTCGCTTTGCTATAAGAATTTAGACCATAAATACTTTGGGCATACCTAATTTTGTGTCCGAGAAATGAATACTTTTTTAATATGTATTTTTGAAAATATTCCTCTAGAAATTGAAGGCATAGCTACATGTAAAGTTCTGGAGTTATCTTTCTTTTGACGTTCCACTACTCACAAGTTCTTATTTAAGCAACTGGTTACACCAAGTCATTAAAAAGTTGGGAAATAAATTAAAATTATTTTTTTCTGTCATTTTAAATAAAAAAGGGAAAACGGGGCTGTCGAAAAGCCCTTACTTTTTGTTGAAGACAAAAAAGTTCTAGTTTTAGCTTATCATTGTAATTATCTTTTCACGCCTTTAAACAACGTATTACCATGTTGGATAATCCTTCTCACCCAATATTCACAAAAAAAGTTCTAGTAATTATTATTCTTCTCGACAAAGTTTTGTCGGCGATTTTTTGAAAATGGAAGACAAAATCAAAAATTTAATGTTAAATTCTTGTAGCAATCGTTTGTTTTTCCCGTATTTCCCTTTTTGGACTTCCGGTTTATATACTTCCGGTTTACACATGCAAATACAAAATATTAAAAGGACCCTTGTATCTATTTTATTTTTTTTTATTATAAATTAAGAAATTTTGAAATTAGATAGTTCAAACTATGATATACAAAATTGTAAAGAGACAACTTTTTTTAAAGGAAGGTATGGGAAATGTTAAAACTGTCATAATTATCATATGTTTTAAGTTTTATTCAAAACAATTGAGAACTTCCGGTTTTATAAGTTGATAAAAAATCGTCTATGGGAGTTTTAATGTTAAACTGAATTCACGTGTGCCACGTTTTCTCAAACAGTTTTCAAGTAAATATTTTCATATTTAATGTAAATAATGAGAGACCTGATACGTAGACCTGAAAAGGTTTTGGGATTAAAATTTAAAAAAATTAGGGATCTTGAGGGGTCAAAGCTGAAAACAGCCCTTTAGCTGTAGCTTTTTTATTTTTCATCCGATTTTTAAAATCTTTTCGGTTTTTAATTTGGAGTAAAGAGTACAATTTTAAAATTTTAGTCCGATGGGCCACTTTTTGACTCCTTTGAGTTTTAAGGGCGGGAATATTACAACTTTTTAAAAGTTAAAAAATTAATTTAGAAGGAGTTATCTCGCTTTGCTTAAAAAAAATGTAGAACATAAATACTCTAGGCAAACCAAGTTTTCTGTCTGAGAAATAAATACTTTTTTTTTAATGATTTTTTGAAAATATTCTTTTAGAAATTAAAATTATATTTACTTTTAAAGTTCTGAAGTTATCTTTCTTTTGCGGTGCATTACTTATAGTTCTTATTTAGGTGAACTGATTATACCAAGGCGTTGAACAATTAGGGAAAAAAAAAATAGATATGATTTTTCTGATATTTTAAATAAAAAAGGGAAAAGGAGATGTCGAAAAGCCCTTACTTTTTGTTGAAGGCAAAAAAAGTTCTAGTTTTAGCTTATCATTGTAATTATCTTTTCACGCCTTTGAACAACGTATTACCATGTTGGATAATCCTTCTCACCCAATATTCAAACGCCATATGTGTGACCATAAAAATCACGTGTAGTGAGAATGACAGTATGATACTATATTTATTAAATTAATTAAATTTATTAAATTATTTATTAGTTTTCCAAAAATAAATAATCTTCTTTATTCCTTAAGCATAAACGTATTAGAACGTGAAGACATCACCTCAAATGTTTGAAGACACAATGTCTTTTCAAACATGAATAACACAATTTTGAATTATCAGATTATTAGTGTATGGCAATGGTAAATAGTTTCAACCAAACGATTTGGCAATTAAAAAACAAAGAGCTATAAATGGCCATTTCAAAGTTGATGATTGTCATGATCTTTTATACTTATGGATAACGGACATAACATATGTAATTTGTTTTATTGTTGTATGATAAAAACAACGAACTTTTTATGTATTCGTCTCATATTTTACACGTAAACGTACACGTTTGAATTACCAATAAGTGTTAAATATTTAAGATATGTTCAACTACGCTTTGTTAGACATCTAGACACATATAGAGTTATTATACCCCCCGCAAACGAAGTTTGGGGGTATATAGGAATCACCCTGTCTGTCCGTCCGTCTGTCCGTCTGTCTGTGCAAAATTCGTGTCCGGTCCATATCTTTCTTATGGAGAAACATTGGAAGTTCATACATCACACAAAGATTGCTTATGACCTGAGGGTGTGTCATGACCTTGACCCAAGGTCATTTGGGCAAGGTCAAGGTCATTGTTTAAAAAAAATGCTTCATTCCTGTCTTGTTTTCATGGAAATGATTAGAAGGTAAAATTTGACACAAAGCTTGCATGTGTCAGGTCATATAAAATTAATTGTTAGATTATCATCCCCACCTGCCCATCTGGAAATTGCCCGCCCTGATGTATTTTCTCTTTTTTGTGGAAAAAAAAAATTCGGAAAAAAATCGGGCTCGGGATACCAAAAATTCAAAACATTTAATGGCTGCTTGACATGTGGATTACGGTTTGATTTCAGTCAAGTTTGTTATCATAAGGATGCAAATGTCTTCATGCATTAACAGTTAAATTGAAATAAATGGAATTTAAATAATAGAAATTGGTTTGTGTACTCATATTAGCATTAACAATTTAAAAAAATGAGCAGTTGTTATTGATAGGACATGAACGGTTGATGAGATAGCATCCATCATTTTCTATAATAGAAAAATACTTGAGTTATGATTTTTTTTCTTTAGCGGGGAGTATCAATCGTGAGCTTGCTCACAGTACCTCTAGTTATTTATGCCTTTGAATGTGAATTGTAAACGTATTACACTTGGCTGTGTATTCTATTAAGCTTTCTTTGGCAAAAATAAGATTCCGCTAAATCAAGTACACAGTTAATGCCATTCATATATGTATAAGAATAGTTGCATCTACAGATACGGTTACTCAAATGTACGCTATCTTGTTGAAAAAACAATATCCGCAAATTAGCGTTCACGCCAAATACGAGGGATATTCAATTAATAATTAGTAGGGATGTCAACTAGTATTCGAGTACTCGACTATCGCTCGGTCACATCGATCATCGACTAAAATTTTCTTAGTCGATTACTCGTAATAATGTATAGAATAAATTATTTATTTTTTCTTAACGCGGCAGTTTTTGTTCTACGAATGTAGATAACAGTTTTTTTTCTCGACATGTTTGATCCGTAAGTTACACTCTTTTCCATCGATGTCCCTGGCGTATTTTGAAGCGGGTAATAATTTATCTCTTTTGATTTACTTGGGCTGACATGTACTTGAGAACAATTAATAGTCTGTGTTTCTTCTAATCAGTAAATTATTGGTTCAGATGTTTGTATAATCAAAAAATTAATCATATCGTTAATTATCTCAAGGCGTTTGTTTTTATAATAATTAACCTTTGATTGTTGATAAGGCACGGACAATGACTTAGTGGAACAGGTCACTGATTTGCTTAAGATGATATGGAGCACAATTATATCTAAGCGTCACAAGAAAAAAAAGGAAAAGCCAGTGCATTTTCAAACGGATATTTAGATAAAATACTTTAAAAATAAAATTTATTTTAAATCAAATACATTTAGTTAATATAATCATACATTTTTAAATGTTCTTTAGTTTAAAATAAAATGTTTGTGGCAGTAGCATTATTTCATTTTTTTAAAAAGACTCACAGTTTCAAATAAATCATCGAGTACTCGACTACCGCTCGACTAAAGCCTCCGATTAATAGACTAAGCCTACCGAGTAAAATTGACATCCCTAATAATTAGACTTTTGCTATAATCGTCAAAAATATATACCTCCCATTTTTGTATTCGTATTCCCTTATGATAATCACCCTTAACTTCAACCCACTTATAAAGTGTTTTTATCCAGTTCTGGAATGTGCCTCTGTACTTTGAAAGAGGCATGGTCACCAAACACTGAAAAACCGCTAAACCTAGTGCGGAACGGTAGTGAAAACAGCGTCAAGATTGCAATTTGCTCTTTTTAGGTGACAGAAAAGACACTTGATGATTCATCTAATGAATACTTAGGGTAGTCTAATTTTTATCTTCCATTTTCAAGCAAATAGTCATGTGGCTACTTTGCATCGTGCACAGGAGCAATATTATGTAAAAGTTTGATCCCTCTCATTTCTGACTGTGGTCATCGGATTTTGTATAATTGTTGTACATCAGATAATGTTTTATGAATATAAACACCTTTTGGGACACATTCTATCATTAAAATTAAAGACAATTGCGTACAGAACCTTCGTTGCTGCTTCCCGCGTTTTGCAATCGTAGGTTGTTTGCTCTGTTTTGTGAGCAATATTTTATTTCTGTTTTCTTTCAGGTTCATAACAATGGAAGCACCCCCCCCCCCTGTAATAATTTTATATAAACATCTTTTGTCACACTTTCATAAACTTTCAGTATTTTATTTTCAATTTGCAATCGCTTCGATTTTGTTCATCATTCAGTATGTTGGGGATCTACCTCGCAGAAGCCTTCCTGAGACCTAAATATTCTTTTAAAATCTTAAAAACGCTACCCTATTGAATGTTCATTATTTTTGCAATCTGATTTTCAGTAACTATTCCATATCTGTCAATGATGATTTTCGCTAATGCGATTGATTAACATTTGTCGAAATGTTAAATGACATTAAACATTTCGACAATAGTAAGCTCAAATCAAGCGTAAAACAGAGTACATGTCGTGTCACTATTTATAGAATAGCCCTCGAATAATACGTTTACAGTATGATTGCAGCTTTGTTATTTGGTTCGTACCTGCTTTATTCGATACTGTATTTGAGATCTGCATGAGTTTTTGCTAGCTGAATAATTCTATATTTCCGATCAGATTCACTTAGATCTTTTTACATTGATTACATCTTCATCATTGCGTGTAGTTTTTTTTATTAGAGTGTCAGTTAGCATAGTAAACACCTTTTTGTACAGTGTTATCTTCTTTCTCAGTCCCTTTCATCTCAAATTAATTATGTACATATTTTTTTGGGGTTTTTTTTTCAGAGCGCCATTTAATTTTATGTTATATTGTTCAATCAAAAAGGAGAAACTGTTAATTATCGGATCACGAACACATGCAATAGATTCTACGTATTTTACTAAAATACCATTGGTCAAAGCAATTTAATCATAATAGCATTTGTTTAAAGATATGGTTTATTCTTGATTTTGATGTGAAGTTATTGAAACCCTTCTTCAGAACTAATATCAGGATTTTTAATTGATATATAGTAAGTTTCAAAATCTTTGTTTGTCAATGATTTAAAATTATCCATTTAAAAATAATAGCAATGCATTCGACGTAAAAAAAATCTTATTCTAAAAATTACGTTTGCAACACTTATCCTGTATGTCACATAAATCATATAAAATATTTTTATTACTATTTGTATTGAAATGCAATGACGTTCTCTATCTTGAGGGACACTAGATAATTAGTATTTGATTTATTGTGAATATGAGTTTTTTTCTCTTTATTAATTAGATTAAGAACAAGAACGAACAAAACAGGAAAACTATAATAAAGGCAGATTTTCAACAAGCATACAGAGACAAAAGCAAAGGAATACGGACGTTCTTTTAAAGACATGTCTATAAATGAAAGCGAGCACGACGCTATGTTTAAGAAATATATCAAGATATACGAAGAACTGTCAATGGCGGATGCTTTTGTTAAAATTGCCTACAAGTACCGAGATTTCTACGGGGAGTCGGGATTGATATTTGTCCACTATGTCACTCCATACTTCTGGGTGTTTCCTCTCATCGCGTCGATCCTACTGATAATGAGTTTTAAAAGACTGAATCTGTTTGGACCGACGCAGAAATGCCTGGTCACTGTTATGGTGATTGATGTTTTCTTTCTTTTATTAGTTGGTTTGAAAGACCTAATATTTAATGCTTTAAACTGGAATCATGGTTTTATTGAGTACAAAGTCTGTATGTTTATGTTGATTTTCGTTCGTATTCAAACTGTCATTCACGGAACTTCGCTTTGGGTCAAATCACTGATGCTCATCCATAAAGTTTTGATGTTTATTTCTCCTTTTAAATTCAGACAACTGAATTTAAAATTCATTTTGCTTTTGTTTCTTTTTGTTCATCTGCTTATTGTTATTTTGTTTTGTACAATTTTAATTAAAACACCAATTTCAAGGTTTCCCACCGTGCAAGAATATTTGCCAGGGATGCCATTGCAAATAATTGATGCATGCGTCACGGTGAATGAAGAAGAGTTCTTTGTTGGGATATTTTACAGCTTGATAAATTGGATTAGCTTTTTTTCTCAAATTGTTTACTTTACTACATTGCCAATTTGTATTCAATTTGTCTGTACAATTCTTTTAATATTTATGGTACGGAAAGAAATCAATAGGTTGTCTCATTTAAGGTCAACTTCAAGAGCTTTGAAGAACTTGAATTACTTGATTTTAATCAAGGTTCATATATACTTAGGTATTTCCTTTATCATACAAGAGGCTCCAATTTATGTCGCATTTATCTTAACAAACGTGAGCTGGGGAGAAAAAAATATGCAAACCACAAATTCAATTATTTTGATTTATATGTACCAAACTTTCGCGATCGGAAAACCTATTGATCTGTTGATTTATGCAAGCCTCAGTCAAAAGGTCAAATCTGAGCTTATGAATATTATTTGTTGCAAAAGACAGCGAAATAATAATAAGCGTTAGCATGGTGACCCGATTTTAAATAAATGATATTACTGGTATTACTACTATATATTCTCAATAACTGGTCGTTGTTATATAAGTAGAGTTTCGTGTTATTTTCTATTCATTTACGTTTATTATTTGAACTGCGTTTAAAATTAAGACATATGTCTAATTTGTGCTTATTAATACCTTTGTTAGATGCAATCAGCTCTAGACAACCAATTTTGACTTTTTAAATACAAAAATCATGCTATGTTTTCATATATGACTTTGGTCTATAGTCGGTCAAATCCAATTTATGCTCGCAGAGAATCAAATAAGTCCTAATTTAATTGTGGTATTTCGCCAAAATTCTCACGAAAGCCAGAGCGCGGCTATATGCATGGTCATTTTGAGCAACAATTACACGTGTCCATGTAGTTCATGTTGTTTCAGAAAATGCAATACAAAATAGGTTGTTCAGGCGTTGTTTTCTTTAAATTCAATCATGTCTTTGGTAAAGATTTGCGATATCTATGTGATTGTTAAAAATGTTGTAATGGGTAAGACGATGCGAAATCCCAAGAACTAGTATCTATTGAAAAAAATACTAATTAAACTTATAAGAATATTCTAAACGTAATAGTTGTTGATTTTCTTGTTTTGATATTAGTATTTTCAGTTGTTGTAACTATCGTTTTTTTTTTTGATCGTCTAATGTAAGCTTGCCATAGTTTGGGAAGTAAAAAAAAAGACACATTAAAAAGCATTTTACAAAAGACAACTTGACTAAGATTTTTTTATGAGCAGCTTTTCAAAAATGTGGAGGAACAAATAACCGATTTTCAGTTGCCAAATGTTGTGCTAAAGCGAATATATGCTTTGTTGAATGCGTATCGCCTGCATAATGAAAAGCGTCATATTGTTTTCACTTTGAACGAAATATTGTGTTTTTTGTTTAAGAATTTGATGTTTATATATATTTATATATTTATTATACCTCTGTGAATATTTTCTACGTAAAATTACAATGAATAAACATGCTATCCTATCTAACCGTGAAATAGTTTCCGTGCTATCTGCCCATGGTGAATAGTCATCGAAACTATTCACCAGCGGCATTCGTTTTCCCTCATTTTTAAACTCTGACGTAATCCGATCGCTGCATTAAATTCAAAGTCCGATAACTCTAATTTGTTTAGCATCAAGAAATTCCGCATCGCCGACAAATAATGTTTTCTTCGGTATAATAAAATACCTATTTGCTGACTATTCGGACGATAGCAAGTTTATTGTCCCCCTCGACAGCAACTATTTCCATCGGCTTCGCCTCGTGAAATAGTTGCTGTCTTGGGGGACAATAAACTTGCTATCGTCCTCATAGCCAGTATATATATATATATATATATATATATATATATATATATATATATATATATATAAAGCACAGATTAAAGTCAACAACACTAGGTATCTTTAGAGTGTCGGATCTAATATATAGATACTAAGTCAGTAAACTGAATATATAGAGCACTAAAAATGGCTAACGACACGAATAATTGATTTTGTCAATATCAATTATTCGTGTCATTAGCCATTTTTAGTGCTTTATATATAAATATATTTTTGTATTGTATTATAATTTAATTTCAAGTTGAATTTGAAAGGTTACTTTCATTTTTCTCAAATTTTACAAACGTCAATTTAATACATGGGTGTAATTAAATCTATGGAAAAAGCATCTTTCGATAAATAATGCACCATAAAAATTATTTGTTATTGTAAAACTTGAATTTGCAAATGCTTAAATTTTTAACGGACTACCACTTCCGTGAAATTTGAATTTCAATATACAGTGGAATCATTATTGTTCGTGGGGGACCAATGTTCGTGGCTTTCGTGGGTAACCCTTGCCCACGAATTTTACATCTCTTAGAACCTATACACAGTGATTTGTTTCATATTTATCAAAATTATCATGATTACACTACCAACGAAATTACGTCCCCACGAACGAAGAAAATTTTGGCTACCCACAAACATTAACATTAACCCCCACGAATAATAATGATTCCACAGTAATGTTATAAGAAGATGAAGAACCAAACAGTAATAACTGTGTCTAATGATACTTACAGAGAACATTTGAACGAATCTTATTAAGCTGTCACAGATCTTGAAAAATACGTGGGACTTACGGAAATAAACTTACGTCTAAAATGTGACTAATAAACATTGTTTATAATTAATTTTAAAAAGATCGAATGTAGCGTTTTTTGCATAAAAACTACATTAGCAAAACTCTGGACAGTAATATAATGGTAATATAGTAACGCGACTTCAAAAACTTGAATGTGGAACTGCAATGTCTATTATGACGTCATAGTTAGATTTAGCGAAAAAAAAGTAATATGCAACATAGTAGATAATATACAATTCAATACATGATTATTACAGTTAGTTCAATTTGAGTTTAAAACTCTTTTACTTTTCTTTGAACATTAGTGTCACTCAACAGTTTGTAAAACGGAAATATGTTCAACTGTTTATTGCCGCAAATCTCCAAATGCCCACTTAACGGTATCCGTCGATAATCCAGGGTGTTCATATGTTGTTTATGCACACGCACACGGGCCCGAAGTGGATTGCAATATAGTACTCGTTGCAGCCTGGAAATGTTATTACATATAAAACATTCTAAGTGTCACACGACATGTCCGTCTTTACGATGAATTCTTTTCCGTTGAAGTCGTACTTAGGTCTCTGTAATTTGGCGACAGGTCCTGCATCGTAGGTTACTACACTTAGTTACTGTGTGTTTGTTTTTAAAATGGGAAGTACACAATATTCGTTTTAGATTTTTAGGCTGAAGTCTGCTGTTAATGACGTTCACACCTTTGAAAATTTCTTTCGTGGATTAGTCGTTTATGAGGATTATTTTATTGATGAATTATTTGAGTTATGTTCTGATTTCTTGTTTTAAAGGTATGTACAAATGGAATAATATCATTTTTTCCGAATGTTTACTGGCTAATAATTCCGATCTATCATATTTCCTGTCTTTACTTATTCCGTCGACCTTCGGGATAACCTTGGTTAGTGAGGTAATGTTTGAGTTCCTTGAGGCGTATATCTTGGGTGTTTACATCGCTCACAATGGTACAAATATGTCAAACTAAATTATAGGGAATATGGAATAGCAGTTTTTATATTTGAGGGTGACACGAACTAAAATGATTTTTATATAAACATCTTTTGTCACACTTTCATAAACTTTCAGTATCTTATTTTCAATTTGCAATCGCTTCGATTTTGTTCATCATTCAATATGTTGGGGATCTACCTCGCAGAAGCCTTCCTGAGACCTAAATATTCTTTTAAAATCTTAAAAACGCTACCCTATTGAATGTTCATTATTTTTGCAATCTGATTTTCAGTAACTATTCCATATCTGTCAATGATGATTTTCGCTGATGCGATTGATTACCATTTGTCGAAATGTAAAATGACATTAAACATTTCGACAATAGTAAGCTCAAATCAAGCGTAAAACAGAGTACATGTCGTGTCACTATTTATAGAATAGCCCTCGAATAATACGTTTACAGTATGATTGCAGCTTTGTTATTTGGTTCGTACCTGCTTTATTCGATACTGTATTTGAGATCTGCATGAGTTTTTGCTAGCTGATTAATTCTATATTTCCGATCAGATTCACTTGGATCTTTTTACATTGATTACATCTTCATCATTGCGTGTAGTTTTTTATTAGAGTGTCAGTTAGCATAGTAAACACCTTTTTTGTACAGTGTTATCTTCTTTCTCAGTCCCTTTCATCTCACATTAATTATGTACATATTTCTTTGGTTTTTTTTTCAGAGCGCCATTTAATTTCATGTGATATTGTTCAATCAAAAAGGAGAAACTGTTAATTATCGGATCACGAACACATGCAATAGATTCTACGTATTTTACTAAAATACCATTGGTCAAAACAATTTAATCATAATAGCATTTGTTTAAAGATATGGTTTATTCTTGATTTTGATGTGAAGTTATTGAAACCCTTCTTCAGAACTAATATCAGGATTATTAATTGATATATAGTAAGTTTCAAAAACTTTGTTTGTCATTGATTTAAAATTATCCATTTAAAAATAATAGCAATGCATTCGACGTAAAAAAAAACCAACAACATCTTATTCTAAAAATTACATTTGCAACACTTATCCTGTATGTCACATAAATCGTATAAAATATTTTTGTAACTTTTTGTATTGAAATGCAATGACGTTCTCTATCTTGAGGGACACTAGATAATTCATATTTGATTTATTGTGAATATGAGTTTCTTTCTCTCTATTAATTAGATTAAGAGCAAGAACGAACAAAACAGGAAAACTATAATAAGTGCAGATTTTCAACTAGCAGAGACAAAGCATAAGAATACGGACGTTCTTTTAAAGACATGTCTCTAAATGAAAGCGAGTACGACGCTATGTTTAAGAAATATATCAAGATATACGAAGGACTGTCAATGGCGGATGCTTTTGTTAAAATTGCCTACAAGTACCGAGATTTCTACGGGGAGTCGGGATTGATATTTGTCCACTATGTCACTCCATATTTCTGGGTGTTTCCTCTCATCGCGTCGATCCTACTGATAATGAGTTTTAAAAGACTGAATCTGTTTGGACCGACGCAGAAATGCCTGGTCACTGTTATGGTGATTGATGTTTTCTTTCTTTTATTAGTTGGTTTGAAAGACCTAATATTTAATGCTTTAAACTGGAATCATGGTTTTATTGAGTACAAAGTCTGTATGTTTATGTTGATTTTCTTTCGTATTCAAATTGTCATTCACGGAACTTCGCTTTGGGTCAAATCACTTATGCTCATCCATAAAGTTTTGATGTTTATTTCTCCTTTTAAATTCAGACAACTGAATTTAAAATTCATTTTGCTTTTGTTTCTTTTTGTTCATCTGCTTATTGTTATTTTGTTTTGTACAATTTTTATTAAAATACCAATTTCAAGGTTTCCCACCGTGCAAGAATATTTGCCAGGGATGCCATTGCAAATAATTGATGCATGCGTCACTGTGAATGAAGAAGAGTTCTATGTTGGGATATTTTACAGCTTGATAAATTGGATTAGCTTTTTTTCTCAAATTGTTTACTTTACTACATTGCCAATTTGTATTCAATTTATATGTACAATTCTTTTAATATTTATGGTACGGAAAGAAATCAATAGGTTGTCTCATTTAAGGTCAACTTCAAGAGCTTTGAAGAACTTGAATTACTTGATTTTAATCAAGGTTCATATATACTTAGGTATTTCCTTTATCATACAGGAGGCTCCAATTTATGTCGCATTTATCTTAACAAACGTGAGCTGGGGAGAAAATAATATGCAAACCACAAATTCAATTATTTTGATTTATATGTACCAAACTTTCGCAATCGGAAAACCTATTGATCTACTTATTTATGCAAGCCTCAGTCAAAAGGTCAAATCTGAGCTTATGAATATTATTTGTTGCAAAAGACAGCGAAATAATAATAAGCGTTAGCATGGTGACCCGATTTTAAATAAATGGTATTACTGGTATTACTACTATATATTCTCAATAATTGGTCGTTGTTATATAAGTAAAGTTTCGTGTTATTTTCTATTCATTTACGTTTATTATTTGAACTGCGTTTAAAATTAAGACATATGCTAGTATTACATATTGGTCACTATGATACTTATGTATACTGTGGTTTCATCAATATTCGTTGAATACTAATTTTCGTGGATTTCGTTGTTAACGTGATTCACGAAATTAAATGTTCATTGAAGTGCAATTTCTATTAACATTTTGTATTGATAGGGTCATTGGCCACGAATTTACGTATCCTTGAAACTGTGATTTTCACTTTATACACAAAAATTGATACCCTTGAATATTATTGAAACCACAGTACCTAGATACTGCGCAATTAATTGTGGTAATGATAACTAACAGAACGAACTCTGTGACTCTTGTAGCACTGCGTAGTATTCCTAAATGATGTTATGAAACCAGGTGCATAATACGGGCATAATAATATCCAAATTGAGAGTTTATAAACAAATTGTCATATTTGGCGATTCTGTGTCTGCATCGATAGTTCTGATACTCTATATTGAGTCATGTATTGCTTATTCTATTCAACCTTTGTAACCTTTTAACCATGTATGAATGAATTTATTATGAGTAAGCGATGCATGATACCCAGGTGGGGGACTCAGAGACTCGGATTCTGAGACTCAAAACCCGCATCACAATATTCTTTCTGACAGTTTTGACAGTTTTGTTACTTTATTTAGAAATAAAATTTAACTGTGGAATTTTAACACTAAATGTTCACTCATGATCATCGTAGATGGGCCGGACTGGTCAGAACTGTCAATCATAAGTAAAATGTTATATATACTCATGTAAAATGATGTAAAATGTATCTTTGATTTGGGCTGCTTTCAATTGACTATACGATCACGCTGATAAATAAACTACTTGGTAACCAACAATTGGACTTGGTCATTATTAAGGAGGAAGGTTTACACTACCCTATATTCTCAATAAGTGGTTGTTCTTATAAAAGTAGAGTCTCGTGTTATTTTCTATTCATTTACGTTTATTATTTGAACTGCGTTTAAAATTAAGACATATGTCTAATATGTGCCTATTAATATCTTTGTTAGATGCAATCAGCTCTTGACAAGCAATTTTGACTTTTTGAATACAAAAATCATGCTTTCACATATGACTTTGGTCTATAGTCGGTCAAATCCAATTTATGCTCGCAGAGAATCAAATAAGTCCTAATTTAATTGTGGTATTTCGCCAAAATTCTCACGAAAGCCAGAGCGCGGCTATATGCATGGCCATTTTGAGCAACAATTACACGTGTCCATGTAGTTCATGTTGTTTCAGAAAAGGCAATACAAATTAGGTTGTTCAGGCGTTGTTTTCTTTATATTAAATCATGTCTTTGGTAAAGATTTGCGATATCTATGTGCTTGTTATAAATGTTGTAATGGGTAAGACGATGCGAAATTCCAAGAGTATAAAAAGAACTAGTATCTATTGAAAAAAATACTAATAAAACTTATAAGAATATTCTAAACGTAATAGATGTTGATTTTCTTGTTTTGATATTTAGTATTTTCAGTTGGTGTAACTATCGGTTTTTTTTTGGTCGTCTAATGTAAGCTTGCCATACCTTGGGAAGTTAAAAAAAAGAGACATTAAAAAGCATTTTACAAAAGACAACTTGACTAAGATTTTTTTTAAGAGCAACTTTTCAAAAATGTGGAGGAACAAATAATCGATTTTCAGTTGCCAAATGTTGTGCTAAAACGAATATATGCTTTGTTGAATGCGTATCGCCTGCATAATGAAATAAATAATAAAGAAATTTGGTGTTTTTTATTTAAGTTAGAGAAGTTTGTAAATGGAATTTGATGTTTATATATATATATATATATATATATATATATATATATATATATATATATATATATATATATATAAAGCACAGAATAAAATCAACAACACTAGACATCTTTAGAGTGTCGGATCCAATAAATAGATACTAAGCCAGTAAACTTAATATATAAAGCACTAAAAATGGCTAACGACACGATAATAAAAATGCACCATAAAAATTATTTGTTATTGTAGAACTTGAATTTGCAGATGCTTAACTTTTTTATGGACTTCTACTTCCGTGAAATTTGAATTTCAATATACAGTGGAATCATCATTGTTCGTGGGGGACCAATTTTCGTGGCTTTCGTGGGTAACCCTTGCCCCCGAATTAACATCTCCAAGAACCTATACACAATCATTTGTTTCATATTTATCAAAATTATCATGATTACACTACCAACGAAATTACGTCCCCACGAACCAAGAAAATTTTAGCTACCCAAGAACATTAACCCCCACGAATAATAATGATTCCACAGTAATGTTATAAGAAAACCCTGATGAAGAACCAAACAGTAATAACTATGTCTAATGATACTTACAGAAATCATTTGAACGAATCTTATTAAGCTGTCACAGATCTTGAAAAATACGTGGTACTTACGGAAATACACTCACGTCTAAAATGTGACTAATAAACATTGTTTATAATTAGTTTTAAAAAGGTCGAATGTAGTGCTTTTTGCATAAAAACTACCTTAGCGAAACTCTAGACAGTAATATAATAGTAATATAGTAACGCGACGTCAAAAACTTGAATGTTGCTCGTTTCGCCAATATAGTACTCGTTGCAGCCTGGACACGTTATTACATATAAAACATTTTAAGTGTCACACGACATGTCCGTCTTTACGATGAAGTCTTTTCCGTTGAAGTCGTACTTAGATCCCTCTGTAATATGGTGACAGGTCCCACATCGTGGGTTTCTACACTTAGTAACTGTTTGCTTGTTTTCAAAATGGGAAGTGCACGATATTCATTTTAGATGTTTAGGCTAAAGTCTGCTATTATTGACGTTCACATCTTTGTAAATTTCTTTCGTGGATTAGTTATTGATGAGGATGTTATTTTATTGATGAATTATTGGAGTAATGTTCTGATTTCTCGTTTTAAAGGTATGTACAAATGGAATAATATCATTGTTTTTTTTCGGATGTTTACTGGCTAAAAATTACGATCTATTATATTTCCTGGCTTTACTTATTTCGTCGACCTTCGGAATAACCTTAGTTAGTGAGGTATTGTTTGAGTTCCTTGAGGCGTATGTCTTGGGTGTTTACATCGCTCACAATGGTACAAATACGTCGAGCTAAGTTATAGGAAATATGGAATAGCAGTTTTTGTATATTGAGGGTGACACGAACTAAAATGAAGATATTGATGTGTGTCAGTTGTTTTGTAGTATGTATCAGTAAAAAGTTGTGAATTCTGTTTTATATTCTTTCTAAAGAAAATTCTATGTTGGGATCAAGGTTGTTCAGTTGATGAAATATCTCTAAATTTTCGTCACTATTATTCAATAAAATAAAGCAATCGTCTAAAATCGTTTTCAAGAAGATTTAATTGATCTGGCTTCTTCTTCTCCCCAGAGTGAAAGTATTTGTTCATGTAGATTTTCTTCAAGGTATCCAAGAGTTAGAGTGGCGTATGTTGATGCCACCTTTGTCCCCATTGCTCCACCTTTCAATTGTAAATGATTTGTTTTCGAACGCAAAGGTGTTGTTTTGAAGTATTATACGTAATTTTTCGAAAATAAATTCTTTTCTAAAGCGTTTTGTAGAATTTCAGGATGCTTTTTGATCCAATAGTTCACCGCTTTTATTCCAAGCCTTGTAAGTATATTAGAATATGCTAGTAAACTGACCATGTCAAATGACACAAGTTTTGCGGTATGTTGAACATTTTCTGGTAATTGGTTTATAAAATTCACACCATCCTTAATAAAAGCTAGGAACTTTTTCACAGTAGGTTTTTAGTAATATAACGATCAAATGACTTAATCTTTGGGTGGATGAATTAGGTCCTCCTACAATAGGTCTAAAAGAGAGGTCTTCTGGATTTAAGCAGCAAACATATTCTCCAGTCTGAGTTTCTACAGCATTTTTATTTGTAATGATTTATGCACTTTTGGTTATCCGTAGAATTGACTTTTGCGGGCATCAAAATTAATAAGATAGTCTTGATCTCTTCACGGCAATCGGTTTTTGGAACGCAGTTCGCAGTTCGCTATTCGCAATTGAAAAGTGAACTGCGTTCTAGAACGCAGTTCGCAATTCAAAATTTATAATTCATATTTGGGGCCTGAAATTTTCAGGGTCATCTACTAGTGGCATACTTCTACCACAGTGAATATATGGTGAAGTGGTCATCTCTAGTTTTTGAGATTCGGGCTTATTTGAAATTGAAAAGTGAACTGCGTTCTAGAACGCAGTTCGCAATTCAAAATTTATAATTCATATTTGGGGCCTGAAAATTTCAAGGTCTTCTACTAGTGGTATACCACTACCACTATGAATATATTATGAAGTGGTCATCTATTGTTTTTGAGATTCGGGTTTCTTTGCAGTTGAAAAGTGAACTGCGTTCTAGAACGCAGTTCGCAATTCAAAATTTATAATTCATATTTTGGGCCTGCAATTTTCAGGGTCATCTACTAGTGGTATACCACTACCACTGTGAAAATATGGTAATGTGGTCATCATTAGATTTTTAGATTCGGGCCACACTCATTTAAACACTATTCGCAATTGAAAAGTGAACTACGTTCTAGAACGCAGTTCGCAATTCAAAATTTATAATTCATATTTGGGGCCTGAAATGTTCAGAGTCATCTACTAGTGGTATATAACTACCACCGTGAATATATGGTGAAGTGGTCATCTCTAGTTTTTGAGATTCGGGCATATTTGCAATTGAAAAGTGAACTGCGTTCTAGAACGCAGTTCGCAATTCAAAATTTATAATTTATATTTGGGGCCTGAAATTTTCAGGGTCATCTACTAGTGGTATACCACTACCACTGTAAATATATGTTGAAGTGGTCATCTCTATGTTTTGAGATACGAAAAGTGAACTGCGTTCTAGAACGCAGTTCGCAATTCAAAATTTATAATTCATATTTTGGGCCTGAAATTTTCAGGGTCATCTACTAGTGGTATACCACTACCACTGTGAATATATGGTGAAGTGGTCATCTCTAGGTTTTGAGATACGGGCATATTTGCAATTGAAAAGTGAACTGCGTTCTAGAACGCAGTTCGCAATTCAAAATTTATAATTCATATTTGGGGCCTGAAATTTTCAGGGTAATCTACTAGTGGTATACCACTACCACTGTGAATATATGGTGAAGTGGTGATCTTTTGGTTTTGAGATACGGGCATATTTGCAATTGAAAAGTGAACTGCGTTCTAGAACGTAGTTCGCAATTCAAAATTTATAATTCATGTTTGGGGCTGAAATTTTCAGGGTAATCTACTAGTGGTATACCACTACCACTGTGAACATTTGGTGAAGTGGTCATCTCTAGTTTTTGAGATCCGGGCTTATTTGAAATTGAATAGTGAACTACGTTCTAGAACGCAGTTCGCAATTCACAATTTATTATTCATTTTTGGGGCCTGAAACTTTCAGGGTCATCTACTAGTGGTATACCATAACCACTGTGAAGACATGGTGAAGTGGTCATCTCTAGTTTTTGAGATTCGGGCATATTTGCAGTTGAAAATTGAACTGCGTTCTAGAACGCAGTTCACAATTCCAAGTTTATAATTTATATTTGGGGCCTGAAATTCTTAGGGTCATCTACTTGTGGTATACCACTACCACTGTGAATATATGGTAAGGTGATCATCTCTTGTTTTTGAGATTCGGGTTTATTTGCAGTTGAAAAGGGAACTGCGTTCTAGAACGCAGTTCGCAATTCAAAATTTATAATTCATATTTTGGGCCTGAACTTTTCAGGGTCATCTACTAGTGGTATACCACTACCACTGTGAATATATGGTGAAGTGGTCATCTTTAGGTATTGAAATTCGGGCTCCCACTTATAGAACACTATTCATTATAATGGGGTTTTAAACATCGGTCTTGGAATCATCGATGTTTTCTCAACAAGTATTTTTCGGAGGGTTCACGTCAAAACTTGACGGAGGGAAAATAATTTCCAATTTATTAATGGTTTTTGTGGGTATTGGCTCGCTTTAGGGGCTGATATATATAATGAGATGAAAAACATTCTGTTAGGTGTAAGACTTTTCCATTTTGTAAAAATGACGAGATCATTTGATTTTTTTATATCATTTTTTGTGGGGGGGGGGGGGTTGTTGTTTCGTTTTATCATCAGATGTGATTAGTCCATGGCATGATTAACAATCCTGGATTATCGTATTGTTTCTTTTTCATATTTTAATGGTTTTTAGAGTTGCGGATTTTGAAGTGGGTGCTACCCCTCCCAGCCCCACCCCCGTCATTTTGAAAACCCCCCTCCCTCAAAAAATAAACAAAAAGACAGGGAGAGAAAGGGAAAAGAAAACCAGACAACCAGACATGTAAGAAATTTTTTAATAACCTACAGGTACATTTTACATCAATAGGGGTTTGCTGTATATATGTTTGTGCATCTTTTGATTGTAATGTCGATTTTCATGGAGTACGGAAACACCAATGCAGATGCTAATTCCACGGTTTCGTTTATACTTGTTCAAATCTAAAAAAAAATAGGAGCCCCTGAATACTTCGCTGCCTGGACCTCCTGAATATAGCTGGAGTTTCTATGCAGCCCAAATCCCCCTCACTCTGAAAAACCCTGCTAGCGAACATGTACTTCATACATCCAAATTTCCCATCACCCCTCCCTACTCTTTTAAAATATTTCTATAGATCCGCGTCTGTTTAAACTCAATCCTTCCTTTTCTCCTATGTTTATATCTTATATGAGTTAAATATCAAACAATAATGTAAGTTTATATGCCATTTATTCACAAATCTAGGTGTTCGTAATACATATCATAAACCATACAAAAGAATTCTACCCTTAGTCAAATACTTTAAGAATAATGCTTTCTCAGAATGAAAAAAGAATCAACCGGTGATAATGAAAAATCATCTATTGTATGTAATAGACATTTGGTTGTAGTGTTATTTTTCAATATAAAAAAAGTAGGTCAATAACCCACTTTTTGAGTTAATGGCCATTGAATGTATTTTGAAAAAAATTAAGAAAAATCCCTTGAAATCTTACACTATGATTGAGATTCTCTTAATTGTGAAAATACATGTAGTACATATAGTTAAAGTCTTTAAAAATGAAATACAGTTTATGAATGTCAGTAGTACTAAATAAAAATAACGGATTAAGTTTGCAGTTTTTAAAAAAAAAGTGAGATAATACCAACAAAAAGCATGCAAAATTACATTGACTTAAATATAAATGCTTAACTTTTAATAGTAAAGTACTGTCAAAAATGTTTTAGCAGAAAACAAAATCTGCAAAATTTAGTCAAAATTTCCTCTCTTTTGCTATAAGTTTATTTTTGTTTAAGCCTAATTCCATAATATACTAAAAAATATCGAATATAATGTCAAGAATAATTCATTTCATTTTTGTGTTAAGAACAAATTTCATTCATGACAATGATCTTTATAACAATCCGAATTTGACAAATCGAGCCCAGAGTAAATGACATTCTTAACAGTAGCACAGTTACTCATATTATATATTTTTTTAAAGAGTTATTAGAGTTGGAGATATTCAATTTTAACGTAGGTGTATTTTCAATAAGACCCTAAAGTGTATAGACTTTCAGGGTCCAGGGTAGGGGCCCTCGATGTTTCCGAGTCCGATATTTAAAAATCCCATTATAATGAATAGTTAATTTTTTTGGGCCCCATATCTCAAAAACAAGAGATGACCACATCACCTTATTTTTACGGTGGTAGTGGTATACCACTAGCAGATGACCCTGAAAATTTCAGGCCCCAAATATGAATTATAAATTTTGAATTGCGAACTGCGTTCTAGAACGCAGTTCACTTTTCAATTCCGAATATTGTTTAATGAGTGGGGCCCGAATCTAAAAACCTAATAATGACCACACTACCAAATTTTCACAGTGGTAGTGGTATACCAGTAGTAGATGACCCTGAAAATTTGAGGCCCCAAATATGAATTATAAATTTTGAATTGCGAACTGCGTTCTAGAACGCAGTTCAATTTTTAATTGCAAATAAGCCCGAATCTAAAAAACAAGAGATGACAACTTCACCATATATTCACAGTGGTAGTGGTATACCACTAGTAGATGACCCTGAAAATTTCAGGCCCCAAATATGAATTATAAATTTTGAATTGCGAACTGCGTTCTAGAACGCATTTCTCTTTTCAATTTCAAATAAGCCCGAATCTCAAAAAGTAGAGATGGCCACATCACCATATTTTTACGGTGGTAGTGGTGAACCACTAGTAGATGACTCTGAAAATTTGAGGCCCTAAATATGAATTATAAATTTTGAATTGCGAACTGCGTTCTAGAACGTAGTTCACTATTCAATTCCGAATATTGTTTAATGAGTGGGGCCCAAATCTAAAAACCTAATGATGACCACATTACCATATTTTCACAGTGGTAGTGGTATACCAGTAGTAGATGACCCTGAACATTTCAGGCCCCAAATATGAATTATAAATTTTGAATTGCGAACTGCGTTTTAGAACGCAGTTCACTTTTCAATTGCAAATAAGCCCGAATCTTAAAGACTAGAGATGACCACTTCACCATCTATTCACAGTGGTAGTGGTATACCACTAGTAGATGACCCTGAAAATTTGAGGCCCCAAATATGAATTATAAATTTTGAATTGCGAACTGCGTTCTAGAACGCAGTTCACTTTTCAATTTCAAATAAGCCCGAATCTCAAAAAGAAGAGAATATGAATTATTAATTTTGAATTGCGAACTGCGTTCTAGAACGCAGTTCACTATTCAATTCCGAATATTGTTTAATGAGTTGGGCTCAAATCTAAAAAACTAATGATGACCACATTACCATATTTTCACAGTGGTAGTGGTATACCAGTAGTAGATGACCCTGAACATTTCAGGCCCCAAATATGAATTATAAATTTTGAATTGCGAACTGCGTTTTAGAACGCAGTTCACTTTTCAATTGCAAATAAGCCCGAATCTTAAAGACTAGAGATGACCACTTCACCATATATTCACAGTGGTAGTGGTATACCACTAGTAGATGACCCTGAAAATTTGAGGCCCCAAATATGAATTATAAATTTTGAATTGCGAACTGCGTTCTAGAACGCAGTTCACTTTTCAATTTCAAATAACCTCGAATCTCAAAAAGAAGAGATGGCCACATCACCATATTTTTACGGTGGTTGTGGTGTACCACTAGTAGATGACCCTGAAAATTTGAGGCCCTAAATATGAATTATAAAGTTCACTTTTCAATTCCGAATATTGTTTAATGAGTTGGGCTCAAATCTAAAAACCTAATGATGACCACATTACCATATTTTCACAGTGGTAGTGGTATACCAGTAGTAGATGACCCTGAACATTTCAGGCCCCAAATATGAATTATAAATTTTGAATTGCGAACTGCGTTCTAGAACGCAGTTCACTTTTCAATTGCAAATAAGCCCGAATCTTAAAGACTAGAGATGACCACTATACCATATATTCACAGTGGTAGTGGTATACCACTAGTAGATGACCCTGAAAATTTGAGTCCCCAAATATGAATTATAAATTTTGAATTGCGAACTGCGTTCTAGAACGCAGTTCACTTTTCAATTTCAAATAAGCCCGAATCTCAAAAAGTAGAGATGGCCACATCACCATATTTTTAAGGTGGTAGTGGTGTACCACTAGTAGATGACTCTGAAAATTTGAGGCCCTAAATATGAATTATAAATTTTGAATTGCGAACTGCGTTCTAGAACGCAGTTCACTATTCAATTGCGAATAGCGAACTGCGAACTGCGTTCCAAAAACCGATTGCCTCTCTTCACTTGGTATTTGATAAATTGCTTTATTTTTGACATAATTTTTTTCTCCTTGTTTTTTTTAACATTTTTATAATATTCTGGGTCATTTAGCATATCTAATATTTTACCTTCATAATATGCTTTATTCATTACAACGACTCCTCCTCCTTTGTCGGCCTCTTTGATATCAATGCTGTCATCATCACACAAATCTTTTTAGGCTTGTTCCTCTTTTGTCGATATATTTGATTTTGTCTCTTTTGGAACGTTAGAAAGTTGGAAATTATTTAGAGTATTACCCACTATATCTAAAGTTTGATTTCTACCCCGTTTTGATTCAAATCTGCCTTGTTTCTGACGAGATCTTGTTCCTGTTCCTCATTTAGATTTTGTGTAGAATCGTCAAAATTCTCGTATAAATATTTCTTTAGCCGAAGTTTTCTTGTATATTCCTTAATATCCGTTTAAAGTTGTTCGTTATTCATACGGGGAATTGGTGTATATTTCAAACATTTTGATAATAATTCTATATCAGTATCACTCAATATTCTGCTCGGGATGTTGAACACTTTAGGATTATGTTGCATTGGTTCCTGTGTTGTATTAGCTTCACGGACATCTAACACATCTGTGTCCATTGTTGACGATTCATCGGTATGTATCTTTGCCCTCGATTGGGCTTGCCTCCTCCTAAAATATAATGTTGTACTCAACGTCCAATAAAGTTTGTTTTCCCATCTCTGTAGATGTTTGATGTTTGATGTTTGATGGTCTGTGCCGTTTAGGTCTTTGACCATAATGGTTTTGATTGTTCCTCCTGCGGCAATCCGTTTGTTGATTAACTGGTCTATCGTATCAACTCTCTGTTCCCTGTATAGCGTCTGTCTCGTCCTTGTGTATTGGATGTTGAGGAATTGCAATGTCTCTTACTATTGTTGGTTACAGGAGATGTGGTTTCTGGGGTTTTTTCAGCATTCTCAGAATCCATGCCCACTACAGAGGCATAGCTTGCATTTATGTTTTGCTTTGTTGTTTGTTCATGTGAGCTTGAATTCGGTTTTTATTTATTAGAAGTCGGCTGTATATGTGGTTGTTTAACATTATCTTTGTCGTTAATTTTCGCATAATCGAGTAACCAGGCTTGAATGCTCTTCGTATTAACAGTTTCTAAGGCGAGGCAAGCTACTGATAAACAAGTTAATAAAACAAGACTATTAACAATCTCGTTTGAAGTCATCTTTTCGTAAGTTCTATGGTCGATAAAACAACCTTATTAGCAAAAACAATCTTCCACTGGGTCGCATGTTGACTGGCGCTTTTCATACTAATTGTTAGACCAAATGAAATCGCCTGATTGTGTACGGACTTTTCCGTTTTTTCCCTGATTACGACAAAGAGCACACGGCGGGTGTAACCGGTCAACAGAGGATGCTCACTCCTCCATGGCACCTGAGCATACTTCTATTTTTTAAGAGGTCCGTGTTCGCTCTGCTCGATCCTGTTTTGTAATTTTCCTTTGGATTTTTGAATTTGAACACTGTTCGTTATCACCACATGTCATTTGAGACATTGATTTTTTTTTACCAAATCAGTCGAAACAATTTAAAGAACAAGCTAAACAGTAAATATATTATAAGGCGAATATCAAGGAATGCTTTGTCACCATTGGAAGCAAATTACAAGCCTCTGTATTTCTGGAATCTGAACACTGGCCTACATGTACAGAAACTGGTTTTACGAGTTCACAGTCAACACAAAATTCCCAAACATAGTTTTGAATCCATGTAAAAATGTTCATGCTTGTATATACGCATGGTCAATGTTCGTTGTCTTCAATCTGTATCGTGTTTTCTCATGAGGATTTTGGTCGCATACTGGAGTGCAATTCATGTTAAAAATAATATTACATTTCAATGTCTTTGCTAGTTTTAAAATATTAGACAGTTCTGTCATGTAGCGATATGGTAAAATAGAGTTGGAGTCTTCCGTGAATATTTGATCATTCATAAAAGTAGAGTTACTGTTACACAGAAAATACTCATTTTCATATGTTATATTTAAAAAAACCCACCAAAAAACCAGGTATTGATTTGAAAGGACTGACATGTTTAATGCAAAGATGTCGAAGGCTGGAGGTGCTCCGAGTTACTAACTAAATCAACAGGGATGTAAAACATTAACCTTAATAATTATGAAGACAATCACAAATTATACAAAATTTAAAAATTTTGTTATTTTGTCAACCCAATCCTGAGACCACCTCAGCAATCATGCCATTTTTGGGGGGAAAACAAATTAAAGAAAAGAGGGCCATGACCACATCGCTCACCTAAGCAACAATGTCCTCTGATTGGCACAGCTTCATTAAATACCTGAACAATTAAGTAGATCTTATTAAAAAGATTTTCTCAACATATTGTTATTTTAACAGTGAGCTCCTTTTGGACCCAGTAAGCTTTGTTTCAGCAGTTAAGAATCAAAATAATATCAAGATACCTTTTTACACAATTAATAATATCACAAATTTTAGCATTTCAGTACTTGAAAAGAACGATTCTAAAATGATTCCCCATATATTCTTATACTGATTTTTTTTAACCTCTCCAGATACTCAATATCAGTTTCGGAGGTCTTGAATTAAACAACTTAAAAATCTAAACTTATTTCTATATCAAACTCTAAACAGCTTACAGTTTGAACAACTCAGAGTCTATACTATATCATGATGCTTGTATAACTATTACACTTATCGTAGCATTGCAGTCCTAGAAATTTTCCAGATAGGCTCCTATATTCAACCTTGAACCTTTTCTAAAACCGAAGAATTGTCGGGGTAGGGGTGGGTGGGGTCACAGTTTTAACAGTTGAGGATAAATACTATCACAATGCTTTCATAGTAATGTTATTACATTCCATTCATAAATTTGACTCTCCAGTTGTGATCCCATCCTTTCCCCGGCGCACGGATCATGATTTTGACAAACCTCAGTCTACACTCCTGGGGATGTCTCTGGCGTTATGATTGTTGATAAGAAAGTTTTACAGATTTTCCCCTTTACATTTTTTTGTATAAAGAAAAAAAAAGAACAAAAAACTTAATATACCCAATTGTTTCCCCACCATATTCCCTGGGATTTTATTTTGAACAAACGTAAATCAACACTAACTGACTTGCTTTTAAACACGTTGCTATTTTTCCAGATTTTTAAAAGAAGATTTATATATAATTTCAATAATTTATTCCTATGTCTTAATTCTACTCCCTTGTGGCCACTCTTTACCTCTAGAATCATGATAAAAGTTCAATCAACACAACCACCTGTTACCAATACCACAACAGTTAAACTTTTCTGGCCATATTTTTATTAGAAGAAAATGTTTATGAAATGTTTACAATTTTGCAATAGTTATAATAACTTTACTTGACAGAGGGCGTGGCCCTTCATTTTAACAAATTTGAATTTCCTTTACCTAAGAATTGCGCCCAGATTGGATGAATTTAGCTCAGTGGTCTTGAAAAGATGTTGATAATGTTAAAGCGACAGTACAGCTGAAAACACATGTGTGAATAACTTCAGATTTATCCATTGTATTGTTAGGAAATACGAAATAACGTTGATTGTGACAGTTGAAGTACATAAAAATCTCATTTACATACCTAATTAATGTAATTATTAGCTTTCGGAAATTTAAGGGTCGTACAAACCTGAATAATCTTATATCGTTTATTTGTACCACGTGGATTTTGATTGACAGTAATTGACACGAGCTGAAAACTACAATATCTTCGCCCGACTACGATCATCGTGGTATACGAGGTAAAAGGGACCCTCTAAACGGAACACATAATCACTTTCTCGATAATTTATTAATGGCTTACCAATTTCAATTCATTTTAAAATTAACAGACATAAATATGTCAAATTATCCCTCAAGGAGCCTCACTTACAAAAATGAATTTAGGTTGTAGCAACTCCTATGATAAACACGCAAAATACATGCTTACAAAATAATAACTGTGGTTATTTTAAAAACTTCGAACAATTATTACCTTATTTTCTTTGCCAATTCAGTCAAGTAAGCAGGCCTACCCGGTCTCTTACTCGCCATGCTGGTTTGTTTATAGTAAATACGCATGCGTAATGGTATAGAAAGTGGAACCCCGTTACACGTGGCGATGTATATATGTATAGGTTATACCTAATTATTAATTTTAATGAAACAATTAGATTTATTTCACGGAGGAATTTGTAATTTTCTGAAAGTTTATACATTTATGAGTAGTACAAAAATACCGAACCCGATCGGAAAAAATTTTTAAGTCGGTTTTTTAATAAGATGCGCCGTACTGTCTCTTTAAGGATTTACAGATGGACATACATGTACTGACATATGGACGAGACACAAAATATGAACAGAAAAACTCATATGAAATAGAAAGTATTTTAATTTATTTAAGATTACAACTATCGAGGATAAAATTTTAATTTATAAATTGTTAAATTAATAAATTTAATCAAATTCTAAATGGACTTAAATCCTAATTGATCAGAAAAAGAGTGCCAACTTAAAAATAGTACATAAATACAAAAAACCCGCAAAAACCTCAACGATTTTGTGCTTGATCAAAAAATATTTTTACCGGAATAAATTGAATTGTCTATATAGAGCTATCTTTTGGAATGTTACATTTTTGATAATAAAATGAAATAATTGAAAATCCGGTTAAAAATGTTTTTTTTTTTACAAGATAATGCTTTACTTGCTACTTTCATTACCATATATTTGAAAATGAGATTCATAATGATTGAACAACAAATAATTGCATTGTATTATATAAATATATTGCGAAAACATTCTAACGTAAATTAGTATATTTCTAAACACATTTTTATAATTTTATTTTCTAGTCTTTGATAATTGAAAAACATATTGAGTCAAACTGTCAATCTTATCAATCGCACACAAAGAATAAACGCATTATGAAAAAAATAATGTTTTTGATATATCTGTTCGACCTTTGAAATTATGTTTCCATATTCTTGGATTTATTAACTGGGCAATTCGCACTTCCATCACTAGAATTACTCATGGAAGAATATTGGTTCATTTGAGGAGCTTTCTCAGCTTCCTCACTTAGATATTGAATATCGTTACTCCTGCTGTAAACCACGTTTTCACTGACAGCTGTCAAATAGTCCGGATTCTCGTTTTGGCTTTTTGCTCGATTTCTGCATTTGACAGTGATTATGACAAGAATTATGATGATGATCACCCCTCCTGCTACACCGCTTCCTGCACCAATCCAAGTTTCAGACGATAGTTTCTCCGACGTCTCCATTTTCGTTTTTTCACAACTGGTCTCTAAATGTAAGTAACACGTAACAAATATTAGTTAAAATAATGTATTCATTAATGACAATATTCAAAATTCCAGAAAAATTACATGAAAAATATATAATGTGAAACCAAAACAAGTATTTGGTTACGCTTAATGGATATAAAGTGATTTTATGAAATCAGTTTTGAGTAGTACTGTGATGAATTTGTTTCCGTTACAGTTTCTCTTAGTAAGATGTACCACAAGATTATAAACAACGAGAGTATCTTAGTTATATCATTGTGTTTAATATATTTTTTTAGCCAAACACGCATACAAATGTTAGTCAACTCATAAATAGTATTTAATATTCATGGTACCAAACATTCATACATTTACAAATTTTAAATATGTTCCACTCACGTTTCTGATCTTGCACTTTGCCAAAAGGACATGTCTCAAAAATATTACAGCACTGATTTTCCGGTGTATACCCGATGCCAGCATTGTCTTGAACACACCAACTACATCCTGCCACCTTGTAACAGTTTCTAGAATCGACAACAGAGCAATTAAAAGAGAGATATTTGAGTTGACTGTTAAATAAGATATAATGCAAATAGAACAATAGAATTAAATTTATAAAATTATAAAGAAAAGAATTCTTAAAGAAAACCCATTGTTTACTGAAAAAAACCCCCAATCAATCGAGTACTTACTGCTCGTTTGTTCGAGAATCACATTGTCCATCAAAACAAGGCCTCAACGCTTTGATTTTATCCAATTCATGATCAAGTCTGACGTTTGAATCTGGTAATCTTGCACTACAGATATGATACGACTGCCTATTGTTGGAAAAAAAACTTTCCATTATTTTTTGTTTTATTTCAACATGAAAAGAAATGATGACGAGTTCTCCAACAATCTGAAAACAAAACTGATAAGTGAACAATTACTTCAAATGTTTTATGCTTATGGTGAGGCATAATTCACTGCTTTCAATCGAATAATAGTTTTAAGCCCAACACCATACACATTTTTGGTACCCCATAAATAAACAAATCCACTGGAGCCAGTAACATGGTCTGAAAATAATGAAAGTGGAAACCATGGTTCTTATTAAAGCGAAGTATCGATACATATAACTTAACTTATGACCAAATTAAGAAAAAAGTTACCTTTTCAAACATCAACATTTAAAAAAAAAAACCAAAAGTATTAACATAGGTTGGATAAGTCAAGCAATGAATTATTTTTCACATACATTTTGTTTGAAGTAGATCATGATTCCAAAAGACTGAGCAGATGTTATTGTGTTGTTAATAGGCAGCCCATTGGATATCACATGACAAAATCTCACCCTGATGTAGTTTTTTCTTGGCACGAATCATACGGCACTATTTTGTGGCATAAACAGCAATCAGTGTCGCTATCACTACACGTGTTCTCCAAAGGCGATATATTTGAGAACTGAAATGAACAAATATCACAATGACACATGTGTTTTGGTAATTATTTTAAACATCAAAGATATTGGAGATAAGATATAAAAAAAGAAAAAGTTAATAAAACAGGATCATTCATATAAAATCCTAACATTCTGACAAAATAGTTTTCTTCTATAAATTTTTTATAAGCATTGATTAATCAGATATTTACTAACAACATTGTATGAAACCAATGCCAGCTGTAGCAAAAGGTGAAGAAGAACAGTGTTCTTTGAATGCTATCGAAAACAGCGAAGATACCTCTACCATTTAATTTCAACTCAACTCGATACATGTTTTCATTAACGCAAAACATGCAAGAACTGGTAAAACAGCATTCATCATTCCTCGTATAATTTTATCTACACTCTAACATCTACTCAGGTTGTCAAAAATGTTGCGTAATAACAGTTATTGATACCTAAATATGTATATATTATAAAAGTTAACAAAATTCCTTAAATTTTAATAATTTCCAATTCGCTATCACTTTGGTTGGTTGTACAATTTCAATTTAATTTCAATTCATTTAATTACTCAAAACCAAAATGGTACAAAAGGTGCAAGACATATAAACACATATACATATATATTTACATTTTCCAGTGTCTCTGTACATGATAACACTACGAATCGATTTTGTAATTTTGTATTATACATCCCAATAAATTCAAAAGACGTATTGTTGGGGACGCAAGCGGGTTTGCATAATTAATATTATAATATTTAATCGTACAACTGCTGAAAATTATATAAATATAATTAATAAGGAATCATTCTATGAATATTATGAGATGATAATTTCGGTCGGGGCGTGATCAAATCTATCATAAGGGCTTTAATGGATTTGATCACGCCCCGACCGAAATTATCACCTCATAATACTCAGAGAATGATTCCTTATTCCTTAAATACAAACAGTCTGGATAAGCAGAGCTGTAGTTTTAAGAATTTTTGATGTTTGTAACATTATTGTCATTATAACAAATGTTGTTAATTGCCAACCGAATCCTTCAAGACCCACACCAAAACATGCTCGGTCGTAAATGCGATTTATTTTTAACTTAAAATTATCTAATTTTAATTTCATGCTTGTTATATAACGAGGGGTGTATTGTTATCAGACGAACGCTGTTACACTAATCTTAATATTGAGGGTT
Source organism: Magallana ariakensis (assembly GCA_020458035.1). Lineage (NCBI taxonomy): Eukaryota > Metazoa > Mollusca > Bivalvia > Ostreida > Ostreidae > Magallana > Magallana ariakensis. The sequence goes on along the minus strand of CM035814.1, from coordinate 20,211,055 downwards.
CAGACAGCATTTATGAGCACTGATGACCTCGATGGTCACTAATGTTAAACATTGAGTACACATATCCTACTTACTTACGTACTGACAACTTAATGTATGAAACCTATGCATGTAGATTATGTTTATATATCATTTAGGATTTTGACTGTAATACAACGAATTAACGACCCATGATTTTATGTGTCAAAAATTAACAGAGTTTTTTTTTTTTAAATAATAAAATGAAAACGTTGTAATTATTGTTCTTTGGTTATCTAAAAATTATATGAATACGGGTCACAATTGTTTCAGATAATGTTGTTTTATACCGGGCAACAGGTTCCTGTACTTAGGCGGTCCTTTCTTTTGATGATGATGTAAATATTGCTTTTAGGAACAGGTGCGATCTTATAGCCTATTGTTAGCAATCTATTCACTGGCTCACCTAGATCCGATAGGAGCACCTGAAATAATATAGACATGAATGTTTTAAAAAGAAATACCCGGTAAACTGCTTGGTCTAATGTTATGGCCATTACCGAATTAAATAATTTTCCACACAAGGTTTCTTGATTCAGGTATTCATATTGGTAAGATATAATTGCGTGCCATCAAATATAAAGTCATAAATGACAATAACCAAATTTAATAGCTTGTTATAAGCCGTTTTCCAAAATTCTCTTATTGATTCTTAATTGAATAATAAATGTAACTACTGAAATATGTAATGAGTTTAATTGGTTTTTCTCTTAATTCCTAAGTAAACAATCGACATCCATTGTTGCCCTAACCTTCCCCCTTGGATCATGATTATATATATATTGAATTTACACTGCCTGAGGATGCCTTCAAACAAGTTTCAGCTTTTCTCGCTAAACAGATTTTGAGAAGACGATTTTCAAAGCTTAATTTCTACATACTACTTTGTAAATATTCGATCCCCACTCCCCCTTGTAGCATATTAACAAATTTTCAATCATTCTTATTAGTTATCTCCCCTTTAAACAGGGCGTGGAACGTCATTTTTAACTTGAATCCCCTTCATCCAAAAATGGTTTGTGCCAACTTTTATTAAAATTGACTCAGTGGTCCTTAGTAAGAAGTCTAAATGTAAAAAGTTTACTAACGGACAGACGGACGGAAAGTGACCTAAAAATAGAGACAAAATGTGTGTGTGTGTGTTTGTGTGTGTGTGTGTGTGAGAGAGAGAGAGAGAGAGAGAGAGAGAGAGAGAGAGAGAGAGAGAGAGATTATGAAAATAAAGTACCTACCCGATACGAAAAAAACTGTTTTTTAGTTTCTATATCTAAACAGCTTTCTCTTTCGATAATCTTCTCCTTAAGGAGTTCTTGCATGATATCCCTTTCCTTGAAATAAATAAAATTCCCTTTATCACCTGAAATGTCATTACATGTATTTGAGGTAGATTTTAGAGTATTTTTCAAAATATTCAATGCAAGATATATTGGGTTAAAACATGTTCAAACCATCATTCCTAAGTGTTTCATCTCAATGTCGGGTTTGTCGGCAACAACGGAGAAACTTGGATAAATAACCAGGAAACCACTGATATCTATCACCATGCAACTAAAATTTTATGTTATTAATATTTTCATTCATTCAAACAAGACAAACATGTTATACTTCATATTTTCCATACATTCTTTAATTTTGACATAAACCAATGTTAGACCGTCGACATTGCACAACAAATTATTTACCGATATTCATCACTGTTGCATTCTGGATAGGTGTTCAAGAACATACGGCTAAAATACGGGTAAGGATAATCTATACATTGGACAACATCTACAATATCATCCGCTGAGTGTAATCCACTGCTCCTAAAAGACAATTTCAAATATGTACATTTTAAATAATTTTAGAAGACATATTTTGATTACCACATTTGATGGGAAATTGTAGAGTAAACGGGAAAGAACTTTGCCGAAACATCAATTTAACAAGTAGTTTATTATATAAATGGATACATAAAAATGGACTCCAGTCAATGCCTATATAATTCATCTCTCCAAGGATCAAAGTTACAACCAATATACATATTGATACATACAATTACCTCTAGGCACAAGTTCAAAATACTTTAACAAATGTAATAAAAATGCTTCGTTGCATAATGTGTAATGCATTCTAGAATACTTATGATTAGTTTGAATTTAATGAGTGATGGCTTTTATTTTATTGTACTGTGAAACATCCAATGGACTGATGTTTTTTGACAACTGATCGAAACACTTAGCAAACGTCAAAATAAACACTAATTGAATGACGTTACATTAACAAAAATGTAAATACATTTCATGCAAGGAATTTTGAAGAAAACATTAAATAAAACCCGCTGACGCAGTAACAGTATTTTTCTAATTAGTACAATACTCAATATTTTGGACTCTTTCAAATGTTTGTTGTACATTGTTACCTCCCTTCATATACAGCTTTACACTGAGTCACAATAAGACCGGCTCCCCAGTTATCTAGGTAAGGGGAAACTACAACAAATTTGCCTTTTTGAGCAATGGTTCTTCGCCACCTGAAAAACGACACATGTATATATGTTTAGTAAAATAAAGTTGGATGACTATCGTTGATAGTAATAAAATACGGACGGTAAAGATTGTAATCATTTAACATTACCAGGGTCTCATAAAATGGTCATAAGTTTTGGATATTTCAACGGCTGGATAAACACGCACGTGACCATCACGTGTCCCTAGGTAGCGCCAAACTACAAACTGGGATTGGTCATGATTTTGTTTCCAGAATTCCTCTGCTTTGTAGGTTGCTTGGATACTAGTTTTGACATTCTCCTTTATAACAAACGTAAAAGACAGTATACATTACTTACAGTAACATCAAATTTAGATTCAACACATATTGTTAGACCATAATTAATCACCCAATTGTGCACGGACTTTTCTGTTTTTCCTGATTACGACAAAGAGCACACGGCGGGTGTGACCGGTCAGCAGAGGATGCTTACTCCTCCATGGCATCTGATCCTACCTCTATTTTTTTTTTTGAAGTTCCTTGTTCGCTCTGCTTCTGTTTTGTAATTTTCCTTTGGACTTTTGAATTTGAACACTGTTCGTTATCACCACATGTCATATACGTGCTTTATAAGTATTCCGATATATTTTTCAAGATACCATCTTAATGCAATTTATGAATAGTTTACAAATATGAGACAAATTCTACTATGGCAAACTAAAACAAGAGGCCCAGGGGCCACATCGCTCACCTGAGCAACAATAGCCTTATATCTGATCAAATTAGCATTACAATATCAAAGTCAAAATATTTTTATATCAAAAAATTTAAAACATCTGCCGATTTTTATCCACATATTTTTATGGTAAATACATAGCCCTTTTTGTTGTTGTGCCTGTAAGAAGATTTTTCTCTATTCCTATATAACCCCCCTTCCACTTTGTGGCCCCACTTTTCTCTAGGGAATCATGGTTTGATTAAACTTTAATCTGCACAACCCGTGCTTTCACACCAGTTACTACTTTTTGGACTGAAAACTTTCCCAGAATATTTTTAAAGAATTTCTCTATATATTCCTATGTAAAAATTCATCCCCCCATTGTGGCCCCGCCCTACCCCCGGGGATTATGATGTAAACAAACTTGAATCTACACTATCTGAGGATGCCTCCACAAAAGTTTGAGCTTTTCCGGCCTTATAGTTTTTAAGGAGAAGATTTTCTCTATATATTCCTATGTAAAAATTCATCCCCCATGGTGGCCCCATCCTAACCCCCGGGGACCATTATTTAAACAAACTTGAATCTACACTATATGAGGATGCTTCCGCTCAAATTGGAGCTTTTCCGGCCTAATAGTTTAATAGTTTTTGAGAAAAAGATTTTTAAAGATTTTCTCTATATATTCCTATGTTAAAATTCATCCTCCATTGTGGCCCCACCCTAACCCCGGGGACCATGATTTAATCAATCTTGAATCTACACTATCTGAGGATGCTTCCACTCCAATTTGAGCTTTTCTGGTCTAATAGTTTTTGAGAAGAAGATTTTTAAAGATTTTCTCTATATATTCCTATGTAAAAATTCATCCCCCAATTGTGACCCCACCCTACCCCGTGGGCCATGATTTAAACAAACTTGAATCTACACTATCTGAGGATGCCTGTGCTCAAATTGGAGCATTTCTGGCCCAATAGTTTTTGAGAAAAAGATTTTTAAAGATTTTCTCTATATATTCCTATGTAAAAATTCATCCCCCCATTGTGGCCCCACCCTACCCCCGGGGACCATGATTTAAACAAACTTCAATCTACACTATCTGAGGATGCTTCCACTCCAATTTGAGCTTTTCTGGCCTAACAGTTTTCGAGAAAAAGATTTTTAAAGATTTTTTCTATATATTCCTTTGTAAAAATTTATCCCCCCATGGTGGCCCCACCCTACCCCCGGGGACCATGATTTGAACAAACTTAAATCTACACTACCCGAGGATGCTTCCATACAAGTTACAGAACTTCTGGCCTAATAGTTTTTGAGAAGAAGATTTTTGAAAAATACCTACAAATTTTAAATAATTCTAAATTATCTCCCCTTTAAAGAGGGTGTGGCCCTTCATTTGAACAAACTTGAATCCCCTTTACCCAGTGATGCTTTGTGCCAGTTTGGTTGAAATCTGCCCAGTGGTTCTGGAGAAGAAGATGAAAATGTGAAAAGTTTACAACGCCAACGCCGACGCCAACGCCAACGATGACAGACAACGGACAAATTTTGATCAGAAAAGCTCACTTGAGCTTTCAGCTCAGGTGAGCTAATGAATATTAAAGATCTTAGGGGTGACAAATTTTTGAGTGACTGATTTTCATCTCTTTATTCTAATAAATATTCGTTGGAGAGTATAATTACGATAACAAAATGGTGTTCTATTTTTTTATTATATATTTTACAGTTCCGTTTTAAGCAAAACAATTCAAATACCCAGCGCAATCCATCTTCGCTAGCCAAGAGTTTCTGATCCGTGGTGCGGATCAGAAACCCTTGGCTAGGGAAGATGAGCGCAATCTGATCTTATAATTTGATTTAACATTTAACAAAGCCAACCTGCAGTTTTATTAGAGCACAAGAGCACCATTTAAGGTGGAATTACACACCTGGAAAATGTCACTCAAATTAACAGTAAATTATTCGATCAGAGGTCAGCCATTTTGTGATGTGTTTTTCTACCTTAAGGAGTCTGCTGGATATGATAACATAACCTTTCAAAAATAATTTCTTTTAATATACTTTATGGATTGGAATTTTGATATATTTTTCATCAAGATGTGAACAAACGAAAAACAAACAAAATATGTTGGCATGCCTCATGATTTTGCTTTAAGAAACATATAAATGGAAATAATAATTTTAATCAAATATAATTGTATATGTATGAAAATTCCCGACGATCGAGTGTGTATATGGGATGAGTTTCTCTTAGTTCTGATTATAGTTGAAACAACCATATAAAATAATTTCCAGAATACTTCAATTTTGAGATATTTCTAAGGCCCACCACTCATTTTTACCATTATTCTAATAACTCCCTATTTGAAAGATAGCCCCGATTCTTATGGTAACAACTCAAGAGCTCTTATACACAAACTATTTTTTTGACTTTTGGGTTCAGGTAATGCACTAATAAAAGGGAAAAATAATTGAGATGCAATTGATAAGAGTAGATCGGAAAAGCTCTCATGAACGTTTGGTTCAAGTAACAAATAACATAATTGATCAAAGGGATAACAAACCTTGAGTTTGAGATTTTCATTAGCCTGAAATTCAGTTTCATCGTTGAGATATTTTGAATATGACACAACCTCTGTGTGTGTTTCGTTCCGATAGAGATATTCGTAAGGTTTAATGAAGGCGTGGGGTGACAACATGACCATCGAATGTTCTAAAATAAATAAAACAGTGTTGATTAATTTATGACACATGATGATACATGTATTTAAAAACAGTACATTGTTTTTCTAACGACATTAATAAAATTACTATATACAGCTTCTATAAAGAATTTCAGAATGATAAAAACCCACAGAAAACAAAGCATATTAATTTTTTTTTATATCCCAGAAAACTTAAGAACAATACTTGTTGATTTCATCGATCCATGGGTCATGTATGTTTTTATTTTATTGAAAAATTTTTGTTTATCCTAAATTAGCACTCGGTGGTAGGAATATTTCTGCATAAACTGTACTACAACCGCTTGTAACAATCAAAATATTGACCAGGAATCTAACTTATTTTGTGTGTAATACTAGTATCTTAAAGTCTTTAAACAACGACGTCCGTGAAATAAATAATTATATTTGCTGTTATGAACAGTAAAACCTTTTCAAAGAAAACAGCAACAACAACACATTGATGTACCTATTGTTGAATATCTTTCATATTCTCTGCACTTTTTTGTAGGTTTTGTGTTTAGGTCCAGTCTGTGGTAATAAAATACTTCCTTTGTTACCAATAATTCTTGATTTTTGCGCAAACGAGATTGTTGGTCATTCTTTCCAAGCACAACGCACAATGAAAAATTCGTTCCAGGAACCTTGGAAAATACATGTATTGTAAAAATAAAATGTTTAAATATGTGACAGTCATACCGTATAATTCTATAGAGACAAACAGTTAAAAATTTAAATGTTAGACCGCCTGAAAAATGATTAACATACAATATCTGATCAAGATGTTTACTGGTATATCAAGAGAATGTTTCACAATATATGAATCTTTGAAATGGATATCATTTATTGCAATTGTAGAAATATTCTCTTATATTAATCATGGTAGGCCAGTATTGTAAAGAAAAATATTTACATTTTACAGTGTCTTTGCCTGTGATAACACTACGTATCGATTTTGTACTATACAGTCCAATAAATTCAAAAGACGTATAATTGGGGCCCAACCTGGGTTTGCTTATTTATATTTAAATATTTAATCGGCTGAAACGTACAGTGTATATAAATATAAGTAATAAGTAATCATTCGTTGACTATTATGAGGTGATAATTTGGTCGGGGCACGATCAAATCTATCATATTGGATTATTATTGGATTTTGTCATCCCCCGACCAAAAATTATCACCTCATAATACGCGAAGAACTATTCCTTATTCCTTAAATATTAAAGGGGCATGGTCAAGATTTGGGGTAAATTTTATTTTTCGGTTTTTATTATTTACAATGCTTTAGGAATGCATTTCTAATGATCAAATGAATTTTAAGAGTCGGTCGTATAGTTATAAGCAAGATACAGGGGTCACAATTCTTTGTCATGTAAACAAGGCTCGTGCCCTGTTTTTGTTTATGTAAGTTTTTCAAACTGATTTGTCTATCTTCTTATTCATTTTAAGCATAAATAAACGGTTCTTAACGTTTAACACATTATTTTTGGTCTTAAACTGGAACTTCACTTCAACATTCAAAATGTAAACAAAAGCTTTGTTTATATAGCAAAGAATTGTAAGCTTTGTAACTCGCTTATTACTCAACGAATGACACCTAAAATTTGGTTGCTTATTAAAAATGCCTTACTGAAGCATTGTTAACATTTAAATCAGAAAAATAATTTTTGACCAAAATCGTGACCATGCCCCCTTTAACCAGTTGTCATTATTGGACCGGCTAACATTTTTTATTGTTGACGGCAATACCTGACTAAATATATAGCTTTATATAGTGAAAACATCATATTTCGTATTGCTTTGTGTTAACTCACAAATTCAAATAAATAAATTATCCTTTCAAAAGTTACCTTTCTCCAACTGTATTCTGCCTCCACTTCCCTCGCTTCAATACCCTCATATTCTAAAATTCCTCGCGATATCGTTCTGAGATATCTGAATGTTGTATTCCCATTCTCTCCTCTAAACGAAGAATTTCATGTCAACTATACTCATTGAATATTCTGTTATGATAAGATTAATAAGAATATAAAAAAAAAATTCATACATATTCTTCACAATACAATATGTTAAAATATGACAATTTATTCCAATGTAAGAAAATTTAGATTTAAAAGCGTTTTCCTTGGCTGTACATATTCAATGATTTATATAAAATGCATCAAAACATGTGTGTCCGTATAATAATAATAATAATAATAATAATAATCTATAAACGTGTAAAGTTCACATTCATACCTTTTCATTGACTCAATCATTGGTCTGGCTTCTGGACTAGTTTCCAAAGTATAGATATCTATAGGATCTGGATTAATGGTGATAGCATTTGGCGTCGGCTGCAAGTAGTGCACCATAACTCGGCCCTGACCGTCTATCATGAATGCGTAAGAGAGCTCTCCTTGCTTGAAATTTGTAATATCTGAGAGCAGTTCGTCCAAGAGAATATCTGTACATGTCACTCCGACTAATCCCCCGAGTTTGTCCACAGGTAAACAGAGTGACGAAATGAGTCCTTCAAAAGTGAATTAAGGAGGCTGGTTGGTCAGCAAAAAACCATCAGGTTTGCTATACATTTTTAAACGTAACATTGTTGACCATGAACTATAACGTACTATGAAAAAGCTTTTCAAACATGTAAAAATGAAAATTAGTTCTGTATTATAATACAGAACTCTTTATCTGAAGAAGATAATTATACTAGTCTAAAAATATCACGATAATCATGAGGCGTGTTCAACAGAGCGAGCGCTCGCCAAATTTTGTGTTGCGGGTATAAGGAATTTTGGCGAGCGCTCGCTCAGTTTCTTTTTACCGTTACGGTACATCTATGCACACTTGACATAAAATGACTATAAAATCGTTTTATAAATAAAATTGACATTCAGTATAATAAAATAAATAGTGCCTGTTTGGAAGGGTAACAGTTGAAATTGACAGGAAACCATTGTCAACCGTCGCGAAACAAAGCATTTAAATTGTCAATTTCAAAGAATACTTTACTGCTTTTACATGCATAGGAATGGCATGAATTCTACGGCGAACCGTACGCGCGTACGAGCATGTAATAATTCGTTGTGTTACACGTTGCCAAGTGTGTTACTAACGCTGAGGATAATAGAACAGATTATAAACTGCGTCTTAACTAATCAGATTTCAGTATTTAACATAAAAGTATAATAATATAACTTGTCGAACATTCTTACAATAATTGTTACAAGTGCAAAAATTGCATATTTTTAGTTCGAAGATCAACTCAAATGCATAATAGCTAAGATGAATTCTTTAAAATTTTCGATGTATTTGTACACTAGTATTTAAGTGTGTATAATGTATAGATTTAAAAAAAAATACTCGAATTTAACACAGGGTGTAGTGAACGATATACAATAACCCCCTTACCGGTTTTTGCAGAACGCTCATCTACGTAGGGGACAGAGAAGACGGGCTCGTCACCAAGGTTTGTGATAGAAAGGTCCTTATAGTAGGAGGCCATTTTAGAATGGAGTAGAGAGTCGTCTTCTATGTGAGTGTAAGTGCCTTCCTAAAATTAAAGTAGAATTGCTTTCTTTAAAGTTGAACATTCAAAAATATATTTTTTTCAGAAAATTCTTATCAAGACAGTCTTATGATTTTATTACAAAATTTACATTTTTTTCTTCTGAAAATGCGATAGGTATCAATTTTCAATCCCTCTGCTTGGCAATGAAGTTGTCGATCTAATTGTTTATTATGGACAGAAAAGACAATCGCTGTTCATTATTTATGAGAGTATTATTATTAAAGACATTGAAGGCATATAAACTTTATACTTCAAAATGCATTTTTGAACTAATTCTTATTTTAAACAAAAAGTTTTTAGATTTTGTTGCATTAAGACTAGGATAAGTTCAACTCCCCAAAATTTAAAACACATTTTGTTAATGAAACGACTATATATATATGTACTCTGAACAGTGTAGTGGCAAGCCAAAAAGTTATTATTTTTTCGAGTTTTATCATTTGTTATCATACCTAATGGATGAGAGTATCTTTTTTCTCAAAGAAAATTAATTATATAAAAACATTATTTATCTGTCTAAGAATTTTTTTCAGGCCAACTATTTTGTTAAAAGTTTATTACATTGAAGAAGTGAGCTTTTTTGGGATTTGTAACTTATCTTATATTTTAATGTTTTTGTTGACAAAACGCCTTACTACTTAAAATCTGATATATAATAAATAAATACCAGTAATAAGTTCGTTTATTGATGTCTTTTTTGTTTCTTTTTTTTTAATGTTGACTTAACGATTATTATTTAAGATCGATCGAAACTTAAGATACATTTAGAGCTCGATCTCCATGGACCCTCACGGGGTAACCTAAGGCATTCAAATATTTGTAGTAACTTTGCTACATGTAATCTGGAAGAATCAGTTGTTCCTTTTTGTGACGAGCTGTTTGTCAATGTTAATAATTTGCATAGTTGAACTCATTTATATAATTATGCATACAGTTATATACTCTTATATGTTTTCGGGTTAGGGTAGCGATTATAATCATCAAAATATAAAACTTTTATTTGAAAGTCATTCCATCGTTTAAGTGTCATTGTATGCATAGTGAGATATTAAAAGACAGCTTATAATATTTGTTCTAATTTAAATATCTAAGGAGTGTCCCAACAATTTCACTATAATAAAGATAAAACAAAAAGTATACAAAGTTTTTGACTTTTAAATAATTATTTATTTTCTTTAAACATATTGTGGCAATTTTAAGACTACCATGAGGAAATTTAATCCAGTACATGTACCAAAGCTAAAGTAGTTACCTTGATTTTATGTCCATATGAGTTATCGTTCTTAACTTGTTTGCTCATATTAGTCAAAACATTCTTCCAGTAAGAACTTATACCTAAAATTAAAGTTTTTGCATGAAAGTGTTTGTAATACAAAATCGTCATAATGCACATTTCTCCAGTTGATGTGTTATATGATTGTGTATACATCTTAGAATGACGTAAAGAGTAGTCTTTTAATGCTTTATAAAATATTGAATTGAAATAAGAAATGGTTCTAGATTTTCTGATAAAAAAAAGAATATCAAGATCAAATTGTATATTTACCTTTTCCAAATGAGTACGCTAGAATAGTTACGGAGTTATTTAGAGCCTCGTTTTTAGCTTTGATAACATCTAAAGGATCTCCACCAGAATTTTCACCAGCAGCCAAAAACAATATGACCGATTCTATAAATAATAACGTTGTCTTTTTTAAGTGTTGAATGAATTCTGTTGTTATATATCTTTTTTGAGTGTTGAAATAGATTCCGTTATCAGAACTTATAACTTTCACTAATTTTCGATCAAAATTATAATTTTAAAATTGTCGCATAATATTTCTCAACATGTGTATTTATGCTTTATTTAGTGCTAAGTTTATTCATGAGAGCCTTCTAAAAGAAAACCTATGACTTACGAATTTTCAGATCATCAAACAATTAATGCACCAGGTGGACTTTAAAACTTCATATTGCAAATGGACCATAACATGTATTATGGATATTATCTTTTTGTTTAAATTTGCATGTTTCATGTGTTAATGCTGAAATATTTTTTTCCAATATAATAGAACAATAACCTCTTGTATTTCGCTGAGGCTTCGCCTCATCGACATCAAAATATGAGAAAGCTGCATCAATTCCGACGCTATAATTTGATTTCCCCTCAGAAGTCCAAGTTTTTGTAAAGTCTCGAAGAATTTTTTTGTTTGACGTTGTTGCCCTTGCTAATTGAGTACCATGGCAAGAAAATGGCTTCTTAGCTTTGTCGTTGAAAGCTACTAACCCGATCTAAACGTATAATAAATTGTTGAGATATAACTTTTTTGAAATTGCTTACTAAAAAAAAATTGTTTATATATACTCAACAAAAAAAGAAACGCATAATTTTTACTTATTAAATAAAATTTGAAACAGTTGATGGAACAACTGTCACCTTTATCATTGGATACCTGTGGCCTATTTAAAGATCAATCTGGACATTTAAAACCCAGGAACTGTATGGTTTCGCTTGATTAATCATGTTTATGAAAAGAGTGTTCTGCACGATTTCTTGTAAATCGGAGGTTATTGTCATTGATATTTCGGATTTTAGGAAAGAGTTAACACTCCTATTGAACCCTTATTTAACATTTTATTGCATGTTTAATGCTGCAACGCCATGCTTAAACAAAGATGAGTGCAGCCAGGCTGTAGCGATGCTACTTGCCGGAGCTACGCAACAGGAAGTTGTAACTGCATTTGGAGTACATCAATCGACTGTGCAGCGATTAAATTTACGTCTCCACCATCTAGGCAGCACAGATGACAGACCAAGAACTGGCTGTCCGCGGGTTACCACACCCAGGCAGAACCATCATGTCCGCCTTCAGCACCTGCGCAATCGATTCAGAAATGCTGTAGAAAGTGCTGCTACATTTGCTGGACGAGGAAATCAGCGTATAAGCGCTCAAACTGTTCGTAACAGACTGCGAGGAGCTTACCGTTCACGACGTCCGTCAATTGGAAATCCACTAACGCCAAGACGTCGCCAGGGACGATTGGATTGGTTAAAACGACAAGACCCTAAAATTTGGAGACGACGACAATGGCATCAAGTTCTCTTCACAGATGAGTCGAATTTCAACTTATATAGAGCAGATGGTCGTCCACGTGTCTATCGCAGGAAAATGAGCGTTTTGCAGACTGTTGTGGAATTGAAAGAGATCGCTTTGGTGGTGGAAACGTTATGGTGTGGGGAGGAATTGCTTACGGAAGGCGAACACCACTCCACGTAATTCATGGCAATATGAATGCACTAAAATATCGCGATGAAATCCTTGCTCCTTTGGTTGTTCCATTTGTCCATCAGCACAATATAACTCTGCAACAGGACAACGCAAGGCCGCATGTGGCAAGAGTGTGTTCAAATTTTCTGCAGACAAACAACGTAAATGTTCTTCCATGGACAGCGTTTTCACCAGACCTTAGTCCGATAGAACATGGATAAACGAGTTAGACGCCGTCCCAATCCACCAACCAACACCCAGGATCTAGAGCATGCCTTGTTGCAGGAATTGAACGACATTTCTCAAGTCACCATCAACAAGCTTATTAACTCTATGACAAGACGTGTTCAGGCTGCAATTGATGCAAATGGAGGACATACGCGTTATTAAAGCTCACTAAATTCTTACCTTGTATGGACCGAGAGAAGATGTGATCTTCTTCTAAACTTTTCAATACAGCAACATAAACCATGTTGGATTTTATCAAAAGACACTTTAATACACTTAAAAAAGTAAAATTTAAATTAAGATGTAAACTGCAGATTAAAACTATCATGTTTAATATGAATATGCGTTTCTTTTTTTGTTGAGTATATATCAGCTTCTTGGGCCATGAAACTTAACTGAGTTCAATTTTAAAATTAAACAAAAGGGCAATATATAAAGTTAAAAAGATATACTTACGAATGACACATCTAGTCAGTATGCAAAAAACCCAAACAAACAAACAAACAAACAAAAACCACTAATGGTAACGAAAAAAATCATCTAGATTATATTTAATTCATTGTTTATATTAGACCTTTGATTGCAGTGCTATTGTGTACTTAAAACAATTATGTCAATGATCTATATGCCTATTTAAGTTAGTTACCTTTTAATACTTTTGAATAGTTAAAAAACCTCTTTAAAGTTTACACAATTAAAGAGATTTTCTGAATTTTAAAAATATAACAAATGATTTAACGCTTTGAAAAATGAAATTCAGTTAAAGAAGAATTATGCAACAAAATATTCAATGTACCTACCCTGTCGTCTGGATTGAGTGTATCAATGACGTACTGGACAGCTTCACGTGCCACAATGAGCAGTGTCTTTGAGTTGTAGTTACTGCGCGTGGCCGTCACGCCTGATACGTCTACTGCTACCACCACATCTTTGGGCTTGTTGGCCGCCGTGGCGACATAATATTGTCTGAAATGGTTTAAAATTAATATCAATGTATAAGATTAAAATTCTTAAATTAACATTTTCTGATTATTCGTCATTAATTGATAAAATTATTTATTATTGAAACAACATCATTTTAAATCAGATATATAGGATAATTATATTGTTCATTTTAAGACAAAGACAGAGTAAAGTTGATATTGCCCTCTCCTGTCACAATTTCTCTTATTAGCCTTCAGTATTTGAGATTTAGCTTTCTTTAGATTTTGGGTTTTTAAAAAGAAATTCACTGAAATACGAAAACAATTTTGAGTTAAGCACAAGCGTTACAATCACTGTTTTCATATTACAAAAATTTTAAAAATGGTTTTGTGTTAATGTATCTACAGTTCAACTTGCCTTAATCTTGGGTCATATGAAAAACAATTGACGCTGAATCTATGAGCTGGGAAGACAAGAAATGTTCCATCACTCCCTCCAAAGTATTGCCACAACAAATTTGGGTTGTTTTGATAGTTCGATTTCATTACGTCTTCAATTTTTTTGTTTGGAAAATGGTTCGGGGGAGGGGATTGTGATATACATGCCCTGGTCTCTGATACCTAAAATGTAAATTTTCTATTTATTTTATCTAGCAAGGAATAAGGATATACAAGAGGCCCATGGGCCACATCGCTCACCTGAGGAACAATAGGTATGATGAAATCAGCTTAATGGAGTCATAATATCAACTATCTGGACAATGTAGTATAATACATGTAGATCCTGTATAAATGAAAATCCATTTTTTCCCTTGGATATTCTTATTTTTATTATCATTAGTCCCTTTTCTAACAGGATGATTTTATAGTCATAACACATGTTAAGCATTGCAGTTCTCAAAAAGATCCTAAACAATTGTTTATGTATGGGATATAAATCTACATCAAACTCTAAACCCCTTGTGAGGCCCAAGAATCATCAAGGGGCCAAAGTCTAAACAATTTTAAAGAATCATCTGGCTGATTAGTTTCTGAGAAGAAGATTTTTAAAGATATACTCTATTTATTCCTTTGTAGAAATTCAACCCCCAATTGCGGCCCCACCCTACCTCTGGGGGTCATGATTTTCACAACTTTGAATCTACGCTACCAGAAGATGCTTCCACACAAGTTTCAGCTTTCCATACTTATTAGTTTCCAAGAAGAAGATTCTGAAAGATTTACTCTATATATTCCTATGTAAAAATTCCACCCCCACCCCCCCATTGTGGCCCATCCTACCCCCGGGGGTCATGATTTTCATAACTTTAAATTTACACTACCTAAGGACGATTCCACACAAGTTTCAGCTTTCCTGGCCAAATGGTTATTGAGAAGAAGATTTTTAAAGATTTACTCTATATATTCCTATTTAAAAATTCGACCCCCGATTGTGGTCTCACCCTACCCCTGGGGATCGCGATATTAACAACTTTGAATCTACACTACCTGAGGATGCTTCCACACAAGTTTTAGCTTTCCATACTAATTAGTTTCTAAGAAAAAGATTTTTAAAGATTTACTTTTTATATTCCTATGTAAAATTCGACCCCCTATTGTGGCCCCATCCTACTCCCGGGGGTCATGATTTTCACAACTTTGAATCAACACTACCGGAGGATGCTTCCACACAAGTTTCAAATTTCCTGGCCGATTAGGTTCTGAGAAGAAGATTTTTAAAGATTTACTCTATATATTCCTATGTAAATATTCAACCCCCCATTGTGGCCCCATCCTACCCCCGGGGGTCATGATTTTCACAACTTTGAATCTACACTACCTGCGGATTGTTCCACACAAGTTTCAGTTTTCCTGGCTGATTAGTTCTTGAGAAGAAGATTTTTAAAGATTTATTCTATATATTCCTATGTAAAAATTCGACCCCCCATTGTGGCCCCATCGTACTCCCGGGGGTCATAATTTTCACAATTTTGAATCTACACTACCTGAGGATGCTTCAACAAAAGTTTCAGCTTTCCTGGCCAAATGGTTCTTGAGAAGAAGATTTTTGAAAATTTCTCAAAATTTTTCAATAATTCCTAATTAACTCCCCTTGAGAAAGGGCGTGGTCCTTAATTTTCACAACTTTGAATCTCCTTTGCCTAAGGGTGCTTTGTGCCAAGTTTGGTTGAAATTGGCGCAGTAGTTCTTGAGAAGATGTTGAAATTGTGAAAAGTTTACGGACAGACGGACAGACAAACAGACAGACGGACGACAGACAAAATGTGATCAGAAAAGCTCACTTGAGCTTTCAGCTCAGGTGAGCTAAAAAACGATTTCAAAGTTTTTTTTTTTAATGCTTACCTCTGTTCTAAATTTTGGGCTGTATATTCCATCGATTTTACAACATTCTGGAAAGATGTCATGAAGCGTTGTACTAAAGTCATCATATTCCTGTTCTATTGCATCTTTCACTTTCTTTAGTTGGTTTGTCATTGTGTGGAACATTTGAGCCAAGTTGTCTGTCATCTGCAAGGTGGTTGAAGTATAGATGAAGAAACGTTAATCACAAAACTGACATAAATTCAACAATGATGTCCTTTTTTCAACGTCCTACAGTGTAACACTTAGCATTGTTACAAGCATTTTAGTTTCTCAGATGAACGACCCACAGCTTCTATTAACTTCTTTATATGGCAAATACAACGGATCTATTATAAGCTTAAGGAACAATTATTGTAAAGTCGTTGTTTATTATATGTCTATATGGATTTGTCGTACATATCCTCTTATATTGTTTTAGTCTTTTATGGTAGAATGGTATAGTTCATCCAAGAAAAGGAAATACGATTTAATGACCACGAAAGAGCTAGGCCCACGAAGGGTCAAAATCGGCCTTGTAAAATGCCTAAAATATTAAAAAGTTTTGATGAGTTATTTTCTGCTTTAAAGATTGCCTTGGTATTATACTTTTTATTGGTGAAAATTTTTTGAGATTTTATACAGGAATACCAGAGAACCACAGCCCCAATTTTCATGAGAATCCAGAATAAAGTTCTCAAATTTCACATAGAGCACATGCCTGCCCCAATTTTATTTATATATCAGTTTAAATAAAATATTAAAAAGTTTTTAGTTTTTATAATTTTTTTGTGGGGCAGACCTGTGCTCATATCTAAAATAGACATTTTACTAAAATTTAAAAAAGCATCAATTTTCAACATTTATACATATTATTTATAATTATGCTTATTTATTGGTCAAAACGAGAAATAATTACAACATTTTGGACTTTTAATTGTTTGATAAAAAATGTTTGTCACAGTTTAAATGGTTTTCAATAGGAAAATATTGTTTACAGTGCGTTTACTGTTATTAGCCGCACCCCGTATCAAATGTTAACAGACGACAACTCTGTATTTATCATTGCATGCAAGATGCAGTTCCACACCGTTTACAGTGACAGATAATTGAAAATGAGAAAAGTATGAGATGATAACACCATGCAAGTATATTCATTCTAAACACTAGTTGACTATAGTTCGTCATAAATTGTTAAAGAAACACGTATACCTAACTGACATCATATGATTGCATGGCCGGTACTGTAGCAGCTCTCCTGTGTTTACAACGTAAATATTATGTATGTTCAGAGCATGTACATCATTTCATTTGTTATACATATATACCTCTTGATATTTTGTGTCAGTATATATTGCAGTAAATGATTATTCAAGTTTATGTTTACGATAGCTCTTAAAAAGGATCCGTCGATCACTTCTGAAAAAAAAAAAAAAATAGCGGGATCTTGTCGAAATCTACATCAAGAAATGATGAGTATTTTACTAACATTTCGCAAAAGATATATGCGTGAATATTATTCATACTGCTTTCTCTCTAATATAAGTTATTAATTTTTGGAAGAAAAAAAACTTTGTTTCTGCCGATCTCCGATCTTCTGCAAAGTGAATCTATCTACTGTACAGATCAAACGTAAAAGTACTAAATACCAGAAAATACCTCTTTGAACAATATTTATTTAAACTGTGTATAACTAATAAATGATGTTGAGTTACAATATGATATATTTTAAATTATAACAAATAAAATGAAATGTTATGTGTTATGTGGATACATGTACTTATAATTAAAAAGCACGTTTTGATTGACTGCAGGTAAGGTGTTTAGAAAAGTATCAAAAGTCTGATAATCTGTTAAGTTAATCTCTACCTTCTCTCTCTCTCTCAGGTTTAAAAAAAAAGATGCAAGGTATATAATTTGGGATAAAATTGCTATGATACAAAGCGTTTTGATGCAGAAATATATTTGTAAACTGCCTATAGTCTGTCCCAAGTTATTGCTTCCATCACTTTTTGATGATTTTAAATAAATATACACATACCTGTGAAAGAAGTACGGTTGAAATCGATGAAATGTAAAATATCCAAGATATCTTTATTGACAAATTATCCTTTTTCACTCATAAAAGTTTACAGAAAAGAAAACAAATTTCTTACGGAGATTTATAATGGGAAATGTTTACATCTTTTCTCCATTCGGATGTTCTCGGGACACCTCGCGCAATTTTTCAACGTTATCATCCGGGCTTATTAATGGCTGATGCAATGCAAAATCCTCGTAGACTTTCTATTTTGGGATGTGTATTGAAACCCGAAGAGGTAGAGGGGGCATTTCAAAACAGATAATCTGGACATTTTTCATATTAGTGGATGAACGTAGTTTGAGCACAAAGGTATCTATTATTATCGAAATATCAAGCGAAAAGTGATGGAAGCAAAAACCCCCGAGACAGAGTATAGCAATTATCTTCAAATTGCTGTCTGAGCGCATTTAAGGCACCATTTTAATTTGTTTTACTACTTCACATTTCAAAACCTCACAAAATAACATGCATTTCATTAAAGAATGATTTGGTTTAAAGTGAAAAGTGGAGAAAAATTATGACATTCTTTAATCGGAGCTATTGATAAATGAAGAAAAAAAAATTATCAGTCAAATAATCTCTACATAATTCAAGCTTGACGTTAAATGAGCCTTTCACACAAAAAGCATTCGGGTGTGAGATATTTACTCTTTCCATATCAGTCAAATAATATCTACATCATTCAAGCTTGACGTTGAGCCTTCACACGAATAGAATTCGGGTGAGAGATTTTTACTCTTTCCAGATCACCAAACACACTAAACTGTAGGATTGATACGAGGGTTGGTTAAAAAGTAGTGTCACAATTGCAATAAAATCATGAAAACTCGACGTAATGACAAAATTTCGAACAATAAAATATTTACATATATTATTTAGATCTGAAAATTTTAATGCAAAACGATATTTACTTCTGAAGACAACATATTTAGAGCGTGAGTTAAGGACAGTCGCAGCACGCCTGCGACGTTATTAATGTATTTTTGACGTTTTGTTTTAAATTCATACTTCTGTGCTTTACAAAAAATGGTTGGGATGCCATATTTACACTTTATTGTAATTGTTTCTATTAAATATCAATACAGTGTATTTTATCTGTAACTTCCAGTCGTCACCGGTTACAAACAAAATTCTATGTACTATTATTGTAGTTTTCAATAGAATTTTCCAGATTGATTTAAAAATATTACAAAGCATTGAAATGGTATATACTTTAAAAGTGCATTTAGTCTGTTGATATATTTCAGATCTTACTGAGATGTTAATTTTCTGAGGTTATCCGCGCGAGATCTCAATAAAGTCTAGTGACTGAACAACCAATTATTGCTATAAAATAGACCTTTACATGTAAATGTGCAGAATAGATACAGTGTATCAGTTATTATTCCCTCACTTCAGTAGTCACCGGAAGTGAAACCAAATATCGGCTTTTAGAAGTTTTTGCTTTTTGATGAAAAATTCCATCTAGGGCACTTTTTCGAAATGTAATAAAATATTCTTTCTTCCTTTGAGATATCTCATTAATGTGTTTCTTTTCTGAATTTGTACGCGCGAGATCTCAAAAACAGTAAGTAATTGAGCAACCAAATTTTGCTTTATACATGTAATAGACCTTATCATGATGTGCAGAATACGTATCAATAACTTGTCTGTCACTTCTGGTCGTAACCGGAGCACACAAAATTGTACTTTTTAGCTCACCTGAGCTGAAAGCTCAAATGAGCTATTCTGATCACATTTTGTCTGTCGTCCGTCCGTCCGTCCGTCCGTCCGTAAACTTTTCACATTTTCAACATCTTCTCAAGAACCACTGGGCCAATTTCAATCAAACTTGGCACAAAGCATCCTTATCCTAAGGGGATTTAAAGTTGTGAAAATTAAGGACCAAGCCCTCTTACAAGGGGAGATAATAAGGAATTAATAAAAAAAAATTGAGAAATTTTCAAAAATCTTCTTCTCAAGAACCATTTGGCCATGAAAGCTGAAACTTACGTGAAAGCATCCTCAGATAGTGTAGAGTGAAAATCATGACCCTCGGGGGTAGGGTGGGGCCACAATGGGGGGTCGACTTTTTACATAGGAATATATAGAGTAAATCTTTAAAAATCTTCTTCTCGAAAACCGTTAGGCCAGGAAAGCTGAAACTTATGTGGAAGCATCCTCAGGAAGTGTAGCTTCAAAGTTGTGAAAATCATGACCATTGGGGGGTAGGGTGGGGCCATAATGTGGGGGTCGAATATATAGAGTAAATCTTTAAAAATCTTCTTCTCAAAAACCATTTGGCCAGAAAAGCTGAAACTTATGTGGAAGCATCCTCAGGTAGTGTAGATTCAAAGTTGTTAAAATCATGACCATTGGGGGGTAGGGTGGGGCCCAATGGGGAGGGTCGATTTTTAACATAGGAATATATAGAGTAAATCTTTAAAAAATCTTCTTCACAAGAACCATTTTGCCAGGAAAGCTGAAACTTATGTGGAAGCATCTTCTGGTAGTGTAGATTCAAAGTTGTGAAAATCCTGACCCTCGGGGGGTAGGGTGGGGCCCAATTGGGAGGGCGATTTTTAACATAGGAATATATAGAGTAAATCTTTAAAAAATCTTCTTCTCAAGAACCATTTTGCCAGGAAAGCTGAAACTTTTGTGGAAGCATCCTAAGGTAATGTAGATTCAGAGTTGTAAAAATCATGTACCTCAGGGGTAGGGTGGGGCCACAATGGGGGGTCAACTTTTTACATAGGAATATATAAATCTTTAAAAATCTTCTTCTCAAGAACTAATTAGCCCGGAAAGCTGAAACTTGTCTGGAAGTACTTTCAGGTAGTGTAGATTCAAAGTTGTGAAAATCATTACCCCCAGGGGTAGAGTGGGGCCACAATTGGGGATCGAATTTCTACATAGGAATATATAGAGTAAATCTTTAAAAATCGTCTTCTCAGAAACTAATAAGGCAGGAAAGCTGAACCTTGTTTGGAAGCATCCTGAGGTAGTGTAGATTCAAAGTTGTAAAAATCATGATTCCTGGGGGTAGAGTGGAGCCACATTGGGGGTGTAATTTTTACATAGGAATATTAAGATTAAATCTTTCTCAGAAACTAATCAGCCAGGTGATTATTTAATATTGTTTAGATTTTGGCTTCTGGATAATTCCTAGACGATTGGGTCTCACAAGGGGTTCAGAGTTTGATGTAGGTTTATATCCCGTTTATAAACAATTGTTTAGGATCTTTTTTAGAGCTGCAATGCTCAACATGTGATATTACTATAAAATCAATCTGATTAAAATCAGCCGTTCTGATACCTTACCTCTCGAACATCTGAAACAAGCCGCTTAGAGGTCACGTCCGAACGACCTTTTGATAAGCCAATCAAATTGTGGCTAGCAAAACTCTGCCAGCAGATCATTTCCCACAAATCTGTGCGGTTATATTTACATTGTTGTTACTTCACCGGATCGTCTTTAAAAGACGGATATTCTCATTGGTCAAAAAGGTCACGACCTGATATTTAAATATTTAGATTAACGGGTCGTTCGGACGTGACCTCTAAGCGGCTTGTTTCAGATGTTCGAGAGCGGTAGCGTATCAGAACGGCTGATTTTAATCAGATTGCTATAAAATCATCCTGTTAGAAAAGGGACTAATGATAATAAACATAAGAATATCTAGTGGAAAAAATTGATTTTTATTTATACAGGAACTACATGTATTATACTACATTGTCCAGATAGTTTGTATTATGACTTCATTAAGCTGATTTTATCATACCTATTGTTCCTCAGGTGAGCGATCATGGGCCTCTTGTTACTTTTATACTTTTCGATAGAACTTTCCAGACTTTCTTTTCAGCCCATTATTGTAATGGTAAATACACGGATATTGCTTTTTTTTTTGGAGATATCTCAGGTATTTTCAGATTCTTTTCTGTTTTTGTCCGTGCACGACTCAATAACGGGAAGTGGTTGAGAAACCAAGCTTTGCTATATGATAGACCTAAACATATAGATATGCAGAAAAGGTATTAATGATTTATCCGACATGTCCAGTCGTCGCCGGAAGCAAACAAAATTGTATTGTTTTTAAAACTTTCTAATTAATGATAGTTTATTCCACATTTTTTCAAAAATTCAGCCCAGCATTAAACTTTCATGGTAAATAATCATAATGACTATTGTTTTCTTTTGTGGAGATATCTCGGATATCTCATATAGATGTCTCTTTTTGTTATTTTAATGTTTTATTTCAATGTTTAGAAGATCAACGGAGGAACATGTTTTATTTTTTATTATGGCTTTCCAATTTGCAATTGCAATTAAGTGTTTAATGACAACTTTTGTATTTTAGAGCTTAGGGTTTTAAAATTCTTCAAGATTGTATATTATAATTTCAAAATTCTACGGAAGACCTATTCGTTGCTCGCAACGAGATCGCATCTAGTTATCTTTATCATTAATCATCACTATATAATTAAAAGTCGTTTCCATGGAAACCTTCTCCCAAATTAAGATAATGATTTCAAAACTCTCAATAGCTTATCAAAAATGGATAATAAAATAAATAATAATAAATTGAACTGTATTTAAAAATGATTGTTGAAACGGCCAATATGTATGTATGTATGTATGTATGTATGTATGTATGTTTGTATGTATGTATGTATGTGCATTTAACAATCATTTTTTGTCTGAATATTCATGTTTTGACTAAAAATAGTACACTATATAAGTACATGTAATATTTTTTCAAAGTTTGAAGTTATTTGATTATGGCTGATTATATGTTCAAATACAATTTATAAGAATCTAATTTATGATTAAAGGTATTTGTTCTATTTATACATGTAAATGTTGCAAATAAATGGATGTGTTGCTTTTGTAGAAATTTCATTCAGACCTACTGACATTTGACCGACTGAGACTCAGTTTTCATTAATTTTGTCATAATAACTTCTGAAGTGTAAAATATAATAGTTCAACAACATATTCCACCAATTTCATTAATTTCCGTGACAGGGCCGATTTTGACCCTTCGTGGGCCTAGCTCTTTAATCCTGCAATAAAAGATTTAGTTCACTTCTTAACAAATTGAAAACTCATCTTGAAATAAGTTGGAACTATAGAAATAATGAAAAAATGCTAAAGGGTTAAGACTGCAATATAGTGCAACATTTTGTTTTGACTACTTTTGTACATGATTATTTAACTTTTGATTTTCAGCTCTAGCTTCTAACTTCCTAGCTAAAATCTCCATGTGAGCACAATAGTGAAGAAAAGGGGTTAAACGGGAAGACATTTGTTGGTAATATACCGGTATATGCAAAGTTAGCAAAGCAAGCATATAAAGACTTGCCATCACCCACCCCTCCCCATGGATTAGGAATTTAAAGATTTAAGAAGTTTTCTTTTTTGCTTGTTAAGATTTTGCGTAATCCTGCCCTCCCCCTCTCCTACTTTCAAAAAAGATGATAGATGCCTACAGAGATACGATAAATGTATTATCTACTTTAAAAACATTATGTATACGTATAAGATATGAAACTATCCAATGGTGGAAACATTGATCTTCATATAAGCTTACCTTTTTGACAATGGCTGTTCCAGTGTCCGTTTGTTTAACATATATGAGACTATCGTAATAATTCTATAAAGATGAAAAATCATGAATAATGATTAGAAAATAAGTTACATTGTAATAGTTATAAAAAAGTAGAATTTACCCAAGATAAAAAAAATTATGCATACAAGATAAAGTGAAGGTTTTTTGGTTTACATGTACCTGAAGATTTGGGGCTCCAATCCCATTTATATCCATTCGCTCAAGTTCGTCTGAAAATTTCTGTCCTGTCAATTGACTCATTTCTTGCCCATCGGAAAGACAAGGTAACAGAAATGCGATCAAAATGGGATACGATAGCATGGTTTTCTGTAAGAAATATCTTTCTTAAACCAAAACAGGATAACCATGTGGATGATTTCTAGCTGTAAAAAATGGAATATAACATGTTAGTAAATTACAATGACTGTGAGCCATTCATTATATCTTACTAACTACTATACCAAACATATTTCATGTCAAATGATGATCGCAGAAACGATTATTGCAAGAGAGTGTTTAATCTGAAACCAAACTAGGTCATTATCTTGGAAAGGGGGTTGTTGTTGTTGACAATTCGAAGATCAAACCATGAGCAAGACTAAGTTTACGACGTACATGTAGTGCAAAGGTGTATTTGTAAAAGAAATTAATAGCATTTCATTTTTTTCCCAACTTCCACGCAAAATGTGTGTGAATGGGATATTTTGAAATTTAAAACTCACTAAATGAATTTATTGGCTTTCACTTTCCCCCATTTTTAATTCATGTTTGATGAGTGAAAGGTGTCATGTTCAGGTAGTTAATTAAAAGTAAATCACAAATGTATCTTTCAGCATTGTTAAAATGTAAATGCTTAAATATGATTCAAGCTTAAATATGATGAAAGCTCCAACTGTATTTCAGACTTGTCAAATAAATTTATTATACAACCAATGCAAACCACTGACTCCAGTTTCAACAGAATTTTCGTAGGTTACATACACCTACTCTATATTAACTTAAAATTTATATGAAGTCTTATTCAATATGCTAAATACATGTATACATGTAGGTGTACTTAGACAGCAGGAACTATAACGTATCTCTTATCATAAGGGATACATTATACAAGGTGACTGTTCAAACCCATGGGCCTTATTGATTTTTAATGGTTTTTTTTTTTAATTTAGCAACAAAATTTAATTCATTTCATTTAATACGCATAGTTACATTGGTATAAAAAACCCAGCTGAACATCAGATATGACACGTGTAAAAGTCACATGAGGCCTTCAGTATTCCAATAAGAGTAACTTTGCTAAAGTATAATTGTTGATTGTGTAAAAGCCACATGATTTAACAGTTTGGTTCAACAACAACAAGATATGATAAAAGACTTGACATTTGTATAACAAAGGCCTGACATGGTC
Organism: Magallana ariakensis; assembly: GCA_020458035.1. NCBI lineage: Eukaryota > Metazoa > Mollusca > Bivalvia > Ostreida > Ostreidae > Magallana > Magallana ariakensis. The sequence continues at coordinate 20,185,744 of CM035814.1, read as the reverse complement.
AACAGGTGAGTCAGCGTCAATAGATGAGTTCACCATACATCGGATAGTATACATCTTTACATTGGCTCGGACAACTTTGGTTAAACATTTACAAATAAACGTGCATGCACTTTTGTATTGTTTCATTTATTCCTGAATTAGAACGGATAAAAATTATTATCAACAATTTGACAATCACATTGTCAAAGAAAAAGCAATATAGGCATCGTAAAAAACGTCATCATTAGAAACATTTTACACAAAAGTATAATTTCAATGTTCGGCATTTGAATTGACTATGTGAAAATGTACCCTCTCACTTAAATAATTCGAAAAAATAATTTCTGAAACAGATTGTGATAAAAAAAATTAGCCTTGGAATTTCATCCATTATTTCCTTCATTTTTGCTCCACATATTACATCGACACAAATCTATATAAATTTCGAATTAATATATTTATCCGATGCTCTGTTATGTTTGTTTGTGTTTTTTTGGGGGGGGGGGGGTTGCAAGAAATAAAAAAAGTTCGTTATTTTTAATATATAATATATGGTTGTTCGATGCTTGCTTCATATTGTAAGATACCTCGTTAAATAGCTCATTACTGCATTAATTCGCTATATTTTCCTATATATATATATGTTAAAACAAATTCACTGATTTTCCTTCAATGATTAAGCTAGAGGAAATCAGAAAATTTAGCAAAAACAATATTTACACATGTATACTTGGGCCATGATTGACGCAATTCTAAGGGTGTCCGATGCATGGTGAAATCACCCTACTAGAGATATCGATAACAAAAAAAAGTTCTGCTGAATTAATAATTTGGCTTGATGAAATATATTCTTCAAATAAAACGTTTCATCGAGTGTGATTGTGTCACTAAACAGGATTAATTTTTAACAACAATGTACTGAACATAAATATAACTAATGTGCATAAATACTTTGCGTCTCTCTCTCTCTCTCTCTCTCTCTCTCTCTCTCTCTCTCGTTCGTAATCACAACAATCACAACAATATAAATGACAAGTTTCTATCTTTCTACATGTATCTATCTACACTGATACATGTTTCTCTATCTATCTATCTATCTATCTATCTATCTATCTATCTATCTATCTATCTATCTGTATGCGCATGTGCATATGCTCGTTCTCAAGTACGTAAGTCTGACCTTTACTTAGTCCGATACTAGTATTTACGGCCAGGCATACACCTCTTAGTGAAACGCAATTTACGCCGGGCTAAATTTTGGTGTACGCCCTAAGGCCTAACTTAAGTTTCGTCGTATCTTAAGCCTTTTAGTGAAACGGGTCCCTGGAATATTACTAATTTCTGTATAGTTCATCAGATCATAGATCAATCTTTTATTTTCCCCTATATACTATTTACCATACTTATCTTCATTTTTTATGGACGACTTGATGGCTCATATAACTGTTTTCTAGATTAAAAACAAGTTTAAAAAAATATCTTCTCTTGAAAATCACAGTGATAGATATAAACATGACCACATTATTTACAACACAATGTACCATGTTATAAGGCATTCACAATTAATGCTGTATAAAACCTCTAGAACAATAATAATAATAAGAAAGGACCATATAACAACATAATACAGACTGAATTTAAAACGATCGCATCAATAGACCAGGAAAAATTACCACAGATTTAAAAAGATTTCATTTCAATATGTTGGAAAACCATGCTTAAATGGTTTTCCAATATTTTCGTATGTTTACCTGTTTTTAAAGCGTTTTTAAAAATGTCTTATTGACTCAATAAATGGTTGTTTGGTAAAGAAAAAACAATGTTACAGCGACCATTTTGCTAAAATAAATTATTCTTCGTCAACGTCTGTATGTATTTATTTTTAATATTGGCGGCATACCAACAGTATGGTTCACTTTCAAATAATAATGTATTCAAGCTTTTAGAAGTCTCTTTACCGCGTCAAGTTACATTGCACAGACGTTTTGGGTCAAGTTTTCTGAATAGAATTTTTAAGGATTCTGTTAAAAAAGCGATTCTTGATATTTCGTAAGTTAAAAATTTTTATTGCAAATTTAATGACAAATTTTGTGGGTCAAATTGTTGGTTTTGGAAATTCCACTTTAGATTTGTTGAGAGGACGTGAATGTGTTTTGGTTTCCGTTTCTATGGATGCTTTTTTAACACAGATCACTGTATACAGAGAATTTTTTGCTGGTTTATTGCTGCTTTATTTGCATCGCTTTCGCTCTCGTTGTCAGCGGGCACATTCAAAACAATTTTTAAATTATTCTACTGTTTTAATTAGAACTTTTACATGTAACTATTATATTTTTTATAACGAATTAAAGACTGGACTAGACCTTTTGTGGAAGGGAAAAAATAAACCATACACATGGTAAAAATAACCTTATATAAAGTTTTACCTACAAGTATTTGTTCTTTGACAGGAACGACATTTGCAGTCGTTTTATATTCAGTTTTTTGACATGAAGTACTGTATACAGTGTTATTTTCGCCCCGTGTAATTTTCGCCCTTTTCCACGCGCAAACAGTTTTGCCCCGTCTGAAATCCGCTGATAATGAGGGCGAAAATAAAACGGGGCGAATATTTCCCGGTAAACAGTATGTGTTTTCTTTATTTCTTTTAAAGTGTTTTAAACGCGGACATTTACTATTACCGGAGAAATACCATGATTAGTTTCATTTTTCAATACTAAGTCTACATTTGCATTAAGTTAAAGGGACATGGTCACGATTTTGATCAAGAATTATTATTGTTTTCGTTTTTAATGTTTACAATGCGATTTTTTAAATATATTTGCCTTTAAACACCTTTAAATAAAGTCTGAATAAATAAACGTTACCCCAATAAATATGGACGTAATTTTGTTAAGGGAAACGCATATCCTAATTAAAAAGAGAAAACTTAATGAAACAAATTTAATTTGAACATCGATATCATTTCTGTATTTCCTGCTAACGTCATGGAAAAATGCCCCCCCCCCCCCCCAAAAAAAAAATGCAAAACTATATATTTTCAAGATTTAAAGATACTTACATTTTAGATTTTGAAAAGAAACAGTCATTTCATCAGAGATGGGGTAAAATAAACCATGTGTATCTTAAGTCCAAAATGCTCTCACCAGCAGGACAACATATTTCGAGCAATGTCACTATTTGCTGCAAAAGTTTCGGCTCTTTGTCAAAAAGTGTGAATACTGAAGGATTTGAGACATTTAAAAACAAGCCTTTTCAGTTCCGCTGTCAATACAAATGATTCTTTGTGTGAACATATAAAGAAGTCTTCTTCCTGCAGTCCAAACAAACAAGTTAATATGATGTGTTTATGTTGTGTGGTGTTCTTTTTCTGCATAAATTGTCTCGAAAATACTTTTTAGGGTTATTATTTTTATGCGGAATAAATTTGCTTCCTGGTAGTAGACTTTAAACGGGGTTTTAACTAGTTAAATTCTTTTGACAATGAACTGCAATTTATTAGAAATAGGACATAGCGTGTGGGTTTAATGAATAATGATAATAATGGATTTAAAGAGAAGGACTTTTTTTTTCTATCTGTAACATGAATTCAGGTCATCGAAGATGCAGACATGCGATTAAGTGTGTTAATTTTATAACAATAGTTTTTAGTTCGTATTAATTTGAAAAAGCCTCTTAACCTGATTATTATTCTGTTATACTGCTGAACTTAGTGGGTAAAAAAGAGGGAAAATGAATGTAATTACTTTGTTTAATTAAATGGTAAAACCAGTAGAGGAAGATTTACAACTTTATGCAAAAATTTTCCTGAAACCTGTTTATCTGCATCGAAAAATTAAGCTGTATTGAAGTGTTCTGTAAAGTTTAAAAAAAAATAATTTTTGACAATTTACTGTATATTTGCATACTCTTACTGCAAGTGTTTGGAACCAATGATAAAATACATGTGTGAAGTTGGACATGGGGAAACTCAAAAGAATTTACTTACATAAATTATATATCTCTCTTTCGTTTAAATTTCCAGCTAAAATAGTTTTAAAGTACACAAAAAATTAATAAATTTGCCTACAAAATGGATAAATGCACCTGGCCCATTGGCGGTATCTGCCTCTGCTTAAAACTACTTCTAAAAAGAAAAACAAAATTTACCTTCAGAAGATCCTTCTATCCGTATTATAAATTCTTTTAAACAAACAGCAGGCCGAATTTCCTGTTATCTTCGATTTACATCAGAATGATTGGCCTGGAACATATACCATTTGAATTTGACAAGATTAAAATCTTTTAAATTCTTTAAGAACTGCACGGGGTATTATTTTTTTTATTCAGTTATTTTATCGCTGAAAATGTCTTTCATTGTACTTATACATTACAAGTTTCATGTCTAAAACTATTATGCATGATGTTCCAATAGTAAAAAAAACCCCTTTTTACACAACCTGTTTTAGAAAATGAAATCGGATACTTGTTTATCGCAAATTGGGTACTAAAAGTCTATTACACAGCCTAGGTCGTTAAATAAATACTAACATTTTATCGCATGTTTTGGGGAAATACAGCTACCGTACGCGTCGATTCTACAGCTAATTCTATTTAAAACACTCCTTTTCAACTATTCCTTCTTTAGACTGTCAAACATGCATGTTCGCGTGACTGTCTCATTTATTCAATTTTAGAATTAAATGCACATATCTTTCAGTAAAAACAGCTGAATTCAATTCAAGAAAATACGGAAAAATCCGATTTCTTAAGGAAATTACTGCATATAGAAAAAACATATATGTTTAATAAGAGACAAAAAATAAATGTAACAGTTAAGGTACATAAAGTAATTTCAGATAATGTGATGAATGTGAAGAAAGGACTGATATATACATGAGAAAAAGACTAACATCCATTTGGGATTTTTCTTTATAAATAAAAACATATTAATAAATTGGTATGTTCTAATTCAATTTGTCTTCATGCAATTTAAAGAAATGGTTTTTTTCCCCCATAATTTTGAAAGCGTTGTTTAATTACCTTAGCTATAACTCCCACTTTCTCAGTAACTAGACGTGCTTTGATTACCCTCAAATATAAAATGCATGCGCAATTCGGTACCTTTCATTGGCTTTTAAACTATTCCGTTTTATTTGATAGAACAGTTGATTTGAAAGTATCTACAACAAATTATACAGACATTCGGCAGCCTTTGAAAGATATAGACGTCAAACGAGTAAGTGTTCTCTCTTTTTTTTTTTTTTACCGTTTCCCAATGCCAATCACAAAAAATTAAAGTACTATAGAGGAAATATATTCTGATTATATTTATTAAATGAACAAAAATAAAACAAGACAATTTTGTAAGTAAATGAACAGTGGAACGCAACATAATGATATTATGTTTTCGTGGAACAAATAATTTGCATAGGTCTTTATTTGTAGGTAAAGTTTGTAATCTTTTTTCATCATTAACACTCCGTTCCATGTTAGGTTGCGTTAGTGCATAGTGATGTAATATTAATACAGATTGTATATCTTCTCAAATTAAGTCAATATTGCGGTCGTTGTTTTGCTTAGAAAGTTAATGTTTTGGTCAAGGGTGTTATAATTGTTCCAGTTGACCAGTGGATTTAATCCACCCCCCCCCCACACATCATCACCATCATCATCATCATCATCATCATCATCATCCCGTACCTCATCATAAAAAATCATCAAGTTCAGACTAATGTGCTTTTTTGCGGTTATTAATTTTTACGTGGTTTAGATAATGTGGAAACAATTAGGTTCCATTTATATGTTATAGATATTTTCATTACCCAGCATTGTAATTTCCAGTTTCAATTTATTGTTGTTTGTGCTTAAATACAATAAGCTTTTCTCTTGATTTTGCACTTCATCAACAGCTATACTCTGTCCCGAGTTTTCGCTTCCACCACTCTTTGCTTGATATTTCGATAATCATAAATACCTTTGTGCTCAAACTTCGTTCATCCACTAATATAAAAAATGTCCAGATTATCTGTTTTGAAACGCCCCCACTGTCGATTCAGGTTTCAATACACATACCAAAATAGAAAGTCTACGGGGATTTTGCATTGCATCAGCCATTAAGTATCCGGATGATAACGTTGAAAAATTGTGCGAGGTATTCCGAGTGAGTTCCGAATAGAGAAAAGATGTAAACATTTCCCATTATAAATCTCCGCAAGAAATTTGTTTTCGTTCGGAACATTTATAAGTAAAAAATGATAATTTTTTAATAAAGATATCTTGGATATATTCCCTTTTATCGATTTCAATTGTATTTTTTTCACAGGAATGTATATTTTTGTGAAAATCATCAAAAAGTGATGAAAGCAATAACTTGGGACAGACTTTAACTAATGGGTTATGGCTGTGCAGTTATAAATCACTGTTAAATCCTGAGCTGATCCATCAAACCTGACCCAAACTTTGCTCAAAGCGTGAGTATGCATGTGCAATTTCTGCGTGCGAGATGAAGGTTACAACAGAGGTCAGACCATTTTTTTTTCTTTGACCATGTTTCCCAAAAAGTGCTGATGCATATGGGTGGGTGTGTAGTGAGTTTGACCAAGTACTTTACCTCCCTCCCCTCCAACCCCCTCCCCCCCCCAAAAAAAAAACCCAAACAAACAAACAAAAATCAAAATCAACAAAAAATTCACCAAAAACAATCAAATGATGTACATTTTATTTCATTTAAAACGACTAAGTCTTTAGAAATACAATTTTAAGAGAGAAAGAAGAATCACTTGATCCACAGTAGTCATTCGTTATTAATAAAACGAGGTGATAACGAACACTGTTTAAAATCAGAAGTCTAAAAGAAAATACAGAAGCAAAGCAAACACTAACGTCTAAAAATCTTAGAGGTAGGATAAGGTGCCATGGAGAAGTGAGCATCCTCTGCTGACCGGGTCACACTCACCGTGAGCTCTTTGTCGTATTCGGGAAAACGGGAAAATCCGTACACAATTTGGGGATTAATAATGGCCTAACAATAAATATGAAAAACGTCAGTCAGCATCCGAGTTAATTAACGGTCGAATTGTATTTGCTGGAAAGGTCGTTGTATCGACCATAGAACTTACGAAATGATGACAACAGTTTATTATGTAATAGATTTTTCAAGGGAGTACCATCTTTTTTTTAAACTCAATCAGACCTTAAACTGAATAAATCTAAAAGCGAGAGTTAATGGGCAAATGATGTACAGTGATCATAAAACAGTTTCTAAGATCAAGTGCAATGTCATTATAGACATATCTGAAACTCGTTTTGCTTTGTAGTTGCTGAAACGAGGGTTCCTTTAAGATGGCTACTGTCTCAATAATTTTCTAGCTAAAATATACTGATTTGATTTAAACAGATCCAATTATCTACATATTAATAACAGAATGAATAATCAAAGGTTAAAGCATTAACTAGAATAACAACTACTACGTTAATATTGATAACACTAAATGATGTTCAATATCAAGTACAATAAAAATCAGTGGTAGTTAAATCATACATATCAGTACTTCAAGTAAGTATGTAAATAATATATTCAGTGTATACAAATAAATCAAAATATATGTTTATATCAGAAAACAAAAAATACATATGCACAAATAGTGTACATGTAGGACTGGGTCAATTTTAAGGAGGCTAGGTGGTCAACAAATAAACCATCATATCTCCCTTAAGTTTTTGTAAATGAAGGTTTAAGCTATTATAAACTTTTATTTGGTAAAAAAAAAATCCATATATATTAGCTTCAAAAATTTAATTTGTTTTCAATTTTCTTTACACAAAGCTCTTCTTCTTCAGGAGATTAATATAATCTAAATTGGCCGCGACCTCGAGCTCTCTTTATCAGCAGAAATCTCCAGACCGTAAAATATAGTGAAAGACGTAAAATATACATTTCACAACTTGAAACCATAGTTAATGCGATAATTAATGTTTCTGAAATTTAAGCTATAATTAACACTGAATAAAAAAACAATCATTTGTGATTACAAAATATAGTTTATCTGTTAAATACGGTTTCACGATTTGTAAACAATGGTTAACAACTCTAAACTATACAATTAGCGAATCTGACAGATAAAGTTTCACAATTTGCAAAATTGTGATTACCATCTGTTACCTATATTTAACGACCGTAAAACATAGTTTACATATCTGAATTTACAGGTATCAGGATATGTCCTATGGTCAAGCTCCGGGTAATCAAGATTTTAGTGTCAACTGTCTTCAGACACATAGTTAAAAACAACATGATGACGCTCTCAGCAATATTCCAAAATATGAATTTTACCCTTTTTAAAGATTGTACATGCAAGAAGGATTCTAAAAATTGAAAAGACAATTGTGAGATTTTTACCAAAATCAATACATGTGTTGTTCGTATTTTGCTAGTAAATGTCTGACAATTTAAATAACACCTACTTATGTAATTGGCATTGTTTAGTTTCATGCTCTATAACAATTACGTTATTCAATTATTATGAACGGCAAACACAAGTCGAGCTGTTACTCTAGCATTTTTGATTTTAGTGTTACTTTATTATTAGCTTATTAGTTTCATGCTCTATAACAATTACGTTATTCAATTATTATGAACGGCAACCTCAAGTCGAGCTGTTACTCTAGCATTTTTAATTTTAGTGTTACTTTATTAAAAATACCATTCACTATGGCACTCTGAAAAATTGCATATCAAGAAAAATCACATCAGTTAATTAAATAATATAACATACACATAATAAAAGCTTTTGGTATTGGCAGATTATTTTTGATTTTTCTGAGGAGATCATAATAATAGCTTTTGGTATTGGCAGATTATTGTTGATTTTTCTGAGGAGATTTCTGCGCCGACCGGACAGAAATACTTCCATCGCCAGAATTACCCATGCCTGCATATTGGTTAATCTGATGACTATTCTCCATTTCTTCACGGATATAATGGATTTCATCTGCCATGACATAAGCTGCATTATCATTTACTGGCGAAAGGTAATCTGTTGTCTCCATGTTCGCTTTGTTTCGATTTCTGCAGATGACAACGACCATAACGACCAGGATGAGGGCCACCCCTGCCCCAGCTCCACTCACTGGACCAATCAAAGATTCATTGCTAGTGCACGTGGTTGACGAGGGGGGCATCTCTGACTTCATAGAGCTACACCGTGATTCTGATAACAATAAAAAATGTTTAATCAATGATTATTCCAAAATTTACTATAAAAAATCGAAAAAATAGTATCGTAAAAAATGAACTGCGGTTCATGATGAAAGAAAAGAATTAAATTAATAAATATTATGGAATGCAATTACACGTACATTATTTGTAAACACTACGTTTTTGCTGGCTATTGTTACCAGAATTATAAACAACGTATACATTGTTTCCTACTCTTTAAAAACAGATACACATTCAATTTTACCTTTGATATTCAATATTATTAAGTATATTCTATATTGAAAATTAAAATTTGCGCTTCTTACTTTTCGACTTTTGCACTTTGCCAAAAGGACAAGTCTCAAAGATATTGCAACACTGCTTGTCGGGTGAAAAATCAACCCCAGATTCGTCCTTTTTACACCAGCTGCATCCTGCTACCTTGTAACAGTTTCTTTAATAAACATTAGAATCATTCATTTGAAGTTAAGTTAGTCATTTGAACATAAAGGCAACTTAACAAATATTGTAACATTTAATTCCTCAATAGAAACATATTAATTCTTAGAATTATCATGCAATTTCAGATAAACTTGGCAAATGTGAAATTATTCTGGATAAAAAAAATGTATATTTTCATGATGACAAAATTGCCTAGGTATGGAGATAAATAGTGATAAAACTTTGCTGAATGAGTCAGTGAAGTGAATTCTTTTTGATATTTATGTCATTCCAGGAATGTTTGTTATTTCTACCAAATTCAACGACTAATTTTCCCTATATGGTAGAAAATGGTCGTTTGGTTTCTGCCATTATATTCTTCGTTCTTGACAAGTTTCACATATATATTATATATTATGTACTGTCTAAAAAAGTATATCCATTTATATGTACTTACCCCTCGTCTTTTCTATTATCACATCCAGCATCAAAGCAAGGACTCAGGGTTTTAATTTTATCCGTATCGTTCGCAAATTCGGTGTTCTCGTCTGGTAATCTAGCACTACAGATATGGTATGACTGCCTATATAAAGAGGTTTAAATTGTATGATTTAATTTTCATCAGTTCTACGGTGAAAATTTTTAACTCGTGTAAAATAATTTTTGTATTAGGAGTTCTTCTTCAAATTTTGTTTTGGCAGAGAATAAATTGAGTAATAATTTTGTGTTTATATGTATGCATGGCATTTAGCGATGGACTTGATTTAGCGAACGCTGTTTTCTCCCAAATACGCTAAATAGAATATACAGTCAAATGTAATACGTTTACAGTAAGGTGGACCTCTACTCAGCATTGTAATGTTTGTTTTTATCTCACTCTTTAGTTTATACGGTTTTATTTTATTATTTTAATAGGCAGTACGTCACAATATGGTATCCCACACCACCTTAAAAATTAAAACTTTCTAAACGTTCATATGACTTTATATATTGCTTGCTCCTTATTCAATACATGTATCTATCAAAACATAGTCTATTCAATAATTCTGTGACTCTTTATTAGCGATAATTACATATGTCCATGCATTGTATACCTAACTAGTGACGATGACGTCACTCTTGTTGGTACCCACCTCAGTACTTTGACGTCTGAAAGTGAACAACTTACCCTAATGTTGTTTTTTCTTGGCACGAATCATATGGTACGACTTTGTAGCACAAACAACAATCCGATTCTTCGTCTCTGCATTTGTTTTCCAGTGGAGAAACATTTGATACCTGAAGAATTATGAAAGATACATTAAAACCATCTTATTAACTATAAAAATGGTCACGAACATTCAGCCCTCTTAAACATAAAAAACCACATTTTACCATGTGATTTTTTTCAAATAATCTACACGATAAGAAGTACATGTACTTGGTTTTACTTTTCCTGGACATCAGTTTCCAATTTTTTGAGGGTAGAGTTAAATATATTTTAATGTACATGTCTTTTCAGTTACATGTACATTGCATATGCTTGTCAAATCAGAGATATTAAATCATAAGAGATATAAATTCAATCTTTAAAAAAATGCGCTGAATTTACAAGATTAAGATTACAACATTATTATAAATTTTTAAGACGTTTGTCACTCTTTCGATACTACAGTTGGTTTACATTTTTTTAAAAGTTTTGGGTCCACTTGTATATTGCTGAACACAGTTAAAACCGGTTCAGTTATTTAAACTTTACTTTACTTTGTTATTAATTTAGATTGACAATACACAGCTAAATAAAAGAAAGAAGTAATATTTAAAAGTTTTGATACGCTATAAACTGGTATAGTTTTGAAAAAAAGAATGGTATCCATGTCCTTTGTAAGATTCTTGCATGTGTGTACAGCAGATTTGTGACAGAAAAAATAATTACAGAAAGTGCAGATTTATAAACATGTGTAAAATAAGGCAAAGTTGAAGGTCGAATCCAAACTGTTTACCTTCAAGTATTGTCCTTCTTCCAAAATCATTTGAACAAAAGTATATAGTTATTGAAAGGTAGTACCATAATGACTAGAACATTACTACACATTCTTCAAAATAAGAACCATGATATGAACAACTAAATCATGAATTTTACGATTATCGAGCATTGCCGAGGATCGCATTTCGTACAAATCTGATGAATTTTTTAGGAATAATAAGTTTTATACCATGGATCCAATTTGCAATTGGATTGTGGCGTGTTTTATATTTTGTATATCCCACCCTTTTTTGATGATTGGCATATCAGGGACATACTTTTTTATGTTTTTATGAAGGGGGTCAGATTCTATATTATATGTTGCCAAATATATGGAAATTGTATCAGTGGTTTTTTCTAGTCTCGTCTGACCCCCTTAATATTTACAGTTTTTTACATCTTTGTCATTTATTTGAATAAATGGCCTATTTTCATCTTCAACTATATGTTATGTTTTTTCTACTTTCATCAAAAAACTAGTGCAGTCGTTTATAACTAAGGAACATAAAAATAATTACAGAAAGTGCAGATTTATAAACATGTGTAAAATAAGGCAAAGTTGAAGGTCGAATCCAAACTGTTTACCTTCAAGTATTGTCCTACTTCCAAAATCATATGAACAAATGTATATAATTATTGAAAGGTAGTACCATAATGACTAGAACATTACTACACATTCTTCATCATAAGAACCATGATACGAACAACTAAATCATGAATTTTACGATTATCGAGCATTGCCGAGGATCGGATTTCGTACAACTCGGAATAATTATCTACGAATAATAAGTTTTATACCATGCAACAGCTATCTGGGCTATTGTTGGAAGTGTCTATCTTTATCACGATGATGTAGATGTTGCTTCTATACACAGGTGCAATCTTATATCCTTTGGTAAAAAGCTTATCCACGGGCTCAGCATCATCCAGTAGAAGTACCTGTAATAATTTATTTACTTGAATAAGTGATAAATATATGATATACCAACACACACACACACACACACACACACACACACACACACACAGAGAGAGAGAGAGAGAGAGAGAGAGAGAGAGAGAGAGAGAGAGAGAGAGAGAGAGAGAGAGAGAGAGAATCGGAACATATACCCACACGGTAAGAAAAGAACTGCTTCTTGGTTTCTATATCTAAACAGCTTTCTCTTTCGATAATCTTGTCCTGGAGAAGTTTAACCATAGTATTCTTTTCCTAAAGATAATTAAATATCATAGATTTTCCAATCTGTCTTTAATTTAGTAAGTCCCTACTGTTAATTGCTTGAGACAATAATGCAAGATTGTGCATGTGTTACATGTACACATGCATTTAGTTTCATTTATACCTTTGTCCCTAAGTGTTTCATGTTAATGTCTTGTTCATCGGTAGCATCTGAGAAACTTGGATAAATTACCAGAAAACCACTTTTGTCAATCACCATGCAACTGAAATATTATAAAATAATTTAATTCAAGTTTTTTTTAAAACACCTCATTTGACTAGCTACTTCAAACAAGTTTGTCGTATAACATACATGTAACGTATCTACGTCACAATACGAAGCGCGTGAAAAATGTAATAATTCGCCTGACATTATATTTAAATTTTGTACAAATTAACTTAATTTAAAAAAAAAGACCTTATTTTCTTATTCAATCTATGTAGAATTAAATCATAAGGATTGAATTAAATTTCTAACTTTTTTTTTGTAATAAAATGTTTCGCTGTTTATTGATTAGTAAATTGTTTTCTTTGGTTCCTCAAGCGGGATATATCAGAAGCGACACTGCAGAAAAAATACATACATGTAACCTGTATTAGCGGTTAATGTATATTTTGTGAAAGACAATATATATATAGCCAAGTCGTCATATATGAAAATTTTAGTCTGTCATCATCAAGATTATGTCGTGCGCGATTTTTCATAGATTGCTGAGAGGTTTTACCGACCGATAAACTGGTTAGATATTAGATTTGTCAACATTTATAGCGATATGTATTACAATCTTTTTTTTTAAAGAAAGAGAGAAGAAAATACTCGCTATATGTAAGTATCAAAGCTTATTATAAACTTTCTCAAGTTATGTTATATCGTATAAGTAAGGCTGAAATTAAATTAATTCATTAGACAATCAATATGCCAAATTTCATTTTTTGTATGATTACCGTCTTCCTTGGAAGACGGTATAAAGAGTTGAAATAATTTACAGTCTCCGGGTTGTGCACTTCCTCTCCTTTGTGATTGGTAGAAAATACATGATGTGAAAATTTACATTTATTTAACTGGTTGGAAAGCTGTTCGGCGTAAGGGAGATAATTTTCTGATGATCTTTTTAACGTACGACTTAATAATTTTCGTAGATTTTAAATCTTAAAAAGTGAGAAAACGAAAAAAGCAATAAAATTAGCTATCAATGAAATTCAGGCTTCAATTTTTCAGTACAACTAGTTGAAAGCAATATTCTATAATATCTTTTGAAATTTTTTGTTCTTTTCTTTTTGGATTGTTCATGCAAGTACAAAAATGTGAAAATTTGATACGGTATGTCTAATATCAGTAAAAACGATACGGTATCGGGTAAAACTAGAACCATATTAACAGGAGCTTGGACTTTGGGTAGTTGCGGCAAACACCATTGTGACATAGGCCTGTCTATTTCATTGCTGGCTATACAACCATGGCTCTTTGAAATCAACTATATTTGTCTGGATTTGGAGCTAAGACTACGCAATCGGTGTATATTTCGCTTGAAACCAGCGTCATTTTTAACTTGTTTTGACGCAAGAATAGATAGTTACGTCCTACTGAAAGTCCAAGGTCTTGTTAAAATGGTTCTAATATCAGTAAAACAAGTGCTAAATGCTGTGGTATTAAATTTGATTTTATTAAAATAATACGACCCTTCCTAAGATCTCTTTTTCCCTACTATAGTCGATCTCAACTCACAAGCACGTGGTACGCATTTCTCAATTTTAGGCACGCACGCTTAAGATACATAAAAAAGTTTCAAAACCCATTGCATGTAGAGGAAGGCGACCTTATATATAAAGAAAGAATTGAATTTTCTTTGATAACTTATTGCTGTTTAAAGTTTGCTCTAAAGACGGTAAGCTTTTTTAAAAAGCTAAACTTGTATGCCTCTACAACTGTCAGTCTGACAAATTATCATCGACATAACACACTACTATTTACCGGTATTCTTTACTGTTGCATTCTGGGTAGGTGTTTAAGAACATGCGGCTGAAATACGGGTACGGATAATCGATACACATAACAACGTCTACAATATCAGCCTCTGAGTGCGATCCACTTCTCCTAAAAGATATTTGCATTTAAATCGGATTTTAATTACCATCCATATGCTTGCTCATCCAGTTTCTTAATAGTTCACAGTGTAGGAACGGAAGTTATACAGTTTTGGATAGCGCTGTTCGTCGAAGCGAGTAAACAAATTGAACACGTAGCTCTGCGTACACACCGTGTATAATCACACGCGTACAGTTGTTTAACTGCGAATCAGAGCTACCCGTACAGACAAGTAAGAGCTACGCGTACAGTAAACAATATCGAGGTATGGTCAGAAAAACTTCATTTTCGAAGTACTTATTGCTATCTTCGTGTATGTAACTTTTTTGTCTCAAAGTTAACATATCAGGGAAATATTTTTACAACAAGAAACATTATTTTTTTGTCAAAGAAAATGAGAAACACTTCTCTAGATATTGTGATTCAATTTCTTATTGAATTTTTGTAACGTTCTTATCCAATAAGATTTTTTATAAAGAGGAATTTTATGATTTAAGGATGGAAATGATGAGTATAAACTTATTCTAGTTTACTACCGTATAAAAATTCAGATACTGTTCGTACAGATATTAGTTATTTACGTAATTTTAATCTACGATGAAAATACTGTACGCAGCGCTACTTGTTCTCTCGCTTCGACGAACAGCGCTACCCGAAATTGTACACTTCCGTTCCTACTCTGTGTAGTTTATGTAATTACTAGTAAATAGAAAGACAAGTGGCGGTTTTGTTATTTTTTAAATCCAAATAATTACCTCCCTTCGTATACAGCTTTACACTGAGTCACAATAAGACCAGCTCCCCAGTTATCCTTGTATGGGGAGATAACAACAAATTTGCCTTTTTGAGCCAGGGTTCTTCTCCACCTGACAAAGAAATAACAAAAAAAACAAAGCTCATTATTAAAGAGGGATCAATGGTGGTGGTCATTTTTAGACTGTATTGATCTACTTTTGAAAAAAGAGCTCTATGGGCGGCGGAAAGGGTAAAGCAGACATTAATGCAAAACGAACAACTTGTTTAAGTTAAAAGCATCTTTTGCCCCCACCCCCCCCCGGGGATTAGGTGTTTTCATGATTTGCGATGTGTGTGTGTGTGTGTGTGTGTGTGTGTGTGTGTGTGTGTGTATGTGTGTTTTTGGCATGACAACGCTGACACTTTCAAAAACGATGCTACGTGCCTGTATTGTGTAATTATTTAATGAAAGTGATTATGTAAACAATGATACTAGCAAACAAATACAAATATTTATTGAATAAGTAACATGAATTTTATTACATTAGAACAGTTTTTATAACTATTTTAATTCTTGTTACGATTACTCCAAGGTTCCCATCCTAATTAATGGATACGTTTTCTCCAGGCCACGTTTTCTCCCGGGTACGATTTCTCCTGATACATCTTTGTAAGCCACCCAGCGTTAATTCAGTGTATGATTGTTGGTTTTGCATCGGTGATCGTTTTTTTTTTTTGCATCGGTGTCTGTTGATTTTGCAAAAGAACTGTTGATTTTGTTTTTAACTGTTATGTTTCGGATCTAAGTATGTTTAAAAAATTGTTCTTTTTGCATTAACGTCTTTTTCACCCCGAACGTAAAGAATATGTAAAATTTTAATGATACCAAGGTCTTGTGAAATGATCATAACTCTTTGCAATCTCCACGGCTGGATAAACTCGTACGTGACCATCACGTGTCCCCAAGTAGCGCCAAACTACAAACTTAGATTGTTCCTGATTTCTTTTCCAGATTTGTTCTGCATCAAATGTAGCCTGAATACTGCTTTTTACATTAGCCTTCATAAAAAAATTAAAACACATTTTTAAACTTTTTTATACGAATTTAATCTAACATGAATTGTTTAAGGACATACAAATTGTATAAAAAGTGTAAGATAATCAGGAATGGGTACGATTTGTAGAAATAAAAATTAGTTTAAAATAATCTATTACTAAAGGTATTTTTGTGTAATCGATTAATTATCGACTGAATTCACTATGGTCCTGTAATGTATTGTAATCGATTACTTTATAATTTATAATCCACGTAATGCTGTTTAATAAACTGCAAATTTTACGTCTTACATGAAGGTACATATTGGATAAGTTCTTTAAGTTTATATGTAATTTCAACTAAGGTTAAATGTCACATTACGAGCAATATAGAGCAGCGTCTTTTTGGTAATGTTAACAAAGTTTTTCTTTCCTATTTCAATTACCCCATCCTGGAACTTATTAAATGATGTATCATAGATTAAAAAGCAAATCAGTTTTATTAATTTATTATATTTTCTAGCCCACAGAAATCAAAACATATCAAACCCCCTAATTATAGTTACACTTAACATATTTTTTGTTTGGAAAGGCAAGATTATGCTGCAACATTTTAAATTAAAATAATAATTATATGGTTTTTAAAACACGTATAATTAAACTCGTACAAAATTACTAGCTAGCAACATGAACTCTGATTTTATGATAAGAATACAAAGGATGAAACAGTAACTAACCTTAAGCTTTAGACTTCGATTTGTTTGATATCCGACCACATTATTGAGATATTTTGAATACATGGTAACCTCGGCTTGGGTTTCATTCTGATAAAGGTACTCGTAAGGTGTCTCGAAGGCATGAGATGTCAACATAACCATTGAATGTTCTTCAATGTAAAAAAACACCCACAATACATAAACCATTTTTATTCCTTTTAATCATGAAAATGTTCATTGTTTTTTATTACTTTAATCAAAACTGTTTTTAAAATCAAAAATAAAATAAACCCCAAAAGAAAAACCTGAATAAAGAACCGAAAATCCGAAGCGAAAACTGAAAATATTCCCCCGCACACACACCAAAGCATATTTCAATGAATAATTTTGATTTCAGTGTAATTCGGTTTTCCATACTACATTAGAGTATCAGTTTGGCTATTCTCTGAGGTTTTCTTGCAAGTCGAAGTAGGCCCAAACTCTATTTTCTCACTTGCTTTTCTCTAATAATTTTCGCTTTTAATATAATTTGGAGGTAAATTGTGCTTTAAAGACATTGATCACCAAGTGTGAAGATTAATTTCAGATCTTAAGCAAAAATGCACTTAATTACAATAACTGACTCTATCCAACGAAAAACAAACCGTAAAAAAAATACACATTACTCTTGCTATTTTCATGTCATATAATTTGTATGCAACACATCATAACAGTACTTGTACTAATAGTATGTACCTTTTGTGGAATAACGATCATATTCCCTACATTTCTGAGTAGGTATGGTATTTAGGTCTAGTCGGTGGTAAAAGAACACTTCATTTCTGTTTCTCACTAACAGTTCTTGATTTTCTTGTAAACGTCTCTGTTGGTCATTTTTTCCAAGTACAACGCACAATGAGAAGTTAGTACCAGGGACCTTCAAAATATTTTTATAGACCATGCATTAATACAAATATAATGTCCAGGTCAATATGAGACATGATTATACATGTTGCATCTTTTTACTTTAGGACTAACAACTTTTCATATTTTATCACATTAAATCTGTTTCTTATTTGAAAAAGACAGTATGATCGTTTCTTTTTATTTCAACGATTAAACATGTACAATGAAGTTATTGTATGCTGTATTTGTCCTTTTTAAACACAATTTTTTTTCAGTATATTTAAATAATACAACACTATACATGTAATTGCAAATGAATACTAATTAAAAATATGTTGCCTCAAAACAATATTTACAAGCAGGAAGTAAGGTTTTAAAGTGTTTGATAAAATGCAACATTTGGAGAGGTAAAATGTTGACCTTTGTGCAAGTATGACAGGAATACTCTACTATGTCAGTTGGCACGATCAAACCTTAAAGGGGCATGGTCACGATTTTTGTCAAATTCCTTTTTCTAATTTTATTATTAACAATGATTTAGGAATGCATCTCTTACTATCAAATGGAATTTGAGAGTCAGTCGTTGAGTTATTAGCAAGATACAGGGCTCACAATTCTTTGTAATGTTTATGTTTACATAGGTTCAATATACCAGTAAAATAAATTTTCAAGCTGATTTGTCTACCTTTTCATTCATTGTAAGCATAAATAAACAGTTCCTATGTTTTACACATTCGGTTTAGGTCTAAAACTGGAATTTTCACTTCAACATTCAAAATGTAAACAAAAGCTTATTTTAATTGCAAAGAATTGCAAGTTCTGTACTTCACTTATAACTCAACCAATGTCCCTCAATTTGTGGTTGCCTTTTAAAAATGCATTACTATAGCATTGTAAACATTAAAAACGGTAAAAAAAAATTGACCAAATTCGTGACAATGCCTCTTTAAAGGGACTCAAAAACGATTGGAGCTCAAAATTCACAATTTTATTTTTTCCATTTTTAATGTTAAAAATGGTTAATATGGGTTTATTGAATGCTTTGTCAATATTTGAAAGTCAAATATTGAATTACAAGCAATATACAGAGTTTGTAATTCTTTGTTTTGTTAACAAAGCTCGAGTCTTGTTAATGTTTACAAATGCGTTGTACCGCTATAAATTTCACCCAAATGTTGCTCTTTTGTTGATAATATTATTTATGAACACATTTAATCAGATTATCATGTTTGCCACGAGTCATTTTGTCAAAGAAATGGTAATTCCATACTTATCTTTATTTGTAAACAAATATAAGACTCGAGCTTTCTTTACATAACAATGAATTATTACCTCTATGTATCTCTTATAACTTGACTTCTAACATTCAAATTTTGGTCAACTATGCAAAATGCACAAGATAACCAATTTATTTTAAAAAAATTAAACTTTGAACTCAAATCGTGTCCAAGTCACTTTAAGTAATAGGCAGAACAAAGCCACTGAATTGGCTTTATATGACTCATTTTTCTTGTTTCAAGTATTTAAAGTAAGGATATAAATTAAGCAACAATTTTTTTCTTCAAAAAATGATTTGCAAGACTGGGTTTAATTTAAAAAAACAAAAACAAAAATGCAGGAGACAAATAAATGATTTACTGAAATAAGCAAATAAATAATTATGCACAAAGACTGTTAAATCAATTGATACTTTATAGGTAACATTCCTAATTACAGGTATTTGTACATAAACCCCAACATTCATTAGTTACCTTTCCCCAGCTGTATTCTGCCTCCACCTCTCTCACTTCAATCCCCTCGTATTCTAAAACTCCTCTCGATATCGTTCTAAAATATTTGAATGTTTTGTTGCCAGTCTCCCCTCTAAAGGAAAAAACATTCAACCAAAGTTAATTAATGTATATTATAATACTGCTTTGCTGAGAGATACATGTTTCAATATGAAATAAAATGAGACTATCTGTTTTTTATAAGCATTACACATTTGCCACAGCGTATTTGCAAAGCTATTGGATGTTCTTTTCTTTGTACTGTAATTACTATTATAAATGGGAAATATCTACATATATATCTACATATATTGTGCACTTCCGTCTTAATAAATCGAAAAATTTTTGTTTAAGATCGTATGCTCATAATGAAGCATTTTTTCTCGTGTCAAACAATAAACAAATACCCAAGGAATTATGAGTGAATCGATAAAAGTAGTGAAAATAATGCCCACTCCAATTGTTTTCCATATACCGTAGTCTACTGGCCGACCATATTGTACTTATCGACCATATTTTACTTAATAAGCTATTGTTTAAACAAAAGACATTATGATTTAAATACTGACCTTTTCATTGATTCAATCATTGATTTTGCTTCTTGGCTAGTTTCCAATTTATAAATATCAATAGGATCTGGATTAATAGTGATAGCATTCGGGGTCGGCTGCAAGTAGTGCACCATAACCCGGCCCTGACCGTCTATCATGAATGCGTAAGAGAGCTCTCCTTGCTTGAAATTAGTTATATCGGAGAGCAATTCGTCCAAGAGAATATCTGTACATGTTACTCCGACTAATTTTCCGGATATGTCCACAGGGAGACATAGTGATGTTATGAGTCCTTGAAATATAAACGAAGCTTAATATTAATTAAGGTTTAACCATAATCGGATCTCTGAATAGAAGATTCATTAAAGCACTTAACACTTATTTTTTGGATATTTGTCGGTCCTAAAACACACCAATAACACACCATGCCTTGCAAACAAATCATACCGCGTTAAAATTGATAGGACACGAAAAAAAAAAATAATAAAAATAGAAACGCTTAAAAGTATAACGCATATACTTTATACCAATGATACTAAATTGACACATAAAACACACCTTTTTCTAATTTCCATTATTTTTTGGGATATTCTTTCCTTTTGAACTTAGAATTAAGACATGTTAATAAACATTTTGTAAGCGCAACTCCTCTATAACAGCTACAGAATTTCGTAAATTTTAAAGATTATATTTTAGGACACAATGTTTAAATGTGCAAACGTCAGAAAAATCAGATTTCAATACTTTTCTGGGAATATTCATAATACTGTTTTAAAGGATAATTTACGTTTCTTTCACCGCATTATAATAATTCTATATAACGCGCCATCTGATTGGTCAAGACAGTCATGTGACAGGACGAACAAAACGTGTCTCCTGAGGAATAAATATCATATTCCATCCCTTCGAAAATCTTGTTTTTAAGTTTCCTTATATCAGAAAACAAACTGAAATATATGTTAAACATAGAAAGCCAAATATTCACGTTTTGGTTTTAATTTAAAAGTATAAGAACTTGACGTATTTTGTATGAACGTATGTCGTTCGGTAAAATTAACAGTTTATTGCAAGAATGTTTGGGATATATAAAGATTTATTTTTTCAGAATAATCTTATTTTCTTTGGGCGGTGGTATATATATAGGGAAGTATGATTTTTCTATGGAAATAAACCTTCACATTTCATATATCTTTCACCATAATGCAATAAATGTATAATATTCTCAAATGTTAATCCAAGAACTATAAGATATGTTCTGAGGAATGTATTAGATAATGGTTATTTACTACCACTTAACCAACTATAAAGATGCATATGAATTTTGTATTTTTGGCAACGTTTGTAGAATAACTGTATACATGTATATGTCTCCAAATCCCTAGATAGCAATAAACTAATCAGATAAGTATGCTATAAAAATATAATAGGTTTAGTAACCTTACCGGTGCTATTGGAACGTTTATCTACATAAGGAACAGAAAACACCGGTTCGTCACCCAAATTGGCGATTGAAAGATCTTCGTAGAAGGAAGCCATCTTAGAACTGAGTAAAGAGTCGTTTTCAATGTGAGTGTAAGTTCCTTCCTGTAAACGTGCATTGTGAATTCTTTAAGTAGTAGTTATTGTTACGAAAATTTGATCTCATGTATTATCTGAAGTTAAAAGAGATTAAGCTGTATTTCTTGCAATCTGATTAAAACCAGATCCTCGATCCGCTCCTTGTTTTTCTATTGTCGCTACACGAGGATCTAATGAAACCCCGCTAGATGTCACCTCCTGGTGAACTTTGATTTAAGAATATTCATGAGTTATTTTAGCCAATCAGAGTTGAACCGGTAATTTTGGGTTACAAACAAAAATGGAGTCGTATGACAAATCGATGGCACATGTTCTCGAATCTGTCGGTATCAGCGAACTAGAGACGGGTCATAAATTTATATTAGACAACCTCAGGGAATCCAAAGATTGTATTGGCATAACTTCCAAAACATGTAACTGAGGAATGGAACAGACGATTTCATTGGTCAAGACAAAATTCACCAGAAGGTGACCTCAAGCGGGGTTTCTTCGAATCCTCGTGTAGCGACAATAGAAAAACAAGGAGCGGATCGAGGATCTGATTTTAATCAAACTGTATTTCTTGTTAGCACGAGTACTTATTGGAAAACAACTTCATCACCAGTTTTAATTAAATATTTGAAAATGCCAGCTAATCGCTAATCCAAATAGAGAATCAACAAGTCAGCATACTTTCTTTCACAACGTATACCTGTACTTTTTATCAGTGTCTTGATTAAAGGCTCATTATCTATTTGAACAATTTTAAGAAATTTAGAAATGATATAGCAACTAATTTTCGCGATCCAGATGTAGATTATCAAGACAATAATTTACTAGAGACATTGGGGAATTATTCGCAGCGGGAAACATTCGACAGTATTTATTATCATTTCCCGTATTTTCCGTTCATTTAACATAAATTAATAGTTAGATTAATAAATCTTTGTTAATGTAATTGGCAGACTTGAGCACTTTTTGACAATAAGTTACGAAGTCAACAATGATCACCTTGGACTAAAGCGGAGGAACTCTATTTATTTATCAACACATTTCCAATTAAATATATCCAAATGCGGAAAACAATATTGGTTGAAGATTTTTAATTTGATACATATGTATCGTAAATTCAAAAATAACATCCACCAACCTCTTATTCGACTTTTATATTCTCATATCTACCATTGCATTAATGAGAAACATCTATACTTATAAATTTAGATATTATGCCAATAAACTACGAAATGCCTGCACCAGAGTAATATCTTACACCTTTGGTATTTCATCACGTGTGAGTTGATGACCGTTAGCTAAAATTGAGTTTTACCTGATAAGTAATTATTGAAAAATAATTTTAAAACCTACTTTCATTTTCGATAAACCAGCCCAAAATAGCAACAAGAGGCCCATGGGCCACATTGCTCACCTGAGGAACAATAGGTATGATGAAATCAGCTTAAAGGAGTCGTAATACAAACTATCTTGACAATGTAGTATAATACATGTAGATCCTGTATAAATGAAAATCCATTTTCCCCCCTGGATATTCTTATTTTTATTACCATTAGTCCCTTTTCTAACAGGATGATTTTATAGTCATAACACATGTTGAGCATTGCAGATCTCAAAAAGATCCTAAACAATTGTTTATGTATGGGATATAAACCTACATCAAACTCTGAACCCCTTGTGAGGCCCAAGAATCATCAAGGGGCCAAAGTCTAAACAATTTTAAGGAATCACCTGGCAAATTAGTTTCTGAGAAGATTTTTAAAGATTTACTCTATATATTCCTATGTAGAAATTCAATCCCCAATTGTGGCCCCACCCTACCTCTGGGGGTCGTGATTTTCACAACTTTGAATCTACACTACCAGAGGATGCTTCCACACAAGTTTCAGCTTTCCATACTAATTAGTTTCTGAGAAGAAAATTTTTAAAGATTTACTCTACATATTCCTATGTAAAAATTTGACCCCCCCATTGTGACCCCACCCTACCCCCGGGGGTCATGATTTTCACTACTTTGAATATACCCTACCTGGGGATGATTCCACACAAGTTTCAGCTTTCCTGGCCAAATAGTTCTTGAGAAGAAGATTTTTAAAGATTTACTCTATATATTCCTATGTAAAAATTCCACCCAAAATTGTGGCCCCATACTACCCCCCGGGGTCATGATTTTCACAACTTTGAATCTACACTACCTGAAGATGCTTCCACACAAGTTTCAGCTTTCCTGGCTGATTAGTTTCTGAGAAGAAGATTCTTAAAGATTTACTCTATATATTCCTATGTAGAAATTCAACCCCCAATTGTGGCCCCACCCTACCCCCTGGGTCATGATTTTCACATCTTTGAATCTACACTACCTGAGGATGCTTCCACACAAGTTTCAGCTTTCCTGGCTAATTAGTTTCTGAGAAGAATATTTTTAAAGATTTACTCTATATATTCCTATGTAAAAATTCAACCCCCCATTGTGGCCCCACCCTACCCCTGGGGATCATCATTTGAACAAAACTTGAACATACACTACCTGAAGATGCTTCCACACAAGTTACAGCTTTTCTGGCTGATTTGTTTCTGAGAAGAAATTATTTTAAAGATATACTCTATATTCCTATGTAAAAATTCAACCCCCTATTGTGGCCCCACCCTACCCCCCGGGGTCATGATTTTCACAACTTTGAATCTACCCTACCTGGGAATGATTCCATACAAGTTTCAGCTTTCCTGGTTGATTTATTTCTGAGAAGAAGATTTTTAAAGATTTACTCTATATATTCCTATGTAAAAATTCGACCCCCCATTGTGGCCCCACCCTACCCCCGGGGGTCATGATTTTCACATCTTTGAATCTACACTACCTGAGGATGCTTCCACACAAGTTTCAGCTTTCCTGGCTAATTAGTTTCTGAGAAGAAGATTTTTAAAGATTTACTCTATATATTCCTATGTAAAAATTCAACCCCCCATTGTGGCCCCACCCTACCCCCAGGGGTCATGATTTTCACAACTTTGAATCTACACTACCTGAGGATGCTTCCAAACAAGTTTCAGCTTTCCTGGCCAAATGGTTCTTGAGAAGAAGATTTCTGAAAATTTCTCAATTTTTAAAAATAAATTCTAATTATCTCCCCTTTGAAAAGGGCGTGATCCTTAATTTTCACAACTTTGAATCCCCTTTGCCTAAGGATGCTTTGTGCCAAGTTTGGTTAAAATTGGCCCAGTAGTTTTTGAGGAGATGTCAAAAATGTGAAAAGTTTACGGACAGACAGACGGACAGACGGACAGACAGACAGACAGACAGACGGACAGACAGACGGACGACAGACAAAATGTGATCAGAAAAGCTCATTTGAGCTTTCAGCTCAGGTGAGCTAAAAATGAGAGTAAGGTGGTGGACACCCTTTAGCGGATCCAAGTCAGTGAAAATTTGCATCACAGTATATGCATGCAATAAAATAATATTTAATATATTTACTGAAAACTTTTTTAGGGTATACATTGAAATTAAGATATGATAAATGCTAAATAAATAAAATGAGCCAATTCGTTTCTTGAATGCACGATTTTAGTTTTGATCGATAGAACTTTCCAGAACGGGGTATCCATGAACGCAAGTTGACTAATTTACGTCACCTGCTTATGGTGTTTTTGTCTCTCAGTTAATTCGATACGCAAGGGCATGCTCTTCGTATGAACAGTTTCTAAGGCGAGGCAAGCTACTTGCAAGCAAGTTTATCAAACAAGACTATCAACAGTCTCGTTTGAAGTCATCTTTCCGTGAGTTCTATGGTCGATACAACGACCTTGTCAGCAAATACAATCTTCCACTGGTTCGCATGCTGACTGACGTTTTTCATACTAATTGTTAGACCAAAATTAATCACCTAATTGTCTACGGACTTTTCCGTTCTTTTTCCCCCGATTACTCCCCGATTACGACAAAGAGCACACGGCGGGTGTGACCGGTCAGCAGAGGATTCTCACTCCTCCATGGTACCTGATCCTGCCTCTGAGGTTTTCCAGAGGTCCGTGATTGCTCTGCTTTTGACTATTGATTGAATACCGAATTGTCCACGGATTTTTATCTGTTTTTCCCGATCATGATATTTTTCCCAAATTACGACATTTCCCCGGATAATGACATTTTTACCGATATGACATTGGGCGCACGGCGGGTGTGACCGGTCAGCAGAGGATGCTTACTCCTCCATGGCACCTGATCCTACCTCTATCTTTTTGGAGGTCCGTGTTGCTCTGCTTTGAATTTGTATTTCGTTTTCTGGATTTTTGGGATGGTTGACGGTTTGTTATTGTCATTTTTTCATACACAAATATAATTTGTATACTAGCGTTTTTGAAATAAATAGTAATTACATGTATATACAATTTTGTACCACTACCGATTGGTAGTAAACATTATATACATTATATAGTTTATGAGCCAGGAACAGACTGTGTAAGCGACTCTACGTCTGTATGAATAGATGATGTATACATATAACGGAGAGGTTGAATTGGTGGGGGAGGGGAGGATGACAGTCTTTTGAAATTCTTATTTGGGACGGTGATAAAAGTTATATTGAGATTTGACCTGAAAAACAAAATTTTGAAAAGAGATATGACGCACTATATACACACCCAATCCCTAATTTAAAATAAATTTTTAAAAATGGTGTAATTTTTCCTGTCAGGTGAAACAAAAAGAATTAAAGCCATGCACATGTATATGAAACATTGTGTCATATTAATGTATAAAGTTGCAATAATTCCCGCTGGATATCATCTAGTACATTATGAAAATTATGTATATTCATTATCATGTACTTAGAGAAAATAATATTTAAGACCCACCACCCCCGCTTAGTTTTTGATTGCTTGTTCCATACAAAAACTGGTTACCTTTATCTGTCCATATGAATTATTGTTTTTAACTTGTTTGCTCATGTTTGTCAAAACTTCCTTCCAGTGAGAATTGATATCTAAATACAATAATAAAAGATTTAAGTATCTTTTTTATTATTGCTCTATATAATGTTATACCATAGGAACAACCAAAACCAAACAAAAATATGATAAAAGTAGTCTAAAACGCTCCTCATAATTTTAAAAGCAGAATGCATTTATTTAGTTTTTAGTTTTCATTATGTTGCAGAATCAAAATTTATTTCCTTCGGTGAAAGGGTGATTTCTATTTGAACTAAAATTGTGTATTTTCAATTTTGTGCTTTAAAAATTATTTTTGCTTATACAGTATGTTTTGAAACAATTTTAATACACATATTAACAATTCAAACGGCGAAGCCATAGATGAATGAAAACTTAGCGCATTTACCTTTTCCAAATGAATATGTTAAAACGATAACAGAGTTATTACGAGCCTCGTTTTCAGTTTTAATAACTTCTAGTGGATCAGTATCAGAGTTACCAGCTGCCAAAAACAATATGACGGATTCTGAAAATACACAAATAAAAGGAAAGGTGAATGTACAATCAATATGCGGAAGTATTGAGAAGCGCTAATCCAGCAGGCATGTTCACGAAACTTTCCTAAGTTATGACCTAAGTGTGTTCCTAAGATATGACTTAGGAAAAAAGTTAGGAACATCCTAAAATCAGGTCTTAAGATGTAGCTCGACGGTAACTTAGGAACATCTTAAGTTAGGATATCCTAACCTTCTACAACAGAAAAAACAGAGAAAATTGTACGTGTCGGTAGTTAACACAGTGGACCTAAAACCAGTAATTTTAATGTATACATTTTTAAAAATTTACATTTACTTATATATATATCTGTCCAAAAACAATTTAGTTCAAAAAAACCAAAAACAAAAGAAAAATACCCCCCCCCCCCCGAAATCCAAATGACTGCTATTTTTTGAAGAAAATATGTATCCGGACAGAATTGGCTTACAAGCGAATAATTATTTAAACAACACGTGTGCATTCTTTGGATGTTAATTAACGATTGATAATCTTGTCATTCAAGCACATGTAATACATATACACACGTTTTTCGTAGAATCTAACGTTACATGTAGAAACAGACACGTACAAACACAACAATTAATTCCTTTTAATCCGCAATAAAACAAATGCACGAACACGTTTTAAAATAAGAAATAAGTTGTAATATATCTCTAAAATACATAAATACAGTTTTTTAATATTAAGAATTTTTTAAAGATATTTTTTTTTCGTAATGAAGTTATAGAAATTAAGAATGATCACGCATGACTTATATAACCCGATGTAAATTTACTTGTTTGCCAAGGACATTAGAATGATTTCCTAAAGAAATCAAAACAATGAATGTAATTCGCTTAGTGTAAAATGTAGATATTAAAAATAAGTGAATAATTTTCATTCGCCAAACAGAGACGGTGTTTGCGAAAAAAAAATTGCTTAATTTGTCAGCTTCCAGGCAGGCTTTTATTTTCGGGGAAGGTGTTGAGAGTTCGGGGTCCCTCTACAAATACATTTTGTTAAAATGAACATACATGATAGAATAAATGACTATGACCCCCCCCCCCTCCCTCCCGGATTGGGAATTTGATGTTTGTCAGAAATGCTGGAACTGTAGAAAATATTGCTTTATTCTACCGGTCTTCAGAAAAACCTTCACATCATTCCGAATATCCCACAAAACGTGATTTTACAGCCTTAGGATGGTCTTAGGACAAGGTAAGTGATGTCCTAAAGTTAGGACAAAGTTATGACGGTTTCTAAATTTTAGGAGAGGTTCGAGAAACAGACTTAAGACTAAGACGTATTCTAAGATGTACTTAGGACACACCATAGTCCTAAGATAGCTTCGTGAACATGCCTAAAGGTTTGAGCATTCATATTATACTAGTTTCATTTCAAATTGATAAAAGTGTTGTGCATTTTGAAAAGCGATTCAACAAATTTTACTCCTTTACTTCTGATACTATTTTGCAAACATAATGCACTTTTTTTTGTTTTCATTGGATGAGTGTTTTAATATCTTTCATATTCAATTTCTTGACAATTATTACGGGCCGCCAGAAGGCGGTCCGTTATTTGATATACATTTAGATATTGTAAGTGCGTTTCTGCGAGAGTTTTTTTTATAGCATTAATATTATGCTTATTTTTATGAAGGAAAAGTAAATTTGTATAAAGAAATATGTTTTATGCCTTTAAAACATATAACATATTTGTTGTTATACTCGTAAATGTTAATTAGGTCACAGGCTGTCGTGTTAGGCGGGATTTATTCTAGACTATAAACTATTCGGAAAATTTCGGAGTTTTTCATTCTTTTCAAAACAGTGTATCGGGATTGGTATACGGAACATACTAAAGAAATGAAATATTAAAGACCGGAATGACATGAAATTTTATATAAATGATATATTTGAATTTCTATGTTCTGCGTCGAATAAAATGATTTTGTGTGTGTACTTATTATATTTCCATGTGAAATTTGATAGAAAAATATCATTAAATGACATCCATATCAATTATTAACGCAAAAATATGAAAGATTTTTTTATCTTTAAAATTGTGCAGTTTCTACCGGATGAGCTTGATACATGTACCTTTAAAATAACCCATTTCTATTTTATTATGTGGTCCCTTGAAACCATATAAACTAATGCATAAAGTTTTAATTTAATACAATGCAAAAAAAAATAAAAATGGTTTAAAATACATAATCTCCAAGAGAATAATGAGGAGTTGAACTTTGTATTAGAATAATGTACAAATTAATGTGTTCTCCATTACTTCATACTATGGCAATGGTCATGCATACAATTACAATGTACCGTCACGGTTATAAATGCTCACAGTAACGAACTCGGTTCTTAATAACAATACTAAAATGTTAAACTTCGAGACGTGTTGCTGAAAATTAAAATTTCCATAAAAATTAGTACAACCAACTCGTTATTTCTTCTTTGTGGCTAGTTTTTTTATGTAAACAACCAATGATGATTCAATAATATTTTTTGCGGCTCATTTGACGCTTGCGTCGATATATTTTCTTGTAAATATTGTATCAAAACCTAAATAATCTTCTCCGTGAAATCAAGACTATTTTATTAAAGAACAAAGGAACACATAAAAAGTTTAAAGCTACTATATGCTAGTAATCACTATCTCTGACAAGTCGACATAAATATGAAAATACCCGCATACTTTTCTGTCACTTCTACCTAGAATGCTTACTTTTTGGATACATATGATCACTGGTCTGATAGTTTACCATTCCGAGATAGTTGAAATATCTTTGATAACAAGGTATTTAGTTCCTTTTATGATATTATTTTTTGAAGAACTGACCAGTCGACATTTACATCCAAAAAGTTAGCACAAACATTTGAGGTGAGTTAAAATTAAAACGGTCATTCAAACTGACAAAATTTGAAACTGTATGTTTTATTTCGGGGAGTGATTTGCACAATTTTAAATATTTAATTTTTTTTCTTAATAAAACTCTTACCTCTAGAACTCCCTACAGAGTTTGTTTCGTTGATATTAAAATATGAGAACGCTTCTTCAATTCCCACGCTATAATTTGATTTACCCCCAAACGTCCACGAAGAGGCAAACTCGCGAAGCATTTCTTTGTTTGTTGTCGTCGCCTTTGCTAATTGAGAACGATGACATTTCGGAGGCTTACTAGCTGTGTTGTTAAAAACAACCAATCCAATCTAAACATTACAAAATAAAAAAGCTATTAACTTTTATTTGGTAAAGAAACAATCCATATATATATATATATATATATATATATATATATATATATATATATATATATATATATATATATATATAGACCTATATCCTTTAAAAAAATGGTTAAGTTCGAATCCCGCTAGGGCTTTAATAAGTTTTAACTTTTTAAATTTTTTTAAAAACATATTGTTTAGTCAAATATTGTTTAATCTTTAATTCTTAACCGGAGAAAGTATTTTGATCCTAATGCACTTTTATCCACCTTAGAATCGACAGGTGTCCTATTCCACCTTAGGCGTAAAATGCTTATTTTTTAGCCTAAATGAACATATACCGTTATTCAACCAAGGGCTCATTATAAATAAGTACGCGTATCCTCATTTTTTAAGTAAACGTTATTCACACACCCTAGGCCTCGTTCTAAATTCATACTAGCATGCTTTATGTTCAGTACGTATGCATTTCTATTCATACATCATGACCACTGTGCGGACCGTAGTATATTATTGGGAAATGAAGTTTGGCTATATTTTGACAAGTGAGAAGAAGTAAAACAAAATTTACATAATGAGGAACGGATGACAGACAACAGGTGTTCAAATAAGCTCACTTAAACCTTTGGTTCAGGTGAGCTACAACATAACTTTAACTTTGTTTCCCTCTACATGTATTTCTTACGGAAATTGATTGTAATTCATACATGCATACAGCATAACCATACAAACATTTACGCGATTCAACGCACGTCTTGTTGTCGGTGTAAGAATATACGCATTATTTTTACTTTCAAAAACTAATTTATATGCATTGTATAACTTTTTAAAAGTCAACTTCAATTCAAGTATCTAAAATTAATGATTTAAACATCTTTTCATTGATGTCCTCATTAGGAATGTTCTGCTTACTTTGCGTGGATAATTTCTTAACGATCAAAACAAAAGCGTCATTAAAAGCAACAAAATGCAATCTAATAGCGTAGCACTGACAGACTTAAGATGTTCAAGAAGACTGTATACGCACATGTTGTTACCACAGAAACTTTCACATGTATGGAAAATTAGCTGTTCCTTTTGTGAAACGTTTTAATCCTCAATAATAATAATTGACATGTTTTAGTTCCTTTTACTGGATAATTAACTTTAAGGAAGATGTAAATATTAACAACAAATGATGGTGCTTCATTTGGGTTAAAAAGATAGCTTAAATCGCAGAAAATATTAATGAAGCACAAACAAGGCCCATGGGGCACATCGCTCACATGAGTAACAATAGACATGATAAAATCGGCTTTATGGAGTCATATACAAAATATCTGGACAATGTTGTACAAAAATAGCGTCAAAGATATCAGGCCGCAAAAGTCTTTGACCAATGATGGGGAATATTAATTTTATTTTTAACTGAAAATTATTATTTTTTATGTTTAATTTTGTTAAATTAGTACAATTCATTGAAGTTGTAAAAGTGAATTATACTACATGTATATTTCCAGCTTGTAAGAACTGAGGTGTCTTGTACATGTGCCAATCTGTTTTTAATCTTTGACCATGTTCTCAAATGTAATTATCCATGGGTTGAGGTGTTTGACATTTATATCTCTCCCATGTTCGTTTTTCTCTATCTGCATGGTCTATTTATAGAATATAAAAACTATAGAAAACTTAACATATTTTTCTTTAACTGTTATATTTAATAGTAATTTTCATTACTTAAAAATATCATAAAAACTTATATGTTCATATGTTATTATTATCGACCTAAAAGCAGATAACAATCGTACTATACTGACATTCATCCCGCAGAAACGCATTATTACATTAAACCCGCAGAACCGCACGTACAAACTGAAAACCCGACTCAAGCCAGACCGCGCTCTTGCGCAGCCTGTAATCAAAATTAACTTTAGAAATAAAAGTCCCTAGTACTTTATATGATGACAATACATTTGAAGCAGGCCAATAACGTTTCCTTCTAATATAGTTAACTATTTTCAAAATTATTCAAGTATGTGTGATATAAAATTAATGAGACAAGTCTGTGAAAAAGTCCCTTTTATCATAGTAGAAAATTTATGGTACCCTTACTAACATAAACACATAATTATACGCCCAAAGTATTTTTTTTTAAAACGGTAATATTAATAACGTAATTGATTAAAAAAATTATTTTAAATTAGTTATTTTTGAGATTTTGTTATATTTTTTTTTGACACATGTAATAATCGCATAAACACTTACACATAACGAGACTTCTTTAAATAAAAAAAGATCATATAACACTTTAAAAACAAAGAGATTTTACCCTGTCGTTTGGAGTAAGCGTTTCAATTACGTCCTGGACAGCCCTACGGGCCACTGTGAACAATGTCATGGATTCGTAGTTACTGCGCATGCCCATCACACCGGAAACATCTACCGCTACTACTACATCTTTTGGCTTGTTAGCTGCTGTCGCCACATAATATTGTCTGAAGCGGTGAAATATAACATTTTTGAGAAATGAATTTTCTGTTGGGAACCACAAATATCTAGTCTTTGGTTCCATCGTATATAGATAGGAAAAATAGTCAAGGAAAACCTATTAAGGAGAGACAGGACGTTGATCACGTGACTTTTATTGATCCCATGACATTTATTATAGAATATATCAGGTAATAACCATTGTAGAAGTCAAGTTGTTTGAATCCTTTATAGAATCTAGAGATATGTTAAAAAGACATTAAATTTTGACATATTCTGATCAGTTGTATTATGTAAAATTTCCTATTTAAGAGTAAATAATTTTACGTTTGTAGTTTTAGAGATGTAGATGTACAAAATCATAAGTTGTTTATATAAATAATCATTAATACATTTTAATTATTATTCTGATAGTATTATTAAATAAATAAAAAAAAAATTATTACTTTTTATGTTTCAAAACATAAATTTTCACAAAAAGTCATAATTCCAGAAATAGGGGTAGGGGTAGGGGTGATTCCTATTGCAACATCTCCGTTGAATGCCAAGAAACTAGACATGCCATTTTTATATTTCTTAAAGCACATGCTTAGGTTGGTATATTAATTTTTTTTTACTAACACTGTGTCGGATAATTATGCCAGTGCCAAGGTGGCATTTTTGCACCCGCTTAAGATGCTGTTTCGGAAAATCCATATATAACAATTGATCATTGTCTAGAGAGTACATGCACTTTTGTTTTCCTGACAGTTGAGATATTTACCTTTAAAGATTAATATAATAAAAGGAAATATAAAGGAAAATGATAATTCCCATAGGAGATATGATTCTCCTACAGGAAATATTGACAATTCTTTAGGATTTTCTAAAAATCCTATAAGAATTATATTTCCTATAGGAGAATGGTATTTCCTGTAGGAATTTGATTCAGACAGGTAGTTTTCCTTAAGGAAATTAAGATTTCTTATCTGATATTTTCAAATCCTATCGGAATTGAAATTCCTATTGGAAGTTCTTGGTTTCCGATAGAAAATTTCAAATTTCCTATAGGTATATTGTTTTTTCCTACGGGAAAAATATCTATCCGTAGAAATTTATTTTTGAAAGGTAAATAGCTCACCTTACACAGGTCAAGACCACTAGATTTTGTGACGTCGGCATAAATTTGCACACAAAATAGCTATCTGTTTACTTTTATTGTCAAACCAATCAGGTGAATGAGTTGCAAGGCATTGTGGGCTACTACAAGTTTCAGTGTATACAAAGCGTATTAAAAATATATACCATTTTGAATTGTTCTTTGGAAACTCATTTTCAATTATTTTTCGGAATAATGAAATAAATATTGTAAATCATGTCTGATCTTTCATTTCTATGCTCACATTTGAAAAATATTTCCTATGAGGCCTTATATCAACCTATCTAAATACCTCATTGTCAAAGCTCAAAAGAGATGTACGCCCTATTATATTAAAGCAGTGAGTACGTTTTTAACGTGATATCCCAGGTTGGGACAACATTAGTAGAATTTTGATATTTCTTCAGGGACACTCATCAGAATGCTTAGTGTACAAAATACTACACGATACATAACTTGTACTTCTGTATTTGTATATTTGTGCATTTCTACTATCGTGGCTATTTACGTATGTTAAAAATGTACAATAACCTGCATTTAATAATGGTGTATAATAATTAAGTCACCAATAAACAATTATGCAGTTTTTCCTTATCAAAATTTGCTTGTACTTGTATGCGTATGTATACCAGTCTATTGATACTGGTCGATCTTTAAAGCAACAATTGATAAATCAAAACAACAGTATTTTTCAATGTGAGCATGGAACAATGTCAACGGTACGTAATCTTTCCTTTTTTACCTTTTAAAGTAAAAATCAAGTTGTACGAATTTTCCCGCAAGCAATTTAAAAATAGTGTGAATAAAACAGCCACAAACCACTTGTATGTTTTGAAAAGTCAACACGTTGTAGACCGTCATGCTTTGCGACTCATTCACTGGATTGGAGAACCTTTTTGACGTAAATATTGTCACATGTTTAATAATGCTATCCATATAAGGTAGTGTACCCGACCTGTTACAGGTGAGATAAAATGATAACAAAGGTGGTTGTTAACTCTTTAAGCAATGTTCTATCATATTACATTTGAATTGTTCGATATATGCAGCTTAGACGGGTGCAAAAATGCCACCTTGGCACTGGTATAATTATCCGGCACAGTGTTAACTGTATTAAAGATATCATAAATGTTTTTATGTCATTCGTACATAATAATTTATCGTAAGAACAGAAAAACCTTATTCATAGTACATATAAATATAGTCATACATAAGTCCAAGTCCTATTTCTGCTTAAAGTAGATATATAGATAGAATATGTAAACTCTTTAAGATCAATTCTATGTAAGAATCAAAATTCGGTGGCCACGCATAGTCACGGATTTTCCTCATACTTTACAGTTTCATAGACTTTGATGAGTAAAAATGCCTAACACCATTTATTTGTTGCTATGTGGTCCCGTTGCCATGGTAACAGAGGGTAAAGATGTAAAAATGGCATTTTAATGCTTATTTGAGAACATATTGTGAGTAATGTGCACAACTTTGGGTTTCCAGAGTAGAATATATTATTGAAAATAGTTGTCATTTTTCAAAAGAAAGAAAAACATTCATGGAGAAACGCATATTTTTAGAGTGTTTCCATGGTTACTAAACAGAATTTTAAAAATAGGTTTTCTTCATTTAATTTGAATAAAAAGAGCAAATCTTGGATTTTTTGGTAAACACTATTATGATTGTGTAATAAAGAATTTATATATGAAAATTTAGAACCGTTGCTATGGTAACAAGCTTAAAAATAAGGTAAATTATAATATTTTAAGGCATATTTGAATGGTTATTATTTACATAAAATGAATAATTATATAAAATCAATTGTTGAGAAAAAATCAAGTATGTCCTAAACTTAATTGACATTAAAAAAAAATCTGACATTTTCTAAAAACAAATGCCGTTGCTATGGACTTTTCAAAAAGTAAGAATTTCTGTGTGATTTTTTACGCAACTTAATTTCCCATAGCAACAACACTTCTCTGTTGCATAACAAAGCTTTTTGTGGTATATAGTAAAATTTCAGATATATTTTTACAAGTTCAAACTAAAACAATTGCAAAAATTTTCTAAAATCAGTAATTAAAGCATTTCAAAATCATCTTTAATTTCTCAGTTTTTCCTATATTTTGGCCTTGTTGCCATAGCAACGGA
Organism: Magallana ariakensis; assembly: GCA_020458035.1. Lineage (NCBI taxonomy): Eukaryota > Metazoa > Mollusca > Bivalvia > Ostreida > Ostreidae > Magallana > Magallana ariakensis. The sequence goes on along the minus strand of CM035814.1, from coordinate 20,149,131 downwards.
AGTCAATTTTCATAACAAAATGAATATTGCATGGACATTGATTAGGATGTAAACATTTAATGGTTTCCTATTTCGGCTTTTTACAAAACCGCAAAAAACTGATTTTAAAAATTTGTAACGGTTTCCATGGTAATATTTTAAAATTATTGGTTTCTCCATCAATTTTCTGTTATAATTAAAGAATTGAAAATAGGACAAAGGCTGTTTTATGTCTTTGATAGTTTACATTAGTGGGCAAAACCTTCTAATATGGCTTCAATGTAGGCAAGTTTTGCTATTTTTCCATCTTTAGCCTCGGTTACCATGACAACGGTTACCCCCAGCAACCAACTTTTAGTGGTTTTTTGCGTTTTACACCTAGGTGTGTCTATGTATGAAATATAAGGAAAATTGGTGACTATGCGTGGCCAGACCCTTTTATAAATCTTTGATTCTTTCATAGAATTGATCTTAAATTTTTAAAATAATATAGCAACCAATATTGCGAACGCTTATTTATTTTCTAAAGATCAATGCCTGATTTAACTCATTTAGTCTACTCACTTAGATCTCGGGTCATAAGAAACACAATTGTCGCTGAATCTGTGGGATGGGAAGATCAGAAAAGTTCCATCACTCCCTCCAAAGTATTGCCATAATAAATTTGGATTATTTTGATAATTTGTTTTCATTACGTCTTCAATTTCTTTGTTTGGGAAACGGTTTGAAGTAGAAGATCGCGAAATACATGCATTTGTCTCTAATACCTGTAGAAGAAATGATTGGCTGTTATAAGATAAAACCAAAAAAAAAATGTTTGTTTTTTAAAAAGTTATTTTGTACTTTTTGTCTGTTTCTCATAAATTAAATAAAGCTTTGAAATTCTGCGATTCATTCTAACCTGTGTCCTAAATTTTGGGTTATATGTTCCATTAATTTTACAACATTGTAGAAAACCTTTCTGCTGAAAAGCAGTACTAAAATCATTAAATTGTTGTTCTATGGCTCTTTTAACTTTCTTTAATTGATTTGTCATTGTTTCAAACATCTGTTGTAAATTATCTGCCATCTGCAAGAGAATAAATACACATTCAGAACATCTTTTCAGTGCAACGAAGAAGCTGGAGCTTTTTTTCGTAACTCCAGATCAAGATAAATGCGATCCACTTTCAAACAAGCGTTTTATTGATGAAGTATAAGGCAAAAAGAGTACGAGAAAAATTGGTCCGGGCAGGAGTTGTACATTAATGACTCGTATGACATTCATTTAAAAATTTTCATAAAACTTGGCTCAGTTCAGTGCCTCCTTTTTACCCAAAAGGAGTCTGTGTATGAAATATGAACGAAAATGAGATAAAGGTAAAAACACTCATCGTCAATTAAACAATGTAGCATAAAGAACTGACAAAAGAACTTTCGACAAAATCGAAAATCTTTACAGTCACATGTAAAATGTAATGTAAAATTTATTCCAAACCATTAAGTCTTAAACATTATGGCAATATATGTATGTTTTACTGGTATTAAGCTCAAACAATTGGTGAAATTAATTTTAATTATAAAATTTGGTTGTAAGTCGTTTCTTCTTTATTTGTAATTAAACTAGAAATGTAAAACGCAGCCCTGATATGACAGTAAAAAACAAACAATCACTGCACCGCCTTTACCAAAAGACACTTAATAGGTATAGCTTAATCCAGATTTAGTGCCAAGAGCAGAGTAAATATACCAGATAAAGGTTTGTCAGACGGACAGAGAGATCGACATTGGGCCTGCAGGGACTCTTATAAATTTAAATGTTTACTTACCTTCTTAACGATGTCGGCTCCTTTGTCTGTAGTATTGTAGTATATAAGTTTATCGTAGTATGCCTATGGAAGGTAAACATATTAAAAACGTTAGAAAAACTATTACGACTAAAACATGTATAACCATATGTTTGGCTTTTTACCTGGAGACCTGGAGCTCCAATCCCATATATATCCATTCTCTGAAGTTCATGTGAAAATTTATCGCCTTTAAGTTGATTTATATCCTGTGCCGTATTAAGGCAGGGCAGGAAAAAGGCAATCAACACTGAATACAGATTCATGATTGTCTAAAAAGTAAAAAAAGTAAGGCGTCTTCATGTTCATTATGCAAGTAAACAGTTTATAAACCAAACACTTTCAAGTTACAAAGGTAACCAAGCAATGAAATAATCAAGATATTTCATTTCCATATTTTCTAAATAATGATCACGCCAAATTTTTTTAAATTTTTGACCAAATAACGGGCATAATTGCAACTTTATGCAGTAATAGGAAACTATTTCGAGCTGTTTCTTGAAAATGAAAGTAGGTTTTTAATTTATTTTTCAATAATTACTTATCAGGTAAAATTCAATTATAGCTTACGGACATAACTCACACGTGATGAAATACAAAACGTGTAAGCTGTTACTCTGGTGCAGGCATTTCGTAGTTTATTGGCAAAAAGTTTTAATTTATAAGTATAGCATCTTCGCTAGCCAAGGGTTTTCGGTTCGCTCTGCTCCCCATAAACCCTTGGCAGATTTCATTACGAAAACTCGGTGATGCGGTGGCGCTTTCTAGCGAGAAACTTGAGTTGCGCCCCTTGTATATTTACATTTTAATCGAATGAAACAACGAGTAATATACACGCTACGGCATAAATACAACTTGAAAACATGTTGACTAGCGAGAATAGGAACATATTAACGATGCATATTTAATGGGAATGACGATATAACCTAAACAAAAACAAGGAATGTTTTATTTATAGGCCTTGTGTTTGTAGGAACCTGTACCGGAAGTAAAAAAGTAGCTATATAAATGCGTTCAAGCCATAAAACCAGGTATCGTTGTCGTAATTTTTGTGGACAAAAGAAAAATATAATACAGCTCATTGAACATTTGAACCTCTAACCATTAGCAGGGACGTATATACTAACGGGATATGCAACTTCTTCATTCGCCATGTTTACTTCCCACACTACGATCACACGAGCCTTGACAAGTTTGTAAATCTCTGTTAAATCCAGTAAAATATATCGTTTTTTTAAAGTGATTTGGTTAGACCATCCTTGTGGAGGTACTGTACTCGAGCACTTGTGCCTCAACTTGTGAAAAACACCGTATGTTTTACCAAAGATCACACGTGTGTTTCTTTTAAAACTTTATTTATAAGCGCTTGATTACAACGCTGCGATTGGATCAGCTACTCGCAGCTGCAGCCAATCATAAACGGAGCTTGTCACCGAGTTTTCAAAATGAAATCTGCCAAGGGTTTATGGGGAGCAAAGTGGACCGAAAACTCTTGGCTAGCGAAGATGTAAGTAAAGATACTCATCACTTTTTGTTAAATCTCTATATCTGATGTAAATAATTCAAAGATTGATTTTAACATGCAAGTTGAAATCAGTCAAGATATATTATAGAAATTCTATAATATGAGTTGCATGTTTTCATTGAATATGTTACTTTTTAAAATGTGCTGTAATTATAAATATTCTTCAGTCAGTCAGCCCGACAATGCTAACTTTTATAAGCGATAGTTCACTTAACCCTGTGCCCAGTATTTCCCGAAACTTTGTATAAGGGAATTATGACGCAATGTGATGTGCACGTTCCCAGGAAATCCCGGTTCCATAATTTTTCCGGCTCCATTGCAGTTGGACTTGGATTTTTGTCATCGAATTTTCTTTGTGCATTTTGTCGGTAACTACAATAATTCATTTGCATCTACATACTCGGCAAAATCATATCAAATCTTTGGGGGCGGTTTTTTAAAGACAATATTTCTGATAATTAAAAACCGAAACAAATTCGTTTAAATACTGTAATCTCTGGACATCTGTAGAATACTGGTGACGTTTGTGACGTACCTATTTAGTTTCCATGGTGGATCCTCCGAACTGACAGATCGCTTAAAAAATTTCTCGAAGTTTGCTGTTTGTGGATTGTATTTGATACCATGGGGTGTTACAACGCACTTTGAAAAATTACGCACTTTGAAATTTTTTTTTCAAAGTGCGTTAAATTTGGGACCATCTTAACGCGCTTTGAAAAAATAATTTTTTTTTTCAAAGTGCGTAAATATCGACGATATCAACGCACTTTGAAAAAAAGAATTGTCGATTTCTTGAACTTTTAGATAAAATTGGTAGTAAAATTAATTAATGTTATACCGTCCAAGTCAATATATATATATATATATATATATATATATATATATATATATATATATATATATATATATATATATATATATATATATATATAACCAGTTTTCCCCTTTTCAAACTATCCTGAAAAGTTTGCAGGGCAACAGCGATTTAAAAAAAAGTTGACGTTAGATGAAAGCTTTATGTCATTCCATCTTGATATAAAAAAAATTATAAAAAATATATTAATATTTGTCTATATAATTTGTAAAGTGTTGTATCATTACTTAAACTGTGTGCTAGTAATTAATTGTCTCGCCTAAATATTACAGTATTGGGACTACATTTTAAAATCAAAGTACTGAAAGTACTGACGAGAGTTTATTATTTTTATTTACGAGTTAATCCTTTCTGGCTCAAGGAATGGATATTTGCCATTTACCTACTGTAAAGACAATGTGACTCATGACTTAGTATTTAAGTATAGACATGCGATTCTTTTTAAAGCAGTAATTCTAAATCAAATTAATTCCTTTTAATTTCAACAAAGACATAAATGTCAATAAGGTATCTCTTTCTTCGTTAATTTTTTTGTGCATAAAGAATACATTTTTTAATAAACAAATAGCCCTCGCTCATATTACATATAACATAAATTATAGATCCATATTTCAAAATATTTCAAAATCTCTGTCTACGCGATTCTTAGTACGAGTTCATATTATTCTTTTCGAATTGAAGGGCTATTTCAACAGATGTAGCCGTCAAATTACTTAGTGTTAAATTTAAAATTATATTTTTTATAACGCAATTGGCTGAAATGTACATTCAGTATAAAGAATGTTAAAATAGGATCTCAAAAATGAATAAATTCTTTTAATGAGCCATTTTATAATTTTGTTTTCATAATTTGATGCTAAAAGATCTTCTTAACTCCAGATAAGAACCGAAATTTAAATAACGACTGAATTAAATTCAAAAGCTAGCGACGTTATACTTAGACATCATGAACTGGGTTAGAACAACGTTTTTAACGTTTATTAAAGAGGTTCGCTCCTTAGGTTTTGGGTAGCCATTTTGGGTCACCTCTAGTCTGAAAATTCTGCATCACATATTAATTCTAGTAGTATAGTTATATTTTACAATGCTAAATAAACTATGTTGAATAAAATTGTTTTTAGAAAAATTACATTTTCACAGAGTTTAGTATGGGACTATATTTTGTGGCGGAAGGTTTTCAAGAAGGAAATGAACAATTTTCATAACTCACTAGTTTTAGAGTACTGTTACTTTAGCTTCCTAATTTTCAGCGCAGACCAAACTTCTAGATAGTTTGTGTATTACGATATATTCATGATGTTCTAAAAAACATACATGTATTTAAACAATATTTTGATATTTCTATCGATCTATCTTGGCAAATTTAGCTTATATTTCATAGAAGTTAAGAAAAAATTAACTCCAATTTTAACCTAAAATTAGCTTATTTTATGCTATATCTCAAATTTTTGAGATGTGACCCCTACTTGTTTTACTTTTATATAAGGCATTAAATGAATGTCTATTTGTATGCAAACTTTTGGAAAGATGACATTACTATAATTTTTTTATTTGCGTTATAATTTGATTACTCCAAAATTTTGTAACATCTGTTGTTGTGTTCATTATTTACTTGCCTTTGAAGCCACCAGTATAAAGCAAGGATTTTTAAACTTTGACTTAGATTTTACTTTTATAGTCACTACATGTGTTCAACTTCATACTGTATTAAAATCATAACTAAATAATAGTTCAAAGCATAAATACTTGTTTGATTTCTTCACATTATCAATTTCGATGTCAAAGTTGAGCAAAATTTCAGGAAAATTATCATTTCTATTTGGGGCCCTATATTTCCAAAAATGGCATGTGACATGGGTCACAAATAAAATAAATGAGCATAATAGGTCCCCATCTTTATATCCAAGTGATTTTCGGATGATTGACATTACTATTATTTCAGGTGCCAACCTCCTTAATAATAATACTAGTTTGTTTAAGGAAAAAAAATGAATATAAAATTCATTGTTTATTCTTTTATGTGGTGATAAATTGATTTGAACAATCATCGCTTTATAACCCGCGAAGTTGGGAAGGGAAAGAAATATGAATGTCATGTACACATTTTGATTCCCTATATTCTAAATTTTTGTAAAGGACAGTTGGATTAATAATATGTTTTACGGTGCTACCGTTGTGGCGAGCGCAGCCGCAAGAATTACACATACCTTGCATCATTGTCAACTTAGAGATATTTTGAGATATTTTGACAGTTATCATTTAACATCAAAGGAATTTTTTTTTTTTTTTTTTTTTTGAGAGAGAGAGAGAGAGAGAGAGAGAGAGAGAGAGAGAATAATATAATATTTCTAAGTTTTAAAAAATCCTACCAAATACATGATATTAGACTTGCTTCCCCCTAAAACCGTTCTATCCTTTTGGAGAAAATTGATCAGTCTGTAAAATGTAATTTTTGTTTACTTTAGTCAAAAGTGTAAATACAGTACATATGTATTATTTTTCTTTTGTACCTTGTTGTTCATTTTTTTTAAATTCCTGATTCATATTTTTTTTTTACTGAAATTTGTTTATTTTGGCATGTACGTTGTATCCGTGCCCCGGTCCCTGTTTGTAAGTGTGTAATTTCCCATTTTCCAAATTAATGGTTAGAAAATATGCAATATCTGCAAAGATTGTTTTAACTGTTTATTTTTTCTCTGCATTCTTTATTATTTAGTTCAAACTGACTTTTTCAAATTTTTCTTGTATATATAATTATATAATGATCTCTCTATAAAAAAAAATACATACTAAAAAACCCCCACAAATCATCTAAGGCAGGTATCGAAATTTATACTGAAATAGCTATAGAACACGCATTACAGATGTTTGATCCGCCTCTAAATTTATCCCGGGAAAACTAGCGCGAGATCACTGTGACGTCACACGTTCAAATCTAAATTCATTTGTTTACGTATCTCGACTCAATACGAAGGAATGGAAGCATGTAAAAAATCTCTTGGGTCTCACCAAAGCTTATGCGCTACTCAAAACGTGTCTTCAAAACTCAAGACACCGTTAATTACGAGTTACGAGGTCAAGGGTCAACTGACCACCATGTAGTGCTAAACTAGCAGAGCAAAATATGTGTAAATAACTAATTTCATGTGTCGATTCAAGGACCAAGAAGTGGTAATCTGTCCTCATTATGATGATGTTTTCGTTGGATCATTAATACCAAGCAAACTATTCAATATGAGGTTTGTGTTTTGATTTTTTTGTTTGACTATGAAAAACAATAGAACAAAGGCTGGTCCTCCATATTGAAATTCCAAAGTATCGCTCAGTGACTGAACTGTGGGCACCCTCTCTTGTCCAGAGCTCGCGACATTAATTACAAGCGATATCAATAAAGTGAATTCAATTTCACAAATACTTGCACACTATCTCAAAATGCTTCCTACGGGGACGGGATCAGGCCGAGGGCGTCAACGAGGGGGTCAGTCTCGTGGTCATAGCCAGAGTGCCAAACCTTTCACAAAACGGGCTCGCGAAAACAGTAGCGAATATGAAGATGTTGAGGATGACGATCCTGAGACAATTGTCGATGCCTTAGTAGGTGCCCTTCACAATCCCGAAGTAATGACCAAATTTGTAGAATGCATATGTGCATCAAAAGTTCTCGTCAACTCACTTACTAGCCACCTAATCCCAATCAGTGTGTGCGCTACAATTGCTGCTCCCGAAGATTTATTAATTGGCATAAAACATCTCAAATTAAGGGCTTAGTAAAGGAATATGAAATACATGTTAATATAGTCAACTTTTAACAAGCCACGATATACGCAGACTCAAAAAGATACGGTTTTTTTTTTGTATACATGTAAAATGCCTCCGCACGGTTCTAAAAAAATCATGGGGGGGGGGGTCTGAGAGATAATTTTGTATTAATTTTTTTATTGGTTGATTAAATAAGTGTGAATTTTCCATTGGGGGGGGTGGATCTGATCTCATTCTAGATCCGCAATGCAATGTACCGTATATATATGCAGTAACAAATTATTTGCAAATTATTTGCACTGGAACGGTCAATTTTTAGAAGAGGAACATGTCATAAGTACTTGTCGACAGGACTTTCTTTTCATTTGAGGTGAAAAGAGGTGGGGTGATGCACGGTTCTGACCAGAGGTACCCGTGGAACATGTAGATGAAATAGAAATAAATTAAAACCAAATTTAAAGATGTTTTTGAAAAACAATAAAAGGACTGGGGTACGAAATGCTTAGAAGTAGCTTTTCCTGTACTCTAGTACGTGTGAAAATTATCACTTGCATGAATCAGTATGTACCTCTCGTTAGGCTACAGTCCTGTGTATCCCTGATTAAATGCGATGAATTAATATCCGCGTGAAATTCCGGGTTAAAAAACTTAAAACTGCAGGTTTTAAAATCTCACTTATTTTTCTAAAAGTTTTGAACTTATGATATGAAAACAAAGTTTGGTGCACGCGATTTTATATTTGCGATTCGGCACAGAGCGGTGGAGTCGCAGAAGTAAATATACGTATACGCGGTAAAATTAACGAATCTAAATTATCAGTGACTTAATTACACAATGAGTAAACGAAAACAAACCAGGCAAAGAGATTAAAATACGGTATGTGATATGACTGTTTATACGTTTTGGTTTAAAATCTAAATCAAAATCTTAATAAAAAATTCTTATATAAAGTTCTAAATAAAATATTTTTTTTCTTCCAAAATACAAAACATAAATAATATATGCTTCTTATTTACACAAATTTTCGAAGTGATAAAAATGTGTATGTATCATTCACAGCCATGCTTATTGTAGGTTTGTTTATTTTAATATAAATCATGTACATGTAACTGAATGTCCATGTTTAGATTTGAAGGTGTTTAAGCTATGATACATGTAACTTAGAGACATGAACCTCATACATGTCTACCTGTCAACTGGTCTTGATTAAATGAAGAGTTGAATTGACCGACTCCCATATCAAGCTTGCGATGATGATAATTATGATACGGGTGCTACATGTAATTATGAGAACTGTAAGATTATATCGTCTCATATAAACAACTGATGCGCAGACTTAGAATTTTATTTTATTTTTGGATGGGGGTCCAGTCACCCCACCACCCTTGAAAATTCAAACTTTTTTAAATTCACATAGTAAACCTTCTGAAAATAGAACTCGACCTACCCCCCCCCCCACCCCCTACCCGGCAAACAAAATTATAAATTATCCCTTAGTACATAAACCTCCCCTCCATTTCTTGATCTGAACATATAAACATTGGAGCGAAATGTCATGGTGCGAAACATCCCACATTTAGCTAGCTACGTTGTTTGGGGGTTTTTTTTCGGGGAGCAGCAATTGTAGCGCGCACACTGCCGCCTGGCGTCATAATGCAGCATTAAATTCATGCAACTTGTATTCGTCTTTATTGAAAGTGCTTTATGGTTTGCGTGTTTGAATTCACGTTTGTAACAGAGATAGAAGAAATAATTTACACGAATAAAAAGACAATGTTGCAACATAGAATTAAGCAAACAATGAAGGATAAAAAAGAATCAAAGTGAAATTGAATAAGCATGAATATGAAAACAATAAAGTGACATGCAAGTGTAAATGTAATGAAGAATAAAGAAGTAAGCATAATAAGAATAAAAGCAAGATACATAGAATTTTGGCGGTAATTCCCTTCCATAGAAGACACAAATTTTTTCTTGATGAATATGTAGGTTCTTTTTCTCGCGCGCACTGGTTCTTAGAGCTCGCTTCGCTCGCCGGCGCTGCGCTCGCTATTATATGTAGGAAGCTCATCCTGTATGGATCAGCGCATGAGAAACGTCCTTGTCAATACGATCTGACGCTATTACATGTATCTCCTTGGCTGAAAGAATGGATCGCCGTATCGCTTCATCGAAAACGAAATATCAATTAATATTTCATATATAAACACAACTATAAATGGTTATAAAAAAATTAAGAATTTATTTTTTCAAAGTGCGTTAAGTGTCATGATGTGAAAAAATGTTGGTCTACAATCATAACGCACTTTGAAAAAATATTTCAAAGTGCGTTGATTTGGACCAAAATGTAACGCACTTTGAAAAAAAATTTCAAAGTGCGTTAATTTCGCCCATATTTAACGCACTTTGAAAAAAATTTTCAAAGTGCGTAATTTTTTTCAAAGTGCGTTGCCACAATGGGGGAAGATTATAAATGGTTGAAGAGATTATAAGAATCAAAGTGTATAAGTCTCTTACTGTATTTTGATGTACTAAAATGCATATAAAATATGTGAAGCTTTTCGACAACATCGAGTGTAACTTTTACTGTTTAGTGTCTAGTTGTGTTCTGGAGTCCACATATCGGTATCCGTGGAATGTTAAAATAAGTAGGGTAAAACAGTATATACATATGCATTAACTATTAAACTAAAAATGTTTAAATCATATAATAACATATCATGTTTTGCAGTCGATCTTTACTTACATTGCTAAGAGGCCAGACATATAAAATACATTGTACATTGATGTTTATCTTCCATTTATATAACTACATCAAATATCATGTTTCCGCCAATCCAAATGTAGAATAAACTTTAAGGCGGTCACATCACTCATGCCTGAAGTCACAATACATACTTCAGACCTACAAGTAACCGACCAAAGTAGCTATACGAAATCAAATGCAATAGAAAACGAAGCATTGTTTAGCCACATTATTCTAGATCTCCTGAGCAACAAATCCAAACTTATCTGAGCAGCACTCCCTTCCCAAACGGCAGCTTCTTTCAAAAACTGAGAACTTAACAAACAATATCGAATATCGTTATACACATATGCCTTCTTTAATATATCTCTTTAATTTCGGCCCTTTTTAACTTCAAAATTTTTAGTTGTTAAAGACGAAAGAATATATGTTCATACATGTATTTGCTGAAAGTTTTAAGCTGGTGATTTTTTGTAATTTATGCTCTTTATAAAACTAGTTTGTGTATTTAATGCATACCTTGCCATTTATTGTGTGTATCATTGTCAAGAAATGGGGAGCGGGGATATAAGAGCTTGCTCACTCTTTCTTTCACATCATCTATTCTTTTTCTTTTCCTGTTTAATATGATGTCATCAATACTGCACCATTCTATTTTGACAAGAGTGTTATCTGTAGGCTCGCGACCATCAACAAAATTGTTCATGTCTTGATATTTTTAAGTCCCAAATATTTTATATGTATAAACGAGATATGGAGTATATGTTACTTGATACGGCGACCCGAAAATAAAAATAGGACAAAAAATTTAAAAACACACGGAATTATTTTTTCTTCCGTGTTTGCAAGACAAAATTAGGCTTCTTAAAAAAATATTTTAGGTCACCTGAGTCAATCAGATGACCTATTGCAATTGGCCTTGGTCCGTATACGTAGTCGTTCAGCGTGCGTCGTTCGTCGTGCGTTAACAATTTAACATTTTTAACCTTTTCTTGAAAACTTAAAATCTTATTGTTTTCATTTGTTGTGTGAAGCATCTTTATGGTAAGAGAAATTTAATTGTATAATTCATGGTTTTAACAACCGGGGCCTCATAGGCATATATACAAAAGGCCAAATTTTCAAAAATCTTCTCTAACTCCTACACACGAAGGGGGAAAACTACATGCATGATTATGAAGTCCTCTACCAAAATTGTAAAAATCATGGCTTCTGATCCTAGGATGGGGTCACTATGGCCAAATTGTAAAAATTGTATCATATCTTAGAAAAATTTTCTTTATTCCCATACTGGTATTTATTTGAGAAAAACTTAATTCCATGATTAAGATGGCCATGAAGTCCTCTACCTAAATTGTGAAATTCATTATCTGGGACTGGAACTCAGGCTCTAGGGAGGGGCCAATATGTTCACATAGTGAAAATGTATTGATTTAATAAATAAATATAATTTTTTTTTGTACTAGCACAGTCGTGGGAGATAAAGTCATGTATTGTTAAATGTTCATAATGTCCTGATGTTAAATTGTAAATTTCACTAACCAGGCTTTGGGGCAGAAGTTAAGGCTTTTTATTGGGGGTTATCAATACGGTCATATTTTACCTGAGGTTATTTATGTGTGTCATTCAATAACAATTTTAACTTCATCTTGAAAACTACATGGTAAACTTTCACTTGGCAATATAGAACTAAACTATGTGTTCCATATAAAGGAAATGTACTTTAATATCTTGTGCATTGTATGTACTTGTAAAAATAGGCTGTTTGTATTTTGTTTGTATTATAAATGAAATTGTGAATATTATAAAAGATTGACTGGGTTAAGACTTCAAAATGAAGCTTAAAATGCAAACTTAAGACTCTTTGACATGTCAATCTAAAGTTGTGATACTTAGGTGACCATCAGGGCCTGTTGGCCTCTTGATATTAATTAAATAAGAGGTTATTTTAAAATGGATAAGTAACGAATATTCTTTATCATTGTTAACATAAAACTAACTTTGCTGTAAATATAAACATATTTGGCAAGAATCTATGTAATTAGAATACGAAAGGTGTATGTACTACTATAATATTACACCTATTTGTAAATCATTAAGCAAATGTGTGCATGTAGGGGATATAATCAATATTATTATACTTTCATGTTAAATACTGAAATCTGATTAGTTTAGACGAAGTTGACAATCTGTTCTAATACCCTCAGCGTTAGCAACACACTTGGTAACGGGCCGATAGAACGAATTGTTACATGCGCGTAAATTATGCGCGTATGGTTCGCCGTAGAACTCACGTCTTTTCTATATAAAAGCAGTAAAATTTGCCATAAAATTAATACATTCAGTATAATAAAATAAATAGTGCCTGTTTGGGAGAGTACCAGTTGAAATTGACACCCCTCGAAAACCATTGTCAACCTCCGCTTCGCGTCGGTTGACAATTTCAACTGGTACCCTCCCAAACAGGCACTATTTATATAATAGTCCATTGGCAAGATCAATTGCTTTAGTGCTTATGCATTTATGCACTAAAGCAGGGCCACCGAGTGTTCGTGTCAAGACTGTGAACCGTAATATATCAATTAACATACTCAGCACCCAATCACATTATGTAAATTAGGACTAATCAAAGTAGAATAATTTAAGTTTTTTTTTTAAAATTAGGAGTCCTCGGGTTGGGTCTCTCAAGACAAGGTCTTTCAGTTAATGCGATTTTTAACTCCATATTTGCAATTTTTTTATCATTTATTCAATAATTTGTTTTATACTACTGTTTTCATTTTAAACAATACAAGTTGATTTATCAAATAAACGATCTTTTATGCAATATTTTGTTATATTTCTTTGCAAATAAAATTTGACTCATTGGAATACTTTGATTACCGGTATTCGGTAAAATTACAATTAAACAAAACCTCAGAGTGGGGGGAAATTATTCAACGGTGTGCTGGTAGATTTTGGAATACGAAATTGAACTTTATAATGGTATAAACAAAACTAACGATAAAGCGTACTGTTTATATCATTTGGTAAGAATGGAAAATTCAAAACAAAGGAAGTTTGGATTAATTTCCTAAATAAAAAAATGTTTTGATTTTGATTAATTACATATGGAACCTCGTTTTAAACTCCAATAAACTAGTATTGTCCTGTACAAATTGGTTATAAATTTTAAATCTAACAGTATGATGACAATAAAAATTAATATGAATACGAAATACACTTTCTTTTCATCGAAATACGCGGTCTATATTACTAAAAAAAACCTTTAGAACATCGAAACCATTCACAAACTAAATGATTAATAATAACAAATTACAGTGAATAAAAATCTACATCGAATTCGTAGCATCAATTGAGAAAATACATCAACTGTTCACGTAGCACGCAGAAGAAATAAAACAATTACATATCATCGGCGAAAAAGTTGATTCCCTTATGCTCACGAGTCTTTAGTGACTTTACAAAACTACATGTACTTGTAACAAGAAATATTAATTTTACCTCTCTAGGAACTGTTTTCCATCAGCTTATTCCTCTAAATTTGAACACCAAGCAGTATTTATCTGGGAAATACCCGAATCACTGACCTGGAACATGCCTGTTGATATTTACAAGGTAAAAATACTAACATTTTTTTTTCTTTTTTAGAGAAAATCATTAACATATTTTAAATTTTAAAATATTGCACGTTGCAGCAGGGTTGTTTTCTTTCTTTGCTTTTATTTTTTACCAACCCATCGTAGTATGTTGTAAAGTTATTATCATACGTCAATTGCACGATTTACCAAAAGTACGAGGAATAATTGAAAAAATACGTCGACAACGTCGCTTTCTATCATATATTTAAAGTCATAACTAGCACATTGATTTATGCACCGACATTTTATTGATATAAGTTTTATTCCATTTGATGAAAACAAATATTTTTGTTACCAGATTTAAAAAACATGTTTTGTCACCACAGAGCACGGTAACGTCCAAAACGACGTCAAAATGACACATGGGCAGTTTGTTAAAATACCCTATCTATATATCACGCTTATTCTCTTGTGCCTTTCACACTGCATTGTAAAACGGCTCTTTACCACTTGACATCCTATTTGCTCATAATTGTTCAAGAATCCTAAGTTAGTTCTTCGATGTTTTCATTTATCACATTGTACATCTCGAACGCCAGTTGACGTTATTTACTTTTCCGACCAAATGTTTTCTGATATTTTTTTTTCGTAGCACTAGTTTCTACTCCCCCCCCCCCAAAAAAAGAAAATAATGATTATTACATTTAAACACAAATGCGCAAATTATTGTTGACCTTTTATTTTCATCATCGTGCATTTTCATAGTTTGCTTCTGTGTTTTCTCTCGTTGAGAACATACTGTTATCACTTTTCGTTATTCCGTGATGTTTGGCGACGTTATCTTTTTTAAAAACGAATTTGAATGAGGACTATATGTCTTAAATAACTGATCTCTGTTAAACGAAACATATCCCGTCAAAATTTAATACATAAAATACCATGACAATACTCAATTTCATGGGTTTTTTGTATGAATAATTTATAGAAACATTACTTTCGACATTATATGGCTTATTCTTTGATATACAGGAGTATATCTAATTTTACGTTTAGTTCAAATTAATTGAAACTTTTGCTGAATTATGTCTACCAAATTTGGTTATAATAAATTTAAATTAATATTAAAGCTATGGCAAATGTCTTCGTATTTTGTTATTGGCCCTCGAATATTCAAAAGAACTGACATTTTAAAAGGCATTTTAGCCAAATGTGTAAGAAAAAGGCAAATTAGTTTATTTGTTGACTGGAACAGTAAAAACAACCGACTTTATTTGACGAACGTTTTAATTATTCATTGTCGACACATCTTACATGTACTTATAGTAAAATTTAGAGGTTTGTAAGTCAACAATGAATAATTTATTCATAAATGTAAAGACCCCCCCCCCTCAATTTTACTTTTGTTACGGTTACAAAATAAGACGCATCATGTTGGCGAATAAAGAAGTCTGGTCTTTTTTTCTTTTTATATATCATAATTCGGGTTTCTCCCTTTAAAGTTGTGTGCAATATACATGTAATTCTATAAGCAAGAAAATAAAATAGCTGCGGAATCCGATAGGATTCAAGTATATATTAGGTGTTTTTTTTTAGGAAAAAAAAAACCCCAAGAGGCCCAGAAGCCTTGAAGCGGTCACCTTAGTACCAAAGCGATTAGATGGATCTATCAGGGAATCCCCTTTTTGCATTTTAAGCTTCATGTTGCAGTATAGACTCCTCTGACTTTTACTCACACTTTTTTTATTTGATGTCTGCAAACACCAATTCATTAAGAGGGGAGAGTAAAGGTATTCTCAGATTATTTATACCTTAGCCTCAGGGGCCAAAAATTGTAAGCATTTGGTAAATAAGTGACTTTCTGGTCAATCGTTTATAATATTCATAATTTCATGTGTAATGCACACAACATGCATACAGTTAGTTTATTGCTACAAGTATACAATGCACAGGATATTTAAAGTTTTCAAGATTTTAAAATTGTAAACGGACAGCACCTCAGGACCAACGGTATGTTACCCGCAGAACCAATTGACCTTAAAAATACAATGTCATGTTCACTAAATGGCCATATTTGTCACCCCCCCCCCCCTTCCATAAAATCATCAACCCCTGCCCAATTGGTAGTGACTTTCACAATTCAACAAGAGGACATTATCGACATCATAACAATGTATTTAATTATCTCACACGACTGTGAAAGTACGTAAGAAAATATTATACAATGTTGTACATTTTCACTATGTGGCCATTCCAAAGGACCTGAACCCCTGACACGGGGTCATGCATTTCACAATTTTAGTAGAGGACTTCATGGACATAATGCATTTAGTTTTCCCCAAATATATATAGGAGGAAGAATTTGTAATATTTAACACATATTCACTATGGGGCCATGATTTTACAATTTAGGTCAAGAGCTTTATGGACATCATAACCATGCATTTAGTTTTTCTCAAATATACATAAAGAAGATTTTCTAAGATCTAATTCATTTTCACTATATGGCCATATCGGCCCCGCCCTAGGGCCTGAATCAATTACCAAGAGGTCATGAATTCACAATTTAGGTAGAGGTCTTCATGGAAATTATAACCATGCATTAATATGTATGGGAGTAGATTTAAGGAATTTTGAATGTTTGTTCTTTTTGCATTTACACACACACACACACACACACACACACACACACTTTCCTATTGCACTTTGAGCCGAGAACGCTAAATTATATTACATCTTTTATTTACAAGGATGAACGAGTTCTCATTCAAAGTTAGTTCGTTTCCTGTTACAAATTATAAGTCGTTTATATAGTGATGAGCTGATACATTGTAAATTGTTTGAAGATTTTCGGTATATCAATATTTCGAATTTTAAAACATAAGAACATTTTTTTCTCTATATGAGTATTAGTACAGTGTTAGTTGTATAGCCCACGTGAATTTAAACTTTAAATTTAAACTTTAAATGAAGCAAAATTTCTTTGTTCAATTGGATTTGTATTGCAAATAAGGGACATCAAAGGTTCACAGTTTTGTATGGCGGAGCGTAGAAATGAAATCATGGTAATTAGCTGTCGTTTTCTGTGAACATGTCATCATCAACAAAAATACAAAATCTCTTCGCATTCTTTCACAATAGATGATTAGAGTATGAATTAGAGTATGAATTTGTGTGTGTTATTTTTTTGTTTAAACAATATTTTTTTATTCCGCAAGAAATTGTTTCAAACACATCAATATTATTTTCATTGGAGTTTTTAAGTTTAAGTACAATGATCGCATTTTTAAAGAAAACATGTTGCAATTTACAGCAATTTAAGTATATTCCTAAATGCGGAAATATAAATAAGAAAAATCTCATTTTTAAATGAGTAATTGTCAACTGTTTTGAGTTGTCATTTTGGAAAGATTATTGAATATCAAGGTGTTACTAAGAAATTGGAAGAAATAAGAAGAGTAAATCGTCTACATTACAATTAGGCTGTTACTATATTAACTAATTCCATAGAATTAGTTGACGGAATAATACTCTCTGAAAATGGAATTAGGTTCATGTGTGACTTTTCTAAGGATATCAGTGACATTTTACGTAGACTATGGTCTGTGTCAAACTCTAGATAACGTCAACAATTTTAAATCCATATCCGTTTCTGTAGGTAAGAATTATCTTGGTTTGATACCCTTCATTGAACAGAATTCTCTGTCTTGACCCTCTACATTTTAGATTAAGTGCCCGTGGTTTATTGATTGACAAGATGTTAGTATTTTATTACAATGTAGGTTTTTTTTAATATGTCAGCTGAATAATTACTTCATGGATGTCTACATTCATCATTAAATATTTTGCAAAATTTTATAAAATTGTACTAGCTTTCTTACAATAATGATTGAAAAATTGCGTTTTTCTTAATTAATGTTCAATTTAAAATCTAATTATACTAATTATATTTTCATTGTGTTTTTTCAAATAACAAAACCTAAATTAAAAGAAATATCCCTTTGTTCTTATCTGCAAGTCTTTTTTTAAATAACAGACCTGAATTCAGAGGATTTACATGAAGAGCATGGCATCGTGTTTAAAAGACCTACAAAAACAACAACAAGCAAACCGGCCCAACCTCCTTTAACCGACCTGAATTCAGAGGATATACAGAAAATGCATGGCATCATGTTTAGAAGACCAACAAAAACAACAACAAACAAATTGGTCCAACCTCCTTTAACCATTACCACTACAGTATCCCCTTCGATGACCACCACCTTAGCGCAATTACAGAAGAAGGAAGCAATGAGAAGGACGTTAAAATTAAGCAAACATTCATAAAAAGAGTTTATCTCCAAAGAGTATTTTCGAGAAGAATGGTTGAGAGAACCCCTTCTAGAGAGCCTGAACCTGTCAGAAAGAGCTACGGCTGGGAGAAAAGAAGTTTAATCCAGTGTCTCCAGTCACCACCATGCATCCTGAGTCCTCTACAGCTTCCTCTCTGCCATCCTTGGTCCCTCCCGAACCATCAATGACTGTTGTGCCTGAGTCTGCTTCTCCCTTTCATCAGAATGATTTGCCAGCCTTGTCTGTTTCTCTTTGTTATCTGCCAGCTGGATCCCTTGATAGTCCCCAGAAGTGCCACCTAGCCATGCCATCCATGCCATCTGTGTCAGCTGCAGTGCCCGTGCTCCCTCCCTCATCACCACCTGTCTCCCAGCCAACAGTGTTCACCACTGACCCACCTGTGACACCATCCGGATCCATTGTTCAGAGGGCAAAGAGGTTGCTAAACCATGGTTGTATGCCGTTGTTGCCCCCTGCCAGAAGGCAGTGGATCAGAGAGGAGATGGTCAACCTGACCAGTGGGCAAGTTACCATTGCCTGGCCACCCAAGGGCTTCCAATCGATGTCCAAAGATAGGAAGCTCTTAGAGTTCGAGTTCGCAGCCCTCTCCCTCAAACGCTCAAAGGACACAGGCAGTGACTTTGATAGGGCCAGACTTCTTGACGAGTTTAACTTCCTTGCTCTTCCTGGATCCCTTGATCTATCTCCTCAAAAAGCAAACAACCCACCAGCTAAGAAGAGGTTTTACCTATATCAGATGGTACGCAGCGTGGCATGTGGTCTGTCAAATTCTTCCTCTGACCAGGAGGTTATTGCATTCCTGGAGGCGGCTGAGGGTAAACGAAACAAGTGTTGGGACTCGCTCATCAGTGAGACCGACCGTGTTGATGTTCCACTCAGGCTAGATGACTGAACAAATGAACAATTTGTGAACTAAAATTATTAATTGTATTTAAAATGAAAATTCATACATGTTTTCTTTTTAATTCAGGAGAATTAAGTAGCTAAGGTCAGGGAAGTGTTATGGCCTCGGAAAGGAATAATAATGAATTTATCATTTTTACATTAATTGATTATTGGTCTTAAAAAGGGGTTAGAGTGGGTGGAATATATGAATTTTACATCACAATAATCCTAATAAAGTTTTTTGGGTTAAATTTTCTTGAATGGTTACCGTATCTGCTTAAATCTATGTTTAGCACATGTGTACTTTTGTTTACACCAGTTTGCATACTTATTCTTTACATTGTAAATTTTACTATATATGCAAGGAAACTATCCGTGTTGATAATACATGTACCTATGCATCTTTATTTCGTGCTATTCATTGTCTACTCCACCTATATGAGCGCTGGATTCCTGGAGCTGGGTAGATTGTTTACATCCCGCTGCTATTATGGCGATGTAAATATATAGGACATCGTCTGCTAGACGATCTCTCGTTTCTATGTTGAATAAAGCAAAGGATTTACAAGTTATTGTTACTTACAGGATATGTAAACATCCACCACAAATGTATTAAGTTATTCAGATGTTTACTTTCATGTCATGTTTCTTTTTAAGATTTACTTTGCGCGGCGTACGGTAGTTTTGTACGACACTGTTCAGCATAGCTCAGTGTATACGGTACCGCAAATCGTTTTGATTGGTAAAGAGTCACCGTACAGTTATTTAATTGGTTAATTGATATCACATGATCAGATCCGAGGGTTATATATATGAGTGCTTTACTATTTTATGGCAGATAATTTGTGACGAGTTCACTAGCGCCAAAACTTCAAATTAAGAACCCAAGTCTCCCTATGTTACCAGCACCACCAGCTATAGGTGAGATTGCGCATCACATAAATATCTCCCATCACACTGGATACCAAAATTACTATTATTTTTACTGTAATACCGACCATGTTTATTTATGTTAATAAATATTGCTGAGACCAAGATGAATCATATGTTTTCCATATTACCAAGTAAACAAGGACTTAAGTACAGGAGAATAGCCAGTTATTATGTTGTATTGCTTCCAAGTTATTAAGCTTGGCCATCCCTGGGGAGCTTACAATATTCTATTTTACATTCCATTTTCATAGTTTGCTTATGTGTTTTCTCGCGTTGAATCCATACCGTTATCACTTCTTGTTATTACGTGACGTTTGGCTACGTCACTGTTTTTAAATGAATATGAATGAGGACCATATGTCTTCAGTAACTGATTTGTATTAAACGAAACAATATATCCCGTCAAAATTTAATGCATTGAATATCATTACAATACTTATTTGATGTTTAAATGTTTTCTGGTTGATAAATTTATAGAAACATTACTTATTATATGGCTTATTGTTACATTTCACCAGATTTGGCCGTGCGCCGTGATCTCATTCTTGCAGATATTACAAGATTTGGCTGTGCGCCGTGACCTCATTCCTGCAGTTTTAAATTCAAAATAGTTCTTTGATATACAGGAATAAATTTAATTTTATTTTTAGTTCAAATAAATGGGAATTGTTGCTGAATTATGTCTACAAATTTGGTCATAATATGACGTTAAATTAAAATGAAAGCTATGGTAAAAGTCTACGTATTTTTTATTGGCCTTCGTATATACAAATAACCTGATATTTGTTTTTACCTGCTTAAAGGTAAGTTAGCCAAATGAACATGTAAAAGGTCAAATTACCTTATTTTTTGACTGGAAAAGGCGAAGAAATAGTAGAAACAACAGCCTTTATTTGACGAACGTAATCATTATCGACACACTTTTTATGTACAAATATTACATTAATTAAGAGGTTTCTAGGTCAACAATGAAAAACTTAATTCAAAAATTTAAAGACCCTCAATTTTACTCTTGTTACGGTTACAAAATAAGACGCTTCATGTTGGCGAATAAAGATGTCTGGGTTTTTTTTCCTTTTTATATATAACTTGATAATTCGGGTTTCTCCCTTTAAAGTTGTATGCAATATACATGTAATTCTATAAGCAATAAAATATAATATAATAGCTGCGGAATCTGATAGGATTCAAGTATATACTAGGTGGTTTTTGAGAGAAAAAACCACCTAGAAGCACACAGGCCTTGACGCGGTCACCTTAGTACCTATACATTTGATGGACCTATCAGGAAATCCCATTTTTGCATTTTAAGCTTCATGTTGGAGTCTCAAACCTAATTCTAGACTCCTCTGATTGTTACCACCACTTTTAATATTTGATGTCTGCAAACAACAATTCATTAAAGGGGAAGAGTAAGAGGATTCTCAGATTATTTATACCTTAGTCTCAGGGGCAAAAAATTGTAAAAAATTTGTAAAAAAGAGACCTGCTGGTCAAACAATAATTATTATAATATTCATAATTTTATGTGTAATGCACACAACATGCATACAGTTTGTTTATTGCTACAAGTATACAATGCACAGAAAATTAAAAGTTTTCAAGATGAAGTTAGAAATTTAAAACTGTTAACGGGCAACACCTCATATGACCAACGGCCTGTTATATTATATTATATTTGTCAATCCCCCCCCCCCCCCATAAAATCCTCAGTCCCTGTCTAATTGGTAGTGACTTTCACAATGTAAGAAGAGGACATTATTGACATCATAACAATGCATTTATTTTATTTCACACGACTGTAAAAGTACATAAGAAAACATTATACAATGTTGTACATTTTCACTATGTGGTCATATTTGCCTTACCCAAGGACCTGAACCCCTGACGCAGGGGTCGTGGATTTCACAATTTAGGTAGAGGACTTTATGAATATAATCATTTATGTTTTCCCAAATATATATATAAGTCGTGAGAAGAATTTCTAAGATTTTACACATCTATATCCAAATTGGTGTGAACCCCTCTCAAGGGGCCATGATTGTAGAATTTAGGTAAAGCGCTTTATGGACATCATAACCATACATGTAGTTTTTCTCAAATATATATGAGAATAATGAAGGAGATTTTCTAACATCGAATACATTTTTTCATTGTATGGCCATATTGGCCCCGCCCTAGGGACTGAATCAATGATCAAGAGGTCATAAATTCACAATATCGGTAGAGGACTTGATGGAATTTATAACCATGCATTTATTTTTTCCCAATATGTGTGGGAGTACAGAAGATGATTTTTTAAATATTTGATCTTTTTTCATATATGGCCCCCGGGGATGGTAAATCATTTATTTCACAATGAAAATTCTTCGAAATTCCTAGAGATGCATCAAGCCAAAAATGGTAACAATTTTCAAGGATGTAAAATTGTTAACGCAGGACGACGGACGAAAACCAATTGCAATAGATCACCTGAGTGACTCGTGGTCACCTTAGTCACATAAAACTAAAAAAAGTTTATTATAATGAATGAAATCTTTTGATAGTTTGATATTCACAAAGTGTTATTAGTTGAAGATCTAGAACTGTTACATACTGTTCGAGAAAATCAGAATAGAATACACGTCCCTCCAAATTTTCTAGAAAAACAGTAGTACGCTTATTCGTATATATACCTAATACACTTTCTTATTGCACTGAGCCGAGAACGCTAAATTATACTGTATCTTTATATGTTTTATTTAAAAATGATGAACGAGTTCTCATTCAAAGTTATTTCGTTTACTGTTGCAAATTGTCCATACAAATTATAAGTGTTATATATAGTGATGAGCTGAAACATTGTAGATTATTTAGAAGATTTTCGGTATATCAATATTTCGAATCTGAAAAAATTAAAATATTACATGTATTTGTGCTCTTTATGAGTTCTAGTACAATTTTATTTGAATAACCAACGTAAATTTAAACTTTAATGAACAAAATTTCTTTGTTCAATTTGATTTGTCTTGCAAATAAGGGACGTCAAAGGTTCATAGTTTTGTATGGCGGAGTGTAGAAATGAAATCATTGTAGTAAGCTGTCGTTTTCTGTAAAAACTGCTCATAAACAAGTCATACCATCAACAACAATATAAAATCACTTCGCATTCTTAAACAAAAGCTGATTAGAGTATGAATTTGTGTGTATGATTTTTTATTTATGTTTAAACGATATTTTCTAATAATTGCGCAAAAAAATTGTTTCAAACACATTTTAAGTATTCTCATTGAAGTTTTTAATTTTAAGTACAATGATCGCATTTTTAAAGAAAACATGTTGCAATTTACAGCAATTTAAGTATATTGCTAAATGCGGAAATGTAAATAAGAAAATCCCATTTTCCTAATGAGTAATTGTCACCTGTTTTGAGCTGTCATTTAGAAAGATTAATGACTATCAAGGTGTCATTATAATATTTGAAGAAAGAAGAAGACGTAAATCGTCTTCATCACAAGTAGGCTGTTACTATATTTACTAATTCCATAGAATTAGTTGACGGAATAATACTCTCTGAAAATGGAATTATTTTCATGTGTGACTTTTTTATGGATATCAGTGACATTTTACGTAGAATATGGTCTGTGTCAAACTCTAGATACCGTCAACAATTTTAAATCCATATCCGTCTCTGTAGGTAAGAATTATCTTGGTTTGATACCCATCATTGAACACGAAGAATTCTCTCTGTCTAGACACTCTACACTCTAGATAGTGCCCGTAATATATTGATGGATAAGATGCTTGTATTTTATTACAATTTAGGGGTTTTACTTCAGGAATGTCAAAATTCATTATTAAGTATTGTGCAAAATTATTGAAAATTGTATTAGCGTTTTCACAATCATGATTGAAGAATTGCGTCACCCTGTAAAGACGTCTATTATGTTCTTTATAATTAGTGTAAATAAAAAGTCTAATCATAATATTTATATTTTCTTTTTGTTTTTCAAATAACAAAACCTTAATTAAAGGACATATCCCTTTCTTCTAATCTGTAAGTCTATTTCTTTAAATAACAGACCTGAATTCAGAGGATATACATGAAGAGCATGGCATCGTGTTTAAAAGACCAACAAAAACAACAACAAGCAAACCGGTACAACCTCCTCCAACCACCACTACTACAGGATCCCCTCCTCCAACCACAACCACTACAGTATCCCCTCCTCCAACCACCACCACTACAGTACCCCTTACGATGACCACCACCCTAGCGCAATTACAGAAAAAGGAAGCAGTGAAAAGGACGTTTAAATTTAAGCAAACATTCATTAAAAGGGTCTATCCCAAGAGAGTATTTTCCCCAGACTACTTTAAATACATTAGGAGTTTTCGCTGGGAAGATTTCCAAAGGAGGAAGAAAAATAATCGGTGCCCATGGTGCTAAAAATAATTTTAAATTTTATTTTCCTTGTTTAGTTTGTTGAATGTGATAAATAGTATTTATTTGAAACAAAAAATGAAAGGTGTTGCAGCAATAAATCATATGACTCATATGATTGTTGTCAATTTCTAATACAATTTAATGATGTTATATTTCCTATTCATTAGTTTAAGAGAAAAAAGAACAGAACCAAATGATACAAGTATTTGAGAAAATATCGGTGATCTTTTTAAAACACGACACAGTTTATATTATATGGATCCCATCGTTTAGCGTTTTAGTAAATTATATACAATTATGTTGTGTGAAAAATGTTGTGTTAATGAAAAGGTTCATCTTCATTTCGTTATTATAAGACCTTAATCGAGTGTAATATGAGTTCATAACCAACCACAGCAGAATCATTCGAGTAAAGATTAGACAAAACATATTTTTAAATAGAAATTGTTTGTTATTGTATGTCCCAAATTATTGTTTCTGTCACATTTGAACGATTTTAATAAAAATACACATACCTGTGAGAGAGGTACAAATGTACAATTGAAATCAATGAAAGGAGATATATCGACTATATCTTCATTGATACCGTATCATTTTTCACTCAGAAAAAAAAAAATATCACAGGAACGAAACAGATTTCCTACGGAGATTTATATTGGGAAATGTTGACATCTTTTCTAAAGATATATCAAAATCAACCAAATAATAACATGAAAATCGAACTAGAAATTTAGTAGGGACCATTACAAAAATTGTGTATATTACTTTTCTTCATCAATATTGAACATAATGGGGAAAAGCGTTCTTGTAAGAGAAAAAATAATTTTAAAAAAATTCTGCAATCGATTTTCTATCCAAATTGAAATATGGTACTTATATGATGGTTTTGAATTAATATCATTTGAATATGACCATGTCATCGAATTTGTTTTTTCAAGGGCACATGTCAAAGTGCAATATGGTGTTAATTTTCTTCAATTTGTCATGAAAAGTACTGCACAAACTCTAAGAAAAAAGCT
Organism: Magallana ariakensis; assembly: GCA_020458035.1. Taxonomy (NCBI): domain Eukaryota; kingdom Metazoa; phylum Mollusca; class Bivalvia; order Ostreida; family Ostreidae; genus Magallana; species Magallana ariakensis. The sequence continues at coordinate 20,123,228 of CM035814.1, read as the reverse complement.
TTGTAAATCATTTTGAAGTTGATTTATTAAAGCAAAGAACTTTAAGATTATGCTTTACATTAATTTGAAATAAAATACTTCAAAATTTAAGCACAGGAACGATTTTACTATATTTTTTCGATACGAGTATTGATGCGGATCGGAACGAAATGATTTGTTCACTGGCTCAAACTCTGTTAAATAATCTATGTAGATGCTTATAAATATCGTGAACTAATAAAAAATTCACTACAGAACGTTGACACCCCCAGACAAAATTTGTGCATGTTAGATAATGTTGAAAAGCGTATTTCGGCATGTTTAATAAAAGCAAGATCGCCAACTACATGCAATATTAAATTGTGTATTGATGACGTTGAACAGCTATAAATTGCGTCATACGCGATTTTTCATTGCGTTTTAATGATTATGACGTAATATTTGAGAACTTGAAGTTCGTAACAATCACTCCTTTTATGTGCGCGATATATTTGCGCTAAGCGAATTAGGTTCGTCGTCCTTAAAACTCGATAAGCTAGAGGGGCATTTCAAAGAAGAAATCTTATAATTTTTTCATACTTTTAAATGAACATCGTTTGAACCCTGAGGTATTTATGATTATGAAGTAATTAAGCAAATTATGAATCGCTGACACATTGGGACAAAGTATAGATCTATATAATTGATTATCTCTGAATAAAATTTTAGCTAAAGATTCAATAAACATATAATTGTAAGGTTCTGTATTTTTGTGTACATATACACGTGAAACACAATTTGAATTATCTGAATTTGCGGGGTTTTTTTAAATTGTTGAATTTACGTGAAGTGACATGTAATAAATAATCATGGACGAAATTTCTCACACACCATGTAATAAATTCAGTAATTAAATTCCACATTACTTCTTGCTTAGGCTTTCGCCCAAGTCACAATACAGTTAAAATATCTCATCACCTTTAAATGCATGTCTCTGTTTGTTAACATTGTGTAACCCCCGAGATCTCGTGTTCCAATTTGGAGGATGTACGTGACAAATTCGTACCCAACCGTCCTCAAAATTAACTAATCAGCGGGGGATGTATATCATAAATGTATAAATATTGAAGTTTCTCAATCTCACTTCATTTTATGTTGAAAAGTACGGGATAAGTACATTTAGAGTTTATAAAAATGTGAGTATCTTTAAATTAACTGCCGGTACAGTAGTATCTTTCATACTAAATTAATGTGACTTATTGCCTTTAATTCACTTAGGTAGCAAGGGACAGTTTCGGAAAAAGTATCCGGTCAATATTTTTGTAAAATTGAGAGTTGCTGTACTTGAAAGCTTATGAGTGTTGCTAAAATTCATTAAATTATTTTTAATGATTATCATTAGTTAGAGGGATGTCTGTTGATGAAATTGACATGCAATATGTAGGCCCCGTATGTTAGGTACATGAGAATCAGAAGTAAAATGCGAAACCGCGGCTATGACTGTTGTGTTGACTTAACACAGTGAAATTGCAAGTGACAGACGGGAGGTAAAATAACACGAAAAGTAGGTGGATGGGACATTATAAACTATACACCGGTAAGTTTCTGACATGTGATGGTGCAACATGCACACGGTACGGAAGGTCAAACCTTTGCAGGGAATTAGCTGGGGGAGGTCTAAAAAGCTGAAAAATTATCAAAATATGAAAGGATAAAAATCTCATAAAACAAGTATGTAGAAAATTTTACAGGTTTTGACTAGTAATTTTCTTCAGAAATTAGTGATTGGCCCTATGACAAGTAAATTAAAGGTATTTGTGCTGAAAGGGAACTGAGGAAATTCTAGTTACAGAGTTCCGAAGACACGCATCCCCTGGCTACAATGCATTGTTAAAAAAAAACATGTCCCGTGGCACCTTAAATGTCCAATATATGGACATTAAGAGGTTTCAAAATGGATTGACGAAGCATTGTTTTTATCCTTTTATAAAATTCTTTAGATTTTGGATAAAAATGAGGATATTTAGAGACATGCGATCGTCCTTAAAAAAAACTTTACTTGTATTTATAATGGTTTGATTGTTCCAAAAATAATCAACAGTACTAGTGTTAAATTCATTTCTTAATGCTAATTCAAAAGTTAATCATCTTTGCTCATTGCTGGATAGTTAATACGCACGGGCGACGTGTCGCTCTCAGAGAGCAAGAATTAAGAAGAAATTTAATATTTTGTGGTTAAATATCGGTGAACAGATACACTGTTTTGTGAGCGAAATTAATTCCAAAACCGACTGCAATACATTTAATTTTAATTGGTTTTTCTTCAAAACAATAAAAAAAATGAATTATCAAAAATACCAATGATAAAATATCTCAAAAGAGGATAAAATTACAGCATACTAAGTACTTTTAACATTGTATCTTCATGTCGAAGCATAGCAAATAATTTGTATGCGTCATATTGCTAGGTAACTCTATATTATGAATACATAATATGGCGCAGTAAAAAATATATCCATGAGGTTGTGAAATCGGATTTTTTTTATCACACCACGAAATGTTGTAGTTTATTCATTGATGGAAATTGATATTTTTACAGACCTAAAAACAATTTATGTCCTTCTAGTTGTTTGTCCATATATATATATATATATATATATATATATATATATATATATATATATATATATATATATATATATATATATATATAATCCAAAAAGAGTGAAAGATGATATCACACGGTATAAATAATCAAAAAAAAAAAAAAAAAAAAAAGAAAATGCACAGTTCCAATGTTTCTATTCACAAGCGCTTTCTGGATTTTAACATCCGTCTTCAGGTGAACGTACATAAAATATGTATATATATGTTGAAGGTACATGTATATATATATGACGCTGCCAAAGAAAAAAGAATACGAATTTGAGTGCATATTAGGTATATCAAAATAATGAAAACCCTTTCACTGTGAGGTCCGATATACACCCGCAAATATAGTAATTTATCAAGTAAATAAATTGCCATGTAAATTTCACAGGCTTGCACATGATTTATAATAACACTGGATGACTGCGGGAAGAAAAAGTATATAATATACATGCGTACATAATTCAGGATCTTGGTTTTCATCTCATACTTTTTTTGTTACTAGTTCCTTTTTATCTGGTAAAATAAAAATCCGTATATCAATCAGTCATCTCATCTCAATGGTTGGTCATAATCTATAAAATAATATTACGTGTCCAATTTCACAACGCGTGTTCTTTGTTCGAGATGGAAATAAATAGACAAAAAGTCGTTTAGAGCGCGTTTAAAATCAGTTATTTCAAGATAGTCAATCTTAAAAATATCTAGATAATGTAAAGATAATCATTCAATAAAATTCTGTATACACATACTGTATACGTAATGTTACGCAATTCCCCTTCCTCTGTTGGTCAACCGACACTGCGAAATTTTAACAGGTGATGGATTCCACAGAATATATGATCATTCATATTTTTAAATCCCGGGTTTTGAACGACCATCATACTGGGCGACCCACTGAACATCATACTTTTGCCAAATCGGATAGAAGAGTCATTTCAAATACACACGATTTTACCATTAACATTTTCTTAAACTGACTGAACCTTATATATTTTACAACGATTAATAAACAAGTTCTACAACTTATATTAATATCTTTCGTTGGCACGGATGTTAGCGCGAGGGGGTCATTGATGTGGGAGGAAGCCGGAGTGCCCGGAGAAAACCCACATGTCCAAGCGGGCGACCATCATACCCATTCACATACAACCCCTGTCGATCAAGGGGATCGAACACGGGTTTCAGCGGTGTTATGCGAGTGAATTTTAAAACATTTTATATCTACATGTACTTTGTTATTCATTAAACGAATTCTTTATACGTATTAAGAGAAATGACCAAGTGTAAGGTATGTTTTGAAGATTGTAAATAAAAGGCCAATTAGTATCCCCTTTCCCGAGGCTAAATAAGATATTTTGGTAAAATGTTTATTAATTAATTAAATTAATTGATAACCGATAATTGTCAGCGATGAATGTGCCAAGATTAAATATGTGAAGTATACAAAATTCTGTATTAGCATAATTACACGTTATTTTTATTTCCCCCACTTTTTTTCAATAATAATAAATTGTAGCAATCAACTCCATTAATAATATAAAGGAATATGAATTGATATTAATCAATTCCCTCTATCATATTTCCCATATGAGAAGAAATTGGGGGAGGTAACTCGCGTTAAAAACAAGAACAGTTTTCACCTGAGACTGGTTTCACAGTACCGCGACGGTGTGGACAAGGTGAGAAGCTGTACCGCGAGGATGCGCGGTTTTACCTGAGTTACCTGTGCTAAACCGCGATCAATTTCATACCACGAGGACTCGCGGTAAATACGCAAACCGCGTTGACCGTAGTGTATATATATATATATATATATATATATATATATATATATATATATATATATATATATATATATATATATATATATGTGTGTGTGTGTGAAATAACAAACGATTTATATTTACTTTTTTAAAACCATATCTTTACTTTATGTCCGTTGTTTATTCTTTGATCGTTTTTTCGATTACATTTTAATAGAAATGTTGCAACATTATATAAATAGTGCCTGCTTGGGAGGGTACCCTCCGAAACAGGCACTATTTATTTTATTATACTGAATGTCTTAATTTTATAGCAAATTTTACTGCTTTTATATAGAAAAGACGTGAGTTATACGGCGAACCGTACGCGCATAATTTACACGCAATCAACAATTCGTTCTATCAGCCCGTTGCCAAGTGAGTTGCAAACGCTGAGGGTATGAGAACGGATTGTCAACTTCGTCTAAACCAATCAGATTTCATTATTTAACATGAAAGTATAATAAAATAAACTATACCAATATAATATACAATATGATATATATAAATCATTAATTATATATATGATATAATTGTTAGTGCATATACTATTAAAGAGCAAGTCTTTTAAATATACAGAGAAGAAAATTGTCCTATGTTTCTTTTTATTCATTGTAATTTCTAAATTTGTTGTTTCTATTTTCACAAACCTAGTTTATAAAATGTCGCCTACCGTTGTACATGTGATTGTCAAGTAAACATGTTCTACAGGTCTTGGGTTGTCTTTGGCTGTATCTTTCTGTGCGTCTCCTTGCAAGCTCACTGTTATTTGTGTCCAGATAATGACTTGAATTGCAATGATTGGAAAGAATACCTGGTAATGGAACACAACAGGGTGCGACAAGAGGCTTCAAGAAGACTCGGTCAGCTGGTACGTGCTCGATTGCATTTATTGGAGCTCCCTGCTCATTTCTAGAATTACTAACTTTTTATCAGTCATATAATGAATAGCTTGTTATAATGCTCTTTATGCATACATGTATCAGTGAGTGACATACATGTATTTGTGAATATAGTGAAACGGAAAGTTGCATATTTTTTTGTGGTTTAAGCATATTATAATTAATTTTGCATTAATTTGTGTCTTCATATCTCATTTAACCGTCAGAGTAGGAATTTTACATTTATTTTTAACATCTCCTTGAATACACATAGAGGATGTAAATACTCGAATAGAGCATCGAGCTAAACTTGATTCATCCAATTCAAGTGTAATTATAGTATTTCAAAACATCTTATTTTATTTTGAATAATGTTCTACAGAAAAGCAAAGGACACACATACCAAAGAATCTCGTTTAGACCTCTCTATATAATATTTTTTTCTCCATCAGAAATGGAACTCAACTCTAGCGGAACATGCCTTGACGTACGCGGAGAAATGTTACGGAAATCACTCCGATTACAAAGAAAGGATTAGGTTGACTGATTCCTGTGGCTGGATAGGAGAGAACGGCTGGAGTGGATATGGAACAGGCGGTTTGTTGTCTCATGATTACACTTATCAATCATGGGTTTCCTTACAATATAATACAATATAGTATATAATATTGTATTAAAACCTGCATGTGGTACATACATTCGGTTAAAGAATTGTTTTACACCTTAAATTTGTTAATAAGAAGAATTTCATGGTTCAATCTCAGTGAGCAATCAAGCTTATGCTTTGCATATTATTATAGTGCTGTAATGTACATGTGTTTTCCCGCTGTTTATCCTTGTTACAATATAAATCTAATTAAAGGCACAGTCTGTACATAAGATTTTAGGACAATTGATAAACATGTGCATTTTGTGAAAATAATACTGTCAGCGACCTTCAATAAAGTGAACTTTCTGTTGACAGTGACAGGAGACGACGCAACTCGAGCCTTTGAGAACGAGAAACGTTACTGGAATTACACACTCCACAAGTGTAACGAGGATTGGAAAAAATGCGGTCATTACAAGCTGGTAAAAAATTTTATGTACGTAAAATATACACGTGAAAGACTTGTTATTTATCCAAGTGGAGGATAAAAATTTATTCATTTGTTTCTATGTCATTGACGACTCGGATATCCTTGTCTATCATTCATTGTGCGCCGTTTGTAATATTTTAAACATATCGGCATCTTCTCACAAAGTTATGGAATCGCCAATTATTTGTGGCTTTTGTAGAGGAAGGGGAAATTAACAGTAAAATTGATGTTTCTGATATACAGCATTTTTTCAAGTTTTGGTAAAAATTGATGCAGAATTAATATTTAATTTAAAATCTTCTTTGCACCTAACCAGCAGACTTTGACATTGTATATAGTTATTACCAAAAATGTAACATTCAAGTGTTAAGGCGCCACTTTTATTAAAGGTATTATAATTATACTAAGTTAAGGAGACAGTACAGCTGAAAACACACAATTGTGTGAATAACTTCGGATTTACCCATTGTATCGTTAGGAAATAAGAAATAACGCTGATTGTGACAGTTAAAATACATAAAAATCCCTTTCATATTCCTAATTAATGTAATTATGAGATTCCGAAAGTTTAAGGGTCGTACAAACCGGAATAATCTTATATCGTTTATTTGTATTCTTCTCTACGTGTGGCCTTTTATCAGACAAACTGGGAGGATGAATAAGATGAGCAAGGAAACATGTATTAAAATTGTCAAGTAATGACACCTTGGTGAAGGGTTCGGGCGATGAGGTGTTATGTATAGTGATCAGCAATCCTCTTTACTCGAATCTGTGTCTAGAGAGTAGAGACTGATTGCAGTACCTGATAACGTTTATTGCTTTCAGAAGTCATTAACTATGAATATTTTCCAATCAAATTCGGATAAAGAAAAATAAATGAAAATATTTTTTCGTTTGAATAATAAGCGATTTTTTTGTATGTGATCGTATATTTTAACTATAATAACTAATAAAACAAAAATGATTAAAAATCGATTACAACATCCTCCCTAATGTCAGCAGAGATATATCGTTCGACATGATTTTATTCCCTTTTACCGGAATTTTTCATTTTTATTTTCATTATTCCCACCTGATAAGTAACTGTTGAATATTATAATGCACCTGATGATTAAATCGAAAAAATATTAACTGTTTTAAAGTGTATGCGACATAAATGTGTTTAATATTATATGAATTACAAAATATGAAGATACACATGTACATATATAAGTGTAATTTACGATTAGCAAGTTATACAAAAGTTTGCTTTTTTCTCGATAAAACAAGGTGATCGCACCAAAGATGGCCCAGCTGGGGTGTGGTCGAGCGAGATGTGGTGATGGCAAGCTGATAAGAATATGGTGCTGGTACGGTCGTGTGTGCAGTCAGTATTCTTTTATTTCTGTTTCCATTTTTTGGTAATTCTAATGTATTAACACCGAAAAATGATTGACATGCATATATTCAACAAGGGTTCGGTTCTATTTATAAAGAATGCTTAACACTCATTCTATTGTAAAAAAGAAAATGACACAGTCTCGTGTCAAAAGTATTCGTAAAAAACAAAATGGCAGCGATGTAAACAAAACAAGGTCATCGATGTTGTTTTTCAGTCAATATCATTTTACAAGTGATTCTTACCTCAATATTTTGCTTAACATCCCTTAGCCTTTATTACTGCTTGGATTCTGCGTGGAATGTTCTTGTAAAGGTCCTGGATGAAATTGGATGAATATTTTCCCTATACCTGTCAGGCGTATGGCCGTTTTCAGATCTTTTGCAGTTCTCAAATTCTGTTCCTGTTTTAAGTTTTTGCCAACAGTTTTCAATGATATTCATTTGGCTTTCAGCAGGCCATTCCATTGTCGGAATATTCTCTTGTTCCATAAATTCTTATACTGACCTGGCCCTTTTAAAGGGGGCATTGTCATCTTGAAATAGGTAATAATTTGATGGAAAATGTGCTGCAACGACGGGCCAAAGATGATTGTCAATTATCTCTATATATATTCCTATCTACAATACAAAGTGTGCCAACTCCATTGCAAGTTACTGTAATGCATCCCCAGATCATGAAATCCAAGCGTCGCCCGGTGGGTGGTGCAATACAAGGTGGGTCCCATTCCTCACCGGTTTTTCTCCATACATATTCAGGTCGTTTGCCATCGATCATAACCTTACATTCAGCTGTAAAAATTACCTTTTCCAGTAGTCATCCATAGTTCTCTTTGCTTCTTTGCACCATTTCACACGCTTTCTTTTATTCACTTCGCGCACAAGCATTCTCTTCTTTTACAAGTCCCCTTCCCCATAACTATTTAAAATTCTTTTCACAGTGCTTTCTGATCATGAGATTGTTCCAGGACCAATTTTAGATTCAACCATTCGTAAATTCTGTTAAACTTTACCTGCGATTCATTTCAACCATACGAAAAAATTGTCGCTCATTCTGAGCACTGTACTTTTTAGCTCGGCCACTTCTTAGTTTGTTGTCAACATCTTTAGTTGTTCCATGACGCTTTCAAAACGTATGCACTGTTGATAATGGCCTTCCGATAATATCTGATATTTCTTGTAGTGTCAAACTTGCTTTTCTAAGAGATAAAATGGACTGTTTCTCTTCCAAACATAATTCCTTCCCCTTTCTACCCATGGTTGTTTACAGTCCAAAAGTACCTAATGCAGACGACAAAATACGTCATCAACCAATCACGTGATATCCTCTGTCCTAGTGAAGTTAGATATAGAGTAAGAGAGATAACTCTACTCTGTTTCTGAAAACGATGTCTAATTACACGCGCGTTACCGAATTTCAATCTGTACGACGCCATGTTTTTAAGAATACTTTTGACACAAGACTTTAGTTAACAACTAAACCCACAATGTGCCTTTTATATTTTAAATTCAATCTGGACCAAATAATTCAAAATGTGTTAATTTCAAAGATCATTTAGTATATTAACAATAGAATGTTATTGTAGTTATGATATGTGTTTTGTTAACTTATATTTACCAACTTAAATACATTTAACATAACCTTGGTTGTCCGGAACAAGGGGACCAGGGAAGTCATTTTGTACTAATTTAATGCATACCACTTGACAACATTACAACCCATTTCCAAATAAAAATTCTATTATACTACGCAGTGTAACATTATTTTTAAGTGTTAAAAACTAAGTACATGTACAGTGTTATCCTTTTAGATGATTCGAAAAAGCGAGAACTTCAAAGGTTGTTTGGACTCAGTTCCGTAGATCAGCTGTACGAATTCGTTAGAGCCCTCAACCATCAGAACCGCCCCCCTGTAGTACCGCCAACAGAAAATCCTCAACTTGGTCATATACTCCCTGATAATGAGCTGAGCAAGCTGGTGCCTTCAGAAGATTCCGATGAAAGCTCTGAAGAAAAAGGCGAAGAAATTTAGTCAACCAATAACTTGAAGAAAATGCCAGAAGATGACCGTGTATTTAATCCAAAAGATTGAAAATTTCCTTTGAAAAAATATAAAATGGGCTCTGAAAACTAAATTGAAATAAATAGATTGACTTACACTACACGATGATGTTCTTTTATTTAGTATTTGTCTTGAGTTTAAAGCTTAGAGTAATAAAAGAATGAGTCGTTAAATCGGTTTTCAAATCCTTGGTACTTTGAAATGAAAATACCTTCGTTGCATAATTTACTTGCTTGTGAAGAAAGTAGCTATCAAGTAACAAAGTTAATATTTTATTAAAAAGATCTTTTGAAATTCTTATGATATGAAATATACCAAACATCCATTTATGAATTCCAGAAAAGTACAACTTCTTAAATTTGAATAAAAAATATCTTAATTAAAAGAGGCAACACTAAAATGAGGAAAAAAAGAGTTCATTTATTTATACAAGAAGCCCACAGGCCTTCACGGTCACCTAAGTATCATAGTCTGTAGCTGAACCTGCCAGGAAGTCCCATGTTTGCATTTTAAGCTTCATTTTGAAGTCTTAACTCTAATCCAAGACTACCTTGACTGTTATTCCTGGTTTTGCATCAATTCATACAAAAGCAAGGGGCAAGAGTCGCAGGAATATCGGCGGATTATCTATTATCCTAGCTCCAGGGGCCCTAAAAGTGAAACTTTTTGGTATAAAAGAGACCCTTAATTTTACTCGTGGAGGAATAAAATGAAAGTTTGAATCTAAGAATAATGTGAAATTTAAAAGCCTTCACTATATGGCTATTTATACGCCAAAGGGCCTGAGCCCCTGACCCAAAATCATGAATTTCACAATCTAGGTAGACATCATGGACATAACAACCATGAATTCAGTATATCTCCTACTGTGAAAGTAAAGGTTTTCTAAGATGTAATACACTTTCGCTATTTGGCCATATTGGCCCAACCCTATGACCCGAACCCCTGACCCAGGGGCCATGAATATCTGTTAAATATCTGTTGTATGTTGCATCATTAAATAGTACATAAATACGATTGTGATAGGTGTTATGTTTAAATTATTTACTCAGTAAACTTGTTTGTCAAATGAATTATTATATTATTTCAATTTACATCTTTCAATCAAGGTCCAGTTTTAGTACACTGATTTAAAAGAATTCAGCATATAATAGGTAATACCAATTCTTGTTTAAAGTATTGTTATGAGCTTTACGAAAATAACAAATATCTGTATTTCGCTTATAAACCAAGTCAGAATATCAATAAAATGACATGACTTCCCCTTGAACATTTCAACATTCAATTCTGAAGAAGACTTATTTGCACTATAATAATTTATTCTCTGTTCATTTAGAATATCAATGCCCGTGTTTTCACTGGGACAGGGCATGTTATTATAATTTTGATATACTGTGTTACATGTAGTTTAAACTTTATTGAATTCTTTTTGTAATTTTCATTCTGAAATACATGTAATCAAGTCAAAATTTGACGTAAATATTTGCAGGACATTGATATGTACATGTACGTGTAACGATTACAACGCATTCTATTTACGTTATTTGGTTAACCCCAGGGTTAAACCTTAACTAGGTTATGTTACAGGTGGTATTAATTTTTTATAATAATTAATGTAATGTATCCTGTCATACTACTTTAAGATTAACCTAAAGTTTGCGTATTTTCAAAGATAGTAATGATATTCATCATATAGAACCATTTTAACAGGAGCTTGGAGTTTTGTCAAACAGCAAAGCAAAATTACTTATGCCTGTCTATTTCATTGCTGGCCCTTAGCCATGGCTTTATGAAATCAACAATATTTGTCTGGCTTTTGATCTAGGACTACGCAATCTGTTCATATTTCACTTGAAACCAGTGTCATTTTAACTTATTTTGTGCAAGAAAAGTCAAAAGTCTTGTTAAAATGGTTTTAAGACTAAGTCATTTGTAAATGTTGAATATCGATATGATATTTAATTAAAACATGATCTATGGTTGTTGGTTTCTTTTTTTTTAAATTGCAAAATCCAAGAGAAAACATCATCAAATGACAATTACGCCGTTACACATCATTAAACTTTTTTTGAAGTAATTCTTTAGAGGCCAAAACACCTTATTTCATATTTTCTATTTTCTTTTTCAGTATCTTTGACGAAATCGAATTTTTTTCGTTTTTTTACTAATAATGATATTATAGTTTAGATTTTGGATTCTTTTGTTAGAAAAACATTTTATTTCTAAGTAAATTTAATATCTAAACGATCATAATGATTCAAGAGACATTAAATCCTTTATCCCAGGTTGGTAGATGCGCCTACTGCTTCGTGATGTGGCACGACTCTTCCTCTAACGTTTCCCAATAATTATATGTTGCGTGTAAGGCAATCGGTATTTAGAACACAGTTCGCTATTCTCAATCCAAAAGTGATAGCATTCTAGATTGCAGTTCGCTATTTAAAATGTATTATTCATATTTCACAAATGAAATTTTTAGATTCATCTTATAGAGGAAAACCACGATTACTGTGAAAGAATGACGCTGAAATCATCAATACTTTTTGAGATTCGGGATCCAATTGATTATACACTAATCATTATAAGGGGATTTTAAACAACTTGTTCGGAACATCGAAGGCTCCTACTCTGGTTGCTGACATTTACAGGGTCATATACTATTGATATATGACTACCACCTTTATTATTAATAAATGGTGTATTTTCAGTAGGACCCCGAATCACAAAAACTAGAGATGACCACGTCACCATCTGTTTACGTGGTAGTTTAAGTGGTCAAGAAGATGGGGGAATAAGATAGCGCAAATGCCCATTTGGTTTAGTCGTAAAATACAATTTCAAATTTTTTTCCCAATTAAATATATTTGATAATGTTATAATACAGGTTTACAAAACGACAGTTCCTAACTTTTATATTCAGTTTTTAATATTTTAACAAATGGTAGGAAAAAAACCCTAAAGTTTAGGTGGTATCGAACCCACAATCTAAAACCGTAGTTCATTATGTCTTGTGCTCTAACCACTGAGCCATTTCAGTCACAATGCTATATGCGACATTGTCCATGAATCTACGGACTTGTATTTTTTTTCTAAAACTTTCAATAGTTGATATACAAAACAACATTTTTTAAGTATTATAATAGTGGGTCATCTCTCCACGTTTTTGTTGATTGAAATCGGTTTGATTTACATTAAAGGGGCATGGTCACGATTTTGGTCAAATTTTATTTTTCTGTTTTATTATTTACAATGCTTTAGAAATGCATTTCTAATGATCAAATGAAATTTGAGAGTCAGTCATTAAGTTATAAGCAAGATACAGAGCTCACAATTCTTAGATATGTAAACAAGGCTCGTGCCCTGTTTTTGTTTACTACCAGTAAAAAAAATCTTTTACAAGCTGATTTGTCTATCGTCTTATTCATTTTAAGCATAAACTAACAGTTCCTAACGTTTAACACATTCATTTAAGGTCTAAAATTGGGCTTTTCACTTCAACATTCAAAATGTAAACAAAAGCTTTGTTTACACAGTAAAGAATTGTAAGCTCTGTAACTCGTTTTTAACTCTTCGAATGTCACTCAAATTTTGGCTGCATACTTAAAATGGCTTACTTCAGCATTCAAACATTAAAATCGGAAAAATAATTCTTGACCAAAATCGTGCCAATGCCCCTTTAAACCTTATTTAGATTATGACAAAATATGAAGCTCAAACCCACAATCGCAACTTCTCGGGCCTTTCCGACAGTCTCGAAAAAACACCTCAAATGTAATAACTTCACCGGATGTTAATTTTATACAAAATGGAGTCGCTTCCCATTAAAATATGTATCGGCTAGACAGCCTCGTGTGTGGTATATTTTAGGGTATATCATTGACTTTAATGAAGTCTAGCTCACATCTCGACAGATAGTAAGATGTGTTGTATTTATATCAAGTTTTATAAAAAATGGGGTTGTCATGGACGCCTATGTAATACATTCGAGGTGTTTTTCCGAGCCTGCCGGAAAGGCCCGAGAAGTTGCGATTGCTCAGACCCACTCTATAAAATGACACTATTTGGAGGTTTTGACACGCATACGTTAGTTTAAATCAACATATTCCAAGCATTTAGCATATTTAAAGGTTACAAATCGATGTTATGTTAAACATACAATATTTTTAATAATTTTAAAAAGAATTTATCAGATTTGTTGATATTTTAATTTTACAGTATCTTATCTCTCCTCATATGGGCATTTTACACGCCTTATTCACCCATCTTCTTTGTTTAATATGGCAGTGCGAAATTAAAAGTTAACATCGCGGACAGCGACGAATATGACGACTACTAGCTGCAGGTCTGTAGCTTCTGGTCTGTAAAAAATTCGGATGGATGACCTGGAAGCTACAATGCCACCCGACGATAAATTTGTGTATTTATTGCGCACAAAAACGTGCGCTAGTTTTGGACTGATTGACCTTATTTATACGCAAATTCTGTGAAAACAATTAGTACCATTACACTCTTCATGCAATTTACATGTACCACTGATATCGTCTCTTAACTTGCCTCTGAAAGTCTTTTAAACACCATAACCAGCCCCGTAAAGTGATGTGGTGCAGTTTGTTTACATGTAAAAATGGCGACTCTAGATCTCGATATCGAACCAACTTTTCTGAGGTCGGAAGCTTGTTTCGGAGAAAGTCTGAGGCAAGTAAAGAGACGATACCAGTAGTAAATTGAATGAAGAATTCAATAGTTCTAATTGTTTTCATAGAGTTTTCGTATAAATAAGGTTAATCAGTCCAAAACTAGCGCACGCAATAAATACACATTTTTTCAATGGGTGGCGCTGAAGCCACCAGGTCGTCCATCCGAATTTTTTCAGACCAGGAGCTACAGACCTGTTGCTAACGCCGGACACATTTTGACCAAAACATTGGGTCAGGTAAGCTCAACATTAAATAAAGGCAATCGCAACTTCTCGGGCCTTTCAGACAGAGCTCGGAAAAACTCGAGTGTAATACATAGGCGTCCATGACACCCCCCCCCCCCTCTTGATTATAAAACTTGATTTAAATACAACACGATCTATTGATATGTGAGCTTGACTTCATTAAATTTAATTTCATTTAATTTAACCCTAAAATATACCAGAGAAGAGACATAAGCTGTACAAGGCTGTCTAGCCTATACCTAAATTGAGAAGAAAGCGATTCTATTGTGTATAAAATTCTAACATCCGGTAATGTTAATACATTCGAAGTGTTTTCCCGAGCTCTGCCGTAAAGGCCCGAAAAGTTGCGATTGTAAATATAGGACGAGTTAATTTCAAAAGGAAACAACGAACTCTTTACAACATTAAAAAATATAAAATAAAGAAACAAACAAAACAAAAATTACAAATGACCAGTAAAAATAGGACAAAAGAAAAGTATGGATAGGCCTAAAAAAATAATAACTTCTATCAAAAATATTAAAAGACTGGGGCATCAATTAAAATGATTTGTCAGAAAGTGGCTTTAATTGCATAGCATGTACCTGAAAAAGAGGTTGAATGAACATTTGCTAGAATTTTTTTTTTTTTTTTTTTTTTGTTATCAAATGAATAAACATTGCAGTACATCCTACTGCAAAATAAAATATTTCATCCTCTACAATCAGTCTATTGGTCGCAGCTTATAAACTGAATTAAGAAGGATACATGGTTTGTAAATTTAATGTGTGAATTCAATGTGTAACATGTTTTTTATAAAGTAAAATGGACACGTGACTATGTGAGATAAAAACAAGATTTTAAATGAATTAGAAAAAGCGAAATTGCAAAGGAGGTGACAATTATGAAAAAAAGAAAAGCCTTGTATTCTCCATCAACTGATGATAATGCCGTTTTCTGTAACAATTTATTTATAAGTTTGTTGAAACGCATGCCACAAGTCCGCAATCTTCATTGACAGAGATGTTTAATCGATCGACCTCCTTGGTATAACTGCTGGTCTCTCTCCTTGATTTTTACTACTACATACGTGTATGATTGGCTTACGCGTACTCGAAAGGCTTAATATTTCTTTTCGATTCACCCTAAGAATGAAACGTTTTTAATCTTCTTTTATTTTCTTTTGTCTTAATTGATTGACCACTGACTGTGCTATATGTAATATTCGATATTTCATTTGGTTTGCGGACTAGTTTAATTAATTTTAATTTTTTCACGAAGAAAGAATATGTTTGCTGTTTTTAATAACACTGAATGTGGATTTTTACTGGATGGGCGTGGATCGGTGTCCGATGAAGCAACAGTTGGGGTCCACGGGTCACTTAGGATGACCGAAGCCTTTTGGCTCATTCTAGGGTTCGGAGTATTTGCCTCCATGTTAGCGGTAGGATTCAGTGCCATCAGAAAGTACATCTACAAAGATAAAGTAAGTATTAAGTCTTAATAGTTTAAGTGTTAAATTTGAGATTTCATGACTTCGGATCTGGAATGCGACTATGAGTTGTTGTTTTTTTTTTTAATTTCATGTATGACAAGATTCAATTGAATATTATATTATATAAACTTGAAGTTTTACATGTATTTATTTTGCGTATCATTAAAAATATATAATTTATAATTTTATATAAGGTTATAAGAAATTAGCCATTTTTTTCTTCAACATGTTTGCCATACGTTATAGGTAAAATGATATGCATACTTTTGGTCGAAAGAAATCGTCAGCTATTAGGCAATCTTGTCTCGAGGTGGGATTTTGTTCTACATGTAAAAATGTTGATCATAATCCGATATCGTATCAAATTTCTCTCTCTCAAAACATAACTAACATCGTGCACTTTTTTTATTATGTCATTATATGAGAATGCGCTAAATCTCCTGAATACAATTATTTAGTTTGTGACAAATAGCATGGTAATTCTGCCATGTGACGTTCGTAATGACAGTAGACACCGTGAAACGAATGCTAACCGCTTTCTTCTCCCGCACTCTTTCAAAGTTCGTGGACTCATATGGAGTTAGACACTGAGACATAAAAATATATAAACTTTTATCACGTTTACCTAATGATCAGGTAAACATGTGTTAATATTACAGAAAAAATAATGCATGAAGTAGTACATTTGGTAGACACGAGGAATGTTTAATCTTTGAAAAGGACCCGAGGTAATTATAAATTCGCCATTAATTCTAGTAACACCAAAAGTCCATTGTGACCATTGTCTCCATAGAGAATGATTCATCTCAGGTGCAAAGTTTTACAAATCAATGGAAATGCTTGCTGTGGTTGCTGATAATAACACTTAAAATGTGCGGAAAGATTGAACCTGTACACGTTGGATGAAAAGTCTGCAACGGACATCGTTATTTTTACAGCTTCATTAAGACGTAAACTTGAATTAAAGTGGATTCGTTTCTAGAGAAGTAAAAGCGTTTCAAGAATATTTTTAATTCAGTCTATCTGCTTGATTATCAGCTGTAAACAGAACACAGAAAAAAATATCCAGCTATAAATGAATGAAAATATACATATTTATGATTTCGTTCAACGCCCTTTCATTGCTTGTTATCCCCTCGCGCAACTTGTTGCGAAGATGATATAGTATCGCTGCTGTGCGTGTGTGTATGTGTATGTACATGTATATGTATGTATGTGTGTTCATTTCAGCCTTTTTAGCAAGATTTAAAAAAAACCCACGCATGCATGTTTTTCAAACTTCGTACACTTCATAAGCATGGTTTAAGGACAAACCCTATTCATTTTCCAGGAATTCTGTTACATATTTTTTTAAATATCGTTAAAATTACAACACTTAGAAATTTTATGTACGACTTCCGGTTCGTGAAAGTAAGCATTTCAAATCAACAACTTGATATTTTTTTGGATGTAGGCCCTGTAAAGGTAAGAAGCAAACGTTTTTGAGAAATGGGGAGTTGGAAAAGTGAAAAGGAGATTAAGTTCACTCTAATTTAATCAAAACAAGCAGCCGTCTGAACCGAATTTCGGACTATATTTAACGAAGTACAGGTTCATAATTTGAAGTGACTTTGATTAATATCGTCATCATGATTAACTGGGAATTCATTTCATGTAAATCGTCAGAAACGTTACTGGGGTTAAAATTACGATATGTTAAATCGAATTTTCCCATAGTGCAGACTATAAATCGGCAGTCTGAGATCTTGGCTACGTTTCATTTTCAATATGAAACTTTTTTTGCCTACACTAACTGTCTAAATGCGTAATGTATATCACTGGATAAAGAGAATTAATAAAACTATATTTCTAAAGTTTAACACGTTTGTGGTGTGTTTTCGATATTAATGGGAGGAATCGTATATGCAACCACCTAAATCCACCCACCCCCATGTACACACCCAGAGCGTGAATGGGGATAGGAATAAACGAAATAATTTAATTCAAAGTGCTTTTTAACAAATTAAATATTTGGTCTCTTCAATTACATGTTTATTCCTAAATAATGCATTTCCCCACACAATATTTTCATTTCGCGAGGGGATGCTCCGCTTTGCGGTGCTCTTTAAAATTTAATCGTGTTTGTATTTTCGTAGTTGTACCTGAGCAAATTTTTATTTTGCTGAGTAAGAAAAAAAAGAGCAGCTGGGATATTCAATCACTTTATGCAATGATCATGATTTATCTCGAAACATTTACACAAGCGCCTTAAGGGGGCTCGATGGTCGTCGCCATTTTTAGACTATTAGTCTCCTATAGAAGAACAGCTCTATTTAAAAATGTAGGAGATTTTCGTATTCTGAAATTTTAGGTAGATCTATTAATGGTTAATTTCTTGACCATCCAGCCTCCTTAAGCCAATGGAATTTATCTGACATATACTGGTGTCCTCCCACCTAGCCAAAATTCTGAAATTTACACAGGTGACTGGTTTTTGCTAGATGGGAATGACGTACAGGTAAAGGGGGGAAGAAAACAAAAGAAATTAATTACAAACAGACTGTACATACGTGACCCCTAGGATGATGTGAAAATCCCAATTATGGCTAAGTACTAGTGAGAATAAGAAATTCAGAACTTTGGATAAGTGAGAATAAATTGACATACATGTATTAGTATTGATTTCTTAATACCCAATAAGATTTTATATATTATTTTGTTCAAGTTTCACTATTTTGTATAGGACATGAAAACGCTTCTTTTTGATGTTCATTACTAAAAGCAATATCTTTAATTAATAAAGGTATAACCAATTTTTAAAATAAATATACCGCTATTGGTTGCTTTGTACATGTATGTTTCGTCTAGAATCACCGATATAGTCTAATTGTAGTATGTTCAGGGCCTATACAATATCCGCTGTGGGAAATCATAAAATTAATAGGGCCCCCTATAGTCTGTCCACCCGTATTTTCGTCTGTCCGTCTGAGATCATCGCTTGTCCGGAGCATAGCTTCTCTCCCCTTGGCCCAATTTTGCTAATATCTCACCCTTAGGGTAAAGGGTGTACAGTGACCTTGAACCATTTTTTTTTTAGATCTAAGGTTAAGGTCATGACAATTATATCCTTCTCCGGGGCATATCTTCTCTTCCTTTGCTTCAATATTGCTCATACTTTACTCACATGGTGTCTATGGTCAAAGGGTATGCAGTAACATTGAATGAATTTTGTAGAGAAAAGGGTCAAGATCATATCGGACAACGCAAAAATCCTTTTCTTAGATCATTTATACTTTCCACTTAGCCCTATTTAGCTCATACTTCACATAAAAAGAGCCTTTGAGTAAAGGGTGTGTAGTTGACCTTGAACCAATTTTCATGGTCAATTGTGAAGGTCATAGCAAAATTAAATGAAAAATTCTTGTCTTTATTATATCTTCTCTCCCTTTGCTACAATCTGGCTCATACTTCACCCACATGGTGCCTTTTTATCATGTCAAGTGTCAAGGTCATAGCAGAATTATAAATAAAATCTTTGTCCGGGACATATATTTTCTCCCCTTGGTCCAATCTGACTCATACTTTACTCACAGAGTGTCTATGGTCAAAGGATGTGCAATAACCTTGAATACATTTTGTGGGTAAAGGGTCAAGGTACAGTAATATTAGATCAAACAATTTTTTAGGAGCATAATTATATATATACTCTCCACTTGGCCCTATTTGGCTAATACTTTAAACAGATCTTTTTGGTTAATGGCGTGCAATGACTTTGAACCAGGTCACTGTAAAGGTCATAGCAGATCTTTTTATAATCATTTTTTTTTTACCGTATTTTATTTCCAATTGCTTAATCTTGGTCAGATCGAAGAAAAATGCCTATATGTAAGGGGTATTGAGATTGAATTAAAGGCGAGGCAAGCTACTTACAAACAAGTTGATAAAACAGGAATATCAACAGTCTCGTTTGAAGTCATCTTTTCATAAGTTCTATGGTAGATACAACGACGTTGTCAGCAAAGACAATCTTCCACTGGGGCGCATGCTGACTGACGATTTTTATACTAATTGTTAGACCATAATAATTCACCTAATTGTCAACGGACTTTTCCGTTTTTTCCCGATTACGACAAAGAGCACACGGCGGGTGTGACCGGTCAGCAGAGGATGCTCACTCCTCCATGGCACCTGATCCTACCTCTATCTTTTTGGAGGTTTGTGTTGCTCTGCTTTGAATTTGTATTTCTTTTTCTGGATTTTTGAGATGGTTGACGGTTTGTTATTGTCATTTTTTCAGTTAGAAGTTATATGCCAGCTGGAAAAAATTAATAATAAAAGTTAATAAAGGTCAAGGTCAAAGCAAAGTTCTCTGAAATTCTTTTTATCCTATTGTCCATTATTGAAGCGGGGGTCTTTTAAATGTTCACCATCTCAATGTTGTCTAGTTAAATATCTTAAGAGTACTTGGATGAATCTGGAGGTTTAGGTCGTTCTTTTTCCCGCGCACTGATTCTTAGCGCTCGGTTAAAAAACTAGTGAATATCCAACTCTAGATTCAAACTGTTTGTTGAAAGACGAATTATGTATCTTATACAACATTTAACATGGGGTGATGTAAATACATCTATATTTAATGTATTTTGTTGTCTCTGTCGAAGAGGCCCAACGAGTTGAAATCGCAGAACCTAGTGCATAATAATTTTCTAACTCAAAAATTAAATATGCAAGTTTTAACGTTATTCTTGAAAAATTTATAAAATCCTTGAAAATATTGTTGTTTATCACTGCGGTTTGAATTTGACATTTTATTTGTTAGGAAATATAAAACGGATTAAAAAATCATTAGAAGGTCGTCAAAGTTAATTATTAGTACGTGAATCAATTGTTAGGAAATATAAAAAGGATTTTGAAATCCTTAGAAGATTGTCAAAGTTAATTATTAGTACGTAAATTAATAATTCAAATATTTTCTATTTTAATCCTCGTCTCTATAATAACAACAATGTGAAGTATCATTCAATCAATTCTTAATCCTTAACTTCAATAACAAAAATTAACTTTTAACGATCAGGGCAAAACCTTTATTTATCTCGTCTATGCCATGAAGTTAATAAGTTAATAAACACAGCGGCAAATGAACGCGTCAGTTTCAGCATAAGCAATCAAGATAATAACCTGCCGGAAATGATTAAAGGATAAAAATTTAAATGGTTAACATGCTGAGAATTTTATCTACGAATGTTTCAATCGTTTTCTTTCTGTCCCATAGATCCCTTTGGTTATGACAAGTGCGGAAGCAAATGCTGAAATGCGTCAGAATACATTGAATCCCTGTAGTGTCGTCACTTTAAACAGGAGCAGCCCACATGTCTTAACGGAAACATGAGTACCATATCCCATACACAGAAGTTTCGAGGAATCTCATAAATGCATTTAATTAAGCTTCATTCTGAATTAAGATTATCTTTTAAAAATGGTAATGACCACCCCCTTGCCTACCTGAAATCTTTCAATAAAGACTATGAATTTTATAGTTTTTATACTGGTATTAAAACGGTCTAATGCTCTAACGATAGAAAATAATTTTCTAAAAAGGTTTTACTGTCAAACTAGCATTAACATGTTTTATATGGTTTCATCAATTAACTTAAGATGGCAAGTATACATGTTTTACCCCCCCCCCCCGATCCCAAGGGACCAGACAGAAAAAATTCCCAGAACATTTATAATGAAAACAAGTCTCCCTTATATTTGCATTCATTCTAATGTCAGCATAACTAAAGAATTCAGCCCTTGTTAACATATTTAATCCCCCATCCCACCCCCCTCCTCCAAAAAAAACCCCCTGAACTCTGAACTCTTGTACCATGGAGCAAACACGTTCATTATAACTTAACTTTGACATAGGACCTTCCCCTCATTTAAAAAACAGCTGTGGCGTGTACATGTACCCGGAGACCAAGAGACTATGAATTTCCTTAGTGATGTAACTTTGGAGCTCTGAGAGCTACTTCCTTATTTTCGTGCTCGCATTGCTGACTTGATCCAAGCTCTGCACACTGTTCTGCTCTAGCAATAATTGGCTGAAATATGTCTTCAGAGCACATTGTTAGGGTAAGCTCATGTGAAGATAATTCACACCGGGGTTACGAAGAAATCTACAGAACTCAGGCTTACAAATGGTGTAATGCCTGTACTTTTGATTTTATATCAAAACAACTATTACGGAACCCGAAAGCTTCGCAAAAGCGCTACCTATTTGAATCAATGTATTGAGAGTACTGAAAGTTGATCTTCATTTAATGTAATTGTAAAAGACAAACACTTTTTTAAAAACAAAAATGACAAATTCACATTTTAATTCATGATCCTTATATAGTGATTGCTATTTAAAATGATAAAAACATTTACTGAGTATTGGTCCAGGTAAGAAAAAAAAGAAACGGCAGTTTATTATAATGACAACAAAGAAATTCAATAGTTTGAAAGAAAAATCTTTTCCAAGAAAAAGTAGTATTGTAATAGTGCGTCAATGCGTATTACAATAACATTATCTTCTGGTTCTGTATGCATTAAAGTTATATTCGCAATGAAAATATCTTTTGGGAAAACTCTTAATTTCTAATCAACGCATTTACCATCACAAGTTCAAATAGACTAATAGCCCTCTCCTAAAGTTTATAACATACAATTCCCCAAAACATTAGAACGCAACGTTATTTTTTACAATCCTATCCTATCGTATCGCGTATCAATCCTTTCGTATCATGCGTGTATACTGTTCTATCGTGCGTTAATCCTATATCCTATCGTTAATCCTATCAGGTTTATCGTTCAATTTTTACCATTTTTTTACGTTTATCCTACCGTGTTAATCGTTTCGTGCCTTTTCATAAGCAAGTAAATTTATTTCAAAGTTGCATGTCGTTCAGTGCGCCCTATTAGAAAATTTATCGAACAAGAATTCTAAAATCCTATCCAGCATTCTGTCATGATACTCATTCTTAAATTTTTAGATCAAAATTAACCAGTATTACATGTAAATCATATCTGTAAGCATTGGAAATTAAAAAAATCATGTAAACTATCGAAGTTCTTACGAACAAGGTAACATATTTTTCTGTATATCGAATATATTATACCGTAGGCGGAGTGTATACCTGCGTAAACATTAACTTTTATCAAAGACATAAATAACAGAGATTGGCAACTCCACCTTAGCGTGTTTTGTTGTTGAAAAATGTTACGGGACCGACCTTACTTTAAGAACTACTTTTTAGTAAACTGAGATAATGATCTTAAACCAAAAGTATACCGTTTTTATGAAAAATATGCATAGGTTTTAGACATTTTTGAAACAAAAAATTGAAAAATAAGATTAATATATAGAAAATATATTGGCCAACTATAAATCATCGGCGAAATCTCGGACGACGGGTAGCCAACTGCCTCCTAAAACTCCTCTTTTAATATTGTTTATAAGACATAAACTCATGAAAATATAATATTTTGAATGTTTTGGTAATAGGTGGTAGCCAACTGCCTCCTAAAACTCCTCTTTAAAGATTGTTTATGACATAAACTCATGAAAATATAATATTTTGAATGTTTTGGTAGTAAGTTTTAGCTGTTTATATTTCGATATAATTGTTTATTTGAAAGATATACTGATTTAAACTGGGAACACTTTACAATAGGGACCACGAGATTTCGATCAGTTGCCAATCTCTGTTATTTATGTCTCTGCTTTTATGCAATATAGTTCGTTTTTTATGCATCATATTTTACAGAAACAAAGTATTTATGATACAATTTATATTTAACTAAAACCAGAGTTGAATCAAATGAACCCGTTATTTTCCGTGTAATATGTGATTTTGGGCTGAAATGTTCTCGGCAATCGGCTAGGGTGTATGGTAATGAAAACAGTGTTAACAAATCGTACGCGGAATGTGTATCTACGTAAATATTTATTTAACTTGTATGTCATATAATTCGTTTTTAATGCATCATTTTCTTATACAGAAATAAATGTATTTATGATAGATTTTATATTTACTTTAAACAAGAGTTGGATTTTTATAATTGAACCCGTTATTTTCCGTGTGATTTGATCTCGGGCTGCAATATTCGCGGCGATCGGCTAGGGTTTCGGTAATGAAAGCAATGTTAACAATACAGAAAATTTATTGATCATTTAAGCTCATAATTTTTGTTAAAAAAAAAATAAGCTGGTTATTTTTATAATTCTATAAATGATGCAGCGATGATTAACAACTCGTCAATTGTTACTAAAAAGAAATTCAGCGTAAATCTTTATTCGTACGTGTTCTTTACCAAATTATGCTATTATCAGGTAATTCGTGAAGATCGTTGAAAGCGATTTTACGTTTATCATGAACATCGTTCATCCTTTCCTATCGTGTATTAATTCTATCCTATCGTGCGTGTATACTGTTCTATCGTGCGTTAATGCTATCCTATCGAGCGTGTATACTGTTCTATCGTGCGTTAATGCTATCCTATCGTGCTTGAATCCTATCCTATCGGTTATCTTGTAAAAAATAACGTTGCGGGTACTGTATCACAACATGTTTATTTTTTCAATATATATAAAGTACATGTATATGCAAATACCAATAAGCTTGCTAATCGCGTTCACAGTATTATCAGTACTTTGATTATTATTTAGAATTGCAATAGATTTCAACAAAATCAATTAAAAATGGTCATCTGCTGAACTAATTCTTTTATTGAAATATTCAATTTGTCTTTGAAGCTTTCATTCAATCACGCTAAATAATCAATATCTTCAAAGCTACAGATATATGAAAGAAACAAAAGAAAGATAATTTATCGTCTGGTTACACAAAAATTCAAAGCGAATAGTAATGCGAGGGAACTGAAACACTACATTTTGAAATACTTGTTATTCCATGATTTGTTAAACACATTTTAGACTCCTTCTTATTCAAAGAAATATTGCATTAATATCGAAAAAAGTTTGTATAACTTATTAATTAACGTATATGAAATAGAACCAGTAATAAGAGATACTTAACATTGGAACTAATCCGATTTTAAGAGGATTAGGAACACCAAATGAAAGTTTCCATTCCTCCGAACAGAATAGCTTTAATGAATTTCTTAAACAATGGAATGCTTTTTTTTTGTTGATTCATGCGATTGTAGAAGTTGCGAGCATAATCCGCGTAAGCATGTCACATGATGTATGTAGTTACCTTGAAGCAAAAATCGCTATCTGTATTATTGTACGTAATTTGCATTCAAAACAAAACTTAAACCTCATTTTATTGCAGTTTTATTTTTTTTAAACATTTTTGGTAAGTTTATTTTTTTTTGTATAAACAAGTCATTTAAAGAAATGATTACATTTTGGTTCACGTGTGAACAAGATGGCCGTACTTGGTTAGACCGTGATTCGGTTTTGTCCGTAAGGGATTATATAACTGTATATTATGAACAAAATTGGTCAACAAATTATATAGCCATCAGCTCTACCTTAAATCTTAGATTTTCATATTGTGTTTAAGCTTTAAACTACTATTTGGTAAAGAAAACTTTCATATGTTTTATGTTTTAAATTTGAATTTATTCCTAGATCCGTATACCAAGCTCTTCTTATTAAGGAGATTGGTATAGTCTAAAATTGCAACGACTATCCAGACCTCTTAGGAAACAAGACCAAAGATACGCAGGCTTATTTACTATAATAGTAAACTGTGGAATCATTTTAATTTCGTGGGGGCTAATTTTCGTGGATCGTGGGAGTTTTGCCTATTCGTGGTGAGGTAATTTCGAGGATGCGTCGGTTTTCAGATTCAGTAGGAAATCTAAATCTTTTGTAATTAGTTTTCGTTGAGGATGTGAATCGAATTTATGGCTGAGGGCTACCCACGAATACCACAAAAATTGAGCCCCCACGAATTAAAATGACTCTACTGTAAATCATCATACACATTGGAAGTGATGAATATCAGTTGTAATGAACATTTTTTTTGATTTGGAAAAAAGTCAATAAATATTTTTTCAAATGGTCATATTTTTGACATGATATTACGTCATTTTGAATGTTAATAGAAAATGTGTGTGACCAGACCAAGTTCATTAGACTAATAGTGCCACTTAGCCTCAACAACGATCCAAAATATTAGAATTAATGACTGTTATGATAATTACTTTCAGGAACCACTTCAGTGAGTAGGGATGGGATCAATCCTTAGGGATTTTTTCAAATTGCAATGACAATAATCTCGTTAATCTACCGGTTTGGATTCTTGAAATATTTAGCAATATGTCAGTCTAGTTTGAATGCAATTGCAATATGCGCCTATAATATAATCAATACAAACCCAATACATCATTATACTTCCAGATATTATCATGTCACCTTACTGATTTTCCATTTAATTTAAATTTCTTTATCCAAGATTTAGCAATTTAAAAGAACTTGGGGGAATAAGCCGAGGCATATGCCCACAAGTTGCCACAACCCTATCACTAGTATGTTTCAAATGACAATCACGCATTTAGTATTATATGTGTATTAACTTCAAATATTTTTATTCCTATGTTTACATATCTCCAGAGAATTTATTATGTGCGTGTTTTTAGAATAAAAAATTCCTATCTTTTGTCTTAAAGTCAATAATTTGTACCCCTCAACAAAGTAACATGTTTATTTTTCAAAATAAAACTATAGATAGCTGATTTAGCATTAACTAAAAATCTATAAAAGTGCATGTGTTTAATTCATAATAACGCAATTTTTACTTTCTTTATATCAAATGAGATTTTCGAATTTAAACAAAGTAAACAAAGATATAAAAAATATTTACGACACGATTCATTGAAATCGAACACCTACTTCAACATACTTAAGTTCCAAGAACTCCACGCTAATCGCTACACCATGGAATCACATATTTGAATCCATTTAAATAGCAAACTCAATTTAGTATTGCGCAAAAATAATTCGGTCTTTGACATTTGATGATCATCTTGAAAACTGAATGAAGAAAACTTGCTTTTTACCATAGAGTGGGTCATGGTACCATTTTTTTTTTGAATATTGAAAAAAGATAGACAATTACATGTTTTATCAATATACGTTCTTTAAAAAATGGTATGATGACCCACTCTATAAAAAACTATAGTCTGAATATTCGACTTATTAGCATTTTGTTGCTCAATTAGCATATACATATTTTGAAGTCTTAATATCCATTAAATTTGAAGCCAGTTTATGAAGGTTTTGGCAATACTTAATGCAAATGATTACATAGTATGTTTAATAAATGTAACAAAACTGATATTTGTAAGAAAAACAATTGTAAGCTTTTCAAATGGACTTAAGTGGTTTTATGCCTCGGCTTATTCCCCCACGTTCTTTCTTGTTTTGTGTATAATAATTCGTGTTAATTTCTGTGGATTGAAAATAATTATAGTTGATACTCAAAATTATATGAGAGAGATAGAGAGCACCATCCTAAGTTGCATGTCTCAAATATTTTCAACCTTGTATAAAAACTCATTTATGAAAGCGATAAAACCTCAACACAGTTGCTACTCCGCAGGAAAAGATGAAAGTTTAATTAATTTTACTTGGTCCTCGTTTAAGTTACATGTAACTTCAGCTTGTTTAAAGGATTTTTACTAAAATAACTAAGTTTGCCGGTTTTGGCATTATTGTTACTTACATACATGTACATGTCAGCAAAGTGCCTACTAGATCAAATCTCATCAGTTTAGCTTCAAAAACCACGTAAAGTGAATGTTTCCAAACCATTAATCCAATGCCTATGAAATACTACAGTGCACGAACGTAACATTACCAAAACGGTTAATCGACTTTAGTAGCTCCTTAATATTATTATTAAGAGTCCATCGGAAGTTCGTTTCAACGTCTTTCAGGTATCCAACTTTTATTATTTGCAACTACGCCACTATTTAAATTGATGGGGAGGATAAGTTATCGAGTAACCCATTTGGTTTTTTTTTAACGGTGAAACCAAGAAAATATCAAGAGTACACTGCATCCCAATTTGTAAGCTGACATTATTAGATTTCCTGAGTTTACAGTTGTGACAGAGAATTTTTGTGTGGAAAATCGAAAAAGAGAATATTCAGTTTCGTTCTTATATACATTCGTGTAGCAAAAACCCATAAACTTTTCCCCATACTTCTACCCTAGGGTTTAACAAGGTGACGATAACAGTCTAAGTCTCACCCCAATCAATTATCATTTTAAAGAACAATTCAATTTAAATATCTCTTTATAATAGTTTCATCAAACGTACTACATATTCGTTGAAAAGAGGAGGTGACCACGACGATCACACTTAAAAATTGTTGCATGTAATATATTGCAACTATTCCTTTTGTATTTTTTTGTTTGATAAACTGTTTTTTGTAATATCCCTTCAAATTTGGCCATATACATAATGAACATAAACTTTTGGTATAACCTATATTAGTAATCAGAAAAAAAAATAAAAAAAATATTAAAAGTCCAATCTGCGAATATGATTTGGTAAAGCTGTATTGTTTTCTTGGTGACTTTTATTTGAATTATATGGTTTGATGATTAACCTGCCAAACAGCTATTCACAATGAATAAAAGAAGAATAGGATTTGAAATCATGATTGTGTTTTTTTTTCTCTTTTTTTCCAAAGACGTGAATAAAAAAATTAATATAGCGACTGTGTCAGTTTACAATTTTCTCCTCAATGTTTATAGTATTGTTTTGATGATTATGTTAATTTGTTTTATTAAATATTTAAAGAAGGATGAAAGTCTAGGATTTTGGAATACAATTATGTAACTATATTATGTAGTGTTTTTTTTATTCCTAAACGTTTATGGCTGGCATATTTCAATCAGATTAAGATCCTAACACTTCATTCGTCGTAACTGTCAAGAATTATTTGCTAAAACATAGGTTTAATGTACGGTGCTCCCACAGTTCAGCGATCGTTATTTGAAACTATTTACAGGTAGGTTTGAACGTATTCAGATTATCTGTGATGAAAACTGTTTTTCCCCCCTAATTTACCTGATTCTCGTAACATAGAATATGCTGGTATCGTTACACTTGTAAGTATCTCGTCGAGTAAGTTGCAGTAGAAAATATCAAATTTATTCGTACAAATTAGTGTAGAATTTAATAATACGAGCTTCCTTTAACTTCTACAATTTACATCTAAAAAAATCGATATTTGGTTTCAAATCTTGTCATTAAAGTATATTTTTTTTTCTAAATACATTCACACTAATTCACCTAGAAAGTTTAAAATATGCACCAAATTACACCTGCAGATTTGTTCTCTTTTTAAATAAATAAAAATTTGAGAATAAATAGCTAGTCGAAGCA
Source organism: Magallana ariakensis (assembly GCA_020458035.1). Taxonomy (NCBI): domain Eukaryota; kingdom Metazoa; phylum Mollusca; class Bivalvia; order Ostreida; family Ostreidae; genus Magallana; species Magallana ariakensis. Next base: position 20,093,628 of record CM035814.1, on the reverse strand, counting down.
TATAAAATACCTGTTGTTTATTACAAATCACACGCTTAAAGGAAGTTTCATAAGCCAATTGCCTGGGTTGATCTCTCAGATATACACATACATGTCTCTTTTAAACGATCTCTAATGGGTTTTTATAATTGTACAAATGTAGGTTTTATTTATATTAGCTAAGTAAAAATACAATTTCAAAAGCTTACACATCTCGACTTATAGTGAGTTCATTTAACAAGCACATGTATTGTGTCCTATTATAGTAACAGGACCTTATTTGTAACAAGTATCACTCTCAATTAGAATCGTTATGTTTCTCTTTATATCATGCTATATGATTCTTTAAACATGTACTCGTCACTGAATTCCGATCCATACCAAACATAATGCCGTATATAGTGCTAAGGTAAAAACCGCCTCAAGCTCTAATTTCCTGGATATATCCGAGAACCTCACCTGATATCTCCGTTTATTTATATCCAAAGTAAGCATCGCATTTTCTCTTATTTGCTTATTTTTATGTCTCGTGTACGTTCATGTGTCTCTTTTTACATCAGTCTGTACACGATGTATATTATAAGTATATTAAATATTTAATGACGTAGGATTGACGTAGGAAAAACAAAATTGGTACATGTATCAGACATTGAACCTTAAAATTAAAGGAATCATTGGTGGTACGTGATTTAACTGTATTCCACTTCAACATCCAAAATATAATGTGTACATGAATGTGTATATATTTTTTGTGTACATGAATTGTACATGTTTAAATATATATATGAAAACAATGTGTGGCGACTAATCTTTAAAAAAAAACCCTACAAATATTAATAAACTAACGAAGGCATGACAAAACTTAGTTTAGCTAGCTTTACCAAATGACCAACAATTTTGCGCAATTTTAACTTGTTTGAACAATCAACCAAATATAAGACTAGCAGTAAGAAAATAAACCGATATGACAATTCATTTAAAAATATTTGAAGAAACCCCTTTTTAGTTTTTTAAAAATCATGTTTTAGTTCATTTTAGTTCATTATTATATAATAATGTGAATATTGCATGTGTAGATACGTAATATTTGATCTTTTTCATTTTGCATTGCATAAGTTTTTTCAAACGGTTACATACATATGATTTGCATTCATCAGTTGAATATCAAACGGTATTGTAAAAGTTTCTTTTTATATTTGCATTATATATGAATACGATTCGGTTTCAACGAGTACAAATAAAAGAAACCCCTAAAAGTCAGTAAAATAATTTAAATGGGGATAATTAAAAAAGAATGCAAATAACAATTGATGATGAGATATACGATACAAATATTACAACGTTTTGCATACCATATGATTATGACATCTTAAACTATAGTTAAAACTTTGTTAACTTTTGAATTTCATCATTGGTGGACTATTTTGAGATAACTCGATATACATGTTCTTTTAGCCATTACAGAATACATGGGCGGACAACATTTTTTTTTACTGTTCCATATTGTATATTTGTTCTTTATTTGGTACTCACCCATTGATATTCGATATTTTATTTATTTCAGAATTCTTTGGATGTTTCATTCGATGCTGGGGGGAATGTAAACGCAGGGTTAACAGCAACCACCCTCGTTTCTCAATGGACGTGGGCGGCCACTCTACTGCAGTCCGCGACGGTGGGTAGTAAGGTACGTGACAAAACGCATGCTAAAGATGTCGACCATTATATGTAAAGAAGTACAACAAAGGTCAAATAGCATATTTATCCAATATCTACATAATATTTCTTGCACAAGTGTGTTTCAGAATTATCCAATCAGATTCACTGACGCCGGTCATGTTAAGACCGTGTATATAATATATTCTTTGTCGTAGATGAGTAAGGCAATAAATAAATATAATCGATCTGTGTCTGGTCCCACTATGACAATGTTACGGACAAAACGCTCATGTTTTATCGATATTTACTTTATAACCTGGCCATTCCAAAGCTTACAAATTTGATAGTCAGCATGACACTAACGCACTTGTGCTGATAAATGTTTAAATGTTTTGGTGATTTAACAAAATTTTGATTTTAGAAACATGATGAAACAGTTACATGTACAATGTAACCATAATCGCAAATCATTCGATGTTCTCGGTCTTCCACAAAACTCATGCTTGACATAACTACTGTATCTAATTATAAAGGCTAATTGTCTTTACAGGGTTAAGGAAACATGACGCCATCTAAATCAATATGAGACTTTTTTTTAGAAATGCTTCCCAATGAAAATAATTATGTGGCGTGCTTTCGTTTGTAAAATTAATGCAAGAGAACTCGTTAAAAAACATTTGCGTCATCAGATATATATAGTATTAAATTTCATTATTGCATGATGGTTTCATTAACGGTGACTGAACTTGGATATCATGAAATAGCAGCTAACTATCAAACGCGACATTAACTATGTAAAAACACGAGTAAAAGTGTTTTTAAACATGAGACAAAATAAATATTGTAATAACATATTTCATTTAATAAATTAGGTTATGTCAGGTTTATTATCTCGACTTTCAGATTTAAAACTGATGCACTGCTTATGACAAAAACAAAACTTTGTAATATATTCATTTTACAATAATCATAATAGATTCGTTTCCTTGATTAATTGTTGGTAATGAAAACTGTTATTTATTTTAAACCTAATTTTTTAAAGCACTTTGCCTGTTGAAAAAAATGCATTAAATTACAATCTTCACATCTTTGACATTGTTACTGAATGTCGTTCATCAGGATGTGATGGAAGTTTCACTGTGTCGGGCATTGTAGTGACAACAAGACGATTAATAATAATGTACCTGCACACTAACATATATATCATCAAAAATCAAAACGAAAATCATTTAAAAAAGCTTTAAAGCAAATAATGAATTTCTTTTTTTTCATTAGGGTTTGAGATCAATGATTTTAAGTGATCAATGTACATTTTACAACAGTAAGGGAAGGGTAAAAAGTTGTTGTTTTTTTAATTGAAGAGAGGTAGTATACATTTATACTAAAGGACTGTTTCCTTATCACAGTTACATCTTATAGCAGATTTTTACCATTGGTTGATCTTTTTCAGTATGGTATAAGCGGGCCGTTTTGGTACGCTGCTGGTGCCTCTATTCAAATGCTACTGTTTTCAATGGTGTCCGTTCAGCTGAAGATCAGAGCCCCCGGTGCCAAGACCTTTCTCCAGGTCATTAAAGCCAGGTTTGGGACAAGGACGCACAAAATTTTCTGTGGATTCGCTCTTATGACGAACCTTGTGGTAACAGCCATGTTGATGCTAGGTGCGATTTCACAATTATAACGTCAGATTTGTAACCTATCTTTTGGGTGGAGTATTAGTTCTACTAACCATTTTGACCTTTAAATTTCTTAATATACTTCTCCATCTTTTGATTACTTTTCATGTGTATGTATGATAAATGATTTCTTGTCATTACTGAGCATTTAAAATTGCGTAACGTTAAGGACCCTCGACACCCCGTGACTTTAATTTTTTTTATGACAGTACGTCACAACATGGCGATTTCAGCTTAATTTGAAATTACGTCACCAAAATTGGGTGTCTATCTTCGAAGCGCAATGGGTATAGCATCTACTAACCCGTAGGTCCCGAATTCGAATATAGTAGAGACTTTTGTTTTTATGAAAAACAATATATACAATCTTAAAAGTTGATATTTTCCAAAAACATTCAAGTCGAATGCATGCTTGAATTCCACAGCTTAATTCAAATATTCAAATATGCAATATGATAAACCATAAGATTGCTTATAGAGTTTACAACCACCTTTTGTTATCATTGTATCCCACCTGTCAGGTGATATATTCCCCTTTCAAAACTAAATTCCTACAGGGAAAATTTTTCCCATAGGAAAAACAGTATTCCTATAGGATATTAAAAATTTCCAATCGAAATACAAACACTTCCTATAGAAAAACTACCTGTTTGAGTCAAATTCCTACTAATAATAATAGTTTGCTCCTATAGGAAATATAATTCCTATAGGATTTTTAGAAAATCCTATATGATTGTTAATATTTCCTGTAGGAAAATCGTTTCTCCTATGGGAAATATCATTTTCAATGGGATAATAATTTTTATAGGTAAATATCTCACCTGTCAGGTGAAACACGCTAAAAACAAAAGTGGTTATATATTCCTAGACAATGGTCTATCATTTGCTTTATATGGATTTTTCCAAACTGCATCTTAAGCGGGTGCAGAAAAGCCACCTTGGCAGTGGCATAATTATCCGGCACAGTGTTTAATGTTAAATAATTACGTAAACAGTGAAAACTTGAATCAAGCCAATTCGTTTTTTGCATGCGCGATTTTAGTTTCGATGGAAAGAACTTTCCAGAACGAGGTAATCAAGAACGCGGATTGACTACTAGTAATTAACGTCATGGCGGAAATTGTAGGGCGAGTTCATCATTAAATGGACAGATCCTTAGATCAGCAACTTTGGTTTATAATTGCATATAATTATACATGCTCTCACGTTTACAGATAACATAAATATTCATACAACTGACAAATTTGTCTTACATCTGTATATTAGATTATGCTTGTGGTGACCCCCTCCCCCTTTTTTCAAATCAGCCTTACTTATAGAAAAAAAAGTGAAATTTTGACCTAAAGAATAAAATTTGAAAAAAAGATAAGACGCAATACATCTCCCTCTCCATATCATTGGGTATGTATACGCGATGAGGTTTGACATTAAATAGATAAAAGATAATGCAAAAAATCTAAGTATTTTCAAATGCAAGAATAAACTGCATACGAAACAAACAGTAAAAACCCGACAAAGTTTGTAATTTTGTTCAGTCAGCTGCAACAAAAAGAATGTAAGTCACATATAATAATTATTATCAATTTCAATGTTAAGTTTCATTTTTCTCTGCTCCTCTAAATAGTCAGTTGCTTAATAATTTAAATTTAAAAAAATAGGTTAGGATGAACAATGAAGAAAAAAAATCGGACACAGTATTAACGAACAAATATGTACAAAGAATACAAAGCCCATTAATGTGTAAAGTGTTATTTCCCGCGCTTGCGTAGGATATCATCTAGTGAATAATGATTTCGAGGACTGGTCCTCTTTTTCTTAAGTAACGCAGAGGAGAAATGAATGCATTATGGTTTATCTTTATCGACAATTTTATCATGATCTTTACCGTAACTACATGTACGTTTTTTTCATACATAGTAAAACAGTACATGTACGTATTCACATTTACTTAGAAAAAAGCAACTCTTATAATGCAACTGGTTAGTCAATACACAACGTTGAGACTTTAAGTTAAATTTTAATCCAAAAACATCTTTTAGGTCAAGTCATGTTCTAACTGAGTTTGAAAACAACCTTTCCAATTTGATCCGATCCAAAGCATCCTGTATGGAAACTGATTCCTTTTAAAACGATAAAAGCGGTTATTAATTGCTCGATAAATTAAAGTGTCATTGCTGTCATAATTCCCGTTAAACAGACTTGAAGCGATTGCAGAATTCTCGCCAAATTACTTCTTCAGAACAAAGCCGGCTTTTTCATCCAATCAGCAATATCTAAATATTCCATTAGGTTACATGTAGGTTCTTGATCATGTTTACAAAGACGTCAAAATTTTAATCGACAAGACACAAGATGAAAAATATGCTAACATTTAGTTGGAAATTTAGAACAGCCAATGAATAAGAAGGTTATGTTCTAAGGGATGCATTTTGTTTTTTCCACACACGTATTGAAATTAAAGAATTTAAAAATTGGTCTTTTTGTGGATTTTTGGCCCGGCCAATGAGGCCTTGGGGTGAAAAATTGGACTTGTAGATTTTAAAGAAGCAAAAAATGTAAAATTGTTACGGGAGACGCGCGACGACTCGGGTGACCAAAATTATTATTGTATGTACAGTAAATTTAAGTTTGTTTAAACCTTTACTTTAGGGGTCAGCTGTAAAAAAGTAGTACATGGAGTTCATTAAAAAAAGAGTTTACTTTCAATTGTTAGTGTGAAAGCAAACTAAAATGTAGACGAATTAATTTTTTTAAAACTAGACTCCTTGGGGTCATTAGGCAAACTTTACCGGTACAGTGTTCAAAGAAAAAAATCCCATTAGACATAATTATACTAATGAATTGGGGATTTTTACCCCCCCCCCCCCAAAAAAAAAAATTGTGAACTAATAATTCTAATATTATTTCAACTCAATGCTATAGGTGGCGCTGCGGTAATGAAGAGCCTCGTTCAGGACATCAGTGTGGAATACGCCACGCTCCTAGTAACAACCGTCATAGGAGCGTATACATTCATCGGAGGACTTGGCGCTACGTTCTATGTCTCGTACTTCAACACAGGCATCATATACATCTTAATGATGGTCTTTGTCATGAACGTTTTTAATGACGATTCAAGTACAAGAACTCTAGGTAATGCATTTAGAAACCACCCTCGAAGGGAACACTTTATTAGCTAGTTCTATTTTCAGCGATTTACCCTTTAGGATAACATGCGTGAACTTATGATGAAACAATTGTTTAATTAGACATGTTGAAAAGTCATTAAAAACTCAAACAAAATAAGAAATCCCGCTGTTTGCATTTCAGGCACGGTTGACAAAGTTTATTCGTTAGTGTCTTGCAGCAAAGGACCAGATGACAATTATAAAAACAGCTTTCTAACCATTCAGTCAAAGCAAGGTCTGATGTTTGGAGTAATCAATATAGTTGGTACGAAGTCAAGAATTGCAATTATAATAAAAGAGTGCAAACTGAATCAAACATTATCAAACACTTTTATACGTTCATTGGCTACGTTCTTTTTTATTTCAATTTCAATAACAAATGAAACGGGGCATAAGCATCACAATAGTTTGTTGTTGATATAATTATTTCCTTTTCAGGCAATTTCGGTACTATATTTGTGGATCAGTCATATTGGCAAAGCAGTGTAGCAGCCAAACCGAAGCAAGGTGTGATAGGGTTCCTGGTGGGTGGTCTCTGTTGGTTTGCTATACCGTTTGGTCTTGCCACAACGACTTCCCTCGCTTACATAGCTCTCAGCGCCAACCAAAACCAAGCCTTGTTGAGCGATACAGATGTAGATGCAGGTTAGGTACCGTATTTTAAAAGGAAAAATGTTTTCATTGATCAAAACAGAATTAACTTTAATTTTCCTGTTAAGAAAGATCACCCAAAACCTTTGTCGCAATCAGCTTTTGCGCGATCCCAGTAGGACGTGAATCAAGAATCAATTCAATTGTGTATTTGAAATCGGACATGAACCAACTTAATTTACCATTAGCTTTTTATCTTCTTGTCGGATCAGGCGGAAATTGGTGATCTTCTTGTTCTGAGGGAAAAGTTTCAATAGAATCTCAGTATTTAAAATGATAAGCATTAGCTTTGTAACAGGAAGATATTGGCATAGAACTAATCTACAGATATTGTACTCGTCATTGTATAAAAAAAATTGTGAAACGTATACAAATTAAAAAGATGAAGAAAAGTTTTAAATAAGAGGGATGAAAAGAAAAATATATTAGGTCAATTACTTATTGGCTAAATTTTAATATAATAGGCTGAATTTAATATACTAACTGTTAGATTAAAATATGTTTCTGAATATCAAAAAGGTATGATGTCGATTTTGATTTCTTTTTGTTGCACCAAACAAAACATTTCTCTAGTTTAAAATTTGCCTGCATTATAAAGGCAAACCAATGTTTTCCTGGATTTTTGCATAATTTATATATAAATATATATATTTTAGTCAAAGGTTCTTTTATGTAATTGAGAAATAATTATAATTTAATTAAAATCGTGACGAGTGAGATATACTCAGTAATCACGTCGAACCTTTATGCTGTTTTGCATTAAATTAAATTCAAAAATGACAATAACAAACTGTCAACCATCTCAAAAATCCATAAAACGAAATACAAATTCAAAGCAGAACAACACATGTCTAACCAGTAAATATCAAACATTGTCACACACTCTCGTTTTCAGAAGTAAATGAGACATTACCTTTATGTCGATAGATTTTAAAAGAACTATTCGAACACGGGCATTTTAAATAGGTAAAAGAGACAAAATACCACAAAATGTATAGGTTGCTGACCTTGTGAGCTGTCTAGGCTATAATTAAATATTCTAAATACAATTAGGCGCGTCTCGTTTCTTTAGTGAAGTGGACGATGCTCCATCATTTATTGAAAATTGATTTTGATATGCATTGATTTATTCAGCTTTGGGGTGAATTAACTATCAAGGTAATGGATTTTCGTACTGGAACGGAAATCCTAAGTTAATGATTACGATTACGAAATGCATTTCATTTCCTTACAAAAATGAACCCTCAATGAATTTTACAATGTTTAAGAGAATGCGGTTTATTAATGTCGCTGTTATTAAAGGTAAAAATATAAAGTGAGCAATAGTGTAATAACATGTCTTTATCAGAGAATGAACTTAGTTTTATATTCACTGTCGGTTCGCGTTAATTTGTTGATAAGAATTATCTCCTTTGACTTCTAATTGCAGAGCTTATCCTGTGAATTTTCGTCCCAAACAATAAAAAATGTTAAAATGACACCGCGTACAATTGGTAACGTTTTATTTAGTAGAGAGAGAGAGAGAGAGAGAGAGAGAGAGAGAGAGAGAGAGAGAGAAGCGCCTAGACAAGGACACAATTACAACCATATTCTAAAATAAAACGACGACGCAGTGGTGTTTACAACGTTAAATTTAAAAAAATAATGACATGGTCTTATCCTAGCTGAAGGTCTATCGTTTCCGGTTTAAAAAAAATCCATGTTTAAGTGCGCAGTAAATTGCAATTTTTTAACACGTAAGAAATTGTATCTAATAAATCGTCAATCCGAATATTTTTCAGACCGGGGGCTACGGACTTACAGCTTGGTTTCATCAGAGTCCAAGATCAGGGGAAAAAAATTACAATTACCAGTGGATATATGACGTTTTGTTTTGCATTTAAAATATCAGCGTCCATCAAAATACGCAGATTCAATTAGAGCATCTTCGAATAAAACATTCTTTCAAATAGTATTTGAGGTTTATTTATAATTGTATATATGCTCTTTATGCTCGAGTTGATTACTTGATTCTAATTTTGATTGGCGTTTGTAGGACTCGTTCCTGTTGTAGTTGCTCAGAAACTACTAGGACGCACAGGAGAGTTCATCATCATCATCATGATCCTTATGGCTGTGACGTCAACGGGTTCAGCAGAGGTCATGGCGGTGTCGTCCATATTGGTTTACGATGTTTACCAGTTATATCTAAAGGTTATTGAATGAACGTAAAATATTCAAAATCAACTGTATGGATGCAATGAATAAAGAGAATGTGTCCACTTAGTGATAAAAGTCAACAATCAATCAATTTTTCAGCCCTATCGACTAGTTACTGATGCCAACAGCTGTATTCTTTGTGGACGTAGCAGAGGACGTATGGCGAACCCACGTGACCGATGCAAATGTGAGAGCATGACGTTCTGTAACGCATGCGCTGACGACGACAAGTAAGTTAAGAAGTACTGTTAAAGAAGAAAAAAAACAATAATAAAAGAATACTACATGTACATGCAGTACATTGTATTATGATTCATCAATGTTAGTATGATCATCATAAATACGTCTTAATGGAAATCTTAGAACGCAATGTCGCCCTACAAACACCCAGTCATTTCTGTTTCCCAGCCACACATCTTTTCTTAAGAACTAAAAAAAAGACCCTATGTGTTCTTTTATTAACTTATCAAAGAATTGAACCCAATATAGTCGGAAAGATGAAACTTGAAGTCACGAAACACTATGCTGATCGCAAAATAGATCAAATGAGTTTTGTTTTCTTCTACAACCAGTTAGAAGAAATGTTGCATGAAAATATTTTATCCTTAAAGGTGTGATACCGTGACAGCTTAATGAAAGGGTTAAGATGTAGGTTAAGTATCAAAATGTCTCTTATACTAGGTTTGGTTTTGATTCATAATTGGTAAACAGTCGATAGAGTACTTTATATTTAAACATTAAAAGCTTGTGATCATATGCATACTATTCGATTTATTAGTCTAAACCTGGGGAAAACATCTAATTAACAACATCAAGAACACACACGGGCGACAGAACTTTTAATCGCAAATAGAAGTTAAAATCGAAGCAAAAACTGAAGTGCACCTATTTCCGTGTTATTAGAAAAAGACAACAAAATATACATGTATACCCGAAGTAGCGATTAAGAGTTACAGGTTTTGAAATGGCAGTGATTGGTATTTAGCGTTACGATTGAATAGTTTGATTCTTTGATTGTCCTCTTCCGTATGTTGACAGTTTACAGAGTATATATGCTGCCGCGAGACAGACAGACAACAAATAAAGCATTAACATTTAGATCTAAAAAAAAAAACAAGTAACAAGAGGAAATAATCTTGTGAAGTGAATTTACGGTACAATCGTTTTTTAATTTAGTTATCTTGGGTGCGGTTATACACAAGAGTTATGTCCGGAAGGAAGAACAAAGTCATTTAGCATGTTACCATGTTTCATACACCAATATTATGGTCACTTAATAGTGCCAATTATTGTATACAAATATAAAAAAAAATTGAAAAGGATATCGTGTTACGTAAAATGTCATAAGAATTTTGACGTGACGAGCGATCGAATTTTAAACTCTATCTAAAACTTTCACGGATTAATTCTTATTTTCAGAGAGCGTGAGCTATGTAAGAAAGCCATCAAACCAAGGTACAAATGCGTCACCCACGGATCTTTCCGGGAATATTGCGACTACCTCGGTCAGCTTAAGAACTGGTGTCTCCTGTGGAGTATACTGGCCATCCTACCCCTCACCATAGCACTCAATTTACTGGGGGTAGGTGTCTCGATCGGTCACTACTGTTTCCTACATATAACAGCAAAAGCATTTTTTCTTTATATATCTTTTGTCCGATTCGACTGGCTTTAATTCGTAACTATCAGTACTCTTTTTTTATATTAGTACTCTAAGCAGTATTATTAGTTCTATGTTAATATAAGGGATCATGAAGCCTGTGTATGATCTATAACTACACGAAACGATTTTATCAACCCAATAAGTTTTCAAACTGAGATAGTTTTCTTTTCTATTTTACTGATATTGTCATATTATTAAAGAACCACGTACATGTACTCTTAGGCATTTTAAATCTCTGGCGTCATAAGTTATTATATATGTAAATGCATATACTCAGAAAAATAACCAAAGCGTCTTCAAATTTAGTATTTCACTACCAAGGCTTACCCTGGTAATAATGAATGATTCTATTATCGTTGTATCCCAATAGTTGAGTCTTGGATGGGTGTACCTGTTCATGGGCATTCTGATTGGATCTGCCGTGATTCCCATCACGCTTTGTATGTGCTGGGAGGGACTCACCGGGAATGGAATGATAGCAGGAGCGGTCTCGGGCACATTTCTGGCATTGATCACGTGGTTATCAGTGGCAGCTACTAACGAGGGTGGTCTAAATATCGATAAATTCTTTGAAAATACAGGTAATCATTAAAAAATTAGAAATAAAATTAGAAACATTACTAAAATCCAAGAGAATACTAAATATATTGGATAATCTAAACTCCTTCAAGTGAACACTTAAGACACAAGCGACGTTCCTCAATTTTAGATAATTTTCCTTGATATATATTTTTTTTCATTTATATCTGTCGATGCCCCAAAATTCAGTGTGCATTACCAGGCTATTTTTGGAGTTAGAAATTTTTAAAATTTTCGTTTAATAGAATGAAAAATGCAATTGAATTCAATTGAAACTACCCAAATAGAAAAATACCATATAACAGGAAAATATAATTTCGGAATTTTGTAATGGAAATCTTACATAGCGGAGATAGGGAAAAAATGAAAATACTTGTAATATAAATTATTGCGTCTGATCCTAAAACATGCAGAACTTTCAATGATATTCGTTTGGAAAAAGCAACCCTTACTCTTTTAATATGCCTACACAGATGAAAACATGCATATATGCACTATGCCAAAACGTTATATTCTTATTTTTAACGAGGCTTGGTGGTCAACAAATTAACTATAGTTATTTTTTTTTTAATTGTAAAAATGATTTCTTTATCTATGAACTTTTATTTACTAAAGAAAAAAAATCATTTTAGCCTTGAAATTTGAATATTTTGCTATATCTACTGTACATAGAAAGCTCTTCTTTGTAAGGATATTGTTTAATACAGTCTAAATAGGACACGACCGTACAGTCCTTTTAAGTCATTAATAAAATGTCAGTATATTCTAAGTCAATATATGAAATTCTTTTTCCGTAAATTATAACGGTAGAAAAGCTTTCACTACAGAAAAAGAAAAATCCAAAATCTAAAATTGAATTGGATAAAAATATTCCGGTTTTCTTTTTCTTACATTTTTCTTAAAAATTAATAATTTATAGGTATTGAATCGGGTAAAAATACCCGGTATTCCGGGTTTTTTTCTTACATTTTTCTTAAAAATTAATAATTTATAGGTAAAGAAAACGCAATGTTAGCCGGAAATCTGATGGGGATTTTGTCCAGTGGGATTATAACTCCAGTCGTGAGTATACTGACGTCACCCCATGATCATAACAGAGACGACATATGGGAGAACACCAGAGACATCGACAACCCACTGAATCCCTGGACAGAACGCTACGCAAAGTAAAGATATTACGCTCTAGAACAACAAAGATGTTGATATGTTCTTAATCAATTAACTAAAGAATCGACATTTGAAAACCTTATATTAAATATCACATGTTAAATAAGGCGCATGATTAATTTTATCATTCGTTTGAAAAATAGAACGGTACACGATGAATTATTGTTTTGTTTCAATTTTCAGAGTTATCTTTCTTTCCTGGGTTTTAAAAAAATGTTATATTTGTTTTTAATGATCATGATTAAACAAACGAATGCGAACTTAGAAAAATGAAAACTTATTGTTTTTCTCATGTTTAAAGGGATCTTAACTTACGTGCTGCACATCAACTGGACAACCGACCATCTTATGAAGAGGTGCACAGTTCTATGCGGACAGCCCGCATGCTGGCCAATGGCCTCTCTCCAATACTCACAATAATCTTCATTTTAATCTGGCCCAGTCTTCTTTTGTTAGTGGGTGTTTTTGATCTAGCGTCTTTTAAAAGATGGGTAAGTATCTTTTGCTTTTTAGCGAAAATAATAGTCTTGTAAATGTTTCATTTCGGGGATATGTTACAAAACAAGAGGCCTACAGGCCTTGACGGTCACATGAGTTCAGTAATCCTTAGATGGACCTGTGAGTGAGCCTCATATTTGCATTTTAAGCTTCATTTTGGAGTTTAAACCCTAATCTAAGACTAAGACCACCCCGTCCCTTGACACAGGGGCCACGAGTGTCACAATTTTGGTAGAGGGCTTCATGGTCATCATAACCATTGCATTTAGTTTTTTTCCCAACATTTGTGGGAGTAGAGAAGATGATTTTTGAAAATTTCGCCCAAGTTTGCGTATTTTTTCCGCCCTTAAAACCCCGCTGATGGTATGGTTTAATTTCACAATTTATATTCCTCTTATCATAGAAATGCATCAAACCAAAAAATGGTAACAGTTGGCTTTGTAGTAATCAAGAAGTTAAACATGTAAAATTGTTAACGAACGACGAACGACACAAGACGACGGGCGAAGACTTCTTGCAATATGTCACCTGAGCTTCTCGGGTGACCTAAAATTATTCAAATTAAGACCCTGCAAATATTTAGCTTCTAAACCACATTGTTATGGGGGTGGAGGGTCCTTCTTGTTGTACAAAAAACCAACTAATTATATACAGTATCAACAGAAATAAGTTGCAATATAAAACATAATTTGTTTACAGTGTTAAAAAAAATCATAATTCATGATTTTTTTAATAGCTGTGTTCCACTTTTTTTCTTTCAGATATATTTAACAATGACTTGGTGCTTTTGTGCCACGCTATTTATAATTGTTGCACCCATTGTGTATGAGGCCATTGATTTAAGAAATGCCGTAAAGCAAATGACAGTTGTTCGTCCTCTAAAGAAGATTTCAATTGCTGAGAAAGATAGAACTTGCAATGGATCTGACGTCAAAAGGCAGCAGGTTAACGTCATAATGAAAAACGACCAAAGCTTCGTAGACCCCAATTACATCAATAAAAGCAGGCAGAACTCTCTCACTGTTAGTGAAGCACCATGATACGACACAAAAATGAGACCACGTGTCAATTATGAATCAACACAAGTTGTAATGTCCATCCCATTTAGTCTAATAACCAGGGACTTTTTCATGACCCGCTACAATAACTGTTTATGCAGCTACCACATTACGATGTTTAGCAGCGTATAAAATAATGTTTTACGGAGCGACCGTTTTGGGCGAGTGCAGCATAAAAGTAAATACACCAGGTACACACATAATTTGTAATAAAAAATTAATAATATAAAAAAATCCACCAAATCTTGATTTACCAAATGAATGCATCAACGTGAAAAAAACAAAAACAAGAGGCCCATGGGCCACATCGCTCACCTGACCAACACTAGACAAAATAAAATCAGTTAAGTAAAAACCCACATCAAACTTCGAACCTTTTATGTGGCCCAAGAATTATCCAGGCCCACAGTCTAAACAACTGAGAATCAACAAATGTCAATAAGATTTCATATAAGTAATACAATATACTAGATAGTTTTGAGAATGATCAAATTTATTTCCTATGTAAAAATTCGACCTCCCCCCCCCCCCCCCCTCAAGTTACACTACCTGAGGATGCTTCCACTCAAGTAACAGCTTTTCTGCTTAATTGATTTTCAACACTAAGATTTTCTCTTTACATTCCTATGTAAAAATTTGCCCCCCCCCCAATTGTGGCCCAACCTTACCCCCGGGGATCATGATTTGAACAAATTTGAATCTACATTACCTGAGGATTCTTCCATGCAAGTTACAGCTTCTCTGGCCAATTGGTTCTAGAGAAAAAAGATTTTTAAATATATTTCTCTAAATATTCCTTTGTAATAATTTGACCCCCATATGTGGCTCCACAGTACCTCCGGGGATCATGATTTGAACAAACTTGAATCTATCTACCTGAGGATTCTTCCATGCAAGTTACAGCTTTTCTGGCGAATTGGTTCTAGAAAAGAAGATTTTTAAAAATACCAACAAATTTTTAATAATTCTTAATTATCTCCCTTTGAAAGAGGGCGTGGCCCTTCATTTTAACAAACTTGAGTCTCATTTACATTGGGATGCTTTGTGCCAAGTTTGGTTGAAATTGGCCCAGTGGTTCTGGAGAAGAAGTCGAAAATATAAAAAGTTTACAGACGGACGGACAGACAGACAGACAGACAGACGGACGCCGGAAAAAAGTGATCAGAAAAGCTCACTTGAGCTTTCAGTTCAGGTGAGCTAAAAATAATTAAAAATCATGTTTAAGTTCTTTCTAAAATAATTATTCATAACTTTTACCCAGTTATACATGTATAGGCATTATACCACGATGTCTGATTGATTATTTAGAACGTGGTTAATCATTAGTTTCATCTCGGGTACGATTCATTCCAGTGCAGAGTACTTTTCCTTTTTTAAAAGTGATTGTGATATCAGAGTACACGTTGCGATTAAGGTTATTGTCGTCTGACTTTATGTAGAGCAACTGAATGTCTTATTTACATTTTAAATCTTAAAATATATTTACACCTGTTCTCGCGAGAACGAGAAATTGGTAGCCATATACAACTTACACGGCATTGTGGGTACGATTCTGACGACAGAAAATTTAATACGTCAAAGGGAACAGTAGTTCATTTGGAGAAATGGTAAACACTGAACTTATTTGCATAGCGGCCATGGCGATTTTCAGTACAATATAATAACTAGAAGGGAATGAGAAAAATCACTAATTTTTAAAAATAAGTATTTCGGAAGTAGTTCTTCCTTATTTGGTTTTGATATTTACTCCATCCATTTTAATTACACAAGATGTTAAAGCTGAACACCGCTCGTAAAAAGGCACTGTCCGCCATATTTCTCTTTCATCACTGCTGTCCATACAACCCTTATATAAGGGGCAGACCTCTAAATAGTTCAAAGTACTTCGCTGTACAGGTCGCACCTGTGTGGACGTACATCTTGCCTCGCCGTGTTACTCGGTCGCGATGAAATTATCAAATTTTACGCACTTTTTTCAAGATAAGAGAATAATAACATCAAATAAATTGGTCAATTCATTATTTACAAACAGAATATGCACATAATTTAAGAAATAAATGCATAAAATCCAAAGACGACGAAAGGAATACTACATGTCGGCCACGAGTTTCAGGTGTGCAATCGGGTGAAACGAAATCGAAGGGTTTATATACTACGTACCTGTGTGACGGTACCTATTTACGAGCGGCGTTCAGCTTTAAGATGACGGTTCCTTTAAATCTGAAACAAGGAACCATGGGGCACATCGCTCACCTGAGCAACAATGACTTTATATGGGCATTCAATGAATATTGTGCCATATGGCCCTTTGGTAGAATAACAAAAAAAAAAACCCATAAATTATCCAAATTTTACACTTATTTTTGCATACACTTAATCTTTGACATTGTACCTTTATGAAATACCATTTTTACCGAAAATAAGATCCTATGCAAGATATTTAACAAAATTTTTGGTAGGGGTTCACGATAAACCTCCAGTTCCCTTTATTTTAGCCCCCCCCCCCCCCCACCAACTACCACCACTTTCCTATACGTGAAAGAAGAAAATTGTACCTCAATGCGCTCAATTCTCGAATCAAAAACAATCAAAAATTGAACTGGTCTTCTCCATTATAAATGATTATCGTTTACCTGGCGTGAATTCATTTCGTATGCCGTTTCATAACCTTACTCACTTGACTGATGAATAAACTATAAAACTGAATAATGTTGTATCATGATAATTCTAATCAATGTATTGACAGGCATATCGCCCTATTGTACTAAGGCCCATTCATTATTTTCATCTTCATTAAAAAAGAACAAATGGCCACAAACAAAGATGCTTTTCCGCTGCAATATTTTTTTAAGAACGCTAATGCTTTTATCCTCATAATAATAATGTGTCAGAACTATGGCAACTGTTTAGAAGACTTCGTTTTTATTTACTTGTGTTTAAAAATCTATCAAAATTGGTGTAGATTATATATATATAATTCATCCTATAAGAAGGGGCACCAGAAAGTAGTTACTGCATATCATCCTTTTAGCAAGACATTTCTAATGATTAACCAAAATTTCAGCGTCAATCGTAGAATTATTAGGAAGATACATACCTTGTTTTGAGTCATGTTTTTGTTTACATGCATGAATGTATTACATTCAACTTAAGATTTTTAAATTTGGTATTTCCTATTCAGCATTTAAGATATAAAGAAATTAAAGCATGACCTCAGCTCTTTGTACAAACATAGCATTGTGCACAAAGCTCTGTATCTTGCTTATAACTCGAAACTTGACTCTTAGATCAGTCAGTAAATTATAGAAAATTGTAAACAATTAAAACAAGAAAAAATGCACTGAAAACAAAGAAAGAGCACAATTTATTTTTCATCATAAAAATACCTACCAGTATATATTTCTATCAGCGAAAATAATCTCCGTTTAGACTGAAAATGCTGAGCATCTTAACAAATCACGTTACATTATTCAACCATTACGTAGAGATCGTACCGAATTACGAATAAAATAAATAGTACAACTGAATTTTATTTTATGATATGTTTTTAATGCATCAGATTTTGCTCATTTTGCGCAGGTAAACAATCAGCTGTCTGATATACCGAAGTCTATGTTTGATTTGATACGTAAATATTCCAAAATACAGGCGATAGTTCCCCTCAAATTAACAGGTATAATTAACGAAAATGAAACTAAAATCAAAACAAGCTAAAACCATCGTCACAAGTGAACATGTCAACGCATTGAAATATTAAATCTCAATTTACTTCACAAAATCGGCACAAATATATTTTGCAAATTTCAAATATTCCCTTCGCACGTTAACTGTTGCACAACAAGCAAATTCATCTTTGTCAGTTTGACCAGTTTTCGTGCGTGAAACATGGCCGCTCCAAACAAAACCTGGTTTTCGATATACGAAATACCGAACCCGAAGTTATAAACTGATCGGCCCCCATTCTTTCTTTGTTATTATTTTCGTAAATTACTCAAATTTGAAACAGAATTAGCCCATGATTTTTGTAATTTATATTTTCCTTTCCATAAGGATTATTTAGGCTAAATTACGTTGAATTTGACTCAGTAGTTCTTGAGAAGAAGATTTTTTAAAATGCACCCCCCTTTTTCTACAGTTTCGAGGTTTTCTCCGCTTTGAATA
Source organism: Magallana ariakensis (assembly GCA_020458035.1). NCBI lineage: Eukaryota > Metazoa > Mollusca > Bivalvia > Ostreida > Ostreidae > Magallana > Magallana ariakensis. The sequence continues at coordinate 20,075,171 of CM035814.1, read as the reverse complement.
AAGGTCAGTCTTTCATTTCTGCAATTTATATTTGTCTTAACATAAGGATGCTTCGTGCCAAATTTGGTTGAAACTGGCCAGGTGGTTTTAGAGAAAAAGTTCAAAATGTAAAAGTTTACTTGAGCTTTCAGCTCAGGTGAGCTAAAAATCGAAGCTTGTAGGAATAAGATGTGGTTTATTATGTTAATGCATTATATTCAAATCAAAGTGTGTTTTAGTGATGGAAGAGCCCAGATGCTTAGGTGAGCTTCTTTGATCGATTTGTCCTTTGTCTGTTGTTGGCGTCGTTAAATTTTCACATTTTCTCCAAAACCACTCGGCCAATTTCAACCAAACTTGGCACAAAAAAGGGCCAGTCCCTTTAATAAAGGGGAAATAATTTTGAATTAATTAAAAACTTGTTGGTATTTTTCAAAAATCTTTTTCTCAAATCTAATTAAAATTAGATCTTTGATCCGCTCCTAATAGATCGCTACACTTCTCAAAGTGTAGCGATGTATTAGGAGCGGATCATCTTATTTTATAATTTAATTAAAAGTAATAAAAAACTTGTTGGGTTTTTTTCAAAAATCTTCTTAAATCTAATTAAAATTAGATCTTTGATCCGCTCATAATAGATCGCTACACAAAGTGTAGCAATCTATTAGGAGCGGATCAAAGATCTAAAGTATCTAGTTTAAATTAGATCTTTGATCCGCTCCTTATTTTATCGCTACACAAAGTGTAGCGATCTATTAGGAGCGGATCAAAGATCTAATTTTTAATAAGATTGCTTCGTCTCTAAAGCCATTTGACCAGAAAAGCTGAAACTTGGATTGAAACATCCTCAGATGGTGTACATTCAGGTTTGTTAAAATTATCAACCCAATGAATAGGGTAGTGCAACTACCTGGAATCGAATTTTTACATAGGAATATAGAGAGAAAAACATAATTAAACAATTATGTAAATAATCTTTTCAAAAATCATTTGGCCAGAAAAGCTGCATTAATGTTGGAAGCATCCTCATCTAGTGTAAATTTAAGTGAGTTCAAATCATACTCCCCCAAAAATTCTTCCTTTCAAAAACCAGAAAAGCTAAACTTTGTGTGGAAGCATCTTTAATAAGTAGACACGATGCAAGTTTGTTTATTCACAATTACCGTAGGGGGAGGGGCACCATTGGGGTGAAGTCAAATTTTTACATAGGAATTGATAGAGAAAAATCTTTCAAAATTAAAAAATCTTCTTAAAAACAAGTTGGCAAGAAAAGCTGTAACAAATGTTGGAGCATGATCCCTAGAGATACGGAGGGTCCCAATTTTTTCTTTTGCACAGAGCGGGGGGGGGGGGGGGGTCAAAGTGTTACAAAGATACATACATGTATAGAGAAAAGTCTTTTTAAAATCCGCTTCTTAAAAGCCAATTCCAGAAACCTGTTAATTGTGTAAAAGTATCATCATGAAGTGTAAATTGAAGTTTGTTCAAATCATGATACCAAGGAGGTAAGGTGGGACCACATTAGGTGTGAAATTTTACATTGGAAAAGAGGAAAATCTTTTAAAATCTTATTTCAAACACAACAAAAGAAGCTCAATGTTTGACTTTAAATTTTATTTTTTTTTAAATAAAGATTTATATATATATATATATATATATATATATATATATATATATATATATATATATATATATATATATACTCCACTAAGTTGTTAAAATATTTTGTATATGAAACTCTAAAGACAGTCTTAAGCTTTCGTTGTCTATTGTTGCTCAGGTGAGCGATGTGGCATCTGGACCTCTTGTTTAATAAGCTATCGAGTCAATTTGAAGACTTAATATTAATGAGAACCGTGTGAGGTAAAATTTAATAATGTGTACGTGATTTCACCGTAGGTCGAATTTTCTCTTCGCCCAGTCTTTGTCGTAAGAGCTTGCAGCGCTTGTAAGCGCGCTATTTTAAGCAAACGCGTTGAATATGTAAGAGGTATTTTAATGCGTTACGAACACAGTGATAATGTGTCGAATACTAAATGATGCATGCTACCATAATAAGTTTGTTTATTTTTTGCCATTTTCTTGTTTATAAGTCGTGTTGTCAGTTAAGTTATCTAAAACTAACGATTGCTGATTGTCCTGGAGTCACTAAAATAATTTGAGATTTTCGATTTGAGAGGAAAAAAAAGTGAGGAGAAAGGAGGTAAGAAATAATGTCCGGTCTACGAATTCCTGTTAGATCTAATATGCCCTTGCACTGATATAGATTAACAATGCAATTAGTTGTACATTTTATAAAAATTCATACATTGTCAAACAGGTTTGATTCAACCTGGATAATATTTTCTACAAACAAAACGAACGTTACAATTCAATGTGTTTATTATCATTTTTATTGTCATTTCTTAATAACCTTTTTACTATAAAGCAACCACTATCATATGGTGTATAAAATGAGAGTTATCATTCTTTTTATCGATCTGTATGTTGTTAACTACTACTCTGCAATAAGAAATAAATCTCAGTATTATTATGTTCCAACAGTATGTTTGTAACCGGGTTTTCCAAAGGAAAAATCCGGTTATTGAAATGACGGGCGGGTGGGCGGCTGCCAAAAGGGTACCCCTATTGTACGGATAGCTTCTCCTACAGTGTTGTTGTTTTGCAAATCAATTGTACATATATCAAAAATGTGCATATTACTGGGATTTTGATTTTTGATAATTTATTGAAAAAAAAATATCACCTGTTGAACTTAATTATTTTGAAAATATATTGCATATAGTCTTTATGTTATAGAGTACCCCATTTCTCTGGATAGGTAGTGTTTATCGATTCAGGGTTGACGAATGGACTATGGATACTGTTTACACAAAAGAAAACCCGGTTTTCTGTCACATTGACAGCTTTTCTCTTGTGTGGTGTTGCTTAATGTTACATTGTGAGATTCGAAATCAAAAAATTATAAATTTATAAATATATTTGTTGGATAATCAAACCAACGAGCAGACTTTTTTTCAATCGTTTAAGGTTAAAGCTTCCATGCATTTATTGAAAACGAATTAGTGTCGTCTTTTCCTATGGGAGTAAAATTGTTCATAATTATAGTACTTGTTGTTTGCTGTCTCTTCGGCAAAGGGTTACATGTAACAAGATACTGAGCAAACCTTTTTCTAGATTGTTTTTAAAAGCTTTGGCCTTTGAAGTTGTTATCTCGAAAGCCTTTGAATTTGCTATCTCTATAAGGGCAATTTACTTCTTGAGACACTAAAGAATCATGTTTGATGATTGACAAACGAATGTTTCTCGAGTATTGAGCAGATAATTTCTTAGATTCCTACTACATTGACACTTGTCCTTATGCTTATATCCTCAATATCAATAGGGGCAATCTACTTCTTGGGAGATAGGATCAAGTGTAGCAAGTTTAATGTTTGTCTAGCAGAAGAGGTCTCAAGATATTGAGCAGACCATTCCTTACGGGCACCGAATGGATAGTAGACAGACCGGCAGGTGCACACAGCCAATAAATATATGGTGGCCTAAAGGTTCAATATTAATAATTTAATTCTGGTTGTAACACGCTTTATGATTGGCTAAAAAATTATTTTATATCGTATAAAGAATGTTGCCTACGTCATAGTAATACTAACGTCAAAAACGTATCAATCCGCCTGACGTTACGTTTGAATTTTGTACAAGTTAGTGTCATTTTAAAGGTCAAATGACTGTTTTTATCAACAATTAATTGCAAAAAAATAAAATTATACGGAATGAATTCAATATTTATTAGTTTTATACGATATGAAATGGTTTGGAACAGTTTAGGCTTTTTTATAAACCGCTTCGCGGTTTATAAAGCGTAAACTGACCCAAACCATTTTATATCGTATAAAACTAATAAATATTGAATTCATTCCTTAATTATTGTAAAAATGAGATTTTGTTGTCTAATTTCGTAAATTTTTATAACAAAATATGGTCGCCAAAGCCTAACCTTAGTAAACATCTCCTACTCCTCCCCCATGGGACTGAATTCTTCTAATTTATAATAAAGAAAAACTGGTAAACTGCCTTAACTTCTCTTTTGACTTGCAATCGACCTTCGTTTAGTGTCACTAAATTTAAAAAAAAGAATGAATCCCTCCGACTCGACTCTTGGGTTAAAGCTAGATAAGATAAGAAAAGATAATATTTATTTAAAGTCGGGTTTTACAACAATAACATTAAGTCTGATGAGCTATTTTCTGACTACATAATACCATTACATGTAATTACAACATAAAACATACAATATGAAAATCATACTACTAAAAACATAACAACAAACATGCCGCAAGGATACAATAAGACAATAAATACCACAGTTATTCTGACCTACTGAATTTAAACCTGGTTAGACCTATTTAGCGACAAGCGCAACAGTTACAACAGTTTCCATACCAACTACTTATATTTGATTTGAATTGATTAAAAGTAGTACTATTTCTAAAAGACTCTGGTAGAGAATTCCAGATTTTTGCAGATTCAAATCTAAAAGTTTTTAGACTATGCCTCAGGATCATGAAGCAATTTCAGAATTAAGTCAAACTTTTAATAAGTTATAAAATAATTGTTTGTTGTGATATGACAATTAAAATTTGTAAGTAACAACGTTATACCAAGACACGTTTAATAGCATTTCAATTTGTTAGTGTTTTCAATTAGGAGACATTAAGACGGTGTACAAGTTTTTACTTGAGTCTAAGTTTGCATCATGATCCTGGGGCCAGATGTTGTTGATCTTACTTTCGGTAAAACAGCTGTATTTGTATTTGTATGTCATGATATTTTTATTTTGGACGACAGCTTCATTCTTTTCTCAGAATATTTATTGATCTTTCACTCAAATTCAACAGCAGAACAAAAGAATAAGATTTTTTAACGTTTACTTATATACCCTAGCAATGAACATCTACTGACATCCACCCTTCTATAGCCAGAACATCTACCTTAAGCAGCTGTTAACTGCCACGAAATTTATATTTTTTGTAGACAGCGTTATGGTTTTTCTAATCTATTCAGTCAGCAGAAGTAAAAAATACGATTTTTTCACACATTATGAACATTAACACCATATTAATCCCGAACTGTAGTCAAATCTATGGAACGCCTCAACTGCCTTATGTGAATAAACTTCATTATATGATTATACTTTAACATTACGTGATGGTACTTTAACATTACGTGATGGTACTTCAACATTATGTGATGATACTTCGACATTACGTGATGGCACTTTAACATTATGTGATGATACTTCGACATTACGTGATGGTACTTCAACATTACGTGATGGTACTTTAACATTATGTGATGATACTTCGACATTACGTGATGGTACTTTAACATTATGTGATGGTACTTTAACATTACGTGATGGTACTTTAACATTCTTCATTATATGATGCTACTTTACTATGCGATGGTTCTAAAAATAGGGAAGCGTCGCCTCGGGATCGAAATACATGTACGCTAAAACTCTAGACACCTGGATGCCTATAAAGTTTTTTTAACACTGGGCTGATTCTCTGTTTCAGAGATTGATCAGATAGGACTAAGGTCCACTGAGACCAGTTTAGATCAACAAATACTACTGTTTGATTGAGTGTTGCCTTACACTTTTAAAAGGGTCATTTTAAATTTTAAAGAATGGCTGCTTGGTGAGACCATTTGGACTCCCCATCAGCGCATGAAAATCAGGGGGTACGAAAAGTCCCCCAGGGGATTTTTGGTTAAAAAATGTGCATTCAGAACCCAATCATTTGGTCAGAGCGGACTGCTAAAAATTTTAATAGTACATAAACAAAGAATTCTGTCATTTATGTTGGATTGGACTTATGGGGATTGACGGGCTCTCCCTGTGTAGGAGTGGGCAATGTAACAGGCACGTAGCATCCGCCCCCCATTGCTGTTGAATCTGATTTTAACAGTAACTGTACTGTTGAATAAATCAGTGCTTACACAGGCACGTAGCATCGTTTTTGAAAGAAAGGGGGAGGACAGAATCATCCTAAAAATCTTGACAAGCAAAAAAAAAAGAAAAAAGACAACTTCCCAAAATCATGAAAATCCTAAGGATCCTAAGGGGGGAGGCTGATGCTACGTGCCTGTTACATTGCCCACTCCTACACAGGAAGAGCCCGTCAATCCCCATTAAGTCCAATCTCTAACATAAATTACAGAAGTCTTTGTTTAGGTGCTATTAAAATTTTTAGCAGTCCACTCTGACCAAGCGCCAAATGATTGGGTTCACATTTTTGGACCAAAAATCCCCTGGGGGACTTTTCGTACCCCCTGATTTTTATGCGCTGATGGGGAGCCCAAAGGTGTCATAACAGTATTTCACTGAAGGTTCACGTCAAAACATGGCTGAGGCAAAATAATTCCCGAATTTCCCTTTGAATTTGGGGCGTTTCCGCACGCGACAGGAGCTGATTTTTTTTATGAGATGAAAAACGATGTGTAAGAGGTCTAACTATCCCAATTTTGTAATAATGCGAGGTCATTTGAATTTTTGATGCGTGTTGTTTCCGGAGGGGGGTGAAAAGGCCCGGGCTTGATTTTCAAGCACATGTGTAACTTCGAGGTAAACAAAGTCTCACGCCTTGCTGGATGCACGTGTGTATTTTGCTAGAAAATTGTAAATGAAGCGTTGTTTAAAAAGATGTCAAGAGGATTTTTTCCAGAAGTTCGTTTTGAATTTTTAATCTGTACCTAAAGTTGTGCAATTTTGGTAAGAATATATAGTAAAATTTAATACTGTAGTGCAACCAAATGGTCTCACCAAGCAGCCATTCTTTAAAATTTAAAATGACCCTTTTAAAAGTTTATGGCAACACTTAATCAAACAAAAGTATTTGTTGATCTAAACTAGTCTCAGTGGACCTTAGTCCTATCTGATCAATTTCTGAAACAGAGAATCAGCCCAGTGTTAAAAATGTTTTTACAGGCATCATTTGGCGTACATGTATTTCGATCTCGATGCGACGCTTCCCTATTTTTAGAACCACCGCATAGTAAAGTAGCATCATATAATGAAGAATGTTAAAGTACCATCACGTAATGTTAAAGTACCATCACGTAATGTCGAAGTATCATCACGTAATGTCAAAGTACCATCACGTAATGTCAAAGTACCATCACGTAATGTTGAAGTATAATCACGTAATGTTAAAGTACCATCACGTAATGTCAAAGTATCATCACGTAATGTTAAAGTACCATCACATAATGTTAAAGTACCATCACGTAATATTAAAGTACCATCACATAATGAAGTTTATTCACATAAGGCAGTTGAGGCGTTCCATACAAATCCCTAAATCTGATGGTCATACAATTTATAGTTCGGTAGAGGGATTAATGAACTTCTAATGTGCTATTTCTTTTTAAGGATTAAATGTACTATATAGGACCATAATGATTTTAGCCTCGCCCCGGAGTTAAAACCCCTACTAGAGATACCGCGGTGGACATAAAATGTAAAATTTTGGTAGAGGGCTTCCTGATCAACTTAACGATGAATTCAGGGTTTGTTTGTTTTTCAGATTTGCGGTAATAGAGAAGATTCTTTTTAAATGTTTACAGTATGGGGATGCCCCTTGGGACACTGAATAAAGAAAAATGAAATTTACAATTTACGTTTCTCTTATCCCTGAAATGCATCATACCACATCTGAAGAGAAGTGACCCTGTAGTTTTCAAGAACTTATGGTGGCATATTTCTGCCCCTTGTGTGCAAGTTATTTTTCTATCAAATAAGTCAACATGCAAGATAAATATGTTGACATGCAAGATAGTTATGTCCACATGCAACATAACTTTGTTGACATGCAAGAAAACTGCAATCAAATAAGAATTATAAAAAATCTAAAAATATCTCCCACATGTGATATCCAAGATGCTAGATGCTACTTATTTATGTCGACATGCAACTAATTTATGTTAACATGCAAGATAAATATGCTGACATGCAACTTATTTATGTCGACATGCAACTTAGTTATGTTCACATGCTACTTATCTATGTTAACATGCAACATAGTTATGTTGACATGCGAGATAAATATGATGACATGCAACTTGTTTTGTTCACATGCAAGATAAATATGTTGACATGCAACTTATAAGTTGCATGTCAACATAACTAAGTTGCATGTCGACATAAATATGTTGCATGTCAACATATTTATCTCGCATGTTAACATAACTAAGTTGCATGTCAACATAAAGAAGTTGCATGTTAACATAAATAAGTTGCATGTCGACATATATATGTTGCAAGTCAACATATTTATCGTGCATGTCAACATAGTTAAGTTGCATGTTGACATAAATAAGTTGCATGTCAACATGTTTATCTCGCATGTTAACATAAATAAGTTGCATGTCGATATAAATACGCAGTATCTAGCATCTTAGATGTCACAAGTTTGCAATGTTTGAGATTTTTTATAATTTTTATTTGATTGCAGTTTTCTTGCATGTCAACATAATTATGTTGCATGTTGACATAACTATTTTGCATGTCAACATATTTATCTTGCATGTCAACATATTTGATAGAAAAATAACTTGCACACAAGGGGCAGAGATATGCCACCATAAGAACTAGTTAAAAATGTTGAATTGTAAACACACGACAACGGACGGATGCCTATTGCAATAGGTAGTTTTCATTCCCTAAGGGATATTTCCCTTGACCGCCATCTTGTGGGTCAAGGCAGTGAATGGTCCTCTTTGTCAGAGCGACCAATTTCAAACAAGTATGGCAGAAAGATACAAGGAACAAACCTAACCGCATAACAACTACAAAGTAAAGGAAGCTCTAACAAACGTTTACAGTGTATATATGTCTTTTATAAAAGTCCTGCCTGTGTCAAAATACCCTGTATGGCAACTTGAAATTGGTTGAATAATGAAGAAATCAAGACAGTTTGACCCACAAAATCCCCACCAACGGCCATCTTCACAACGTCAAGGCTTTGTGATTACGGACTTGACATAAGTCGCTATTTAAAAGTCGAGCTCAGGCCGTCGTATTTCATTAGTTCCAAGTCTCAATTTGGAGCCAATCAGAGTGCGGTTCTCATTCATATCAGAAACGATGTAAACAAATGTGGCTGCGCACATGTTGATCCCAGAAAATAGCAAGTTTTCGATCTTCTTGTCGCATTTGTATATTTCGCAAATTTTTCGTTTGAGATCTGCCATCCTTGGTGTTCACACCAAACTACTTTTCAAAAGGAGTTATTTCATTGGACATTTTATTTTTAGAATTATTACGTATTGTTGAGCGTGAGCCCGACTTATAAATAGCGACTTATGTCAAGGGTTTGTGTGGAGTTCCGTAATCACAAAGATGACCAACGGCAAGTAACTCCTGCTAAAATTACTCTTCTGAAAACTATCTATAGGTCACCTGAGTGACTCAAGGGACTTGAAAAAATCTTATTACAATGAATTATTGAATGTTATGTACACGAATAATTTACCGCTGTAATTACATGTAATGTGCATCAAAAAGGGAATTCTGCGCCATCATCGCGTCTCTCGTAACAGTCGTTTTTGCAACCAACCGGAACATGTGTTATATTAAATAAAGAGGCTAAAATGGATCTAGAGAGCCAACTAGTGAATCAAGTCTTTGAAAAAATCATGAGGAAAATAATTAAATATCAAAATAATGTTAACTTTCACGCTGTTTGCGATCATTTACGACCTTTTTTAACACTCCTATCCTGAAACATAGAACCCATGATAATAGAAACTTTGAACGTTCTTTAGAATAAAACAAATGGTTCCGGACATATTGAGCAACAGTTGAACAAAGAGATTGCACAGAACATCTAATAAGAGATAAATTAAAGACCTTGCACATTATTATTTTTTTCCTTTTGACGATCAATGGGTTCCGCGACATGCCGTCAAAGGTACAAACTGATAAAAAATGGTTATGTAACTCGTTTTATGGAATCATAAAATAATGAAACACTTGATAGGAATAAAAATCTAAATCGACTGGTCTTTTGTTTTCGGGTTCATTTGGTTTCTTCCTCTTCATCTGAGCAATTTGATGCCTTCCGATCGTGACCTGTGGATTGTTTTCCAAGTCAAGTCGGCGTTGACACGATAACATATCTCGGCGTTTGACACTCTCAGATACAGGTTTTGATTAAAACAAAAATTAATAAACTTAAGGTTAAACAAAGACCCAGTGTGTAAATTTACGATAAATCTTAATTTTTTACAGATTATTTCAGGCATTTCTATCACAATTTTTCACCAAAAATGGAGATTAACATGAAAATTGTACTTGGGGACAAATAAGACACATTTACCATGAAAAGTTGCTAACGATTTCAATTACATACAGGCCTAGCGAGGAAGAGGGTATGATGTAATTGAACCAATTAAAACACAAAATCTCCTTGTTGCCTATATTTTGTAAGTTATAAAGTGTGATCAGGTGGCATCAACTTTCAATTCGGGATAGAGTGGATGGGGCAGAAATCCCCCAATATCTTTAATAGCAAAGGAAGAAAGAAAAAAGGGGCATCTACGGGATAAACCTTTAAATAAAATATGAAAATGCTGCGCTATCTTAGATGATAAAATACATGTATATGGTGAATTTTTGACATTATAAAAATTTATTGAAACCAAAGAATATTTTTTGAATGTGACAATAGTACATGCACATCACTTAAAAAATGATAGTTTTTTTTTTTTAGTTTAATTAAACAATATCTTTGCAACAAAAACACATTTAAAACCGTCACTACCGTAACACGGCTTAGGACTATGAAAATTTGATTTTGAGATATTTTGATGATCATCATGAAACCTCCAAACAAATTTATTTAATGATAGATTGATTGAAATGACCATACATGTCTTCAATTTTTTGCTATGTAATTTGAAGCGGCATTTAAAGTAGATCCAGTGTTCTGTAATGTCATAATTTTTTGTAAAACTTTGAATTCTTTAAAATTTGTGTAAGATAGTTTAAAAAATTTATATATTTTATGTGAATATAATCATATAGAAGTAATTAGAATTATTGTTAAGTTCAAGATATTATCGCAGCTTAATTTTATCCTAAATTTCCAATTTTTTTAATACATTTTATATATTTTTGTTATTTAGTTTTTCTGACACAGTTGACAATAAAATTAAACAAGATATATAAACAAGTTTCTGCCTACAAAGATGTCAATTTTAACAAAAAACGCGGTTTAAGCTTATGTTTATCTAACATCTCAAAAAGTGTGATGACATGAATATTTTTTCTAATAATTGTTTAAATTTAAGTCTATTAAGTTGAAATCAGTTCTGTTTTTCAACTTTCAGCGGAGAATTTTACAAGTATGGAGTTACCTTAATCAATGGTAATTGCCGTTGCTACGTCGGTTAAAGAATTAATAACAGATGTTTCCTTAGCAACGACAGTTTTATGATGCTAAAATTACTTAAATGGGTATAGTCCACTAATGCATTTTCCATAGGCGGTAATGTTAACGTTCGGGCTCATAGCTCCGGCCCTAATTTTCGTTCAGCAACGAGGGACCTCTTGAATAAAAGCTCATCAAATTGTCTCTCTCCTGTTAAAATTTCGTGGTGTGAAGTCAGATTTGTTTTCCGGCAAAATGCGTCTGTATTGAAAAACTCTGAAAATGAAAGTAAAAGTAGGGAATTTCACAGTTTTGGAAAGGGTGTACATCAAACAATTTCAATTCTTTCCTTCAAATGATAATTTAATTTTGACACTTGCTTTTAAAATTGCAAATCCTCCTTTCTGACATGTGTCAAGCATTCTGATTTAAAATGTCCCAATAAATGTATATACACTCTGCAAGAATAGGAACTATTTTGCTTAAAGGCACTACTTTGTTGTCCTACCGATTCTAAAAATAGTTAGAGGGATATACCCTCTACATTCGATAGGAAAGTTCAGTCAGTTTTTCACAAATAACTATTAAGAACGGTTCTAAAATGTGTTTAATTAAAACGTGTATTTCCGTTTCCAGAATCATGCATGTTGGGTTTTTTTTTTATCAATCTCATAGATGGCGAGGCGAAGCCAGGTCGTCTATGAGATTGATCAACCCAATATATTTCTGTAGTCAGTAACAAACCTACAAACATAATAAGTGTTTTGTTTTCCCGGGGACTATTAAGTGACATATTTATTCACAAATAGCGATGATCTACGCAAAGCTTTGTACAAGATGCCTAAGGTTTCGTCCAATTTAAATCATTTAAACTCTTCAAAATTACATGTATCAAACTCACCTTTCAAATACTCTTTAAAAGTCTTCGCTTCACCCATGTTTACTTGTTTACTCACAATGTTTTTTTGCTATTCAGTTTTAAACCTTTTCTACCTTTCCTCTGCAGAAATTTGAGCAAATTCCGACACTGCCATTTTGTTCTGCTCTAGACAACAATGTTACGCCAATATTCAAAGAGCAACTACTCTAATTTTATAGAAGTTCAAAGCGCAAGTACTCCAAATATTTTAAGAACTTAACGGCATGTGGTTTCTGTATTAAATAATATGAAATGTGGAAATGAGTAGGCGAAGCGTCGGCCAATAATGGCCATATTGTTCCTGTACATGATTAAAATTGACAATGTCTCATGTTGATATTTATTTCGTCACTACAACAAAACTTAAGAATTCACTCATTACATGTTCAATGGAAGCTTTAAAAAAAAATAAAGTACAAGGACAGCACTTCGGTCTTTTTGTAATTAAGAAAGTTCAATAAGACGAAAAGATACAAAGGTCGTTTTCTTTCAAGTGTTTTGTAAACATTTTCTGACGTGGTTGCATAACTTAACATAATAACATAATTCAAAGTGACCTTGTAAACGTATCATACACACCTGTTACAGTAATTTAACGCTCCTGGGCTTTGCATAATAAATATTTTGACAATTTGTAATCATAATTTTTATAGTATTTTCAGCAGTGTTTAGCAAACGCAATTTTATGAAGCGTTTTATATAGATATATACAGTTACAAATATCAGTAAGAGAGGACTCAGTTTGTTTTTGTCATGTGAAGAAAAGTAGATCTATTGAGGGACCCCTTGCATGATTGATTTACCAGTTGACTTAAACTTTATTATTTAGTCGCACCTGAAGCTATGTTCTTATCATTATTGATGTGCAAATCTGAGGAATTGCTCCTAAAATATACCAATTCGGTTAATTATGCTGGAAGGCTTGTTGGTAAAATTTTGTATCGCATCCCAGAACTTGTTGCTTTGAAAATAGAATAAAACAATGAGTATGTCGGCGTGTTTCTGGTTGGTACGTTTGTATAACTACATGTAGTGCAAAAGTTGTATGAGAGCCCGAAAAGTATTTGATTAATGATTAATCTTTGCATACTTCTTGAGCATTTTCAATTCAAAAGGCCGATGCACTCCCATGTAAGTGTGTACATGTACAAACGAATTCTCTGTTTCTATCACTACTGGCTCTAAAAAGTACTGAAAGTGCCATTTTTTACTGATAATTTCTGATATTTACTGATATTGTACTGTTATTGCTGAGAATTTCTGATATTTACTGATAATTTTACTGTTGTTACTGATAATTGCTGTTGGTTCTTATATTTACTGATATTTACTGACGTTTTTGCTGTGTGTTCTGATAATTACTGAGATTTACTGAGATTTACTGTTGGTACTGAGAATTGCTGATAATTACTGAAAATATTTTTAAAAGCCCAAAACATTGTGATTTAATTATCAAAAAACACATAATTTAGATTTAACGCACTTTATTTTCCAGTGTAATTACGGTAATCGGCAGTTTATTTTTTTTAATTTGATACATGTACGTAGCTTCTTTTGGACTTCTGAAACACACAGATCACATTTTAGACTTACAATGTAATGTTAGAAAGCAGGGCAAAAATTGATAACTATAGACAGACTCCACAAGAATATTTAATTTCTAAATTTGGTGGACAATTTTTTTTTCAACAATTAAAAAAAACCATATTTCTTAATTGATGATTTTTTTCCACAATAGAGATTTGAAGATACCTAGTCAGGACTTCAAAATGTCTTTGAAGTGTTACTTTACAGAAAGATTAGCGAGGCAGTATCTGTGTATAGTATACATACTTTCAGCGGATCAAGAGGTGTGAATGTCGCAATCATCAACCTTGTAAATTGTCAGCCTGACACCTTGTGTAAGACATTACGTAATATCCGTAAAGAGGTGTCCATGATTTTGAGAAGTTTTGTTAAAATGAGTATTTTTTTGACAACCATGAATAAAAACCTATTCATTTTTATATTTATCATTTTAGTTGCGCTTGATTCAAATAAAGTTGGATATATAATATTTAATAATCTCTCTCTCTCTCCTATCATTTACTAAAATCAAAATAAGTAACTAAGATTAATTAACTGATCTTTCACTCTATCTCTTTTAATAATATATCATCTCTTGCACGGCTAAGTATGTAATCTTGATTTTAAATCAGCTTCTCTCTCTCTCTCTCTCTCTCTCTCTCTCTCTCTCTCTCTCTCTCAGATTATCTACTAAAATGTATTTTGAGGCGTCAAGAAAGAATGACATAAGCACGATATAGTCCCATCACGGCATCACTTCCGCCATTTCCAACAGAGATTAAGTTGTAAACTTTTCTTTCTTTCTTTCTTTCTTTCTTTCTTTCTTTCTTTCTTTCTTTCTCCTAGCGTTTATGGCATTGTAATTATCTTATTTCTAAACACATTTAAAAGTAATAAAGATTCAAAAAGTAAAGATTAGGAAATTGGCTTAATCTAATACAACCTATCCTTGATTTTAAACCTTAGATTTCTTGCTTAAACTTATTTAAAAATTAATTGTACCGTTTAAATTAAACGTCATCGATAAATTTTTATATCCATAATACATACCACAATAGGCGTTAACATGAATACTTTATATATTTAGCTCGTCACATGGTTTATACGGAGTTTCATTTACGCAATCAACAAAAATTTCAACAAAGACGCCAGTCTATAAAAAATGGTGTTTATTCACATGTTTTATCATAATGGTGTTTTAACCTGCCAACTCTCTCTCTCTCTCTCTCTCTCTCTCTCTCTCTAACAAATACTTGATTTATGCACTAGTACAATGTATGTAATATTAGGTAATATGACTAGCGGTTATATGTACATTCGGTTCTAATTTTGAAACAAGGACACAATACACAATTCAACTGATATTCTTTTATATAAGCATGGAGAACTATACACCCTGTCCGGTGTATAGTCTGAGCGTTGTCTGTTAGTTCTGAGGGTTTTCCTGATCCCAGACACACACAAGAATTTGTTCTCCATGCTTTTTAGCGTGGGTTTTAACTATATAATCGTTGAAATATCAAAGAAAATCAGTTGAATTGTGTCCTTGTTTCAAAATAAGAACCGAATGTACATATAACCGCTAGTCATATTACCGCATACTACACTGTACATACATTGTACTAGTGCATAAATCAAGTATTTGTAAGAGAGAGAGAGAGAGAGAGAGAGAGAGAGAGTTGGCAGGTTAAAACACCATTGTGATAGAACATTTTAATAAACACCATTTTTATAGACTGGTGTGAAAACTGGCCACCTGTTTATATGTCTTGTAGCATCAGAATAAACAGATGTAAATGGCCGGGAAATGCACCGTGAAACAAAAGTGTTTGCTTTTATTTTAAAAACATAATTAGTGATTACGGCCGGGATAAAAAAAAACATATAAGTTTATGATTATTTAACATGGTCCAATACATGAAGTGATCGCTCAAAATTGGGAATCATTAGATGTATTTATCAATTACATATATAGAGGTTAAAATCTTCATAAAAAGATTTTTATGCATGGATTGTTCTTGACATAACACTGTAGTATCGAGTGGATTTGCGCGCAAGGAAGGGTAAACAAAGCCATTCTATCATTTCTACATGAAAAAATGACAATAACAATCCGTCAATCATCTCAAAAACCCATAAAACGAAATACAAATTCAAAGCAGAGACACACGGACCATCAAAAAGATGGAGGTTGGACCAGGTGCCATGGAGGAGTGAGCATCCTCTGCTGACCGGTCACACCCACCCTGTGCTCTTTGTCGTAATCGGGAAAAGACGGAAAAGTCCGTAGACAATTGGGTGATTAATTATGGTCTAACAATCGGTATGAAAAACGTCAGTCAGCATGCGACGTGCTGAATTGTGTTAGTCAGCTAAAAAGAAATTGGAACAGGAACTAAAAAAAACATACATTAAAATAAATAAGCAGATAATAAGAAAAATAATCAAACCTAATTTTTCATTATTTTTTTTTTAAGAAAATGCCACTTATTTGCTTTTTGTTAAATTGGAATAATTTCCTAACAATTTGCATGTAATTTAATCCTTGAAAATTGCAAGGCTCTTAAAGAATATTCTTAGTAATTATCAGCAATTCTCAGTACAATCAGTAAATCTCAGTAAATTTCAGTAATTATCAGAACACACAGCAAAAACAACAGTAAATATCAGAAAATCTCAGCAAAAACAGTACAATATCAGTTAATATCAGAAATTATCAGTAAAAAATGGCACTTTCAAAAATGTACCTTTGTCGTTGCATATCACAAAACAGGTATCAAAATGGATATTTATTTCTTATAAATTTACAATATATTTATATATTTTGTCGTTTAGAAGAAAATTGTCCTTCGAGATAGATGTTTAAGGATTTTTTTTTTTTAAAATGTCAAACCCTTGGTGAAGTCCATCTTTTAAACTGTTAATTTTTTTATGATGATCATTTAGTTTTTTCTTAAATATTGAAGAAAATAATAAATAGAGTTTAGAAAATTGATAGATTAATTTCGAATTGGAATATTTTGTTTTAAAAGTTTTCCTCAAAATATAATATTTTAAATATATATAGCTACAGTACCTTCTCAAACTTTATTTCATTTTCCAAAAAGTGTATTTATTAGTAATATTATCACAATTAGGAAAATCCCAGAATATACTGATTAGTAAAGATTTTTTAAGGGGGAACAGTGGGTTGCTGTGTAAAATTATTTGTCAATGATTTTTTTTTTGATTTTTTTAACACATTTACATTAAGATGTCCACTACAACATATATTATTTTCTTGACTACTTTCTTACTATGCAAATGATATATTTTGATAGGAATTACCCCTTTCTGGCATTATGCATTTTTTTTAATTTCAATTTTCTGCAATAATTATTTTATTTGATGAAATTAAGTCGTTAAGTACGGAAAAAAGATCTATCAAATCCTCTCCGACATCATAAGTAATAAATAACATCATAGCAATATACAATCAAATCAATTATGACGTCATAATAGAGTTAACACATCAAAGCATCATTGCAATGATAGTCACGTGATATGTGTCTTGTTCCCCCTTAACCATTGAAAACTAAGGTCATTACCTTAAAAAGTAGGTCGTGAAAAAAGCACTTCATCCAAACATTTATAACGTATTGAATTTTCTTTCCCACCCTTATGTTTGTCATTCTGAAAAAAAATCATCCTAAAACTTGTCAATCTGCAATATTTTACTTTTCAGTAGTCTTATAAATGAGCACAATTCTTCTTAATTTTGCAAAGTTTATATTTTGAAAAATTACTGCAAGATTGTTATTAGTTCTACGTGGAAAAATTGTCATTCCATCATTTCATAGTTACATGTACAGTTGTTACAGTTATGCTAAAATGGGCTGTGGTGTCTTTCAAACCACTGGAATATATTTGCCTTATGTTATGGCTTATAGACAATATTTTCTAAATGATTATTGACCTTTAGATTCAAATTAAGAAATTGTCAATAATTTTGGTAGATTTCTCTTTTCTTTATTTCATCCATCAATGTTTAAAGTTTGAAGTCTTTCATTCAAAGGGTTTTAAAGAAATGGTCTAGACAAAATATGTTTTCTTAATTTGACCTTGAAATAAGAAAAGGGTCAAGGTCAAATGTTAAACAACAGTAGATCTCGGTGTATTTCTATTGATCTTTGTTTCATGTTTGGAGTACTTTTGTCAAAGCAGTGAAAAATATTAGGTCAAGGTCAACACTTTTGGCAGGGTTGGTCTACGTTTCATATCATCTATTTATAGTACAAGTTTACAGGTATATGATAAAGATTATCATGTTATGGCCTGAAAAATATTTTTCAGAAGATAATTGACCTTGAGATACAGAATAGGTGAAGGTAAAAAATGCGGGTATCATTCACTTTTCCATAATATAATTTATCTTTGTTCCAGGTGTAAAGTCTTTCAGTCAAAATGTTTTGAAGTTACGTTGCGCACAAAATTTGTAAGGTTTTTCTCAATTTGACATTGAGATAAAAAAAAGTCAGTATTAAAACTTAACAAAAGTACATCTCAGTATTTTAATATTTATTAAGCTTGAAGTCCTTCTGTCAAAGCATATTCAGGAAATGGACGAAAAGTTTTTCCTAATCTGACCTAGTTATAGAAATATAAGGTCATGGTAAAAAAATTTGGTAGGGTTCAGCTACGTTTTCTACCATCAATCTATGGTATATGTTAAAAGTCTGTATGTTGAAGGATTTTTGTGTTAATGGATAAAAACTATTTTTTAGAAACTGATTGTCTTTGAGATAAGAAAATATTGTCAAATTCAAAAATATTGGTAGTGAGCACTCCTATCTGTGTTTGAAGTCTTGTCAAAGGCCCGAACAATATTTGGATGAAGAAAAACAAGAATTAAAATTTGACCTTCAGACGATAAATTTGAGTCATGGTCAAATTTTTAATGCAGTACACAACCCCATTGATGTCGACTTTTCAATGTTTCAAGTTTAAAGTCTATATATATGTCGAACGATACAACAGTTACCATTTAAGTTTAAAGTCTATATGTCAAACGATTCAAAAATTACTATTTTTGAAAAATTGACCTTGAGATGGTAAATTTGGGTCAAGGTAAAATCTCCTCCTCAATGGCACCTTTTCATATCGAAGTTTAATGTTGTGATCTCAAAGCGTGTTTAAGTTAGAGCCCGGATAAAAGGATCTATTGCGAAAAACAGTTGAGTTGACCTTTAGGGGAGATGGATTTCCCGGGGGAAAAGTTTTTTTGTTATTTTCTATCGTATATATTTCTAAATTTTTCGAATTTGCATTTTGAACCTTTCATAATGCTCTTGCAATTTTATTATTAATCTTCAAAGATGGCGAAAATAGCATTTTCTCAATAAAATGGTATATTTCTGCATGGTTTTTGGCCTAGATATCCTTCAGGGCCGGCCTGCATATAAAAAAATCTTAGATATTTAGATAGGTTTTGTTCAAAGGAACAACTTTAGATAGAATTTTTTAGGGGGACCCTGGCCATGTGGTCTAATTTTGCAACAACAAAAAAAATGAAGAAGATGAAAATCTGCAAAAACAATGTATCTCCTTGAAAGGAGATACACAATGACATGAACTTACAGATTTTGAATCCAGTTTTAAACATGTCACAGAATTACGAAAATAGTGGAAAATATATAAACATATTTAATTGCGTCAGTCAATTTTGCGATTTAAAAAACTTTTTAAGCCAAGCAGTGCAGAAGAATATTATTTGTTTTTTTTGTATTTTTTGCGATGTTAAAAGTTTTCGCGAAAACAACGAAGACCAAATTGTTGCGAAAATGACCGGATGTTAGGTAAGTGATATTTTTTA
This sequence comes from Magallana ariakensis, assembly GCA_020458035.1. Lineage (NCBI taxonomy): Eukaryota > Metazoa > Mollusca > Bivalvia > Ostreida > Ostreidae > Magallana > Magallana ariakensis. The sequence goes on along the minus strand of CM035814.1, from coordinate 20,055,421 downwards.
TGGATTTTGTGCAAACAAGTAGACTTTTTTTTTACAAATGGTATCAGTGTCTGTCGTAATAATAAGTTATTTCGCTAAACACGATATTATACGATATCCAGGACCCAAGCAAAGGCTTGCAATACCATTAATTTTAATACAAAGAAGGCCACGATAATATTTCTTGATTGATACTATTGAAGCGTTCATAATCATCATCAAAAAAGTATGTACAGGACAATCTCCCTTTAGATCACAAATTTCTTATTAGATAGGCTGGGCAAAGCAATGACCCTGTGACTTGTACCACTCAGATCATTAGAGAGAAAGAAATCGATCGTACGTGTCACAAAGTAAATACGCTTTTCCTAGATATCCATTTGGATAAAGAATATTAACGAAAGAATTGAAAAATTAGAAACACGTTCGTATTTCGAATGCACAAAATGTGTCAACATTACGTAACGGCATATTTGCTTAACCTATATATCCCCCAGACTACTTCTGATGCATTTATCAATGTTACCTGCCATAGTCAATCCTACACGACTTAATAATGAGCTAGTCTTCATTTTTCTTCAACAGATTTAATTGTTAACCAAAGAAAGAGAGCAATCAATTTTGATTTTATTGCAATGTTTATACATTCTTCTTTAATAATTTCTTTGAAAAAGGGTTAAAAGATTCAAATTAGGTATAAATTATGTAGCTACTGTTTACAGGGAATTATTCGCCCACGTTTTATTTTCGTCTCTTTTGCACTAGATGTAAGCGGGCGAAATTAAGACTGGGCGAACACCAATGTCTCAAATTATCCCTCTTTAAACATTTTCAAGACGGGGCGAACATGTTTGCAAATGAAGAAGGGCGAAAATTACACAGGGCGTAATAACACTGTGAACAGTATGTAATTAATATGAATTTTATTAAGATTGAAAAAACGAGGCGCTGATGGGTGCTGACAAGGCTAGACGTAAGAAGAATTATGACATGGCTGGTAAACGTAGCTGATATTATATCAATATCGTCCTGGGACCTGAACAACTGATGCCTATTTCCTTATAAATTGCCGAAAATTTACATCAATGGGACGCTAAAACGTTTGTCCGTGGATGGATAACATTTGTAAATAATTATTATTCAAGTACATGTACATACATTATGTCAACATGTGCAGAAAACTTATATATTAGGTGTGTTTCGAATATATAATTTGACACCCCTCCCCAACCCTCTACCCCCATGACTCTCAAGAACCGCTGCTGTATATAGTAAATAAATACAACTACCTAACAAATGTAATTTAAGCTTTTTCAAGCCCTCAATTTGACTTTAAACCATGTTGGTTTTTGGTCTTTTTATGAAACTTATTCAGTAAATCGATAAATACAAAACAGTTCTTTGACACAATAGAATTTTCATTGTGTCCCCGATCGCGGCTGCTTCAGATAGACTGTTCTCTAAACATAAATGGAGACAATTTCCGATAGATGAATGCGTTTCCATAGTTTGTAATTAAATGATCATTAAAGGTTTTCCGTTTGAATATTCGCGGAACACCTCACAGGTATCTAGAGCCGACACAGAAAGACTCGAAACGATCATCTCATTGCACATTAAGCTCATGTTATCGATATACTGGTATATTCAAAGGAAAAAACCCAGCAGGTTTGTACTTCAGTGATATGACGGTAGTTGATTGATAAAAGTAGAGTCGAAAACTGAGAACGGCTTAAAGATTGTAAATTGTATCTTTACCTACGGTATCTTTTTGTTCTGTTTTTGATATGACTTAAATTGCAAACTTTATGGTGAAGTTGAATTCATTGACGAGACACACTGACATACACACGATGCTAAAACATTAAAAACAACAGGCAATCTTATAAATAGCCTATTAATGATGAATTAAAAGATTATGACAAAGATAAAACTGAGGAGAATCTGAAAGAAGATCCTAACTTCTTATTTGCAGATGTTGGAAATGTTACCCCCCAAAAATTGATTACTTATGAATATTGTCCATGTGTGTTATTATTAATAAAAATGAGAGAGAGAGAGAGAGAGAGAGAGAGAGAGAGAGAGAGAGAGAGAGAGAGAGAGAGAGAGAGAGAGAGAGCACAAGTACTCATTAAATGTGCAAAAAAGTATTTAAAAGTATTTAATCTGCTAAGTTTTCGATCCCATCACAACATTTTTTTCGGACTGAATTATCTTGACGTACAGCGTCACGAACTTGTAACGGCGCTGAACTGATATCACTCCGCAAATGATTACGGAAAACTCTGACAAATACAAAATCGAAGACATTCAAGACATCAAAAAGTTCTGGGATTCCTCAACTTCCGTGAAATGTTAATTGTTTAACTAAATCTTTTTGATGTGAATTCCTCCAAGAAAATGGAAACAGAAACGAAACGTTTTCTCAAAAATCTTTCTTTAAACCCACGCCACTTCGATTTTGAAATTTACCATATATTAATACATGTAAGAGAAAAATCTTTATTAAAGTCAATTCCCTGAACGTAGGATGGGTAACAGCATCCCTTTATAATTTCAGTTCCAGACGGGTGACATTTTTACGACCTGAGCAACAAATACAAATAAAAGGGGGAAACCGAGACTTGAAATAGAATTTTTAACGCTTGATAAACGATTGATTTATGAAAAGCCAAACAGAAATCGAGTTTTAGATAAAGGCTTAATATACTCTCGTCGATAGATCTGATCGGGGATATTGCACAATTTATGATGTGTTTTGTCGTCGTTAACTATCAGTTTCGCGTACTCGGGCGTGCGCTGCATCCAAACAGCATCACTGAACAGTGAGAGAAAAAAAAGAGGGAAAGCGCGCATCCCGCAACTGTGTGAGTAAAGGAACTGATTCCAGTAATTAAATTATACCCGCTATGACAGTAGGAGATTTTGAACCTTAATATTTTTTTCATGGAAAGTTTAATTCTTCAGAAGCACAGACGTATGTCGGTGGAAAACACAACAGTGGCCTGTGCAGGGGGACTGTGTGATTCACCGATAATTAAACGAACGGAGGACAACCCTCTCACAAAATGTGGTGCAAGTTCAATATGGTATGTACATGTTTCAGAGATGATATAATGGGTTTTTTTTTAAATTTTAATGGCATGAACAGAACAACATATTGTGGAGAATATATGTTGAATAAATCTTTTTTTTAATTAAAAGTCGTGGTACTGTTAAAAAAATTTATTTTAAAATAAATATTAGGTGCATGTCGCATGGGATTGGCGATGTTTTGATTTACGATGCTCAGATCAATAATGATATCAGTTGCATTAAATGTTAATGCTTGGAATGATAACACTTGGCTTTCACATACAGGTATGTTTTATTACCTTCCGTTCACTGCATATGATAGCATCATCAAATTCCCGTCTGTAATATGAAAATGTCCTCAAAATTGATTCTTCGAATCTATATTAGTGTTATAAATGAATTTTTATGATAAAATATTCTAGTTAGCTGTTATAGAAAATCATTTTCCAAGTAATGCACTTGTGCATAAAATATCGTAAATGATGAAAAAGTTTTGTTTCCCATTATAATCATTGAGGAGGTGACATGATGCCATAGAAGGGCAGAGGGTGTGAATGGCGTGCAGATAAAATACAAGTATAGCATAAAAAGCCCATGGTAAAACCAACACATGTCTAGATTATATGATTAATGAATTTCGCCAGCAGCATTGTTTGAAAAAAACCGCTCATCACAATTATTAAAACGTATCCCATATGAGAAGTTTGCACTCCGTCATGCTAATTTTGGCCAAAAGGTTTATGAAAGCCACGCGCTTCAATTACCTATTCATCTTCCTTTTGGAAAGGCAGGGTCCCCTAAGACTTCCTACATGAAAGTGATAGAGAAGTGCAGTTCCGTGTAAGCATTGACTAGGGCGTGTGGTGAACACCCACTCGTACCAACTGGCAAGCATGAATTACAATAATGTCTGAAGTCCTCATGTCTGAAGTCCTCACAGTAAATCTAAATTCATTTGCTTGTCTGTTTGCATATCTAAACGGCCTACTGATCGATCATATTTTGCAATTGCAATTGGTTCGATCGTGCTGTGTACTTGAAATAAACTGAAATAACTTCCATTAATTTCGGAAAAACGACTTTTTAAATGAGATTACCTGCAAATTGTCCCTATGGGTCTCTTGGATGTTTGACCTTTTTGTTAATGATAAAGAGACTAATTACCTTTTTGAGTATCATCTGATAAACATGCAGTTATTTTTTTTTAAATATTTTTGTTTGCATGTTGTCTCTATAGTACAGGGCGGAAGAATTCCACCCAGTGTTTATGTTATTCTACGATTATCGGTTGTAAAAAAACTTATATTTTTTCTCGTGTATATATGTCTGATGTATATGATAGAATGGAATATCGTTTTTGAGTTTTTGACAGCTATATATCTTTATATTTTTAAACACGTCATTTAAGTACGAAACTTAACGTGTATCCCTTGCATATATCAAATAAAATTGTTTATCAGATAATGTACCTGCATGTATCTGATTCAATAACTGACGCCACCAGTAATGAAAGGCAAGATACCAATTTTCAACGGCCACGCGCAAAAAAAAATGTTATCATAAATTTTTTCTTCATCTTTAATTACAGAATATTGCAAATATGACGAGATTAATCAGGACGATAATTATGCTTGACTCGCTCCAAACGTTTTTCAACGACGATAAGAAGTTCGAGATGAACAAATGAGATTAGTATTTGTACGAACACCGACTGTTCCCATTTGGTAAACTTAATGATCGTATCGACAATATCCGGGACCAGAGCGAGCAATTGAAGTTTTAACACCCTTTTCCCCACTTTTAATGTATTATAGTATAAATAATTAAAGGTGATACGAGCAATGGTTATTTTCTGTTAGAACGATATTTACATCTTTAAAATGTCAAGGTTTTGTGATAATTACGGAACTCCGTACTCGCAAGACCTTGACATTGTAAAGATGGATTCAAGTGATGTATCGTTTGATATGTACAGTTATCGGTAGTCTTCTAAAATTTGAATTAAAATAAAACTCATTGTTTCGAATTTATATTACGTACATCTTTCTGTCACTGAGACCGATATTTTGTTAATTGCGCATAAACTAATTTAGAGTGTATACCGTATATATGTATCTTAGGTTCATTAGGTCAAATGTCACAGTACAGTACATTTATGTGTATAGCATAACATACGCCTTCACATGTATTTATATATGTAGAATAAGACATATCCTAATCCATATCACACAATGTAAAGTATGACCTAGTGACACTAATGTCAGCCAGAAGGCCGAACGACTGAGGACCCAGAGTAGTGTTCACGTAGGACAACTATGAACTATTCTATTTAAATGAATACTAAATTCAGGGAATCCCCACCGAAGAAAAAATCTGTAAATAAATGAGTGTGATTATATTCTATCTGTTAAGTTGTTGCTCATTGAGAATTTTCTTGAAGATCTCATTTTCACGGGTCCCATTTTCACTGATCTCAATAGTATTAAACTTACTGCTCTGTTACAACGCACTTTGAAAAATTACGCACTTTGAAAAAAATTTTCAAAGTGCGTTAAATTTGGGACCATCTGAACGCACTTTGAAAACATATTTTTTTAATTTCAAAGTGCGTAAATATCGACGATATCAACGCACTTTAAAAAAAAAAATTCTCGATTTCTGGAACTTTCAGATAAAATTGGTAGTAAAGTAAAATTAATTAATGTTATACCGTCCAAGTCATATATATATATATATATATATATATATATATATATATATATATATATGGCACTATAAAATTAATATATATAAATATATAAAGTGTAGTACATTTTATTCTTTTATGTGGTGTTAAATTGATTTGAACAATCATCGCTTTATAACCCGCGAAGTTGGGAAGGGAAAGAAATATAAATTTCATGTACAAATTTTGATTTCCAATATTCTAAATTTTTGTAAAGGACAGTAGGATTAATGTTTTATGTAGGAAGCTCCTTCAGTATGGATCAACGCATGAGAAACGTCCTTGTCAATACGATCTGACGCTATTATCTCCCTTGCTGAAAGAATGGATCGCAGTATCGCTTCATCGAAAACGAAATATCAATTAATATTTAATATATAAACACAACTATATATCTAAATGGTTATAAAAAAATTTAGATTTTATTTTTTCAAAGTGCGTTAAATGTCATGATGTGAAAAAATGTTGGTCTACAATCATAACGCAGTTTGAAAAAATATTTTAAAGTGCGTTGATTTGGACCAAAATATAACGCACTTTGAAAAATTTTTCAAAGTGCGTTAATTTTCTCCCAGATTTAACGCACTTTGAAAAAAATTTTCAAAGTGTGTAATTTTTTCAAAGTGCGTTGCCACACTGCTCTTTCTTAACGTACGCGTTTTTTTATCACTTGATCATGAAATGCACTTTACAATGTTTATTGGAAACAGATACAATGTACATGCATGTAAATAATGGGTTATCAATTAAACACTGCTGTGATACAAAATGGAAATGAGAGAGAGATGATGTAAGCTTTTTATAGCATCTCGATTGCTATTATTTGCTAATTTTATCTTTTCAAAAATTCCTATAGAACTCTATAATGGGTCTATGTTAATGTGGTAAATTGAAAGATTGTTTATATCTACATGTATAATCTTTATCAGAATCATTATTATTTACATTATTTAAAAAAGTTAAATATTTGAAAAATACTTACTGTATTTCACAATGAATATACATGTAAATCTATTATATTAAAGTTATAAAAGTTGGAAAGTTGGACATGACCAAGAAATTTTTTTTTTTATTTTAAGCGGAGAAGTTAGAAACATTCGGGTATCACTTCGGGTCAGAAAACTTTTCTTTGATTAATATTTCTTTGTCCATCTGCACGCAACCAAGTTATTGTTTAACTTGATACATTTGTTTCATGTAGCAGATAATTATCTTATATCGAAGGTAATTATACTATATTTAAATTATAAATAAACGTACGCGTACTCTACGATCTTTTTTCCCGAAAAAAAAAAACGGGTCTTCAAGGAGCAGTAAAACTTTGCTTAAATTGATTGAATGAATTGTATTACGTCAAAATTTTCCCAAACTGCACCTAGAAATATGAAATTAATACGAACTCAAAGCCCATGTCTCTGACGGAAGTGGGTAGAATAGTCGGTGCACATCCCTACGTTCATACTTTATTAATAAAAACAATTAGATTGAACATTAGAGACTTTCCGATCGACTAGAACGGTGCCATCATGTTGTGACTGATACCGATACTATAATTGTGTGGCAATATCAAGGAAAGAGAAATTAACGATCTCCAATTCTCAGCCATGTTCGATAAATCTTGTAGAACCGGAATTATTGTACCATATAGGTTTAGCTTTTATGTCAGAAAATACATGCACGTAGTAATCTTATAGACCAGTTTTATCAAAGATTTAATTTAATATTATAATCCTTGTTATTTTCTTTCTGTTTAAACGGCTAACATAAACCAGCCATGTTCGAAAAATAAAGTCCGAATTTCCTTTGCGACATTCAAAATTTTCTAACTCCCAAAAGTAATGCGTTTTCTGAGTTTTTCATTACTGTTAACAGTGACATAGTTATTTGTGTATCTGCTGTTAAGCACGTTATAACTTTTAAACACGCCTTGATACCGTAATAATACTTCGTTTGAATTCAATTTATATTTAAAGTACCATAGTACGAAATAAAGAAAAAAACCTGTGTAAAAACACTTACAAGTACAAACATATAGAAGAATCTAAATTCTTCTTTAATCATCATCATCATCTATTGGAATGATAAAAACAGAAAATTGGAGATATTTAAGAAAATATTTATTTAAAGAAGAATTTATCGACACCTTTCTAAATCATCCCCCAGAGCTTATAAGCCATATATAGTTCATTCTGATTTACACGGGTCAACAATAAGGTTTGTTAATGACATTGATATATGTCACGTGATTGCAATTGCTGCCTAGAATTGTAACAATATGATTGACACATTAAACTTAATGTAATATGTGTATTATTGCCAGAAATCAGCATTAAGTAAGCGTTTATAGTGTACAAGACAATGGACTTCGGTCTACAGTACGACATGTCACAGAGAGCTTGCTCATGATATGGCATTCGGAGTCTTTTTATCTTGCATTGTTATAAAGTTAAAGAATATCAATATTTGTGTCTGTGCAAGACAAAAATATTTTTTCTTTGAATCAGATTAACTAGTATTTCCAATAACAGTTACTTTTCCAAATTAATTTCCTTATATTTTATTCATATGAGATATTAATAGAATCATTCATCGTTACGAGTGTGGGATGGTAAAGTTTGGCATTGCCGAGTTCTAGACCGTTAATCTTCGCCCCGAGGTTTCATTTCATTATCCCACACGAGTATATAATAAATGATTATTTTTCTCGCATTATTTTACGTAATAAAACGATTTCCGACATTTTTCTGCTATGACGTTCATAAATTTAGTTTCGGTTTATCCCTCTGCGTGCTCCATATTAGTGCAAGTTGAGAAAAGAGCATATAACAATTTTTTCAATTAAAATATGATAAACTATTATCAGTTGAGTAAAACAATCACTATATTGATTAGTAAATTCAGAGACATAGTTATTTATGTCTCTGGTAAATTCAATCATTTATCAAACGATGTATGTTTACGTTTCATAGCGGCGTTGTAATTCACAGACTAACATAGAAAAATTTCACACCTACCGTCTCACACTTGACAAACCGAGCTCACAACAGTGATGATACGAGAAAAATTAAGTTGGAATCGTTTAAGAATTGAATTTCTGGTATATTAGTGGTTATATTAGTGGTTAATGCATACAATATACACTTTGATTATTTTGTAACGAAATATTATACATGCAACCTTCTGGAAAAGATGAGCTATGTTTAAAGGCTTACATGTATATCACATCGGTTTCTGCCTATCATCAGTTAATGATATAGTATAACAAGCAAAATCATATCTAAAGCTATTCAAATTTCTATGGTGGACCTAATGGGTAATTTGTTTATCACTCAGCGTCCTAAATATTTTTACATCTACGCATGCGCGAAAGGGAGTATTAAAAACAGGAGGCCCATGGGCCACAATGCTAACCTAAGCAACAATAGACTAATACAATCAGCTTTACGTAGTCATATACAAAATATCTGAACAATGTCGTATAATAGATCCTGTATAAAAAAATTCCCCTGCATATTCAAATGTTTATCATTGATCCTTTGTAACAGGATGATTTTACAGTCATATCTTAAAATCTTAATGTTATGAAAATAAATCAGAAATGCTATTTACTGGCTCTACATTTAGCTTTTATGTTTAGTTTTTATCGCCAATTCGTTCTGTCAATCTTAATCAATCACTTCGGTTTAGTCGTTCTTGACTTTGGCTAAGATACTTTATAGCAAATATTTCGAAGTCTTGGGTAATATAAACGTTGTTCATCGTGTTATATTTGTAGGGAGATCGCGAAAAAGGCACAAAAAACGTCGATATCCTTTGAATAGAACCAAACTGCTCATTAGTATCTGGTCGTTGAAGGTTTGCAAATTGGTCATCCCCACGGAATTTCAGTGCGTTATGTATCAATTACAAATTTACATGGTACTCATCGAAATGAGCAAGGCAATTAGTAACTTATTATTCAGAGCCACAAAACATTCGTAATAGCCTCGTCTAAGCGTGAATAGTCTAATTAAGCACTTGCATATTACATTTTGTACGTTAACGATTATTTTATAGTTTCTAGAACCACAATAGGCGATAAGATGTATAAAATCTTAATTGTATTGTAGATGACTCATCACCATCCGAACCTTTTTATTCCGTCTAAGACATGTATTTTCTTGGTATTAAAAGATGAAAGAACACCATATCGAACAACGCGATTTCACATGGATAAAAGTTCATCGTACATTTAATATATTATAATAATATCCATTTCACAGTTTTCTGATTTTGTGATATTTAGACATAAGGTAACTCTTTGTTTTATTAGCATTTAACAAGCATGGAATTCATTATTCAGCTGAACTTAATAAGAAAAATCAGTGGGGTGTTAATATCAAAATTTATCAAACAAAACTGATCGAGAATTGTAATTCCGTTATCATTACGGATAACATCGTAACACATCTTTTACTTTAGATATAATTAAGATACCTCTCTGTAATTTTATACATGTATATTACATATCCATTGTAAATGTATATGAAATTTTTATTTCTTCTCTATGCCTCAGGTGTGCAGTACCTCGTAAACTAAATTTATGAAAATAAAAACTGAGAGGTTCCGATACTTTTATACTTACCTTCCTTAAGGCCGCTTTCGAACATTACCTTAATATTAGAACAAACAATTACATGGTTCTATGAAATTCAATTCGAATGAAATAAATCTAATCTAAAGAGTTCTCTCAAGATGCTCTAAAAAATTCGCTAGATAATTGTAAACATTTATTTTATGAATTAAATACTTAGTATTTATATAGACATGTACATATACAATCCATGTGTGATACATAAGCCATTAGAGTATATCAATTTTAAGTTAGTTTATTTTTCGGTAGATATTGCTGATTCGGTTTCCAATGTTTATCTAAGTATAGCCTTATTAAAGTTTTACCCGTATTTTTGTGATTGAAATTGTTGCCTATCTAGTAAATATGCATGTGACAAAATAAAATTATCCAAGAAAAGCAAAGAAATAACGACTAGTTGAAAAACTGGACAAATAGTTTGTCATCGAGAGAGAAATATTGCCCCCCCCCCAACCTTCCGCCCCGGAATGCATTCCCTGCTCATGTATAATAGTGGTGTGGTCAACCAAGCCCCTAGTGCAAACCAATCTCTAAGATACATGTACATGTGTTAGAACTCTAACTGTGTCGATATTTTCAAAAGGTTTGTTTTGGTTTTGTTTCTAAAAAGTTTTCAAGTGTTGTTGAGCATTGCTGCATTAAAGGTCGTAAAAATATTTCATTTCCATGTATTTAAAGCAACATTTGTTTTCAAAACATATAATTTAGATCCCTACAATATACTCTATTTTTCAATTAATAACAATCAGCATCACTCCACAAAAAGGAACAATGCTAACTTGCAGATTTCAGGTACGTAGCGGGGGCCCGACGGGGGTCCACTTTTTTGGGAACAATTTTTTTTTTCAATTTACATACATGTACATGTGTTCATGTAGAAAATTGAATTTAGGAGGAGTTGCCCACCCCGATTTTCTTGTGAGTACTTAAAAATTATAGGAAAATAAAAAAAACTCTTTAAAACAGAAGTTTCCGGTACCTCGCTAACCCCCTAGCCTCCAACACCCTTGTTTTTGACGATTGGCAAAAAAGGGTTTGGGGAGGGGGTTATTTTATTAAGCCGTGCCCCCTCTGAAAAAAGGATGTTATGTGCCTGGATCTGTCCTTCTAATAAGTACAAGTAAATTGTCAACAAATCCTAGCATGCATCTACAGAGAGCACAGAAGAGTTGGTCTAAAAAACAACTTCTAAAACCATCCAACTGCGTCACAGTGACACTATGATTCCGTTTAAATATTCTGTACTGATAGACGTCGTTGTTGTTTCCATTGTTTAGTTCAGAAAATAACAGTTTATTGGAAAACCATATTCTGATTTAGCGAGCATGTCGTCGTGCTTTCGAAGACTACAAAACTTTGTAATACAGGATTTTTGTATAATAGTGATTACACAACCTCATGCGATTTCAGAAATACAAATATTCAAAACAAATATTCGGTCTTGACCGCTTTTTTTAAAAAGTATGATGCTTAAAAAGGTGTAACACGCAATTTACCGACAACCTTTAAGAGTTTGACATTCTGTGTCTATCACTCAGCCGATTAGAATTACTGATGGTTGCATCTGTCAATAATCGTTCCATACTTCTGTTTGTAAAAATAGCTTTGCAAAGATTTGAACAAATATTGCCACGTCGTATTATTGAAAGAAATCAACAAGAATCTTATTAACAGCCGCTTAGTATCCGACTGGATTAATGTTATAATATCAATGGCGATTTTTTTTAACTTCGCTGACTGGCTGCAGAGAAATGGATTCCATGTATCGTGGTTATTTACGTGGTTAATTTTGATCTCATAAATCTTTGGTAATTGTACGCTATAAACACAAAATACATGTATTTCCATGTATTTTCTTTGTTTACCTAGACGGGCTTCAAATAAGCCTGAAAATTCTCAATCTAGTATATTTTTATATATAGACATGGTTATAAATGACTCATGAATACATATTTTAGAGATGTAGTTTACAGTCATCCTCTGCATAACAACTGTAAATCCATTTTGGAGGTGGAAAGAATATTAAAAAACTGTTATTATGCGTAAATTTGTATGTCTTGACGTTTATATAATTGAAGCAGTCTCTTGCAATTATGCAATAACTGTCTCGCATTCAATATTAATTAAAAGGCGGTACCACAAAATGGATGGTAATGTCTCTAGAGTCAAATAAAGCCCACATTTTTCTTCAAAAGAATTCATCGGAACCTGTTTGGATTGTCGATTTTCCTCGCTTTCAACAGTTGCCTTGTCATCGAACAACAATAAATCTATTTCCTGTCTCAACGAAACACTTAATACACCCCTTTTTGGTCCATATTTTGTTTTAAGGCGCTTAATTTGTTACAGAAAACTAATAAGTTTTCTTCTGTTGCGGCGATCCCCTTTGATGAAATACCATTAATGTACTACAATATTAAGGTTTTTTTATATATATATGTGTGCTCTCTTGACGATGAAGATGTGAGGTTCTTTAGAACTCAGTGACCATCGATTGCCATAACTTTTGTCAGAAACCCAGTCATCCCTTAAAATATCGGACTGAGACAGGAAGACCGAACATTTAGGCGGTAGAACCCCATTACTCCCGGAAGTATTAAACAATTACTACTCTAGTACTGGTACCGATGGTCGGGTAGAAAGGTTCCGTTTTGTTTCAAAATCAAATCAAAGGAGCGCAAAGTGATGATTGTTGTTTTTCGAAACAATAGGGTTTTCTACATGTACATTGAAGACTTATGCATTTAGTGATTAGGAACTTTTTAGACAATTTACCATCATCATAAGTTTAGAGGTAAGTTTTGCTTGCATGAAGCTAAAACTATTATTATAGTAGCAGAGAAAATGCGTTTACATTACATTTTTAATGCTGTAGAAATTCAGATTTTTCAATAACGAAATATTCAACTTTATAAATGCTGTCTCTTAAAAATGTAGAAACTTCACAATGCATATTGTAGTTTAGTATGAAAGTTGTTACATGTATATGTTAGTTTAATCTAGTTGATGTAAATTGATCTTTGACTGGCTAAAATGTTTCTATCTTTAAAACGTTACTTATGTCTCATAAGACATTTGACGCATCAAAATCGTATCTATCCGCTAAAATATTTTCAAACTTTGAACAATTTATTACCTTCTTATGTCAAACTTTTCTACATTTCATTTTGTGGCAGAAAATTAAATTATAAAAGAGGGATTAATGGAAAGTACACTTTTATATGAAAACCGTACTGTTTATTATAAACCGTTCATTTCCTTAGCCAAATTATTATCGTTTATATTACTTGAATAAGTTATATTTTGTATTAATTTTTCATTCTAAAAGGACAGATATGAATGTGTGTACATGTATATATTTTTATTTGAATTTTGCTTTGAATTTGATCGTTCAAACTTTCATGGTTTAAGGGTTTTTCGGCTTGTTATTGTATTGCATCAATGCGTTCAATTATCAACAAAGATAAGCAGAAAAGCAATCAGTGTTGCTCTGATTCAGCTGTAAACATTTAATATAAAGATTTAAACCCGAATCTAAAAACAATTTCCATAAGTTGTTCATGTTGTTTAAATTTTCTTCCACTTCGAATTGACAGTGCCTGATAATTTAATTCATCAATATATCGATCAGTGATTTATTTTGAGAGCCATTAACAGAAGTTTTGCCCACATGAAACCTGCATGGTAAAGTTGTTCATAGTCGCGTAAAGGAAACCCAATTGACTGCGCTTTGCGTGCAGCGTGCTTTGTTATTGGTAATACGCAACATACAAATATCATTAAAGTGTCCAGTAGATTTTGCGTGATTAGAACATTATCAATTCCACCCAAAATAATGTTCTTTGCTGTTAATATTGATTGATTCAAGTGGCAAGCCGATTAGCTTTTTATGCTCGGGTCTGCTTAGAAATTTAATTACAAGCTCAAAACAAAACTATAATGACCCTCACATGGCGAGTTAATTTTCCCCCGGATTTTTCCAATGTCGAGTCAATTTAGTTATCAACATTCCTAAATGATGGAAACTCGATTATATTAATGATGTAAAAACAATTATAATGGTTCCAATTTGCGTGTGTTATATGAACGTTTTGCAATAAAATCATTTAACAGTCATATTAAAGTTATTACTAATTATGAAGAAATATAACAGTATAATAATGTTTGTAACAATTAATAATGATTATAAACTTTATATGTGTGTATAAATAGAACTTGACACAAGCATACTATAATATTTCGTTGGATTAACTTTTGGTATCCAGAAGGTATGTGGAATAGACAGAAAGCATTTGCACGTTTTGAATATGTTAAATTGTCATATTTTTGGCGTTTTCGGTCTTTGCTAAATGAAATGTGTGCTAGTACTAGTTCTAAAGGAGGCCTGTCGATCAAACAAATTAACCATCAAATTAACCTAAAAGTTTAAAATGTGATTTGTTTATGTATAAACTATTATATAGTAAAGAAACATCCATATATTTTATCTTTTAATTTGGGTACATTCCTAAAGGTTTATATAGCGCTCTTCTTCTAAAGGAGATCAGTACAGTCTATATGGCCACAACTATCGAGTCCTCTCAATCGCAGTGCAAATCTTCTCAGTGCAAAAATATTAATGTTGCTTTTGATTACCATGGCAATAAAAATTTCAAATTCATAAAAGTGAGAGTCGGATCGACAGATATTTGAGCTCGTCTAATTTTTATAGTCTCGGAGCCAGAGGTTATTCAAATCTAAATACATGTAGTTAAAAGTGTGTTGATAAATTACATGTATAATGATGTCTTCCCACAAATGTTTATTTAAAAATAAAATTTGGTGTCATAACACCAAATTTTATTTTTAAATAAACATTTGTGGGAAGACAATGGCAACCATTCCTCCGTGTAGCCAAGGTTGGTCAATAATAATACATGTAGTAGGTAAGACCTGAATTCAAAAGAAACGAAAGCAGGTAAAAGAAAATAGATAAGTTAATTTAAAATATAAAAAAAAAATAGACGGAATGCTTCCTTTAAAAAATAAATAATGAATTCGCTATTATTTAATTTTTGTAAAAGTTGTTATAGGGACTATTACATGTATGTGACATACACTCTCTTTGTTTTTCTGAGAACTGCATCTTTGCACTAGATTTATCATCGGATATTATTTTATAAATTAGAGTTTATTCAAAAATCATCTTGTCAATACATTTTATTTTAATTATGAAACACATTGTTTTGATTAATCTAATCATTAATGCTCCAAACAATCATATTTATTCTTAATCTTTATCACAACTGATAAATTATTTGACTTATGTAGGGATTTTATAAACGTCCAAATCTTATATAGGTACATGTATACATGTAGTTTAACGATCTCCGATCCTCAGCAAAGTTCGATAACTCTAAATTTTCCGGGTTTCTTTTTTATTCGTACTATAAATCTGACTTTTATACAGACATTTTTAATTTAGTATTCTACTGCTAGTATAACCATCAATTACACAACTACATGCTTGGCGTAGTGGATCCAAGGAGCTCTCCCACTTATATACATCTTGGTATAGAGTTCTTTTTTAAACTCAAATTGTTTCTTTATTTCATTGTATCCATCGTAGGCAAATTAGCAATAACTTTGTAAAATGTATGGATACCCTCTAAAAATTTCATTTTATATATTTTCATCTATAAAGGTTGAAAGAAAAATGTCATTCTTATGATGAAAAAAATACTTTGAGGCTGAGGATCGGAGAACCTTAAATTCATGAAATTCTTCAGCGTTCAGAGATAGAAATCACTATAAATTTACCTTGACCCCTTAAGTCACATTAAGAGTTTAATATTACTGTCATGGTAGATAAGACCAACGAAAATTATTCTAATTTTGCACTTTGAAGTATTTTCAAAATCCTTTGTTAATTTATTCACGGTTCGATGTAACGTTGTATGTAATATTTATGTACGACATTAAAACATTAAAGATGTTCATTAGGTATCAGTATGTCTATGAATTATTACCAGTGCCGTATAGTTTTCAGCAATTAAAGATTATGTTTCGCAGGCTCTGGATAATCATGCTTCCGCCTCTTCAAATCATTTTCTATTCAAATGCATCAGAAACCATTCAGCTGAAAATTTCATCCTGTGATTGTTTATTACGAGCAATTATGATCATGGTAAACAGAATCTGCCATGGTTAATAAGCGTTTCGCATTTAAAACTGCCATTTTTTGACGGTATATGATTACTATAAAAGTACAGTGCACTTCAAAACTGTTAAAATACTTTACATGTAACAACATTGACAATGATACAAGATTGAAAGGTGAATACATTTGCACGATATTTTTACTAAAGGTAAAGCCATTGGTGATCACGACAACATTATATAAACTAGACTATAAAAGCCTTATTATTTTATATTAATATATGTAGCTTGTAACACGAGATTTGATTGGCTAATAAGCCGGGTGTAAATTTCCGAACAACCGACTTGAGCCGGAGGTAAATAACGTGACGTCAAAATGCATTAAATGCGTAAATGGTATATCTTGAAAGTGTAATACACCCTTAATTGGACACGGGAAACATATTTGTTAAGCTCACATAGGACATAGGACATAAATTCGTTATCGCAATCAAGGGTGTATGGGAAGTTTTGCTGTACATAAACATATAAATGGTAATGAAAGAATATTACAGTGACGTTGATCACTTATCTATTATACGAGTGCATGCATACTGATAATGAATTCATATTCATGTAAATGTCGTTTCGTCATATTAAAGTGAAGTTGGCAAGCATAAGATCTTTCAATTTGGATTTTCTAAATCCTCAAGTAAGTAAATTCTCAAGTAAGCAAAAGGAGAATTGTTCATGTATATTTAAAGCTTTTAAAGTTTCAAAAAACGGTTTGATCCTACTAATGCAAACATCGGGGAGAGAGGGGAACTTTCAACATTAGCTTAAGGTAAACATGTTCTTTTCTTAGACATCCTTAGCAAATGAAATAATCCTGATCAGCATCTGTTTCATGATAAAACAATCTTCTTTTTAATTCTAAAGCGCCTCTAATAAACAGGTTTATATCAATGGATCGCCTCTCTATTTCAAGTGGTATTCAAGTTGAACACTTTGATATTTCAATTTGGATGAGATAAACTCACCCTTTTAAAATTTTCCAATTGTACTTTTTTTATCATAAAATGCGTTTAAAATTTTAAATAAAGATAGAAATTGTATAACCCTTTGTAACAATCGTTATCGATCTTACGACATAAAACATTTAGAGTTGACACGCTAAGCAGGAGCAATGTTAGACAATAAATAAAATATATTAAGTTATTGTTTAAAGTTTAAACACACACTTAGTTTTTATAAGATTCGACTCTATAAGAACTTAATGGATGTTTCATTTAAACTTAAACACGTGGGACAAGAACAATTTCATTGCTACATATAGATGCATGTAAAGTTTAACAATTTTAACGAAAACGTTCTCACTCTCGTTGAAACCTGTAATATATGGTAATTTGCCTTAATAACATGGACATAATTTTACCAATCAATTAAGTAAACAAGACCGTATAGACATAAGTCATAAAATCGTTAATGCAAAAAATTGCTGTGGTGACAACATAAAACTCTCCAAAATGACTCCTCTGTTCACTGACGTCAACTATGAGTTGATGGGAGCATTTAGAGTGTTTTCATCTCATGCATTTGCATTGATCATAATATGTCAAGACATTTTTAATTCATGATTTTGAAAAGTTCAGTTAAGCTTTTAATGAAGCTACTTCTGTTCAACGACACAATTAAATTGAAACACACAAGGAAGGACTTTTATTTATAATGACGTTTTGGCCAACGTTTATGTGTTTTCATTTATATTAATTTTTTAATGATTTATGTATTCCAGCAAATCGATTATTTTCTCTGTAGGTTAATATCCTGCCCTGTATAACTTATTAAGGCTTGTAGGTTCAGTCATTTCCTCCGGTACTTCCTGGACTTCAGTGGAAAAAAGAATAGTTAAACGATGTTTATTAGACAGGTCGTGTCGATATAAGTCGAGTCGCATGTTTACCAGTGGTATGACAATACGCAATATGTCTGCGGCACTTCCAATGATTATCAGCAACCCAGTTATCTTGCGTGATCGATTTTTGCCCTGTATTTAATGTTATTAATTCTCCCCTTGTTTACGATTGCTTGATAATCAGCGTAAGGCTTGACAAGATGAAATGTTCCGTGGTAGATTATTAAGAGGAAAAAAAACTATAGATGAAGATCGCTGGAGTTTGATTGGTGGGATGCGACTGCTATTAAAACGATGCTTGGTCTTGTTTGAAATGTATTAGGAGTGATATCACAGTCATTAAATGTAAGGAAAAGACGAGATATAAAAAAAACCCAGTATAAACTTGTCTACGATATTCGTACAAAATTAATCAAATTGTTATTCATCATATCTAGCAACCTTTTCAAATGATGATTTGTTATGGAGTTTAGAAAATAAAACAAATAATGAAAACGACTTAATCCTCAAAATTATCATAATCGCAAATTTCATTCTGATCCATTTATAGAAGTAATAAAACATTCATGCCAATTCTCCTGGCGGTAAACATCTGCAGAGCAATAATCATTTCTGGAAAAAAAATATAGTTTTAGACATGATGGATTTAATGTCTGCAGTTATTCACACAATCAAATCAATTTTTTGTATTGTTATCGTGTAAACATGTGACGGGTTTGATCAACAGAAAAAAACATGCTTTTTCCATTTGCTTACATGTACATGATAGTCCGACGACGTCGTTTTTTTTAATAAGTTGTTCGTTGACATGCAGGGAGAATGTTATTCATAGTATAGCAACATGATTTTATAACGTCTGATTATTAATATATGCTTATTTTGAAAACTGGGGGAAATATATTTTGTGGTATTCTGGAACACATGAACAGTTTTTATATGAAATCTCATTTGGGAATAGTTTCATTAAATTAGAATTCGTAACTCATAATCAATGGGGCATTGGTTTTATTTCTACTACTGCGAGTTTCAATTAAAAGCTTACTTAACACACTACCCCTAGTTTATTAAAATGAATGATTGATGTCCACAAAACAAACGAACACCTTTTAATTAATAAAAAAATATCCTGAACTATTTGCATACATGCATCGCTGAGAAAGGCAAACAATTAATTGCTTTGAAAGAGACGCCGATGACAAGTATACATAAAAGAAAGATGGGTTTTTTTGGCGAGTGAAATGCATATATAAGGACGGACAAAAAAACTTTAAAATCAAAAATATATTTTTTCTTTCAAAACTATTTTTTCTCTGATATAGATTAAATATTATATCGATTTTAGCGCTCAGATAAGTTCAGTAAATGAAATAGATTGATACGAACTTATGTACACGTACCAAAATGTTCAAATAAAGTAATTTTTTTAGAGCTTTATTGCCTCTTCTTCTATAGAATGGATATATTCTCCACAGTTTTGTCATGTAGTAGTTAAAGTTTAATGTAAATCGAATATATTAAAGTAAACAAAAGCATTGAAAGATGATTAAACCACCATACATCATTTTGTAACGCAACATTTAAACATTTCTAAAATTATATAAGTCTGTACACTCGTATACATGTACAGAGCATCATGCACATGTACAATGTATATGCGGTAATTAGATGTGTTATTGATTAAATCACTAGCTGTAAGCATCAAATGCCTATTCGGCATTAAAATTGCGCTTTTTATAGTTTAGGGTTCAATACTATCAAAATTGTCGATTTTTTTTCTATTTCTGTGTGTTTGTTCAAATTTTCAGACAGCTATGGTTGGACATTGTGCTTTAAATTTAAGTGACTTTATTATAATACGCGTATATTAAAGCAGTAAATTTTGATAAAGACATAACAAATTTGAAATTGTATTCCGATTGGTATTTGAGCTATATTATTGACGTTTGTTCTTTTTATTGTTCCACTTTGATTGTTCACTAAGTATTCTAACAGTTATTGTGGATTAAAGAAAAGAAGCAATTCTCCCAGTCTGTCTACCAATATATGGTAACGAATTTGCTCTACAAAATTGTGACTGCTGATTGTCAATTAGATCATATGATTCCAACTTCTGTTTCTAATAAGTGCTGAGAATGTATATAAATGAGAACATATCGTATGTCAAAAGCCTACAAATTGCATTCCTGTTGTATATAGAAGCTTGCAAATTTAGCTTAATCATGGAGGGAATTCTCCAATTAATGGAAGCCCTTCATGCTCCCTACAAAACCCGGAAAAAGGAAGTTGATAACTGAAATCCTAATATTGATTCCGTGATAATGATTGCTGAAAGATAACGTATCGAAATCAAATCAAATGTTTGTATTTCAGCAAAACGAATGAAAAAGGACTAGAGACAAATTCCAGATGTATGGTTAAACCATTATCAGATTATTTGGGATTTTTTACAGAACAAGAAAAAGTCTTTTTAAAACGTTTTGTAGAGAAAAATCGGAAATTGATCAAACTAGTTCCAAAAGAATTTAATCTAGCAGAATTATCGTTTTACGTCGTTCAAAGGGAACTTGATCCAATAGCAATCGTTTATTACGGATCCGGGTTTGTAGTAACTGTTCTTTTCGTACATACGTTTATATTTCAATTAGTTAAACTCACAGTCTCTGCTACAACGCTGCTCAATTCGACCTTGTCCAAGACAGGGAAAAAAATTAAATTCTCCACAGCAGGTAGCGGCTCTTAATATGACTCCAGAGGTATATTTACATTTTTGAATCGTTAACAATGTCGGTGTACTGGTATTAGTTTTTACCCCTTGTAATTACATGTGAGTTCTTGGATTATTACATTAAGCATCCGTCTTATACAAGCCATCTTACTCTAATTGTGTCAACCGTTTGCTGATCTGATACACGGTGCTAAAGTATGTCAAACGAGTATACCCTTAGGAATAACAGTCCGCGTCGCTTTTAGTGTAGGGAATGTCGTCCAGGGAAATAACAAATGTGACAAAGAAAATGAAAACTCTTTAAGAACTAAGTGAAAATGAATTTCTTCTAACTGGAACAGGGCTTTCTCGACTTTTCACCTACTGCGTTGATCCGGTGGGTCATTGTTCGAAAACGTGGAATTAGTTCCTCAAAAATGCAGTTTAAAATGGTCTACAGAAGTGGGAAGAGGTGCGTGCAATGGTGGTGAGTTTTTCTATATATACGTAGTTTGTTATTACACAGATAACTATAACTTCGAAAACAATTTTCAGCCCCAAAACAATGGAATTCTTTAAGGTGATGTTGTCAAGAATACGTGTATCTAACTAAATGGTTTTTTTTGTGCAATGGCGGTCTACGATTATCAAATGCACGTATAATTTATTTTAAAGAAAATATTAAAACTGTATACTCTTCCCAAAAGGTTTCATACATTGGATGAAAGGAATAGTTGATGCAGAGATACTGATATTGCATACGACTTAAGTCTTCAATTTCAAAATGCGGAGGGATCTTTTGAGTTCAAGCACCGCCTTTTTATTTAGAAATATGATGCATGTATTACATGCATATTGGTATTATAATGGATAAATTGTTATTAGGATTATGGAGTATAGAACTAAACATATGTTCAGGTAGATTGGCATATAAATTCCGAGCATTTTTTTTATCTTCAGATATTTAATCAGTCTATATTTCATTATCATATCATTACCCTATCTGCAGACTACACTGTATGTTAAAAGAAATCGATGGAACGAGCAAATAAAGAAAATTACAATGGTAATATTATATGGTCTTGTAAAATGCTCTTTAATTTTGCATAACGTCATCCTACGTGTCTGCAAATTTAAGTCGCGGTGAAATTTTGTTAGCAGTGACTACTTCCATGGGGAATCGCAAAAACCCAGTTTTCTGATTAACCTTCTGGATACAATGAATGTTAACAAAGGGTGAAGGATGAAATATTTGTGAGGGGAAGCCCAGTCAACCACCGCTGAAAACAAGCGATGTTTTATTGCCGTGAGATAAAAACAACAAATAAATCATTTATTTGTAGATAAAACATGCAGAAGATCGGCAGCGCTTGTGTGTTTTTTATAAGATGAGGTTAAGGAGGTAATTATTAATGTACTGCTGTAAAAGAAAAATATTTTATTTGGAAAACAGTGGGAGTTGCGTCGCTTCTATTCACATTGACAAGTGCCCAGGTTGCTCCACTGCCAAGTTTTTTCTCAGCGCATGTTGGTTTGGTGCATATACATGCATATAGTGGAAATAAGAAAGTTATTGTCTGTGAAATTGCTCATCGCTCATCGTGATAAATTGTGCGGGTTATGAGACTGGCACATACCAAATCTGGAAATGATTGGCCTTTGACCCAATCTAGGATTTTTTTTGTTAAAGAAAATATCAATTTACGTGTACAAATGTAATTAACGTATACACTGGAAAAAAGCAAAATGTCACATTCGTAACAGCTAAACTGCGATTGAATTTCACATAAAATAAACATGAACAAAGTAATAATCGACGTAAAAGAAAATCGAAATTGTATCACAGAAGACGTTAAGATGAAGCGGTTTTCGTTTTAAACGCAATTTGAGACATGCTGAGTTAGATACATTGTAACAGGGTGCAGACTCTGTGGTCCAAACTTAACAAGGCCATGTATTGCTACATGTATTCTATTTTTGCGGGGGTGTCTCTCCAATCCATGACTTCCTAACGACAACAAATAGTACTTTTAGCTGCAGAAAACTATCAGCTATATATACATGTAATTAATGTCTTGAAAATAATTAAAATAGCATTTGATGCTTGTCTGACTTATAAAATTTACCCTTAGATAAATGTGACATAAGCTCTATCTAGTAATGGCATTTAATCTTGCCTCCTACAAGTATGAATATCTATAAAGCAGATTTTAGAAACATAAAAAGTAACTTAACAAGGACAGTTTGTTTATTCAAAACAGCCATTCTAGACAGCCGTTAAACTATGCAAAAAAGTGTCAACAGTATTAACCTTTTAGCACTTGAAATAAAGCGCGACCATATATCATCGGGGGACAACATGACGGAGATTGATTTTTAGTCCCGCGGAAGATAATTTGAAATAACATTATGATGGGAAAGCACACTCTCGATACATTTGCTAGTCTTGTACAGGAACAAAAATTAAAGATGAAAATTATTAGGCTTTACATGCTGTATCCCTCTGTAGTTCTGTTTGAAGGAAAAGATGCGGACAGATTCTAATTTTCGTGTTGGAATATTTTAGTGAGATATTTCTCTCTCTCTCTCTCTCTCTCTCTCTCTCTCTCTCTCTCTCTCTCTCTCTCTCTCTCTCATCGCGATTTTGTTAATAGAAACTCAACAAGCTTCCTAAAATGATAAGTGATATCGATTCATAATTCATATAAGAGCGAATTTATTTTCAAAATGTAAACCACTAGGTTTTCACACGGGTTGTTTACCTTCTGATTAAAATCTACACGTATTCAGTGTCTCAGCTACAATGTCCTAGAAAGACGTGCTTTGTTAAACCATGCCAATCTGTTTTGTTCCGTTCAATGTGCTACTAAATGCTTCCGAAGGTTCCTGGCCATCGTTCATGAACTTTGCCAGGATAACTTTAACGCAATGAAGATTGCTTACCGAGTTGATAGACCTATGCTCCAGATGGTCTTTTATTAAGCCTTTGTATGCTGATGTGTCCCCTTATAATGAATTTTGAGATGCAGTCATCAAGAAATGGGTATTGGTTATCTATTTTCTAAATCTCTCTAAATTCCCGCAACCCACCCAAATTTGGACCAAATTAAATTCGCCAATGTCCGATAAATTATACCCAAACCAGGGGGTAAAACGTTTCTGACCCGTCTGTCAAACCATCTATATCTTATCTTCTCAAAACACTGAGCTATAAAGTATCATGAATAGAAACATTGTGTTCGAAGATAATTCCGATTCAATTATTTGTGGTGAATTAGTTATACTCTTTTGAACTATGAACTATGAAGTTTGGCAAATATTGAATTGACCATATAGTATAACTGAAAAAAATCCTTTATTATGACTATAAAACGGTGTTCTTTATGGACACATAAAAGCAGAGGCAATTCCCATTCGATTTATTGTGGGAATATACATATATTGAATATACAATTGATTGAACTGAAACAAACAATTGATAAAAAGATAAAAAATGGTAAGAATGTAATGATTAATATTGACAGGAAATTATTATTTAATTTTTTTTTCTAGAAATAAAATTCTCCATTAGAAAATAAAAATTGGTTAATATGAAGCTGCATGCACTTTGAGCCTAAACCGGACATGAATCGTTCATGTGAATATAATTTCAAGCCGTTTTAACAAGAGCTTGGACTTTTGGTGGGATGTAACTGTCTAGTTTTCTCATCAAAACAAGCTTTCAAATAATTGACCTTCTTTCTGAATCTTATTATTTGCTTGGAAAAGCCCATCAATATTCATAGACTGTCAAAATCGGAATGTTTTTTCTCCCAATAACTACTCTCTGGTTTGAAATTGAGGCCGTTTCAACTGAAATATACAGCCTTGGATGAAGAAGGACAAGTGTCATTGCGTCCAGTGTATTTCTATCTATTAGCCAATGACTGGTCAGTTAACCATGATTGGACCCCGCCTTCATTAAATTGGAGTCTGTCACGTACTGCCTGAAGTCCAAGCTCTTGTTAAAACAGATCTAATATTCACAGGAAATTGTTGTTCAATTATTTTTTTGTAAGAGTTATGCCCCTTTTGAACTTAGAAGTTTCGTTTATAATAAATACTACTGAAAGGGTTTTTGCAGCCAAGTTTTTCTATATTTATGAGGGTTGTTCAAAACTGCATAGTCAAGTGGCGTGATTTAGCGGATAGAAGACACAGAAAGATGAACTTGCAAGGTCAAATGTAAAGGTCATTGCAGAACTATATGAACAATCCTTGTCCAGAGAATATATTCACTCCCTTTGCTCCAATCTTACTCATACTTCACCCACATGGTGCCTTTGATCAAAGGGTATGTAGTTACCTTGAATAATGTTTGTAGGTCAAGGTTATATCGGTTCACAAAAAATCCTTTTTTTAAGAACATATATTTATACTCTCCCCTTATCCCTATTTGGATAATACTTTACGTAAACAGAGCTTTTTGGTTAATGGCGTGCAGTGACTTTGAACGAAGTCAATGTGAAGGTCATATCGGGTCTCTTTATAATCAGTTTAGACCGTATATTATTTCCCATTTGCTTAATCTTGCTCAGATTGAACAAAAATGCCTGTATGTATTAGGTATAAAGATTGAAGTTATAGGTCAAGGTCAAAGCGAAATTCTTTGAAATTTTTTCATCCCAAGCGGAGCCCTTTGAGATACACACCATTTCAATGTCGTCTAGTTCATATATGCTTCAAATAATATCATTTTGTTAATTCAAGTAAGCTTTTTATTTTAAAGGTTTTACTTGTATAAGGACATAACGATTAGATGTGCAAATATGCAAGATATTTTTTAAGTAGTTATCCTCCTTTTATTCATTTTATTGTTGAATTTACTGTGCAGTATGCCAGAGTTACTAAGCAATGGGGAAGTATTTGCTATTTAAGCTTGCTCAGTTTTTTCTTCCATCGATTAAAAGATGAAACAAAACCAAGTCAGTTTAATTTTACTGCGTTAAAGTAAAACCATTTTCTTCTCATTGTTTTTTTTTAAATAATATGCAGCTTCTTTAGAAAAAAAAACTGCATACCAAGTTAAACTATAACATTGTTACAATTAATTGAAAAGTAATGTTATTTTAATTAAATTCAATTTTGAACTTTTTTCAACGACTCTTTTTTAACGTGTTTGTCCTTTACTGGTACCAAATAAAGGTTTATGGACGTGAAGCATGTATCTACTAGTAACGTAGATTCAACGTTTTACCCAATTCCACCACTTTAACAAAGTTGTAATTAGTCCCCTACCGAAACCAGGTGACGATAGACCATAAAGTCTTTAATGATGTCTTTCTGTTTTTCTTTTGGTCATTTTGTTCCAACTTTGTTTCAATACTTTTTTTCGTTATGGTCAGAGGAGAGTCCAAATGTTGTCCGGACGGTAACGTAAATACCCTTTGACATTAAGACTTCAAACTTGAAACATAAATAGATGATGTTTAGAAGGAGTGCTCGCCACCAACATTTTTTACCTAGACCTATCTTGTATCTCAATGTCAATCTCAATTATTTTTTTAACAATATTGTCTGGATCATAATATGAGATTCATTAAACATACAGACTTTTAACTTGTATCACAGATACAAGTAGATGGTATATAACCTAGCTTAACCCTTCCAAATCTGTTGACCTCAACCTAATATTTTTATGGTCAAATGAGAAAAAAAAATTAAGTCATTTTCTGAATACACTTTAACAGAAGGACTTGACCTTGTAATAAAAAACAATGGTTAATACACTTAGATGTATTGTTGTTCAACTTTTGACTTTGACTCTTTTTTTGACACGAGGTCAAATTAGGAAAAATTAAAAATTTGGCCAGACGTAACTGAAAGACTTCAAACCTAGAAAATAGATGATATAGAGAAAAAGTGGCCCATGTCCAGCTTTTTTACCTGTCCTATTTTTTATCTCAAGGTCAATCATCTAATGAAAAAATCTTGTCTAGGTCATAACATTAGATTCCTTTATCAAACAGCTTTTAAAATTACACCATTGATAGATGATATCATGATACTTAGCTAAATTCTATCAAAATAGTTCATCTTTACCTATTTTGTATTTCAATGTCAAGAGTTTTCTGAACAAAATATATAAGCCATAGCATTTGATTTCTTTATCATACAGCTTTTAACTTTAACCATAGATAGATGGTAAATAACCTAGATGATTCCTGCCAAGTATTGACTTTGACCTAATATTTTTATTTCAAGGTCAAATAAGAAAAAACCATTCAGTCATCTCCTGGAAATGCTTTAACAGAAAGACTTCAAACTTGAAACAAAATAAACAATAATAATATATCGAGATGTACTGTTGTTTATTTTTGACCTTGTCCCTTTTCGTATCGCAAAGTCAAATTAAGAAAAACTCAAAAATGTTGTCCAGAAGATAACTTCAAAACTCTTTGACTGAAAGACTTCCAACTTTACACATAGATATACAATATCAAGAAGATTGAAGTCTAGCAAAATATTTGTCCCTGACTTATTTTGAATCTCAAGATTTAAGATTTTTTCAGCATAAAAATACAATTGGTTTTCCAAGGCATCTTTTATCACATAAATACAGTTGTTGTCTCATTAAAATAACGCAAAAGAAGAGGAATATTGGTAAAAAAAAAAAACAAAAACAAAAAAAAAACAACAATAAAAACCAAGTTTGAACCATCTTTTTGTTGAGGTGATAAATTGAAAAGTTTCAGTAAATATGGCAAATGTCTTTCAAACATAATTGAGCTCAATTCTTGGAAAACACATTGCATTAATTTGATTGTCTTTATGTACAGGTATTTAATCGTCGTCTAGAAGTGTAAAGATTGCAAATAGGGAACAACATACAGTTATGTCAATTAAAACTATTTGGAAAAGTAGAAAACCCAAATACATGTATAGCTTTAATTTGAGTAATAAAAATTAAAACATGTACATGTAAAGAAAACAATATTAAACTGGAAACACGGTAAAATTAAACATAACAAATTAGTCTCTATCAAGCTTGAAGGTAGTGATCACATTCATGTACTTTTTAGCAATACAATGTAGCTTGACAAATGTAAACACTGACAAAATATTGTTCATTAACGAAGATCAATACACAAAGCACTATGCTTTATGAGTGTATTCGGGAAATTAGCTTTACAAAGTTACAGGTAAACAATACTTCACATGTTATCATCATATCACATGTTCGTGTAAATGTGTTATTATAGCAAAACTGTCCTGTAGATCATTGGTATTCCAACAAATCATTATCCGCCGAATTGTCTAGACATGTATATACAACAAATAATCTCGTAAAACTGATTTTCTGAGAAGATGCCTACCTAATAGAGATTCAACAAATTTAAACAAAATATATTTACGTCTAATAAGTGACACTGAACTGACCAAACATCTGCGATAGGATGGATATTCAAGGATTCTCAGCAAATTCTAATTAGCTTGCTTGGACGTTAAGGTAAATATTTGTTTTAATAATTTGTTTAAATAATGCAGTGTTATTGCTCAAAAAATGCCAAAAAAAAAACCAAAAACCGTTTTTTGGTCATTGATGTCAACATTTGTACATGAGCTCTTCTGTTGTGTGGTGCCAAGTTTTTTTTTCTGAAAGAAAGAAAGAAAGAAAAATAGTTCTGTTAACTAGTTCACTTTGTTTCATTGTATATAAGCTTTTTTATTTTAAAAAAAATGTAGATAATCAAACTGTTTTTTGAAGAAAAACCCCAACTTTATCCGGTAAAACGTGTTAAATGTCTTATTTTAAAAAAAAAAAAAAGCAGCATGAAGTGGACTTTTGCACAGAAAGCTTTACGATTGTCGTATTCAAATGAATGTCAAACAGTTATATCCAGGAAATCTATATCAGAGGACACACATGTAGGTAGTAATCATTTAAATTGTTATGAAAATAGCACAGCTGTAACTTGATACTTTTGGATAATATTATGGTAATATCTTTTAAAAGAAATGAGGAAGAGGTCAATATTGAAATAAGCATTCAAATACTTGCATGATATTATGGTTACCTAAATACTTAGTATATATAAATGAAAACATATTGTACCATGCTGTAAGTAAAGTGCAGAGAAACATCAATGTTGGAATGTTTACAAATAATTTGGTTTCATAATATAGAATTGACGACCCGAAACTGTTCAAAGCAGCATAAGATTTGTAAATACGTTGGCGCTTGGAGTATGTAGGAAGTTGGCGCTCGTTTCTTTTTTATTGTGCATCGAATTTACGTGCTAGATATGCAGCAAAATGATTGTAAATCTGGATCGTCCTCCGTAATAGACTTTTATACCGGCTTTATGGCTATTGCTATCATTTGGTAAAACTGGGACCTTGACAGTTACGACTTTGATCACGTTTATAAGGCTGCGTAGACGGAAACGTCGTCCAACATGCAATTGTATGTATTAGTATGTCAAAATCAAGGGGACGCTATTTATACTCATGATATATAAGAAATTAATGGAAAATGTAATTCTACCCAAGGTAAATTAGAATGACGGAGGGGAAATAGATAAAGGTTTCATTAAGCCGATTCAATTAATTATTTAATATACTCATTATGCATAATTAACAATACGCTTGCATGTATTAATATGATGTAACAGTTGCTCATTTTAATGGCGTTTATAGTAAAACATTTTAATACTTTAAAATCTGTGAAAATGGATCTTTGAAACTTGTGTCATTCAACTGCAATTCTCTTAGAACTCGACAAATATAAATGACGTTGTTGTTCATATCGAAT
Source organism: Magallana ariakensis (assembly GCA_020458035.1). Lineage (NCBI taxonomy): Eukaryota > Metazoa > Mollusca > Bivalvia > Ostreida > Ostreidae > Magallana > Magallana ariakensis. The sequence goes on along the minus strand of CM035814.1, from coordinate 20,025,479 downwards.
ATCCAATGCTTTTTTATGCACGTATTATTACGTATATATGCTTTGAATTTAACGTGGGAAAAAAAGAAGCTTAAGTTTCATTTCAACTTTATTTGGTTAAAACTGCTTTTGATTTTCAAAAATGGGCATTTCAAAAGGGACATTTAAAAAGGAGCGGAAAGATACCATGCCCCCCATTTATAACGATAACAAGTTTCTCATAAGCCCAGTTTGAAGTAAATGATTGCATATAAATAGAAAAGACATTCTTTGTCTAAATGGGAGATGCAAAAAACAAGCCAGTCTGAGATGACCTCTTTTGATAAAAAACACATATATCCTCTTATTTGCCAAAAATTGCACGATTTATCTTTACAGAGAAAGAGCAAGCTTCCTTTTAAAATAATAAGACTCGACAACGAAAGACTCAAGACGCGATAACTAACCACAGAGAAACCATCTGACGCGAAGATGAAAATATTCCTTATTCAGTTCCTTTGAATTACTTTCATTCGTCATCAGTAATTCATTGATTTGTGAGATAAAGGGAGTCAAAGGCGCGCAGACGCATCCATCACTGGAATGCTTTTAGTGTAAAAAGTATTTTATTGTCCCTGATTAATTCTGGGCATAGTAATCACTACACTAACTATACAATTGTAAGTCTCGTTATGAAGGTATCCCCGTTATCATTAAGCATGCTCTCAACGCATAAGCGTATGTCCTCAATTTCGGGCACTTTCAACTTCCATAAAGGATTAAACAAATTCAGATGTACAGTGGTTAAACAAAATATGTTTCAGACGGTGAACGAGGGAAAAACTCACTCTATTGAATTATTATGTTTAATGGCGATAACAGACATGCTGCTTGTTGTGCAAAAGACCGAGGTATACAACCACAGGGCCATGCAGGTTTTTATCCCCGAAAAAAAGTCGACCCGACCCATTTATTATTTGATACATGAATAAATCCAAGCTGAGATATTTTCTAAACTCAGTTTTGCGACTTCATACACGGAACTTTGTTCAACGATTCGCCACTTTCGTGTACATTTACTAAGCACCATGCTCCATCTGTGATGAATTTTCAAACAAAGTCAAAATGCTGTTAATTTTACTTTTATCTTACAAATGAGGTTTTAAAAAAGTCCGTTTATAATGTGACAAATTAAAAATTATAATTTAGTATAATCATGTTTATCAGATGGTTCTTAAGAAGTCTTATGTTTTTATTAGAGGGTTACTGTGTCCTAAAAAAACTGCATTGACTCCCCGGAGTTCGATTCGCAATTTATAAAAAAAAAAAAGGTAAACGTACATGTATGTCACATATATGTCTAAAATGTGGAATCAGTCAATCATTGAAATATTCTTTATTGTTATATAGTATTTTCTCACTATATAACTCTATATAGACGAATTTTCAATAATTATAATTGTAATATTAGCTCGTCCGAAAAATATTGACCGGTCAAATAACTCTTCGCAACTTCAAAACAAGGTGACGTCATAATATACATTTGTTGACTAGGGTCTCGGGCAACAGTTGATCCGTCGGACCGGCTCGCAAACTGTTGCCCAAGGCCGAAGCCGAGACACAGTCAACAACTGTTTTGTTATACCTCTACTAATTTAATAATTCGTTTTCGAGGAATATGACGTCACCGGTCAAAAGTCTTTTTTAACAGTACCAATCCAACAGTCAAAATGCTCGACTTTTTCTTGTATAGAGTTATATAGTAACTGTTTAACAGGGGTATAACAATAGGCAATCAGTCAGGGCAAGTAAACAACGGAAGCGCAATACGACGGTTTGCTTTCATAACGGATATAAGGTATTGCGAATTACTGTATAGTATAGCGAACTACGTAGATTATACGTAGATTTTAGCCCCATCCGCTTCGCGTCGGGCAATATTTCGTCCCTCGGTGAATCAATGTTGCCCTCAACCGCAGTCAATATTTGTATAATATTTGTATGTTAAATTAACATTGAAATGTTTTAATAAAGTGGAGAAGAAACATTTTGACAAACTGCTGAAAGTGTACGTCAATCATTAATAAAAAGAAGATTTAATATTACTTTTGCAATGTTTGTGCCTCTTTTTATCTTAAATTTGCAACAAAGCAATATGAAAACAAGCAATCGCATATAACTAGACGATATCCCGCGCGAGCGCAGAAAATAACACTTCACACATTAATGGGTTTTGTATTTTTTGTATACACTGTTTACGAATTTTTTTTCTGAATTATTTTCTTAAACATTTTTTTAAAATTTCATTTTTGCATTATTTATTATCTATGAAAAGTATACCCTTAATCCCATATTCATGCTCAGGGATTCGTCAAATTTTCACTGATTTTAACACAGTCTAAAATATGTTATCTATATTTCAGATTTCAGATTTTTTTGGGGGGGGGGTTTAAATGGGGAACGGGGATATGCACATCATTTATCCATATACATTTAGTTCAACACAATATGTTCATGCTTCACAAATAAATATATAAGACTACTAAAATGTATGTAATCTAAAATGCGAGAGCATATTTATTTGTAATTTAACACCATAGTTGCCGATCCAAGGTATCTGCCCGATGCATGATCTTTCCGCAGTGACGTTAATTAGTCAACCCGCGTCCTTGGTTACCCCGTTCTGGAAAGTTCTTCCATCAAAACTAAAATCGCGCATTTAAGGAACGAATTGGTTCAATCTAATGTTTCAAAATTTGTCAAATCTTAACTTCGATGCATACTTTAGATAAATTCCCGTTAAATATATTCACTCTTTACGTAATAAGTCAATATTATTTCATTGCAATTATATATTTTGATACAAACTCCCACTGACTTGGATCCGCCAAGCGCGGTTACCACCTTACTCTCATTTATGTTCCTTAGCTTTTATGTCCTAGCCAAGGAGACTGAGCTTGTTTTTTGATTAAGCAGGCATAAAGCAAAACACATGTGTAAGAATGAAAATTGTTATTTATTTAGTAAATGACGAAAAGATATATACAAAATAGGGGGCATTCAAAAACATGTTACATAGTAATAAAACATGTGGTGCTGAATGCAACCATGACCCCCTATTATACATACATATGGAAAATAAATATCTACACAAAACACAAGATAGGGGGCCGAAGGACTAGAAATATTATGTAACACATGTACAAAAAATACCTTACTCTCATTTTTGCTATTTCGGGCTAGTTTATCGAAAATGAAAGTAGGTTTGTGATTTATTTCACATTGATTACTTATCGTATAATTAAATTATAGTTTACGGACATTATCTCACACGTGTTGAAATATCAAAGGTATTAGCAGTTACTCTGGTGCAGACATTTCATAGTTTATTGGCAAAAAGTCTTAATTTATAAGTATAGATACTAAATCTTCGATAAACATTAGACTATAAAATCATGCAACAATGAGTGTTAATATTAATTATTAACCATACTCCCAAGTTCAAAGACCCGACCTTGCAACTACACAGCATAAGACATTGAACCTAATTTATTTATTCCATTATAATTACGCATCCAGCAAAAGCAGTCAGTTAATATAAATTGCGAATTTATCAGTCTGAATGCATTGATATTATTCCAGACTAAAACTCTCATGAACAAGACACTGAATGCGTTTGTAGAGATTATTCATCGCTATACATGTACATGTATGCTCTTAGTATTATATATCGTCAATATAAAGATTTGTTTATGCAAGCAATTGCATAGGATTGCTGGATTATATTCATGTTACGAACAATGTTGCGTTTATCTTAATTTTGAACATGAACGACATAGTTAAGGTTTTCCAGTAGTTTTTTTTTCGATTGCAAGAGAAAACAGTCCATCTATCTGTGGGTTCCTTTTGAATTGGAAACAACTTAATTCAATGGTTTTTGTCAAATTTTGAACTTTTTACGACTTTGGTAAAAGTTTTGCAGGTAGGTTATTTTTATCGATTTCGTTAGAAAAATGTATCTTCTCTCTTCGGTTCCTTTTTGTATTGGAAACAACTGAATTCAATGGGTATTATCAAATTAATTTAATTCTTACAAAAATATATAGTTGATTATAGTGAAAGAAAAAAATCTTGATTGATAATTTCTGACCTATCCCTTGAATTGACACTTCTGACTGACAGTTTTAAGGGAGACGAGCGTTTATTTTGTTCCGAAACCAGCGAGGGAAGGGTAAAGTAAAGCATGGTTTATAGATACGCAGAGTGATCGAAGTTGACAAAAGGCGATAAAGGCCTACCGTTACAGCGCGTAGTAGTGCATCATAATCCTTAACGCCGCTCTTTAGGAAGTGAGATACGTTTAGTCCAAAGATCACGCCATTGAAATAAAAAGCGTGCTCTCTTGAGACTTGTTTTACGCCAAAAAAGTGATGTAATTTCAACTTGCTGAATATTCAATTTGGAATCGATGAATAATTTAGGGCTTTATTTTCCATTATATGACTTGTTGGTGTAGATGCTATGCTCAAGTAGTCGCTATACGAGACGGGAATATTATTAATTGTATGTTCTGAATTGACCAGTGCGGAATAGTGTTCAAAACACTGACAGGAAAATGTTTAAAGCTGCGGACTCTCCGTATTGTGCATACAGGTAGGACATTTTTGATAATTATATAAAAAGTGTTAATTACACAGGCTATTTTTCCCTCCACTGTTTTAGTTTGCTAAAGATGTTGTTATCTGGAGAATATATTGAACCTTGTTTTCAAAATGATTTATTAATTCAATGCTACCGTGAATATAAATTATAAGTTGTGTAGGTTTTCAATGTCATACTGGTATTTTAGCTCAAAAATTGTCCCTTGTTTTCTTTAAATTTAGATTTTCTTGTAACCTTCATGTCATTTTGTTAGGCTTAGAATTAAAAAAAACCTGATTCAGCATTTAATCTTTATTTTTTTTTATCATTTGAAATCTACGTCTATTGAGAATTTCAAGAAATAGGCTTTTCTTAAGATACAATGAACATCCGAGGCGTCTCAATAGCCGGCTCTGAATCAATAAGCTATTAGCGGGGTGTCACCAATTCTATGTCGGAAATACGACGGTCAATCTTGGCAGACCGAATTGTCTATTCCACTATCAGAAAGAATCCAAATTATGCAAATATTTATCATTAAGTAAGTTTAAGATAACACAAAAATGGTGTTTTCGTAAAAAACAGACTGCAATTATCTTATGATAATTCTTAAAGTCTAACCCCCGCGCTCCACCTCCTTCAGTAAAAAAATGAAAAAAGCATCCCTATACTTTACAATCTACAAAACCTGATACCTCCACAATTTTGGTCTGTTTAATCTCGACCGAAAGTTAATAAGTTTGACCTTTGCACAATTAAAATAATTCTAAGTTTTAACTATTTAAACAAAAATGTGAATTGTTTATGAAAAAAAATTCGAATAAGCATTGCGTTCAACTTTAGCCACTTCTGTCCTAAACCAGGAGCATAAAATGGTGATGAGTTGCAGTTACGGATGATTTCATACTATGAGAGATGCAGATATTTTTCACATACATAATTTAAGATGGGAATCGCAAATAGCAATTCATTGATGCATGCAGGTATTAAGCTGGGAGAGATAAGGAAAGAGTAATAATTTCCAAAGGTTGACGCCAAAACTCACGCAAAAATTTATTTCCGAAATGTTTTAAGTAAAAATAAAATGTATAGAGGCTAAAGAGAACAATAAACAAGTATTTAATTAGTGAGTTAAATGTTGAATTTAGAGAAATTTTATAGCGTTTAAGAATAGCAGACTTTTTCGTCATGAAAACACTGAATATTCAAAGTTGCTGATCGTTGGAAGACTCTTAGTTAAACGCAATTGAGAATAGAGTACTATGGTTTGTTTTCAGATAATTTATAAAGTGGTATAAAGTTTCAAATATATCCAACCATTCGAACTTTGCATTGTTAGTTTTACGCAAAGTGTCTGATAATTACGGGTATTTTGTTTAATATACTGTTGGTTTATTTCGATATATATGACAGTAATTGATCAACTTGAAATGAAATTCTGCACATACAGCGTACAACAGTTACGTGTGTATCTCGTGCGTATCGTTCTGGTTTTACCGCACATACCGTTCAGATCATGGATTGGGGTGAAAGCAACAACAACAACAAATGTTAAATAAATAAATTCATAAAAATTTGTTGAAAATAATTTTCTGCAATGATCGCTTTAAATCTTTCACCAAATCACAACCACAATACCGGAATCTTTTCTAACATAAGTTTCTTTAAGTAAACAGAAAAAAAGTAAAGTTGGTTTACACAAAAATTTAATGTACGTTTGCAATGGAATAGTACTAAACGAATCTGTATAGGACTTCCGATTGTATCTGCTGAAATCACCAAGAGTTTAGTATACTAGGCTTCGTTTACTTTTGAAAACAAAAGTAAAATAGGGTGTTCATTAATTTTTTATCAAATACATGTAACATTTTAAATTTCCCTTATTGGCAGGTATTATTTATTTAGATATTTATTAATGGACTGATTGACAGTCAGCAGTTTCAAATATCCTGTCTGTAGTTCAAAATAGTTTTTCATATTTTCTAACAAATACAAAAAAAAAATAATATAATTAGATCATATAATTACGGTTATTTTCATATTTTCAAAGAGAAACTTATAAATATATCAATATTAAATATCGGACTATCGAACCACTTTAAAGCGTCTCATAATTTTCTTGACATAACTGTAGTGTTATAGATAGCTAAATAGCATGCTGGGCATCGCTGTTACAATACAATGACCTTTATTGAAAGACACGTCTTAGTTCTTGGATCTTTCGTTAATTCATCGATCTTACGCACGCGAAACCAGGACAAAGGCGAGCAAGAATCGAACACCCTCCGGGTATCCCCCGTGCTGGGAAAACGTCTCTAGTGAGGTGTCTTATTCAATGCAGGATTACGTGTCAAAGTGCATTGAGAGAAAAAAAAGATGACCCAAATGTGCATGTTGTCACCTTCATGTAACGTTATAGGTCAATTAACTAGCTTTGAGCGTGAACGTTGGCAGATTGTATACAGTACATCATCGCAGCAATTAATGAGAAAATGTCCCGCATATGAAGGGATTAATTGAGAGTTCTCTATGAGATTATCTTCAGTGACGCTCTTCAAAGGCACTGGGTATGGTGATCATATATATTAGGTAGTGAGCCGCAGGAATAGATCAATACACACAAATGTAAACATTATGTAGGATGCATGTCATATAAAAGACAGTGCGAATCGGTCACTCTTAGCTTGATTATTAATTGGAAATGTGTATGCAATAATAATGAAACAGTACCTATACTATACTTGCACTTTCCAGTGAAAACTCTTAAGATATTTTCAAATTGTTACTCTTTCATCGAAACTATATTCTGGATAAGCACTAGAGTGACGTTAAGAAAAATTATTAAACATACTAAAAATTTCAGTCCATGTGAGTCAATTTCATGGAAATCGCAGTCTTTATTTACACGATATAGACATGGGGAATGGTTACAGGCAGATTTGAAATCATTTCTGAGGTTAAAAAAAATCATTACTACAATAAATGCCATTGCAATGGACCATTGAAGTGGTTTCGAAATCAACCGATGACGTTTTGTTACAACAAGTAGCGAGTCTTATAGGTACATGCATTATAAACGACAGTCACTCAATTACGGTTGATATATTAACACATTTACAACGCTATTGTAGAATTATAAAAGATCATGAACGCGTAACACTATCAAATAAAAATGCAATACATGCATCTAGAAAAAAATAATTACTGTTAGATCCAAACAATAAATATGTTGCTTTTGTTCTGAATATTTAGCATCGAAATGATGAGAATGAACCATATGATGAATCATTGGATCTGCTTAAAACATTTTAAAAAATACTCCAAAACATGGATTGAAATATTTCTGTCCAGTTCGTATGTCTAAAACTTAGGATGTGGTACAAATGTATGTGTTCTTTTTCTATTTCAAAATTATCTAAAATGTAAAACAACAATAGTTATCATTGTTACATGATTAGAAAAGAATCCAATACATGTGCATACAATCTTTCTTATCAGACTTTTTAATTTTTTTTTAATTTAAATTAGTCGTAGAGAGAAAACAAATGCATAAAATCAACTTGGCGGATTCAATGGCCAACAGTTGGCTGAAAGTAGCGTAGCGGTAATTGAATTGGTGACCAATGAATCAAATTGTCTATTATAACTATTTCGTAATGTTAGACCCTAGCCTAATCATATTACAGGTGTCAGTTATCGAACATCTGTCACTACGCTGGTTTTCTTGCAAGCAGACAGGTCGATATGTTAAACTTTTAAATTCATCTTCTTGTCGGCTTCGAGTCGGGATGAAATGGCTTACTCGGGGACCTGGCATGAAAAGTACAAACGACTGTTGGTGTACCGAGATGAATACGGGGAAGGCGTTTGCGATAGGTGGTCACCGTGGTATGTAGACAAAAAGGTTCAGTTCCCTCCCGATATTGGTGCAAGATAACTGTTCTGGGTCTCTTGATGGTGGTGGGAGTATTTTTTTTTATTTTAAGGCGCAATTGTGTGTAGATAAGGGCTGACAGGAGAATACTTGGACGCATTTTTATTTTAGCTTTAACAAATGCCATTTTGTAAAGGTTAGAGCTTCATTTATTTTTACAGTTTTACAGAGACTGATGCCACTCTGCCCTGCATAGACCGAAAAGTATTAATTAAATACACGTAATTACGTAGGTTTAGTACTCAGCCTAATGTCTCGGATTTTTTTTTATCACAGTGCAAGATACCGCGGTATTACTTGTTGGACGTATGCTGTAACAGCAGAAAAACAATTTTAGCAAAATCGAATTCTTGGCTTTATTAGGAAATAATATGTTTATTTAAAAAAAAAAAAGTATACATCTTCGTAGGACGAGTTTTATAAATCTAGAAAACTAACGCTTTATTCTCTCAAAAACAGTTTCAAATAACTCATTTTAATTGATTTATTTTAAATATTTTAACATCTTATCATATTTTCTTGCAGTAAATTTACAAAGATAAAGTTTCAAAATTAACCCGTGAGAAAATTGCATGACTTGTAACTACTTCTTTTGCGTGATTATAGCTTTACTCGTTCCTCTTCAAAAAGCTAAAAGGCGTAGAATCCACAAACAACAACTACATTTTTTCTGGAAAATCAGAGAATGTCATGGAAAACAAAACATTCACGTATTTACTTTGTACAGCATAATCGTTTTTCGCTGACGACATGCATTTGTTATTGATGTTTTATTCTCCGTCACTGTTGGGAGTTAATACCCGTCATCTTGTAACTGTGAATATGGAGCTGTAAATCAGCGAAATCATGTTGTGATCGTGCAGAAAAAATGTATTAATACGCAAACGGGGTACCAGGAACAGTTGATTATCCATGCTGGTTTCTCCCTATTTAAACAAAAAAAAAGAAAATAAGCGACAGCTAGTGTACTATCATAATGGCTTTCATACCGTACCTAAGCTGGCGTTATGATTTATTTCTCTAGCAGGACATCACGATACTGCTGATATTTCCCATTTGATTAATAAAGGAACTAAGAATACCTTTGATGTTATCCGATCATTGTTCTATACCTGCATCTTGCAAACATGATTCGTGACCAATAATCTTGTTTGCACCAGGTGTTCGAAAGTTTTTCAGTGGGTAACCAATTAACCTACTTTCGTAAAAAAGGCTGGTACTTTAACCATAATGGACATTGCTGTCGTTCTAATTCTACCCATTCTATTGTCGTTTTAGGTTCTCCGCAGCCAATTGCGAAGAAGTCATGAAAGAGAACCAAAGTGCTTCTGGAGGGGATCTACTAGTGTTTGCACAGACATATGCGGCTTACCATGGCTACATTTCCATATTTGTTTGCATCTTCGGAATAGTCACAAATGTCTTTAATATAACAGTATTAACGCGGAAACATATGCGAACACCAGTGAATTTGATTCTGACTTGGCTGGCAGTATCGGACATTATCACAATGTTATCCTATTTACCGTTTGCCATGCATTTTTATTGCATTTATCCCGCTGATGCAAACAAATCCACGGAGAAAAATAGCGAGGGATGGATGCTGTATATGATATTCCACATCAATTTAGCCGCTACTACTCATACGGTGTCAATTTGGCTGTGTGTTATGCTTGCCATTGTTCGTTATTTGCATATCCGATCTCCCACAAAGGCAAACTCGATGCGAATTCAGAGAATCAAACAATCTCGATGTGGAATTCTTTTCATTTACGTTTCATCAGCTTTGATTCTCGTTCCAAATTACATGAGTAACAAATTACTACCCGATGTTCTGCCCTCGAATAATGAAACCATATATGTTCTACGAAATCTGAACCTTGGAAAGAATGACACGGAGACAATGGTTCTTATTAATGTGTGGATATATGCATTTACTGCCAAGCTCGTCCCATGTTTACTCATGTTGATATTCGGTTCTCTGTTGATCTATAACATCCACGTTAAAATCCGCCAGAGACGCAAAATTTTGCAAATATCCGGTGCTAGCAGCTTACGACTGTCGGAACACTCTAGGACTACAAAGATGTTGTTAGCTGTCATTATTCTATTTTTGATAACGGAACTACCACAAGGCGTATTAATAATACTAAGCGCATGCGTGGAAAATTTCTTTGACCAAGTTTACTTGCCACTAGGTGACGTCATGGACATTGTAGCGTTGGTGAATAATGCGGTGAACTTTATTTTATATTGCTCTATGAGCACGAAGTTTCGAGAAACGTTTGTTCATCTTTTCTGTAATTTTCACCCGTTGCGCCGTTCGGAAGATTCTGGTTATACTCTCACAGACAGATTGGCTAAACTAGATTCCCACAGCAACAACAATGAAAACAACCATCATCTTCACTTGCTTCAAAATCATTTCCGAAAGTTGAGCGCCGAACATCGCATTGAGAGAGCGTAGTCTGTCTATAAGGATTTGAATGGCACAACGATTTGCATATATCTTCAGAAAATAATTAACATGATTCCAATTTCTTTTTTTAAATTTATTTACTTTTCTGTTACTTTATATTCATTTATGTTAAATGTATTTTGTATGTGAAATAAAAAGACGTGTAAATATTTGTTCAAATCGATCAAAGGATTCCGGTAATACGCTTGTACTTCGAATTCAATTATATATGCATTGAATGATTTATTCAGAACGTATACGCACAATGCATTTACATAAAAGTATAATTTAGGCCGCCATATGTATTCACACAATTAAGATTAATAATTTATTGATACCCTGAAAAGTGCTACTACACCAGTTGCACGGTTCGGTTCGGTACGCTTTTTGAACGATACGGTTCGCTTCTTTCAAAGCACGGTTCGATTTGTGAACGGTACGGTTTGTCTAATGAACGGCACGGTTCTATTTTCACGGTACGGTTTACTTAAAACAGCAGCACGCTTTTTGAACGGTTAGCGCGCTTTATTATTGAGGTGGGCGTGGCCTAAACGCTTTTAGTTCATCTGAACCGTTAAATTGTTAAAATCGTGTCTAATACTGGGGCCCCAAGAGGGGTTCAAAGTTTAACATAGAAATATATAATTATGTAAAATGTTTAAAAATCTTCTCGAGAACTACAATGCTACAATTTGTGAGATTACTATGCAATCATCCTCAAATATTGTAGATTTTAAATTGTTCAAACCATGACCACAAGGCCAATATATGCCCCCTAGAAGGGTTCAAAAATCAAATTTCAAATATATAGGGAAAATTTTAAAAATCTTCTATTTAAAAACTGGATTGTATGAGATTACTGTGCAAGCATTACAAAATAGTGTAGATTTAAAATTGTTAAAACTGAGACCCCCGAACTATGAATGGGGCCCTAAGGTGAGTTTAAAGTTCAATATAGAAGTGCAAATGTATATAGGAAAAAGAACTACGATGCTACGTTTAGTTATTTTGCTTTGAAAGCAGCTTCATATTCTTATATCAAGGTCACCGTGACCTTTCGCTTTTTATAATTATTTATAGTTCAATTTATGACCAAAAAAGATTGGTCAGTTGATGCATCTTAGATCATAGTAGGCTTCATTTTATGTATTTTTTAAAGGGGTATGTTTCTATGTTGAACTTTGAACTCCTCTAGGGGCCTTAGTATTGGCCTGGGGGCACGGTTTTAACAGTTTAGATTCTACACTATCTAAGGATGCTTGCAGATCTCACAATTTGTAGCATTGTAAACATTAAAAACGCAAACGAATTGAACAACATCGTGACCATGTCCCTTTAATGTATTATCAAATCTTGATATATAATATATAATATTACATGTACAATATTTTTAAAGAGTTTCATATTTAAAAATAAATCGAAATACATGTAGAATGATACGAGGAACAGGGTTGTTCAGATGAGCGATGTGGCTCTTGGGCCTCTTTCATATAATTTTTTAAATTTTGACCGATTGACTTAAGCAGGTTTAAAATTTTGACAAGCATTTTTTTCCATTCATATCATACTGTAAACTACGGAAGCATATTAGTGCCACATATTCACTTCAGATTTTTTTTATTTTCTACACTTTAATCTGTAAAATTTGCACTTTAAAGTGTAAAAATCACACTTTAATCTGTAAAATTTACACTTTAATCTGTAAATTTCAAACTTTAATCTGTAAAATTTACACTTTAATCAGTAAAATTTACACTTTAATCTGTAAATTTTACACATTAATCTGTAAAATTTACACTTTAATATGTAAAATTTGTACTTTAAAACTTTAATATGTAAAATTTGCACTTAAAAGTGTAAAATGTATACATTCATCTGTAAAATTCACACTTAAAAGTGTGAAATTTACACATTGATCTGTAAAATTCACACTTTAATCTGTAAATTTTACTTATTAATCTGTAAAATTCACACTTTACTTTAATCTGTAAATTTTTCACTTTTGTAGTGTAAAATTTGAACTTTTATCTGTAAAATTTACACTTTAATCTGTAAATTTCACACTTTAATCTGTAAAATTTTCACATTAATCTGTAAAATTTGCACTTTAAAGTGAAAAATTCACACTTTAAAGTGTAAATTTTTCACTTTAATCTGTGAATTTTAGACTTTAAAGTGTAAAATTCACACTTTAAAATGTAAAACTCACACTTTAATCTGTAAATTTTACACTTTAAAGTGTGAAATTAACACATTAATCTGTAAATTTTGCAATTTAATATGTAAAATTCACACTTTTATCTGTAAATTTTACACTTTAATCTTTATTATTCACACTTTAATCTGTACATATTACAGTTTTAAGTGTAAAATTCACATTTTAATCTGTAAAATTTACATAATAATATGTAAAATTCACAATTTAATCTCTAAATTTTATACATTAATCTGTAAAATTTACACTTTAATCTGTAAATTTTACAGATTAATCTGTAAAATTCACATTTTAATCTGTTAAATTTGCACTTTTATCTACACATTAATCTGCAAAATTCACACTTTAATCTGTAAATTTTACACTTTAAAGTGTAAAATTCACACTTTAATCTGTAAAATTCACACTTTAATCTGTAAATTTTACACTTTAAAGTGTAAAATTTACACTTTAATCTGTAAATTTTACGCATTAATCTGTAAAATTCACACTTTAATCTATAAATTTTACACTTTAATCTGTAAAATTTGCACTTTATTCTGTAAAATTCACACTTTAATCTGTTAATTTTACACTTTAAATTTATGTATATATATGTTCATATTATACACTAAGTCTTTAAAGTGTAAATTTTACACTTTAATCTGTAAAAATCACACTTTAATCTGTAAAATGTGCACTTTAATCTGTAAAATTCACACTTTAATCTGTTAATTTTTCACTTTAAATTTATGTATATATATGTTCATATTATTCACTAAGTCTTTAAAGTGTAAATTTTACAAATTAACGTCTAAATGTTACAGATTAATGTGTAAAATGTACAGATTAAAGTGTGATTTTCACACTTTAAAGTGTAAAAGATAAAAATGTAAATTTAACACTTTAAAGTGTGAATTTTGCACTTTAAAGTGCAGATTTTACAGACTAAAGTGTCAATTTTACGGATTAAAGTGTGAATTTTACAGATTAATATTTCAATTTTACAGATTAAATTGTGAATGTTACACTTTAAAGTGTAATATGTACAGATTAAAGTCTGATTTTTTAAGACTAAAGTGTAAAATTTACAGATGAAAGTGTGAATTTTACAGATTAAATTGTAAAATTTACAGATTAAAATGTGAATTTCATTTTTTAAAGTGTAAAATTTACAGATTAAAGTGTGAATTTTTCACTTTAAAGTGTAATATTTACAGATTAAATATAACATTTACGCTTTAAAGTGTAAATTTTACACTTTGAAATGCAAATTTTACAGATTAAAGTGTAAATTTTAGACAGATAAAAGTGCAAATTTTACACTACAAAAGTGTTAAATTTACAGATTAAAGTAATGTGTGAATTTTACAGATTTATGTTTAAAAGTTACAGTTAAAGTGTGAATTTTACAGATTAATGTGTAAATTTTACTGATTAATGTGTGAATTTAACAGATTAAAGTGTGAATTTTACAGATTAAAGTGCAAATTTTACAGACTAAAGTGTGAATTTTACAGATTAATCTGTAAAATTTACAGATTAAAGTGTGAATTTTACACTTTAAAGTGTAAAATTAACTGATTAAAGTGTGAATTTTACAGATTAATATGAAAAATTTATAGATTTAAGTGTGAATTTTGCAGATTAATATGGAAAATTTAAAGATTAAAGTGTGAATTTTACAGATTAATGTGTAAAATTTACAGATTAAAGTGTGATTAAAGTGTGAATTTTACAGATGAATGTGTAAAATTTACAGATTAAAGTGTGAATATTACACTTTAAAGTGTAAAATTTACAGATTAAAGTGTGAATTTTGCAGATTAATATGGAAAATTTAAAGATTAAAGTGTAAATTTAACAGATTAATCTGTAAAATTTACAGATTAAAGTGTGAATTTTACACTTTAAAGTGTAAAATTAACAGATTAAAGTGTGAATTTTACAGATTAAAATAAAAAAATTTATAGATGTAAGTGTGAATTTTACAGATTAATGTGTGAATTTTACAGATTAAAGTGTGAATTTTACAGATTAATGTGTAAAATTTACAGATTAAAGTGTGGTTAAAGTGTGAATTTTACAGATTAATGTGTAAAATTTACAGATTAAAGTGTGAATATTACACTTTAAAGTGTAAAATTTACAGATTAAAGTGTGAATTTTGCAGATTAATGTGTAAAATGTTCAGATAAAAGTGCAAATTTTACAGATTAAAGTGTGAATTTTACAGATTAATATGGAAAATTTAAAGATTAAAGTGTGAATTTAACAGATTAATCTGTAAAATTAACAGATAAAAGTGTGAATTTTAGAGATGAATGTGTAAAATTTACAGATTAAAGTGTGAATTTTACAGATGAAAGTTTAAATTTTACAGATAAATGTGTAAAATTTACAGATTAAAGTGTGAATTTTACAGATTAATGTGTAAAATTTACAAATTAAAGGGTGAATTTTACAGATTAATATATAAATTTTACAGATTAAAGTGTGAATTTTATACTTTAAAGTGTAATATGTACAGATTAAAGTGTGAATTTTAAAGATTAAAGTGTGAATTTTACAGATTAATGTGTAAAATTTACAGATTAAAGTGTGATTAAAGTGTGAATTTTACAGATTAATGTGTAAAATTTACAGATTAAAGTGTGAATATTACACTTTAAAGTGTAAAATTTACAGATTAAAGTGTGAATTTTGCAGATTAATATGGAAAATTTAAAGATTAAAGTGTGAATTTAACAGATTAAAGTGTGAATTTTACACTTTAAAGTGTAAAATTAACAGATTAAAGTGTGAATTTTACTGATTAAAATGAAAAATCTATAGATGTAAGTGTGAATTTTACAGATTAATGTGTGAATTTTACAGATTAAAGTGTGAATTTTACAGATTAATGTGTAAAATTTACAGATTAAAGTGTGGTTAAAGTGTGAATTTTACAGATGAATGTGTAAAATTACAGATTAAAGTGTGAATATTACACTTTAAAGTGTAAAATTTACAGATTAAAGTGTGAATTTTGCAGATTAATGTGCAAAATGTTCAGATAAAAGTGCAAATTTTACAGATTAAAGTGTGAATTTTACAGATTAATATGGAAAATTTAAAGATTAAAGTGTGAATTTAACAGATTAATCTGTAAAATTAACAGATAAAAGTGTGAATTTTAGAGATGAATGTGTAAAATTTACAGATTAAAGTGTGAATTTTACAGATGAAAGTTTAAGTTTTACAGATAAATGTGTAAAATTTACAGATTAAAGTGTGAATTTTACAGATTAATGTGTAAAATTTACAAATTAAAGGGTGAATAT
This sequence comes from Magallana ariakensis, assembly GCA_020458035.1. Lineage (NCBI taxonomy): Eukaryota > Metazoa > Mollusca > Bivalvia > Ostreida > Ostreidae > Magallana > Magallana ariakensis. The sequence continues at coordinate 20,008,971 of CM035814.1, read as the reverse complement.
TACAGATTAATATATAAATTTTACAGATTAAAGTGTGAATTTTACACTTTAAAGTGTAATATGTACAGATTAAAGTGTGAATTTTAAAGATTAAAGTGTAAATTTTACAGATTAAAGTGTGAATTTTACACTTTAAAATGTAAATATTACAGATTAAAGTGTAGAAAATAAAAAAAATGTGAAGTGTATATGTGGCACTATAATACGCTTCCGTAGGTAAACGTATTATATTTGGCGTGTACGATATTTGGCGGAAACTAGTTTTAAATAAGTTGGCGTCGATTTGAATTAGCGTATTCCTGAATGTGACTATTCTTATACATATATACATGGCATTTACAATGTACTTGATTTAGCGGAAGCTGCATTCCGCCAAAAGCGCTAAACGTACATGTGGAACGTACATGTACATGTATCCAAAATCGGGGAGCGAATGGAAGTTCCAAATCTAATTAGATTGATATTATTGTTATTTAATTTGCTTAAACTGAATACATTTATAATTCCTAAAAAAGAACGCTTGAATTTTAATCCGATATATTTTTAGTCCGATATATATTTTAATATTTACATATTTCAGTGTATTTGCCTGTGACAACACTACGTATCGATTTTGTACTATACCGTTCAATAAATTCAAAGCGGGTTTTGCTTATTTATATTAAGATATTTAATCGTACAATTGCTAAAACATTATGTAAATATAAGTAATAAGGAATCATTCTTTGAATATAATGAGGTGATAATTTCGGTCGGGGCGTGATCAAATCTATCATTAAGCCCTTTTTTCTGTAATTTTGTCAACCATCATTCTATTTCTTCATTCATGTCATTTAACTTTTTTATTCGTTTAAAAAACAATTTATCTATTTTAAATGCTAAACCTTTGCCTTGACTTTATTCTGATATTTTTTTATTTACCTTTAAAGTTAATTGTTAACTTGTTTTTTTTGGCAATTTGTTCATGTTTGACAAGCATAGTTCAATTTCTTTTTTATATCATTAAAAATTTCTAGTTCATTTTTTTAAAATAAGCTAAATTTTAAAAAAATCCATATTGCGGGCAATAAAACTCGGATAATGAACGAACAATAAAAAAATACACACAAAAATGATAAAATAAATGTATGGATAGATTTTTTTAAAACTCCATCGGGCGTTAATTTTTATCAGAGTGCAGATTCTTGTTTTAATGAATGACAACTTTGACAAAAGGTACTAAATCCGAAAAACAGCCCCCCCCCCAAAATCACAAAACGCCCTAGAATGTTTGTAACATATCAGTTTTCTTTCCTCCAGGATATATTTAGTATCTACGTTACTTTAAATTGTATTAAAATTTGCCTAATCCTAAATGCGGCGTTTTAAGTTTTTAACTGGAAAAAAAATTGCGACCGATTATGTTTGTACTCTATTTACTAATTTCATCGATGTAGTAAAAACATTACTCAATTCAAAAACCATATAACTATTCATCTCATTACAGGTAGACATAAGAATAGTCTCTCTCTCTCTCTCTCTCTCTCTCTCTCTCTCTCTCTCTCGTTCCTGCGCTCGTTCGTACATGTATACAGGTCGCACCTACATGTAACTTTCATCGCTTCTTTTACCTTAGTTATATTTATATTTTTCAGTGTCTCTGCCTGTGATAATACTACGCCAGCGGGGTTTGCTTATATTTATATTTAATATTTAATCGTACGATGGCTTAAAATTATATAAATATAAGTAATATGGAATCATTCTTTGAATATTATGAGGTGATAATTTCGGTCGGGGCGTGATCAAATCTATCATAAAGCCCTTCGGGCTTTATTGGATTTGATCACGCCCCGACCGAAATTATCACCCCATAATACTCAAAGAATGATTCCTTATTCCTTAAATATTTATTCGTTTATTTGCTGAAAATTACATATATATAAATATAAGTAATTATAAAAAATAAGGAACCATTCTTTGAATATTATGAGGTGATAATTTCGGTCGGGCATGATCAAATCGATATGTACATCTATAAACAGTTAGTCCATAGCTTTTAATGTATATATATTTCTCTTGTGATGGACATGTGTCAACTTTTCACTGTATGCATGTCATATACGTAGTATGCGTTTAAATGTAGTCAAACCTATTTTTAAAAAACCAAACCCAACAACAACAGCGATTTATGAGCCACTTAATAAATTAAATTATATTTTTGAACAGTGACGGTCTTCTTTATGTCTGAAGGACCGGGTGTGTGAATTGTTCATGGAACAATAGTTGTTTTTTTAATTAGCATGATACATGTCATTTAAATATTTTACTCATATTTGTTTTATACAGGACACAGAAAAAATACCCGGAAATCAACATTGTTGAAAGTGATAAAGATACCGTATAAGAATTTATTAAACAGAAAATACGTGAGGAAAATCACGAGGGAAATGATTATTGATTAATTTTGAATACGGTCGTTTCTTTCAGATTTCAATTAAACAAAACTTAAATTTAAAAAAGGCGGCGCATGACTTGATTTGTTACACTTTCATTGACAGGCGTAACACCTTGAGTCCCGCTCAAATTACCGACAATAGTTCATACATTGCCCCCCCCCCCCCCCGAAAAAAAAATTAAATAAAAAAACCAACAACCAAGTTACGCAACATCCAGGGACGTATAGCACACCGTTGTCAATAGAGTAAAGTCAATGTGAGTATGTAAGAAAATCATGTGAGTAATGAACTGTTCTCATTTACAGGATGTAATACTCTTATCTGTCTACATACAGCCATGTGTTAGAGAGTGCAGTTTCTGTTTCTTTGGAAATATCACTGATTTCCTTTTTGATTCATTCTAATAAAATCATCTTAAAAGCAACACCACTACAATTAAAGAAAGGTTTTGTTATTGTGCCCATTTTTATTGATTCATGATCTTGGTTGTTGTTGAATTATCGAATTTCTTATCAGAATTGTTGATGACAAAATTACATTTCTCCGCAACCTGATTACATTTCTTCGTTGTTGTTTAAATGTCATACAGAATTTAACAAAATTTCAAACATTAGAAAGATGTAAATCTTTCTCACGTTGTCTTTTCTTCGCTGAGGCTCAGGTGAACCTGTCTGTCAAAGGAGAACGGCATCGCTTCATCACTTATACATTTTTTGTTCACCTCAGAATCGATGTAAAATAATATTAACAAGGTTAGCTTTTTAAAAAGCTAGGAAAGTCAGCCAGCGGAATATTAATTTTAAGCCAAAAGTGAATACACAATCTATTTAAATACAAGGTAAATGTAGGCCTACATAGTTTGCAGAAGGATAAAACGTACGCTCAACTAGGACCCCAGGTCACCTGCTCATTCACAGCTACCAAATCTGTGCACTCCGCTACAAAATGTAGTGCATTGCAACCGCAAAATGAAAGTAGAATAACTCGTACCACTGCCTAGCCTTTAGAAATGTAATACAACAAACAGAAAATGTATTTTTCTAAAGAATAACCATCTAAGGATTGGAAAGATATTATAGAGGATAAAGACTTCAACATTGACTGGTTTTTTTTTAAAGAGATATGATATAAGTTGTATACACATTAGGTGACCTGTGGTCTCCCTAATGAAATGTTATAGGTGACGTTATTATAATGTAACATAAAATCCACCTTATTAAAATATCAAAGATGACCTCCTTACTCTGTATACGTATGTCTAGCCTGTAGGAAGATGTAGTCTTGCCCCCCCCCCCCCCCCCCCCCATTGATACTTTAAGATAATGGTATAATGGTATAATGATTTCAAATTGGTCATAAATTTATTAGGTGTCCTCTGGTCTCCCTAATAATAAATCATACCACAAAGGCAACCTTCTTGTGAATGTACATTCTTGTAAAATGAATGTCCATCTTGTAAAATGACTTAAGACGTCTAGATCTGGTCTCCCTATAAATTATAACAAAATTATATATTTTGCTTCAATAATTAAAGAGCTGATTTTACTTCTGCTCTCCCTACTGATGTTTCTCTAAAGGTGACCCCTGGTCTCCCTACAGTTGCTGAACCTAGTGAATTTTTATCTTCGAAAATGACTGACTCTATAGTTTAGCAGAATAATTACCACATTGAATTCGGACTTTAGGTAATTTACCTCTTGTCTTATGGATATTTGACTTAAAATGACCCCTGGTGTGTGGTCTCCCTACAGTGGCTAACTTCTGGTCAATCTCTATCTTCAAAATGACATATGGTGACCCCTGGTCTCCTTATAGATAAACAAAACATTTCTTCATTGATTTAGGACCTAAGGTGGCCTCTCGTCTCCTTATTGATGTTCTACTTAAGATATTCTTACAGTGGCTGGTAAATCTCCATCTTCAAAAATGTCAGAATGTGATCCATGGTCTTAGTCTATAGAATATATTACCAAAATGAAAACTACATTGATTTAAGACCTAGTGTGATCTTTGGTTTTCTTATATGGATATTCTACTTAAGCTGACCCCTACTCTTCCTACTGTTGATGCTTCTGGTGAATTTACATCTTCAAAATTGGGTTAAGGTGACCTCTGGTCTTCCTATAGATGAACAGAATTATTATTTCATTGATATAGGACCTAAGATGACCTCTGGTCTAATTATGAATATTTAACTTAGAGTGACCCCTGGTTTATATAGATTAACAAAATTATTACACCATTGATTTAGGACCTTAGGTGACCTCTGGTGTCTTTGTATATAGTTCACTTTAAGTGACCCATGCTCTTTAGATGAACATTTTTTTTATTGGTTTATTTAGGATCTAAGGTTACCTCAAGTATCTTAATGCTTAATGGATTTACCACTTAAGGTGACCCCTGGTCCCCCTACAGCGGCCGAATTCTGGTTAATTGCCCCATCTTGTAAAATGATATGAGGTGACCTCTGGTCTCCCTATAGATAACATAATTATTACTTTAATGATTTCGGACCTAGGTGACCTCTAGTCTCCTTATGAATGTAAAGTGGTATTTAGTCTTCTTACAGTTCTTGACTTCTGGTGAATATCCATGATCTTCAAAACTGCATTAAAGTGACCTTTGATCTTCCTATAGATTAACAAATGTATTACTTCACTGATGTAGGACCTTTGATTTTTTTATTAGTCTAGGACCTAAGGTTACCTCTGGCCACCTAATGGATTTTCCACTTAAGGTGACCCCTGGTCCCCCTACAGCGACTGAATTCTGGTGAATTGCCCCATCTTGTACAATGACATAAGGTGACCTCTAGTCTCCTTATGAATGTAAGGTGATGTTTAGTATCTCCACGCAGTGCTTGGGTTCTGGTGAATATCCATCTTCAAAACTGCATTAAGGTGACCTTTGGTCTTCCTATAGATTAACAAACTTATTACTTCATTGATCTAGGACCTAAGATGACCTCTGGTGTCATTATGAATAGATTAACAACTTTTTTTTACTGGTTTAGGACCTAAGGTTACCTCTGGTCACCTAATGGATTTTCCATTTAAGGTGACCCCTGGTCCCCCTACAGCGGCTGAATTCTGGTGAATTGCCCAATCTTGTAAAATAACATAAGGTGACCTCTGGTCACTTGATAGATAAAATTATTACTTTATTGATTTCGGACCTAAGGTGACCTCAAGTCTCCTTATGAATGTAAGGTGATCCTTAGTCTCCTTACAGTGATTGACTTCTGGTTAATATCCATCTTCAAAACTGCATTAAGGTGACCCAAGATGACCTCTAGTGTCATTATTAATAGTTCACTTTAGATTAACAAAATTATTTTATTGGTTTAGGACCTAAGGTAACCTCAGGTCTGCTTATTGCTGTTCGAGGTAAGGTGACCGCTAGTCTCCCTACAGTGGCTAACTTCTGGTGATCTAAACTCCATCTTCAAAAATGCATAAGGGTTAGACCTCTGCTCTCCTTATGGATATTCCACTTAAAGGTGACCAATGGTTTCCCAATATAGATTAACAAGATTATTATTTCATTGATTTGGGACCTAAGGTGACCTTGTGTCTCCTTATGAAAGTTCCACTTAAGGTTAAGGTAGTCTTCTACAGAGGCTGACTTTTAGTGAATATCCATCTTCAAATATGACATAAGGTGATCCCTGACCTCCCTATAGATTACTACACTGATTAAGGACCTAAGGTGACCTCTATTGATAGCGTACTAATAATGATCCTTGGTCTGGTGAATCTCCATCCTTACAAATGTATTAAGGTGACCTCTGGTTTCCCTATAGATTAATAAAATTCCTAGGACCTCATTATAAGATGACCTGTAAGCTCATAATAAATATTTAACTTAAAGTGACCCCTGCTCTATTTATTAACAAAATTTTTTTTTTCATTATTTAGGACATAAGGTGACCTCTGGTCTCATACGGACATTCCACTTAATTTAACCCCTGGTCTCCCTACAATGACTGACTTCTATAAATCTTAATCTTGTAAAATGACCTCTGGTCTTCGAATGAATTAACAATGATGGTCTCCTCATTGATGGTGAGGTGACCCCTGGTCCCCCTACAGTGGATCACTTCCGATGAATCTCCATATTATTGTAAAATGACACTAGGCAGCTGTTAGGTCACTTTCGTTTCCGTATTGATTAACAAAATGATTACGACATTGATTTTGGACGTAAGGTGACTTCTGGTCTCCTTATAGATATAGAAAAAAAGAAAGTAGATTTACATTCTTATCTTCACTTGTAAAAGAGTTCCATAAGGGCTCATTAATACACTCATTTTAGAGAACTATTTTCGGGGGACCCCAGGTCCTAGCTGAGCGTACGTTTTATCCTTCTGTACATAGTTTTGAGAACAATTATAACTATATTCGTTTGCACCCCTATTTTATTTTTGTCGGAGAGAAGACAAGCGTGTAGCGGTGTACATACAATGTATGAATGCGCATGTACTAATTAGATAATATTGTAACTTTGCAAAATTGCCAACCACTGCCATTACCCAGTTTCATAACTTCGTCCGAGTTTCTCTAACACGGACTGTCTAATCTCCAAAACCACTGTACCATTTTTAACCAAACTTGACACAAAGCATCATTTAAAGAACTGATCCTTCATCGATATGTAGACTTTATGTAAACGTAAGCTGATCATTTCGGGTTGATAATCCATTTGAAAACACGGGCCGATTTCTATGTGTAAAACAGTGACAGCTTCTTTGAAAGAATCGCCATGTTTATATCCACTGGGCTGGTAATGCGCATATCAAAAGTTGTTGCGCGGATCCTAAGAATGATCTATACTTTACCGACCGTTCGGCAGGGGATGCTTACTCCTCCTAGGCACCTGATTCCACCTCTATCTTTTTAGAGGTCCGTGTTGCTCTGGTTTGAATTTGTATTTCGCTTTTAGTATTTTTGAGATGGTTGAAGGTTTGTTTTTGTCTTTTTTTTTCATTACTTAAAACTAAAAGAAAAACTTGCATTTACTTTTTAGTAATAAATCAAATTTGCATTAAAACTTATATCTGTGTAAATTTTCTCCATTTTAGCTACTGTATCGCTTTCTTATGCAAATTTAATAGAATATCGACAAACAGAAAGCCACACTCATTTCCTACGACGAAAAATTCAAGCACGTATATCTTTGAATTATTAAATTGTCCAAATAAAAATTAAGATACAAACGATATCATTGTTGCAATAAATTAATGTACAGTTCCTTGCGCAGAGTTTTTTTTTAATGGAAAATATCGTGTTTTTTTTTTTTGTTTTTTTTTTTGACATGACACTTTTAACTTGTATGCACTCAGTTGTTCTTATGAACGCCATCGTGGATTTTAGCACCGACAACTCGCAGATAACATCATTTTCCGGCTTTTCAACGCAAGATGACAGTGTTTCCGGTTTTCACACTGTTGATTTTAGTTCCACAAGTTCTGTATGGACTCCTGAATTGTCAGATTTTCAAAGAAATATCGATTCAGACATTAGTAGTCCCGAGGAAAGGGATCCCAATTCTAATGTTGGTGGAAACAGGCAGAATAGGCAAATGACAGACAGTCAATTAAGTGAAACAAGCGCCACCTCAGAGGCTGATTTTTGGTCAGAACACCTAGAAGATGTTGAAATTCCAGACTTTGATGAGGGCAATGGGGCCAGTTCACATGCTACTCTTAAAGAGGTTCATTCCTCTGTTTTAGGGTAGCCATTTTGGGTCACCTCTAGTCCTGAAATTATGCATCATATATTAATTCTACTAGTAAATTCATATTTTACAATGCTAATCAAGCTACATATTGAATAAAATAGTTAATGGATTACATATAAAAAGAGTTAAGTGAGGGACTATATTTTGTGGCGGAAGGATTTTAACATTTTTCATAACTCAGTTGTTTTAGAGTATCGTAACTTATTTTCAATGCTGACCAAATTTTCAGGTAATTTATGCTTTATGATATCTAAATGTTGTTTCGAAAAACATATTCTAACAATTTTTGGCATTTCTATCGCCATATATTGGCATATTTGACTTATATTTCATAAAAGTCAAGAAAAAATGAACTCCAATTTTCCACTAAATTAGCTTATTTCATGCTATATCTCAAAGTTTACCTCATACACCTATATTTTTGTTGTTATTTTCTGAATTTAAAACATTTTTCTGGCAAGTCTATTATAATTTAAGAAAACGTTTGAGACTTTAAAACAATTTCATTGCATGTTGAATCATTAATGGCTAAAAAGAGCGTTTTATTAGTGCATAAAGGTCAAAATATCATTTAGGTAAAGAAATTGTGTCATTTTTCTTTAGGATAATTTTCATTTTATTTATTTTGATATATATTTGTATTTGATGCAATGGTTCATTTCGATTAAAAAAATATAGAGGGAAAAGCGATTTATGTTCAGTTTGAATTTTCAGTGCAGAAAGGTCATATCAAATACACTGTAGCGCCGAAAGAAGCATATAGACTCCAAAATTTTGTTTTGAATTTTAGTAAAGCTAAGTGTGTAGATTTTTTGAAATTACTTTAGGAAAATAAAACATGAGACATTTGATTGCAGGATCCAACGTCCTTAAATGCCAATCCTCTTCAGTTCTTCAGTCTATTTTGGGAGAACACCATGATATTGTTAAATAGACAAACTTGTATGCAAACCGGTCTGAAACAAGCCCTCGATACAGGTAACCAGTAAGTATACATTTGTACATAGATTACATAAAACATTAAATTTTTCAAAATTTAAGTTATTTTTTTTTTGTCTCAGAGATGGAGCAGAAAGTGGTCTCAAAGTTGGAGCAGGAAGTTGTCTCAAAGTTGGAGCAGGAAGTGGTCAATCTCCTCTGCAAGGACCTGAAGTGAAAAGTTCACCATGTATACATGGACAGATACACTATGTTTATAGCTAACCTGAGCTGAAAGCTCAAGTTAGCTTTTCTGGTCACTTTTTGTCTGGTGTCAGTTTGTCCGTCTTTCAGTTATTACATTTATGACAGACTCACAGGGCCAATTCAACCAAACCCGACACAAAACCACATTTGGTATAGAGGATTCAAGTTTGTTAAATGAAGGGCCATGCCCTCTTTTAAGGGTAGATAATTAGAAGTTGAATTATTTGGTATTTTTCAAAAATCTTCTTAAGGATGACATTTACTCAAAATGAAAAAAAAAATCCACTGATGATATCCATATAATAACTATTGGACAAGTAAGACACATGTATGTAATGATGAAATCCACTTTCAAACAACTAGGTCAATGACCTACTTTTTTTGCTAATGGCCAATCAAATTATTGCACAAATTCAGCATTGTAAACTTAAAATTTTAAGAGGTAATCACATCTTTCAACAATATTTATTTCTAAATCACATTAATGAAACATTAAATTGTGTGTATCTATTCATAAAGTGTATATCATTAAAATTCAACTAAAATCATCATATGAAACAAGCCTGTTTTTAATTTACGCAACTCGAATTTCCTCGTTTCATAAAAAAATTGCATAAAAATGAACCATTTTCATTTCAATATTAAAAAAAATTGAATGATGATAATACTTTATGAATTATATATGCATGTAAACTGCAGCTTAAAAAAAGAGAAAATGAAAAGAAAAGTGGTTGTCAATGATCAAATTTTTGAGATATTCATTTATTAAAAAATCCGAATTTCCTCTGTTTCTTTCCAAATTCATATGTATTTACATTGCATTCTCTTAAACCGTTGAGCAAAAGAAAATGAGAAAAATCTGTAAGTTTTTTTTCTTGACATCCCATTTGATAATTTTTAATGCAAAAATAATGGATAAACTATTTAAAAAACGAAAATTCTTCTATACAAAATTTCGAATTTCCTTTATCTTTCTCCATTTTTTTCAACATATTTTTTTTTCATTTCAATAATACAAAATACTATAAAACTTCATATCTATCATAATTTATACAAAACACATTCCCATATTTAATTAAATGTTAAAATATTATGTAATAAAATAATAATCACAAAAAAATTACTGATGAATATACAAAATCAATGCTGACATATACATGTAGCTAATCTAATTCGCAACTTAACAATTTGGTATGTTCTATGTATGTGAACAAAATTCATTTATATAATGAATAATATTACAAGTGAATATAAAAATATATCCAATAAAAACATTGAATTTAATTATGTTTAGCAATTACAAATTGATATCATGATTGGACTGAATATCTAATTCAGCTTTCATTCAAAGACATAAAAAAGTTTGCAACAGAATCAATGATTTTTTTACGCTTTGTTACTCTGATTGAACGGTTGGCACACTGTTCGGTATATAGAGCATGAATACAATCAGCACTTCTTGAGTGTGCTAGTCTGAGACATTCAAAATCTAGACCACCGCCTGCCACTTTCTTAGCCATTCCAGCACTGAGAACGTTTTGATCTACCAGACATTGCAGAGACGGGATATTTCTGTTCACAACCTTTTTGTAACTATAAGCACTCAATGCATACTGAAAGGTAAATGTAGAAGATGAATGTTCATCATCACAAAAATGAACAGTGTCAAATAGTCTTTGTAACATTAAAACGTCTTCTACAGCATCATGTGCATTTTAGGAACATTGAAGCAACACATCTGATAAGTGTTGTTGCCTATATGAGCACAAATTAGGATGGACAAGTTTAAATAAAAATTTGGTATCCAAAAACCCTTGCACGCAATGTGCCATCCGATCTAAAAAAGAGCAAGACTCTAAAGCATGAAATAGAACATGAACATCAAAACTTTTGATATTATGGCCAACTAAAATAACACAGTCTTGCTTTTCAATAAAGCTTAAAAAAGATTCAAGTGCACTTGATATTGAAATAGCATTCACTTTCTTCTCATTGTGATAGAGGATTCCATTATTAAGCTTTAGGCCTGTAACTTCTGATGCAGAAGGGGTAATTTGCTCCTTTGGCATGACATAGGTGGAAAATGTCTCATCCCCACAGACGGCAGCCACCTGCAAAATATGTGATGTTCTTGCTGAAAAAAAAATCATCAACATTAGCATTCATATCACATGAGTCAACTTTTAAAAACAATCATTTGAATCAAATTGAACAAATTAATACTTTGAATAATTAAAAATTCATATGCATCAATACCCAGTCCTGTTGTTTCCAGGTCAAAAAAGACAAGACTATGGTCTTTGACTGGCAAACTCTGAAGTTGTGGTACAGATGACGGTGGTGGTATTTCTTTAACTGCGCTGTTGGGATCACCAATTCCAACTCCAGACATATAAGTCGGACCCTCTCTTATTTCTTTACATGATGTAGTCTGGCATCTACAATGGCAACAAGATAATCAATATCAATAACTGACTATTTCAAACTTCTTTAAACATTAATTTTGACATTAATGACCAATAAGCAGTGAACAATTCATATTAAGCATGCATCAGACATGCATGCACACATTTTTTTTTTTAATTGTCAACATTACTGTATATATCAAATAAATATCTTTACAAGAACTGAAGTATTAAGAGAACTATAGCTAAGTGTTGGTAACAGAGGTCTGACATAATCAATGAATTAATTCTCATCTTGAATTGGTAGGGGGAGTATATTATATAAATAGTGCCTGCTTGGTAGGGTACCCGTTGAAATTGACACCCCGAGAAAAGCATTGTCAACCGACGCGAAGCGGAGGTTGACAATGGTTTTCGAGGGGTGTCAATTTCAACGGGTACCCTCCCAAACTGGCACTATTTATTTTATTATACTGAATGTCTTAATTTTATGGCAAATTTTACTGCTTTTATATAGAAAAGACGTGAGTTCTACGGCGAACCGTACGCGCATAATTTACGCGCATGTAACAATTTGTTCTATCGGCCCGTTGCCAAGTGTGTTGCTAACGCTGAGGGTATTAGAACGGATTGTCAACTTCTTCTAAACCAATCAGATTTCAGTATTTAACATGAAAGTATAATAAAGTACTTTAATTCATATAAATATGCAATATCATAATTATTTTACAAATTAAACCTAATATTAAAAAATAAAAAGAAAGATATCAGAGAGACTCACTTCCTAGCTTTCAGTTGTATTCTTCTCCACTTTGCTTTCTTCGTCCGTGCAATGGCTTGTCTTTTCCGGGACTGTGAGTCTCGAAGATAGCAAAACTTTCTTGTGTGCTTTCCTGGGGAAAGACCCATTCTGTTCACCTTTTTAAAATTTGATGTATATTATGATCAAACTCATTATATACTGTATCGATTTCTTTCTCAATATTCAAAATTTGCAGAAATGAAGTTTCCAACTGCAAATAATAAGTGAATGTATTTTGGATTTTGTATTCTTCATGATGGGTAAGTATCTAGTTTCGAAAATAGTTAAGATTTACCGGTATATAAATAATTGCAATAAAATCCAAAATATAGTGTCACTCCTAGTTTCCTTAAAACTTAATATAAGAACTGTTTAAGAATTGATTTATAGCATATTTATCTAGCTTAATTACCTCTACTACATAGGTCTGTCCTGCATTTTTCTCTGCAACACTTGCCGCAACTCTGTAATTGAGACTTGCAGAACTGCTAAAATGATGGTTCTTTGGAGCTTTCAAGGAGACAGTTTTATTAAATGACTCGTTGGCCTGTGTGCTTCCTAAATTTGAAAGTTTAATACTGTTCTTAAGAAATTTAGAGCAAACAGTTTGTAGAGATTCTTGGAGATGACTGTCCCGTTGGGGTTTCCCATAAGGCAAAGCAGTGTATTTTTGTTTCGGATTGTTTACATGGGAACACCAAGAGTCACTGCATGAGGTATGGTCACCAAATGGATGCTTGCCAATTGCATCCAAGCCCTTTTGTAATTAAAGCCATTTAGCAAGAAAAGCTGAAACTTGTGTGGAAGCACACTCAGGTAGGGTAGATTCTTGTTCAAATCATGATCCCCGGGTTAGGTTGGGGCCACAATGGGGGATCGAATTTTTACATAGGAATATATAGAGTAAAATCTTTAAAATTCTTCGTCCTTGAAACCAATTAGCCAAAAAAGCTGAAACTGTAGTGGAAGCATCCTCAGATTGTGTAGTTTCAAGTTTGTTCAAATCATGATCTCCGGGGATGGGATGGGGGGACATCATGGTGAGTCGAATTTTTACATAAGAATAAACAGAGAATCATATTTTAAAAAAAAATAATTTGCCTATAAAAAATGTAACTTTGGTAAACTAAGGCGACCTCAAATAGTGTAGGTTCAAAATAGTCAAAATCGTATTCAGTAGTAGGGTGGGTTCATGCACATTGGGTGGGTGGTGGGGGACCAATTCTAAAAACAGAAAACATTTTAAATTATTCACAAAACTCATTTTTTTTAAAAATATTTAATAGAAACATGTGAGCTCAGTATTACAAAGTATATCATAAGGCCCATATTAAGATAAAGAAAGGTCATTCATTCTTTAACTGAATAAATGACAAAGCCAATTATGCAACTTGATGTAATGTTAACTAAATTAATAAAAGGCAACATTTATTAGTGAACAATTTCACAAAAAAAAACCCATTTTTTTCAATGTACATTACAAGTATGTTACATGTTATAATACAAAGCTATTATCAAAACCATTTGTCAAAGACGGGGCTCCATCGGCTAATACAAGGTATAATCATAAACATTTGTCAAAGATTGGGCACCATCGCTTCGCCATAAACAAAATATTCAAAATCAAGACTAATAGCGAGGTGGAGAGGTTGGTGGTTAAAGCAAAGTTGTAAACATATGTTCTCATTGGCAGTAAAAAATGGAGACTGACGCTATCTAGTTGCACATTGTCGTGGCAGAAAATGTAGGGTCCCCACATGGGCTATATAAGAAAAAACACAAATGCATAACAGCTATACGCAAGAGTCTCATAAGGCATAAACAATAGCATTAAATATACATACATTGCTCTGAGTTTCTATAAATATTTTTATAGATAAAAAATTTGTTTATTTTTAATATGACTCTATAAAGCTATTTTATTATGTGTGTTGTTCCTCAGGTGATCAATGTGGCCCATGGTCCTGTTGTTTTGTTAAACTTAATCAGATGCTGTAACCAGGTATTGATAGCATGAGTAAGAAATTGATTTGGCATGTACTTAGCTTTCACCTCTTATTACCCGTGTTAGATTCTTTACATCAATACCTCTGGTGAGGACTTTTACAGTTGTGGTACGATCAAAGTCAACTCGGTAGGACTCTCCCAACAAGTCCCCTCACCAAAGAGACTTGCAGGAGGAGAGAGTAAGTCCATTCAGCATGGTAACCTTGTGGCCCCTGTTTGGCAAGATAAGAAACAAGTACGCTCTACACTATCAATAGTACTGCATGGATTCCTTTCTATTTAACTATTCAAAGTGTGTCAAAAAATTAAAAATGTACAACATGACGTGTCTTTTTCAGGTGCACATTATATCCACCAAACCGAATACCACAGGTGAGGATGCAACTCGTATAAGAAATAACGGTGGTGAGCGTGTTGAGGTCTTTCGGCCTCCCTCTGTAGAGAATTAGCACCATTTCGTCGTGCATCATCTGTTAAATATATTTCTTTTCGTTTCCATATATAATTTAAAATTTTAAATATAAAAAAAAATTAAATTAGAGGGCATGAATTTCGCTATCAAATACTGTAATGAAAATGATTTTAAGAGTGGCTATCATCATTCGGACATTAATCCTTCTCACTTTCAGTACCTCAGTTTTTGTTGGAAAAAGGTATATTACTCTTTTACAGTTCTTTCGTATGGCCCGAGTTTAGCTCCGTTTATTTTAATTTACGCAGTTGCTTGGAGTTCACATGGTCATAAAATCCTTGTGTATCTGGATGACGGTTTAGGATTTCATTAGATTCAGTTCTTGTAATGCTATGTCTTCAGATATACAAGCAGATTTAAAATTACGATAAGGGAAATTGCTAGTATAGCTGGAAACATTTCTTTTCAACAGTCCTCAGGAAAGATATATTCTATTATCTTTCAAGATTTATGCTCATGGTTACATGTATTGCAAATGCATTGTCATGGGACGATCGTGTTTTTTTAACGAAGAAATTGATAATGAAACTAGAGCAAAGCTCGTTGCAAAGCAACGAGTAGGTCTTCCGTTGAAGCTGCGAATTAAAATGATGATAATGTACATGGAAAGGATTGTCTTCATGGTAATGCTATAGTAGCTTTACTAAACGACTTATATAAACGTAGCGATTTATCTCGGACTTGTATTAGTCCTTGTACATGTAGCAGTGCGTAACAGGTACTGTTTGCAAATTAAATTGGGATTGCTATTGGAAATTTTAAAACAAAATCTGGCGCTTTGAAATTAAATAATAAATTGAAGTCAAGTTAGTTATTAATTGAAAATAATTAAGATGAGCATGGATGAATGCTTGTTTACGTTCAAATTATTTTTGTATGTTTCTAATCCTGTGATCTCTGTACATTTCACATATGGTTTATAGCTTGATACGTGCGTGAAACCTGAAACATTTATCAGCTTTAGATTTTCTGGTAAAGTCTAAACTGGAGAGGTCCATAGGAAGAGACAACAGACCCAGACATAAATTTATCTCCATATGCTATGACCATGGCCATTTAATTACATACTTGGTTCATGGTCGCAATTGTAACACACTCTTACTCCTCCAAAATGATTGTTTCAAGTATGATACAGATAATGGCAAAGGGTTCTTAAAGTTCTTAAAGTCCCTTTAATGGCAAAAAACAGCGACACACTATTATGAATTGACCAAGCATAGTTTTTATAACGATACACTATTATTAATTGGCCAAGCATAGTTTTTAATATATCAAGTGTGCCGAATCCGGGAAAATATGCTGACCGTCACGAAAATTGCGTTAATTCAAAATGGCAATTCAAAATGGTAGATAGCCAGAATGATTTTGGTATTGTATAAATCATTTCTGTGAATGATAAGGATTTGATTTTAAATTTGCAAAGGTCTATACAATAAACATTGGCACGTTTGTATCCACACCTTACGATTCTACAATCTTTGATGTAGTTGCATTCTTTAAAATTTAAGGAAGATCCAGGAATAAAATCTTAAGTCATTAAAATCGGCAGCATACGACCATCACTTAATTGTAGTCTCATCTCGGTTGAGATGTATCTATGTTAACAAAGTTCTAAAGATTTGACATAGTTATCACTGCAGCATTGACAGGGATCTTTATATGCTTTATATTGGTTCCAAAAAGCATCCGCAAGATTATTTATGAGAACGTGTTGCGAATTAACATTGGCATGGTCTAACAGAAGAAAGCATCATCTCTATGGATGAGATCGGTGGTGATTCCTTTTCAACACAATGCTTTTTATGCATTTCTTCTATTTCCTCATCACATTTTTGCCAAACTTTGCGAGAAGTCGTTTAATTTTTAACAAAAATACAGACAGGTCGACTCCTTATACAAGATTTAAATTGTCCCTAATAATGTCGAATGGAGCATTATTCTCATGGCTGTCTAAATCATTTTGCAAAGACTTGCTATTGTATAGAAAGCTGGACGGAATGTTGATTTGGAGCAAATTTTGAAACATGTAATCTTAGTACCTCTGATGATATATATGTTAGAGATTTGTCTACTCTAAAGATTTTACAGGAAGAGACAGACACTAAGAATAGTTCTAATGTTGTACAATGTTCCCGCAAGGTATCCATTTGTATTTCTGTTGACACTTCGTTATATGGGTGTTTTACTGTACTTGTACTAGATAAAAGAATTATTGCCACCATTATTAAAAAATCTGTTCAGCTTAGCCCAGACCTCCTGCTCACAAATATTTTATCCCTAGCGACGCCACTGCATGCGCGGATTTAGAGGGGGTTGGGGGTCCGAAACCCCTCTAATTGGAAAATTCAAACTTACACTCATGTAGTAAATAGGCCTCGGACCCCCCCCCCCCCCTTTGTAAAACGCTAATGTCCATCGGACTCCGGTGTCCGAGAAACACTTTCCGAAGCCCTCTTCCCCCGAAAAAATTGTCTGGATCCGCGCATGAATTGGTTACAGAGCAATTAACATTATTTTCTTTTAATCATGATATATTTAATTTATCATAGCATTTACCGTACGTAAGATCATACATAAAACAATTTAAGAGTTGCATTTAAATGTATCATATCGAGCTGATGAAAAAAAAACCCACGTGAACTCAAATAATGTTAAATAGAAATATTGTTATCAATATCTTAATACTTCATTATACCCTTTATTTTATTTGGGTGTCTTTATTTAAAATAATACTGTAATTGTTTTCATCTTCCATGATAGAGACAGGATAGAGATCTGGCGAGATTTAAAAGAAACCCATTCACACATATAAAAATAAAATATAAACTACCAGGCAGCGAATTTTTATGACACTGCGTCGTGCAAGATGAGTTATAAATGTTCTGTGAAGTTGATTGTATCGATCTATATGGTTTAAAGTATTGAGTATGTGAACCACAGATCCCGTTCGTGCCGTTCAAATCCACCAGCATGGGGCCGGCTTTTCTCATATTTACTGAATTTAAAGCTATCCCTGTAAAAGTTATTTTAAAAAATTACTAGTTCTACTTGAAAATTACATAAATTTCTTATAAGAATGATCTATTTTGCAATAATTTGGGTTGTTTCATACAACTATAGAATTTTATCTTACAGCAAATACAACATTTTTTTCTTCGCGTCCAAGAATCATTAATTGATTAAACGCATGCGTATTAGAGTTTTGGCCTAAAGTGAAATAGAATGGAAGAGTTCACTTTGGATTCGGGGAATACAGGTTAAAAGGCGATCTGGGTTTGGGTATTACATAACGGTTGGTCGCTACCGTTGAAGCACAGGAACATCGAGGCAAATGACTTAAAATTGTTACATAATTGTTTACGAAAAGCTCAGTGAGGATCAGTTGCAGAAAATGATTGCATTTAATATCCGTCTTTTGATTCATCGCTGATTAATGCATATATATAGAAAGTACTATCTTTACAATTTTGAAGTTATTAACAAATTAAAACATTTAAAGCTGTGTAAGAAGCAATACAAAATTTCTTTTGAATTTGAAATTCAAAAAATCTAATATATTACTATTTGATGTTCAAGATTCCCATAAAACTTTGAAAGAACAGACTGTACATGTTTGTACATAGGAAGGATGACAAAGTTTTAAGAAGTATCGCGTACACACGAAAGAAGAGCGACAGACCGCCTTTACGCAGCCAATATAAACAAAGGACACTATAGATGCGACAAAATCTATCTCGATCAAAATGACAATATTACGAGTAAAGGTGGATAAATAGTTCTATTACGAGTTTGTTTAAACAAAAGTAAAATTCATGCTTCATCAATGCTAGACGATTTTATATAATTAATCGATCTTTACATTCTGCGAATTGAACGTCAAAATTCAAGTTTTGCATAATCAACCTATGAGATTTTTTTGTCTCTTGGAAAAAAGAACTTGAACTTGTGTTTGCAGAATGGATCTTTTCTCATTGAAGCATACGCACGAAGCTTAATTGTGTGTTAGATAATTGTACCCCCTCGCGCATGATCCCCTCGACCACGTTGGATGGGTAAATGCGTGGTTTAGTGACAATTTTTTTGTTTCATGTACAAATAAAAAATTACACTCATACATGTATACGCATCTAGTCAAAAAATGATTCACTGATTAGTTTGTTCAAGTTCATTATTGATATAACTCTCATGTTGTGAAATAGATTATTTGTTGAAATTTAATATCAGTTACATGCATGAAAACTTCTCGTTTCATATCCCGAATTTATCAGTTATGATGCTAAATAGCATAGATTTACAGGTTAAGGTTAATTTTAAGGTTAAAAGTGAAAGAATTCTTTGTGTATGCGGCTAAATAAACCCATGTACGCAAGACGCAACTCTTGTGCATTAGATAACCGCTGACCGCTAGCTATAGTCCAGCCGCGACCGATTTTCTCGAGGAATGTGTTACGCAATGCTACACACAGCTCAGAACCCAGGAATATTTGAAATGCTCGCAGTATATGACTAAAATGTGTTACATAGAAGAATAAATTTTTATTCTATAATGTGTTTCACTAGAAAAGAAAAGAATGTATATATTTTCTCTTTCTCGTTTTTGAAGGATTGTCCATAATACATGTAAAAACGAAATAAAAGTAACTCATAGTCTTCACTTAAAAGCTGTAAGAAAAGCATGGATACTTAAAAAAACAGTTTTTGTAGTGAGTTAAAGCATCCCGTGTATGCTGGTACACTTTCAGTTTTAAATTTATATCCTTTATAGGGGTAACGACTATTCGTTTACTTGCCAAATGAAAACATCGTCATGTTAACAAGTCAAGCTTTTTACACTCATATTACGCAATATCCGAACAAAATAATAATGTAACGACATTAATAAGATAATAATGAACAACTTTTACAGCGAAAGCCATATCGAAATATTAACAGTTTTTGAGTTATAAAGCGAAGAATTTTAAGGGTTCTAGGCCCCTAATTTAAGGGACCAGCCCCTTTTTAATGATTTCAGATGATAGTCCTTGACATTTTGCATATTTTTTGTTCTATATGTGTTAAGAAAATATTTCAAACTAAAAAGTTACGAGGCAAAAACACGACCAAAAATCAGCATTTTTTAAACATAAAATTTCAACTAATTTTTGGAAACTTTACATGAGGAAAATCTTAAAAACAAAACTCGGAGGACAACGTTCAAAGTGTCTATTTTCAAGATTTATGACTTTGAAACGCATGCTATGGACGGTTTCTGAGCCTTTGCGTGCACAGGAATGCCTATATTTTTTTTAAAAAGGGGAATAACTCGGTACCAGAAGTGTTGATTTCAACGATTTTCTCTAGATAGTGAGAAATTGTAATTTCCAATATGCCCTGAAAATTTGAAGATTTTAGGACAACAAACAAGCAAGATATTAGAGTTTTAAAAAACGTCTAGAAGAAAAAAAAGAATAAAAAGAATTACCAACAGAATCAGTACAAGGTCTTCCGTTGAAAACGGAAGACCTTAATTAATTTTCGGATGAATAATTTAAATTCTTTGCCTTCCCAATGTTTCTTTCAAGAAAAGTTAATTTCACAAACGGTTGTATATACGGACTCTAGAAAGCACGAACCTGCTGGTTACATAGGGAATGCGCTAAGTAGCTAAGTTTTACCTTACAGAGGGAAATGAGAGTTGTAGAGACTACTATTATCGTCTGTAGATAAGATAATCATCAAGATAAGCAACAGACCTGTTAAGGTTTATACAATGTACTGACAATCAAAACGTAGAACAAATTGTAAAATCACGTAGCATGAAAAAAGATATCCATGATTTTGCCTGTATTTTTTTGTATTTAGAATCATATTACTATATTAGATGTAGATTAGAGTTCTAGATATAAAATCAATGAGATTGATTTTCGTCTATGGTATTTCAGATGTTTTCTTTTTTAAATTTTTTTAGTCAAAAGTGTGGACTTTTCAAATAGATCTTTTTGCAGACTGTAAAAATTATAATGTAAATAGGTTATTTTTAAAGCAAATTATGGACACCTGGCCCCAGGATCATGATGCAAACTTAAGACTTAAGTCAAAACTTGTACACCGTCTTAATGTCTCTTAATTGAAAACACTGACAAAATTGAAATGCTATTAAACGTGTCTTGGTGTAACGTTGTTACTTACAAATTTTAATTGTCATATCACAACAAACAATTATTTTATAACTTATTAAAATTTTTACTTGAGTCATGATCCTGAGGCCAGGAACTTCGGGGGTCGACGTATTCGCTTTTGATTGGAAGCTAAAATTCTAGGATTGTTCCACTGGTTCGATCATTTGATAGGAAATAATATTAGACATATAGAAATTCTACTATTCTATTCTACTAAAATTCTGCACGGCGCATGGTAAATCAGTTGTTCCAAAATGGACATCGGCTCATTTTTGGCCTTTGTTTAAAGGAGTTATCTTGTGGTATTAAAACCCAAGACCCGGGTTCTATTGCAATTCGACACCTTAGCTAAGACCAGTTAGTTTTAAAAATCCTGAATTATAGCTGATTTCAATGTCCTTGTTTCGAAAAGAATATCTTTATAGGATGCAGTACTTGGTGTGGTGGATTGGACTCAAGATTCCGGACTGGCTGTTGCATGAATAAAAGCAATCCGATATGGATTTTACTTGCATTCAAAAACGATAACAAATTTGTTAATGTTGTCACCTTCTTCATTTGAGCCGAAGTCAGGGACAACATGCATTAAATTGTAGAAAATGTTCTCTACTCCCATAAATATTTAGAAAACTAAATGCATCGTTATTATGTCCACGAATCCCTCTAACTAAATTTTGAAATTTATGGCCCCTGGGACATGGGTTAGGACCTTAAAAAAGGACCAAATCTGTAAATGTATTTAATTTTAATATTTTTTCTACTTCCTTAGTAGTGGGAGATAAACTGAAAGCATGACTATGATGTCCAAAAAGCTCTCTACTTAAATTGTGAAATTCATAGTCCCTGTGTCAGTTGGGGTTCACACCCTTGGGCAGGGTCATAAAGTTAAGTGTAATAAATTATAAAAAATCTTCATCCATACTCCCATATATATTACAGAAAAACTAAATACATGCCAGCCTTTTACCAAAATTTAAAAACGCATGGCCCCCTGTTTCAGGTTTTCAGTTCCAAAGCAGGGGGAGATAAACTGAATCCATGGTAATGATGTCCATGAAGCCCTTAGGCACTAGGGTAAGGTAAGGCCAATATGGCCACATTGTCAAAATGCATCCAATTTTGTATTCCCTTTTGTTTTTTCATAGTCTAAGTGTTGTGGTTTATTATGTTAATTTATCACATGTTTATCATAATATACAGTGGAAATTACGCATGAGATATTTTTTTTGATATTCCACTGTGTATTCTTAGGCCGTGTGACGTCATAGTTAAACACGTTTGTAAACAAAATGGTGAGCAGAATTCCTAACAACTCAGTTGTGGAGATCGACGGAAACGGTACGGATGTGGTGAAATCTCCAAAATTTCAAAATGATGAAACCACTTATGATTATGAAATCGAAGGGATCGATGTATGTTTGCCTTTAACTCTATATCAGCTTGAAATTGCACCAGCGAAAAAGCAAACGATTGCAAGTACATCTTCACGTTTCCAATGAGTTGGGGGTTCAGATATGTATGAAATTAAAAGAAAAGATACCACAGAGTCTGCGTCATCTGTTTCTTATATGAATTTTTTACTGGAAATGGACATTGATGGTAACCTAACAACAAAGCTTTATGATAAACGTGATGACTTCAATTTTTCTATAGTCAACTTTCCTTAGTTATGTAGCAATATACCTTCATCACCTGCATATGGAGTTTTTGTCTCTCAGCTAATTGGATACGCAAGGGCATGCTCTTCGTATGAACAGTTTCTAAGGCGAGGCAAGCTCCTGACAAACAAGTTGATAAAACAGGACTATCAACAGTCTCGTTTGAAGTCATCTTTTTGTAAGTTCTATGCATGGTCGATACAACGACCTTGTCAGCAAATACAATCTTCCCATGGGTCGCATGCTGATCGACTGACGTTTTTCATACTAATTGTTAGACCATAATTTATCACCTAATTGTCTACGGACTTTTCCGTTTGTTTTTTCCCGATTACGACAAAGAGCACACGGCGGGTGGGACCGGTCAGCAGATCTAGAGGATGCTCACTCCTCCTAGGCACCTGAACCTACCTCTATCTGTTTAGAGGTTCGTGTTGCTCTGCTTTGAATTTGTATTTCGTTTTATTGATTTTTGAGATGGTTGGCAGTTTGTTATTGACATTTTTCATATAGATATATTTTTTATTGATCAAGAAAACAAAAACACTTAAAAAATATTTGATTGGAATTTGCTGAACTTGTTCATTAAAGAAACTCAAAATGAAAAGCGAGCGATTGAAACCATTCCTCCCCCCGAATTAAGCGATTTGTTATGCAAATTTTTTCTTGGTGTTCGAAAATCTGATGGTTCCAATTACGAACAGAATACATTAAGAACATTCATGAGTAGCTTTGACAGACATTTACGGAGAATGAAATATGGCAAACAAATAATATCAAGTTTGGAATTTTCTAATGCGAGGGAAGTATTAAAAGCAAAACAAAAAGATCTGAAAAGCGAGGAGAGGGCCAATATATCCAAAAAATCAGACGCAATAACGGAAATAAATTATGGGAAAAAGAACTGTTGGGTGTAAACAATCCCGAGAGTGTAATCAATTCCCTGTGGCTTTTTAACACTATATTTTTTGGCCTCATGGGCTCCGACGAACACAGATCAATGTCATCATTACATGGGGGGACATCTTTCTACAAAAAGACAGCAGCGGTGTCGATATTTTTAACTTTCAATGAACGTCAATCCAAAACCCGACAAAGAGTAAACCCTCGAGACATTCGCGTTGTCAAACCAAAAATGTGGGAAAATTTAGAAGTACCTGATCTTTGTCCAATAAAAATGTACAAATTTCACAAAGAAAAAGACCCTCTAATTTCTGCAATCCCGATGATCCGTTTCATTTGGCAACTCACACTCAACAATGCGCGATGGCACATGAAGACCAATGGTTTAAAAGACAGTCCATAGTTGTCAATAAATTAGTATCGATCATAAAAAAATGACAACTTCAGCGGGGATTGTTGGGGAGAAAAAAATAACAAATCACAGTGCTCGCAAACACCTGTTTCAAATTAAGCGAAAATAACATCTCTGCCAACAGATTATGCAAATCACAGGACACAAAAATATCCAGTCCATTAACAACTACAGCAGTTTAAATGAACTCTAGCACAGAAATATTTCATCAATCCTTTCGAATCCAACTGCACCCCAACGTTCCTCGGGATCCGCCACTTTCCAATTCACCCAAAACAACACTGCCTCTCGAAACACTTTAACACATTTATAGCGATAAATAGTTTATGCATGTTGATCTCTTTGTTTTGTATGTTTTTGTTTACCACGTGGTAATTTTTCACTATTAGGTATTTTTAGTTTAGGCATGCGCACTGACAAGATATGTATATTAGCTAGTCTGCGCATGCGTAGTCAGTATTCATTTTGTAAACATTCATGATTGTCCACTGTTTGGTAAAGAAGATGTTTTTATGAACTGTGACCCCCCGTCTGACCAAATTTACGATATTCTGCGATTACAACAACTTACTAAAGGGACACGGTATATGTGATCATAGTCCAAGGTGTTCAGATCATCTTCAGACAAGACTTCAATCATCACTTGTAATAATTTGTGTGGACACAGATGGCATCCACACCAAAGCGCAGGAGGCGGAGCAAGGGAGCCTCACATCCTACCACAGAAACCCAATCTCAAAGTGGTCCAATGTCTCAAGAGGACAGGGAAACGATGATAAGGACGTGCATGGCCTCTATTATTCCAACCATCGAAGACACTTTCCGACGCTACATGGACGAATATCACCATGGTGAAAGCAGTCCTTCCTTGTCAAACCCCATGCAAACTGCACCTCCACAACAGCAATCAGCTGAAACTCAACAGGCCTCTTCTCAAGCATCAGTAACACCTGACCATTCCCTGCTGCAGGAGATAACTTCTCAAGGTATGCAGTTGATTAACCAAAATACTGATGGGGATTCACGCTCTGCAACTGGATTGACTTTGAACGTAGATTCCAAAATAAGAGCAAAAATCTATGCAAATGAATTCATCAAATTTGCTATCCTGCTGCCAAATGATTCTTATCATGATGAAACAGACAAGTATAGGTCGGTTGATAAAAATGGCGAACTCATTTTTATTAAGGCAAATGAGAGGGGCCCTATCAAATCTATAAATAAATGGGTAGAGGCTTTCCACATATTTGTTGCGATATACGCAGAAAAGTTTCCCCACGAAATCGGAAACTTGATGACATATGCACACACTGTGCAGAAAATTGCTGACTCGTGTGGGGACTCTGCGGCATTAATGTATGACGAAAAGTTTCGGCGATGGCGGGAAAAAGAACCTTCTTTATGATAATGTGCTTGGGAGAAGAAAAATATTGAGTTATACCAAGAAGCTTTAGTTTCTGGACTGGATTTTAAACTCAAATTCAGGAATCAGCCCTTTCGTGCCCAAGCCAAGTCAAATAACTACTGTTATTCCTACAACAAGGTTGGCTCATGCACAAAGAGTCATTGCCCCCATCAACACATTTGCCAGTACTGCGGGGGAAAGCATCCACGCCGTCAGTGTCACAATAGACCAAAACAAACCTTTGCAAAACAAAATGCTAGAAAAACAAACACCAACTCTAATCAACAAGCATCCACTAAGTAATAGGGATATAAGTATCATCACACCAATCCAAGTTGACAAATTGGCCAGTTATCTTGAAGGCTATGATCCATCTTTAGCCCAATTTTTAATTAATGGGTTTACCTTTGGTTTTCGAATCCCATATCAGGGGCAACGGGCTTTTAGAGTTTCTAAAAATCTCTCTTCCTTAAAAAATAGTGATGGAATTCTTCAAAGTAAACTCATCAATGAGTTACGCGCACACCGCATCGCTGGACCTTACACAAATCCACCATTTCCTAATATCCAAGTTTCACCTCTGGGATTGGTACCCAAAATGCTTATAAACAGATTCCTATCCATCCAAATGATTTTGAACTACTTGGATTCATGATAGACAATATGTATTACTACGACGAAACATTGCCTTTCGGACTCAGTTATTCATGTAATCTTTTTGAAAAATTTAGCTCGGCCCTTCAATGGATCCTCGAAACAAAATTCTCTGTGATACATTGTGTACACATCCTCGACGATTTTCTTTTCCTAAGTGAACCCCACTCTCCGAAGTGTTACAGTGCTCTGCTTGCATTTTATCAACTAGCCAAAGACATTGGCCTACCAATAAAATCAGAAAAAACTGTTTACCCCACCACAACTCTCATATTTTTAGGCCTGGAATTAGACCAATTTCTGCATCCAAAAAAAAGGCCTACTTTGCATACTTTCTTTTATAGATTATTTGAACACTGATCAAAAATGATATCTTTGTTTGTTTGGCTTGGAACTTTTTCGGCATGCGTAATATTGTTCACATTACAAAAATGTGTTGTGCGGCTTGATAACACGAAGTTCTAATATGTAGAAATAACGAAGCTTTTAATTTATAATTGCAAGGTATTTGGATTGTATTATAGCAGAGAAAATAGCAAATATGTTTCTCTATATATGGCAATTCACTGATTCTACTTAAATGCAAATGAGTTCATGACTTATTGAAGCACAAAGTAAAGTCATAAACTTCTAAGCCGTCAAAAATACTTTGATAACTGATCGAAGAGGGTTATAAAGTGCAACATCGAACACAAAAGTAGGTATGGAAGATGAAAGAGCGATAACTCTCGATTTTTGACTTAAATTTGTTTCCAAAATTGCGTTGTATTTTTACTATCGGGTGACAGTCTCGGAATACGCCCTAGTACAATGTGGTAATTGCGAAAGGTATAATTTTCCTTAAAATAAATACACAACAAATTGGCGCATTTGTATATCAAAGAGAAATCGTTGATGTCTGACTTTTAGCGGGAAAATTTTCGAATCGTAAAAGTATAAATAACGAATATACAGTAAAATGTTAATTTTTTAATGTTATAACAAATGTTTTTTATCGAAATTTATTCTTTTTAAAAATTAACAACCGCATTTTTATAAATTACGAGGTAATTAAAATTGTCCTATATTTCTGTCGTGTGGAGTTACGAGCCCTCTAGATCTGTTGTGGGTTGGCGTAGCTGACAGTCGACTCAATGAATTTTAGTTAGTTTATTAATATTTTAATTCAAATAAAATTTTAAAGAAAAAACAATTAAAAGAAAAAGTTAAAGAGAGATATAAAGAAATCGAAGGACAAATTAAAGACTGGAGGCACTGAAGAAAAAGCAGGAAGCTCTAGTAAAAAAGAAGGAGAGATTGTACAAAAAAAAGGGAAAAACAAACATCTGACAAAATTTATTATAGATTGTGGCAGAACTATACAACAATGGAACAGATGCTCCAAAAGAATTCGAAAAAAGGAAAGCTCTTGTTGCAAAACTACATTTCCGTCAAAATGTGTTAAAACATTGTAAAAGACAAAGCAATATTTAATGCAACTTCTAAAGGTAAACCTTTATCAATTGAACAGTTTGCTGTGAATGTCAGAAGCTAATTAATGATGCGGCAACTGGACAAACAGCAAAAACCTGCACCCCTCCATATCTAGTTGGAAAAAAGTAAAACACGCATTTAATAAAGGGATGTTTACTGGTAGAGTGATAAACACTGTCCCTGGATTTCTGATTTTTAAATATTGTTTAATACCATGGCAATTGTATAGAGGCAACTGCAATATATAGGTGAGTTTGAAATATTTAATGCCTTGTCTGGCAAAATGCCCTCTTAATAATGGACGAACTCAAATTCTAATATCTACAAATACCAAATTAATTGAACAAGAAATATATACACACATATTATGTATTCATAAACCAGTATGTTAGTTATGTCTTAATATGATATACAGCAAATACCATTGAAGCCCTAATGTGAAAAAAAGAATACAGGGCAACATGACAATAACCAACTTAATTATAAAACACATTAAATGCACCATTTAAATGCTAGCAAAATACTCAACTTCTAATGTACCTATACGTGCAACGAGATTTCCAACGCCGTTTGCCCGCAATATCCTTTTGACTCATTAAACTTGCTTATGCACTAGAAGCTGCCCCAATGCGGAAAGATTTTAGTGTCTAAGCCTAGCATTCTAATAGCCTTGTTAAATACAGATTCTGCTTGAAATCTGGTCACTGAATAGCCAAACAAATGAATAAAAAAGCATTCAGTGGCATTTGGCTTTAAACTTGCATATATATTCACATGCTGGATAAGGCAGATTGGACTAAAAGGCACTAAAGTGATTGTGGCACCCTTTCCCTCTTGATCAGTTTTGGAGTGTCTTAGGGTTATATAATGACTGTATTGATGGTTGTTAGCATAGCTACTTGTCTTGCAAGACCTGCTTGTACTCTTGAATCCTGTACAAGCTCCCCTATTCTAAAATATCCCAAAAATGCTGTGCAAAAAGTGCACTAAATATTGATTCAGTTTGATAGACAAACTTCAGGAAGAATAGAAATTAAACCTTGAAGGATGCTGATGGATTTGCGATTGTCAACCCTTGTGTTCATACGACCCAATCCAACTAATAACTTTTGTAATATAAATGATTTTGTTTTGTTCGGAAAACCTTGGATTCAGCAAAAATATGATATTTTTGCAATGTATGCTTTGACTGTCCTTGATTAGAATTGTTTAAATAAGAGATAAGATACAAAATGGATCAAGTCATTGGGGTTTGATTGCCAAGTTTGATAACCTCATAAGCACGGCAAAATGAATTAAACTGATGAACTGCTGTCATGTATAATTGCTTTGTGTTTGCAGACAAGGAACTATTAACAACTTACCATTTTTCTGCTCGATGTTGTAGACGTGTCTGAGAAATGACAGTTGATGGGATCTGGTCAGCTTCTGGAAAAACATGCCTGAATCTGTGCCACTGCAGACGAGAGAGACAATCAGCCTTAACGTTTTGAACTCCTATGATGCGATACCCTTTAAACTGAATATTACGCACAAGTCCCTTAAGGACTAAAAAGTGATTTGAATGTTTCAGTATTTAAAATGGTTACAAGTACTATATTATCTATGTGAAGGATTACTCTCTTTCCCACAAACTCCTTACCCCAAATAGAGAATGTCATGGCTATGGGCAACACAGAAGGATTACTCTCTTTCCCACCAACTCCTTATCTCAAATAGAGAATGCCATGGCTATAGGCATCAATTCTAAAAATTTAATGTCCCTAAATATGCCTGCCCCTTTCCAGGATGCTGGCCATGTTTAAAAGGCCCAACGAGTTCCTCACATAACCCCACAACCTAGCTAGTGAATAATTCTAACTGAAAGTCCCTTGCCCAGTCTACCTGCTTAAATGAATTTATACAATTGAATGACTGAAGGAACACAAACCGATTTAAGATGAAAATTTTATTTTTAATTTTTTTGTATAAAATGGTTTACTTGTGTATTATGAATGATTCATCAAAATTTGAATGTTAGATGTCAAGTTACAAGCGAGATAAGAAGGAAAGACGTGGTTGTTATGTAAACAAAGCTGAGTCTTATATTTGTTTACAAATAATGTAAAGTCTTTAACAAAATAACTCGTGGCAAACAATATAAACTGATTCAATGTTTTCATAAATAATTTTATCAACAACAAAAAACAACCTTAGATTGAAACTTATACCAATACAACACATATTTAAAAAAAAAAACAGGACTCGAGCTTTGTTGACAAAACAAAGAATTCTAACCTCTGTAACTGGCTTGTAACTCGCTATTTGACTTTCAAATTTCCACAAAGCAATAAAAACATCCATATTGACCATTCTAGACATTTAAAATGAAAAAATAAATTTTGAAAAATTTGAGCTCAAATCGTGTCTAAGTCTTTTTAAAGTTGATGACGTAATTGATCCAATTTGTCTTAGGAAATACTAACAGTATCTGCACCTCTATCGATTTGGAGACCTAAATATTCTGTACTAATCTTGTTGTAGGACCCAAGGTTTTGTCATGAGCCCCTTATTCATCTCAAAGACTGGTAAATTTTGATACAAGATAATAGCATTCCTAAGTCACAGTAAGACCTGCTAGTAGAAAATCATCTAGGTAGTGCACAATGTTATAAGAATAGCATAGGGTTTTTAATGCCCATTCCAAATAGGAAGCAAACTTTTCAAATTTAGCACAACTTACTGGACACTTAAGTGGCATACACTTGTCAATATATATGTCATCATTAATCTTCTTACCCAGCAGCTGATTATCAGATGAATGAACCGGAAGTAAGCGAAACGCACTCTTGACGTCCAAACTAGCCATTAAAGCACCTGATCCTAACTTTTCTAACATTCTTAGGGCTTTTTTAAATGGGGTGTATCTAATTGAACAATACTTGTGATCTATATAATTATTCACATTATCACCAGCTGGGTGAGAAAAATGGAGCGTTTCCTCCTGGAACTCGAGTGTTAATTCTTGATACCAAACTTTTGATGCGCACGCATGTATTAAGATAAACGCGTCAATTTACCTCTAGAAACTCTCCAAAATGGAGCATGTTGATAAACAAATTATTCAAGAATTGATAATATCAGATGAATATGAAACCCTCATGATTAAACAGACTTGGTATTTTCATGTCCTCGCCCTTGTCCTTAAAGGGTATATGCAATTCCAAACGATTTTACTACAATAGAAAGATCTTATCAAACTGTACATGTTCCGAAAATTTCACCGAAATCGGCTGAGTATTAACGGAGATGTTCCGATAAAACCCGAATTCTTACCTGAACGGTTTACTGAAACGCGCGCTTTTTTTGTCTACACAGGCTGTGACGTCACAACGAGACCAGCCATGTTTTGAATAACGGTAGACAGTGAGAGAAAGCGCTGCGATTTGATCGTATTTCCGTACAATGTGGTGCTTTTTGTGTAACTGTGGACACTACGGATATATGACCGTTTGTAGATACTAGAGTATATGTGGCTTTAGAATATTAGTTTAGACTGTGTTTATGAATAGTTTGTGCCATAATGGATGGAGTAAATTCTGGCGGCAAAGGACGAATGATAAGTGTTGCTGGAGGCTGTAGCAGAAGAAAATCCGATGGTGTGAGCTTACATCAGTTTCCATTCGATCGTCCTGCAATTCTTCGGCAGTGGACGGCCTTCGTACACAACTCGAGGAAAAATTGGAACAGTCCTACCAAAGCATCTGTGCTTTGTTCTGCGCATTTCACGGAGGATTCTTACCAAGCCAAATATCGCTTGATGGAGTCGGTGGGAGTAACCGTCCAACGGAAAAGAGTTGGAAAGAGATGCTGTTCCAACTATACAGACTAAACGTCCACATGGAGATAAAACACCTGTATTGGGAAAACGTACGGCTGAAGACGACATTTCCCCTACAATCCTGACCAGCACACCCAAGAAGCCAAGGAGAGCTTTTCTCAAGAGGGTATATTTTGATTTATTTTATTTTTTTATATTGTGCCAAAAATTAAGAATATTGATATATCTTTTTTATTTCTTCATTATATAAATTTATAAAATAATGCTTTGCACATGAACACAGACTATATAGATAGCTCATTGTTGTCTTTCAAAGTCAGTAAAATAATGATTTCCTCATTCAGTCATTGTGAATGCAGTCATCACATAGTTAACTCATTTTTATGACTGGCATCTTCATTCTTAAAATTGGTTTTAAAATAAATTTCTTTTTTAATATACACCATGATTTTTGTATACTTCAGATTTCTTATGATAGAAATTAAAAATAACAAATACAGATGTATATATCAACTTAGTACTTTTTTTTTCTCTGATTTCAAAACAAGCGTGACTGTAATGTTGTATAATCCAAACAAGAGGCCCATGGGCCACATCGCTCACCTGAGTAACACTAGACATAATTAAATCAGCTAAATATAAACCTACCGGTACATCAAACTTTAAACCTTTTATGTGACCCATGAATTATCCAGGTCCACAGTCTAAACAGCTCAGAATCAACAAATGTCAATATGATTGCATAATAGTAATACTATATACTATGTATTTTCGAGAATGAACAAATTTATTTTTTATGTAATAATTCGCCCCCCCCCCCGCATTATAGTATCATCCTTTTTAATTTGATTTTTAAAGATTTTTCTCCCTATATATTACACTACCTGAGGATGATTCCTATGTAAAAATTTGACCCCCAATTGTGGCCCCACCGTACCCCCGGGGATCATGATTTAAACAAACTTGAATTTTACATTAACTGAGGATGCTTCTAAACAAGTTACAGCTTTCTGGCCAATTGGTTCTTGAGAAGAAGATTTTTAAAGATTTTCTCTATATATTCCTATGTAAAAATTCGACCGCCAATGATGGCCTCACCGTACACCCGGGGATCATGATTTGAACAAACTTGAATCTATACTACTTAAGGATGCTTCCATGCAAATTATAGCTTCTCTGGCCAATTGGTTTTTGAGAATAAGATTTTTCAAGATTTTTCTCATATATTCCTATATAAAAATTCGACCCCTAATGGTGGCCTCACCGTACACCCGGGGATTATGATTTGAACAAACTTGAATCTACACTACTGAAGGATGCTTCCATGCAAATACAGCTTTTCTGGCAAATTGGTTTTTGAGCAGAAGATTTTTAAAAATACCAACTATTTTTTTATAATTCTTAATTATCTCCCTTTGAAAGAGGGCGTGGCCCTTCATTTTAACAAACTTGAATCCCCTTCACCTAAGGATGCTTTGTGCCAAGTTTGGTTGAAATTGGCCCAGTGTTCTGGAGAAGTCGAAAATGTAAAAAGTTTACAGACGGACGGACGCCCGACAAAAACTGATCAGAAAAGCTCACTTGAGCTTTCTGCTAAGCTCACTTGAGCTTTCTGCTCAGGTGAGCTAAAAAAAACAGATGATTTCCGGAATTTTTTTTAGGAATTTTCGTTGATTATGAATTAGCGAAGCTTAATTAAAGGGACTTGGACACGATTTGAGCTCAATTTTTTCAAAATTTATTTTTTCAATTTTAATGTCTAGAATGGTCAATATGGATGTTTTTAATGCTTTGTCAAAATTTTAAAGTCAAATATCGAGTTACAAGCGAGTTACAGAGGTTAAAATTCTTTGTTTTGTAAACAAAGTTCGAGTCTTATTATTGTTAACACATGTCTTGAATTGGTAAAAGTTTCAATCTAATGTTGCATTTTGTTGTTGATAAACTTATTTATGAAGACATTTAATAAGTTTATCTTGTTTCCACAAGTTATTTTGTCAAAGAAATGGTAATTTCTTTACTTTACATTATTTGTAAACAAATATAAGACTCGAGCTTTGTTTACATAACAACGACTTCTTTCCTCTGTATCTCGCTTGTAACACGACTTCTAACATTCAAATTTTGGTAAATCATTCAAAATACACAAGTAAACTATTTAATACATAAAATTCAAAAATTAATTTTTCATCTGAAATCGTGTCCAGGTCCCTTTAATTGAGAAAAAATAAAAACAAATTGGTAACCTTCAAGTACCAATGATGTTTAAAATATATAAAACAAAAGACAGTACTCTTCCGATTTATCGGTATTAAAGGCCAAAAAATTCGAGTCTATTATTTAAATATAGTAGTATAGAAGTATAGATATTGAATAGTATCATGCATTCGCTTGACGATAATCCATGGCCAGGTGGTTCCGAACCGATCTTACCAGAAAAACAGCTCCTCATTATCAGGAATCCTTGCGAGAGGTGGGGAATACGTTTGCGGTTGGTGTTACAACGGTGCACGAGATAGTTGTTTCAACGGCTGTGAATGAAAACCTAATTAACGCAAGTATCTCGTATAAATAGTACAGCCACCTTTTCAGTCATTCAATTATTATTATTATTTACATAAAATTAAGAGAAAACACAAATCTCACCACCTTCATTATAATGTAGATTATAAATTGGCCCAATGCTCAAACGCAAAACGCTCTCTCTCTCTCTCGTTTCAACTCTATTCTGGCATACAAGGTATCATTGGCTGTCTTGATGGATCGCATATTCGCTTGTCTGCAGCTCCTGGCGGGGACAACAATTATTATAACCGGAAAAATGTTCCGTCACTTCAATTACAGGTAAAATGATGCAATTTTTTATGAAACATACATTTTTTGAAACCTGACAAAATTCAATTAAATTCTGATATTTTGGTAAGGAGGATATGACATATTTTTTCACTTTTAAAGGTTTTGCAATGCCTATTATTTTAACAGGTTGTTGCCGACAGTGACATGCTTATACGTGACGCATATACTGAATGGCCAGGGTGTACGCATGACGCCTGCGTACTCCGTAATTCGTCATTATTTGAAAAAGCTGAAAATGGACAGTGTGATGCAAGGGAAATTCATAGTGGGAGACACCGCCTATCTTCTAAGAAATTGGTTAGTCACCCCCTTTCGAGACAATGGTCGGTTAAACGCTCAACAAAAGCTATTTAATCAAAGGCTGTCTTCTGCGAGACAAGTTGATGAGCGTGTATTTGGTCATCTAAAGGGGAGGTTCCGTATGTTGCGAGAATTATCAGTTCGAATATTGGACCGAATAGTCAGGCTCATTATTTCAGAATGTATACTACACAATTTATGCATACTACATCATGGTGATGTTGAGGCTTTTATTGAAAATGATCAGGATGGCTACCAAAATGCCTATGCTAACAGAAGGGATGGTGTAGCGTTTCGGGAGCAAATCATGAACACCATGCAGGCATGAAGTCTTGTCTAGTGTCTTAGTCAGGGATTTTGTTTTCAATGTGGTGTGATAAACAATAAAAACAGTTTCTGAAACATTATACAGTAACTTTTATAAATTATTACGCATGTTCATTTACTCCTTGTAAATACTAGTAAGTAACCAAAAAAAGAATAATTATCAATAAGGAGACTGAAGTAATAAAAAACATGTGCATGAAATACACATCGCTGGTAAAGGTCTGCCCTAGCTATCAGCTTACAACATAAAAATAATAAAACTTTTTTTGAAAGGAACAACTAGAACTTCATTTAAAAATAAATGTTAATCAACACTTGGTATGCCTTCACTTTTTGTTAACAGATTTTTCCATAATATGTATATATATAAAATGTATCGTATACTTTTCTATTTTGAAATTTATGTTCTTAGAATCTTTCATATCAAAATACTTTGAAATGCTAGTAAACATTTTTGCGGCCGATTTGATGTTTTGCATCAATTTCAGTTGTAACACCTGTTCTACAGCTGTTCTACAGTTGTCATCGCTATTTATCACCAAAATTCGAATGAAATCGTCAGGAAATGTATATTCAAGAATAAACGTTTGTGTATCAACTTAGCCATATCGAACGTGATGCATATTTGTTCATGTTACATGAAAATTCATCAAATTAATTCATAAAATGAAAACCTACAGATCTGCAGTATCAACTTCTCCCGCCATGTTTCGGAGTTATGACCCTACGAAGAACAAGTAAACCCGGGGTTTAAACTCTCGTTGTTTATATCGAAATCTCGTGACTCGATACGAAATTCGGGTTCCAGAAGAAAACGGTCAAAGTGTGTAAGGGGGACCAGGGATGGGCTGAGACGGTTCAGGTGCTAGATTCATGTGAACTTTGGGAGGATCCGTAATCGAAGGGGTGGATGGAGGCTCCAGGAGAGGCGGTTGCTTTCCTGCTTGTTTCCGTGGATGGAGGCTCCAGGAGAGGCGGTTGCTTTCCTGCTCGTTTCCGATGTTGAGAAGGTTGGCTGTGTTTTTCTCTTCGGCATTTCGATAAAATCTTCTGCTTTGACTGATGATGTAAATGCGTACTAAAGTGCCGTCAGCAATTCATGATGTTTTCACTAATTTCGCGCGCAAAGTCATTAAAACCCAGAAAGGATTATAAATTGAACAAAATTTTTATTTTTTTTTTAAAAATATATGGTCAGTTCACTTTGATAAATGGATTTAACCTTAAATGGTGAAATCCTTATAATCTTCTTGAAAGATTTTGAAAAAAAAATTACATAAAAGGTTGTCTACATGTACATCTGGTTGCTTAAGTCTATATAAGGTGAGGCGAAATAAAGTTTACAATTTACTCCAAAAACGTCTGTATAAATAAAACATGTAATATAACGAAGTACAACGAACAGAAGGTTCGGTCACTGTTGCCATGGAAACAGAGGGTAAATATTGAAAAATACCAAAACTTTGAAGCCATATTTAAGGGCTTTGCCTACTAAGTTTTTCTATGTTTAGCGTCCGCGGACGCATTGGTTTTAAGATGTAAAAATTAAAAAAAAACCACAAATGATTGTTCATAAAATTAGAACGTTTTTTCATATGTCGGGATGTCGGAAATCAAATATTAAATTATTACAACATTATAAATGGAAACTATTTTTCACATCATTTATGCAGTTTTCTGGTTATAAATGTTAGGTACTGGTAAGGGGCAGTATAAAAATGGAAACCTCTATAACTAGTAAAATATGTGCAGTTCGAAAAACAAATACATATACTTTGTGTTTTTGTCCCCCGCCGCAACGCGGAGCGGGGACATAGAAATGCCGGGCGTCCGTCCGTGGGTCTGTGTGTCCGTGTGTCCGTGCGTCCGTCCGTCACACTTTTTTGTAAGCGCTCTCATGCCTACAAATTTTGACAGATTTTCATTACATTTATACCAAATGTTTATACACCTATTACCTTGGTCAAGTTCGAAAATCAGCATTGGTCGATACTTTTTGTTGGAGTTATGGGACTCTGACCACAATAATGACTCCGTTTTATCCAAAAATTGACCTTGTAAGCGCTCTCATGCCTACAAATTTTGACGGATTTTCATTAAATTTATACCAAATGTTTATACACCTATTACCTTGGTCAAGTTCGAAAATTAGCATTGGTCGATACTTTTTGCTGGAGGTATGGGACTTTGACCACAATAATGACTCCGTTTTATCCAAAAATTGACCTTGTAAGCACTCTCATGCCTACAAATTTTGATGGATTTACATGAAATTTATACCAAATGTTTATACCACTAATACCTTGGTTAAGTTCTTAAATCAGCCTTGGTCGCGTCCCCACGAACCTGTAAAATTTAAGCAATCCGCGAAAATTGGCCCCCACGAAATTTAATGATTCCACAGTACAGTATACTAGTATACTGCTTGAACGGCGGGGGACCCAGGAATTCTATTCTTGTTTATATTCTTCTGCAACTGCACCCAGGGAATCGGGAGTTGAGGTAGACTGGTAATTGTCCTGAGGTGAATTCATTGATTCATTAAAGAATATTCATGTATTAGTCTGTGTATTTGATATAAGAAATGAGAAAGAAATTGAAAAGGCGAGTGCATTTACACAGATTTTTGAGGGTCAGAGAGAACTACAGAAAAAAGTTTGAAATATCCTGCCCAGTTTGGAAAGATCCAGTGACTGGGGGGGGGGGGGGGAGATGGGGTGGATTGGCGTTTGAAAAAACTTTATACTAAAATATTGAAACCTGACGGTTTTGGTTTTCCATATGGAGAGGAGAGCACCATTGGACGAACAATTACAAATGATATTTGTGACTGCTTGTTTTGTATATTTCCTCATCTAAAATCATTTTAGGCAAGGTCTTTCACTCTTCATTTTCTCTTTGATGTGCTTTATAACAAAGAATATTTAGACCATGCTTACAATGACAGATCAAAGTACAAAATATATATTAAAGTTTTTTTTTGTTGACCCTTTAAAGTTGTGTGTTTTTCTAAGGTTTGTGGTTTTTTCGCTGATAGAAAGATAGGTTTTTGAGTTTTGGATGGACGCTAAACAAAAATAAACTTGCAATGGCCTAATGTTAACTATCAAAATAACAACCATTCTCCTATTGTCAATTCTTAATTCAAAGAAGAGAATTGATGGAGAAACGCATACTTTCAAAATGTCACCATGGAAAACATTTACAATTTTTGATAACGTTTTTTTTTTTGCGGTTTTTTTTTTTTGAATGTGAAAAAATTAAATTTTAACATCCTCTCAATGTCCGTGCATATTGCGGTTTTTTTTTTTGAATGTGAAAAAATTAAATTTTAACATCCTCTCAATGTCCGTGCAATAATGATAAAATGACAATAATAAACCGTCAACCATCTCAGAAATCCATAACATGAAATACAAATTCAAAGCAGAGCAACACTGACCTCCGAAAAGATAGAGGTACATGTAGGATCAGGTGCCTAGGAGGAGTGAGCATCATCTGCTGACCGGTCACACCCGCCGTGTGCTCTTTGTCTTAGTCAGGAAAAAACGGAAAAGTCCGCAGACAATTAGGTGATAAATTATGGTCTAACAATCAGTATGAAAAACGTCAGTCAGCATGCGACCCAGTGGAAGATTGTATTTGCTGACAAGGTCGTTGTATCGACCATAGAACTTACGAAAAGATGAATTCAAACGAGACTGTTGGTAGTCCTGTTTTATCAACTTGTTTGTCATTAGCTTGCCTCGCCTTAGAAACTGTTCATACGAAGAGCATGCCATTGTGTATCGAATTAACTGAGAGACAAAAAACAACATATGCAGATGATGAAGGTATATTGCTACACAAGCAGGGAAAGTTGACTATAGAAAAATTGAAGGCATCGCGTTTATCATAAGTTTTGTTGATAGGTTACCATCAATGTCCATTTCCAGTAAAATATCCAAATATGAAACAGATGACGCGGTATCTGTGGTGTCTTTTATTTCAAGTTCACTGGGATATATCGAGTCGACGTAAGTATGGCCTGAACATCGACCCAGGAGTCCTAAATTTCACAATTTAGATAGAGGGCTTCATGGACATTATAACAATGCATTTAACTTACCTCCACCTGCTATGGATGTAGAGAAGATTTTTGAATATTAAGATTAATTCTATGTAAGAATCAAAATTCGGTGGCCACGCATAGTCACATATTTTCTTCATACTTTACAATTTAACAGACTTTGATATATAAAAAAGCCTAACACCATTGATTTGTTGCAATGTGGTTCCGTTGCCATGGTAACAGAGTAAACGTGTAAAAATAGCATTTCAATGCGGGTGTGACCGGTCAGCATAGGATGCTTACTCCTCCTAAGCACCTACCTCCATCTTTTTGGAGGTCCGTGTTGCTCTGCTTTGAATTTGTATTTCGTTTTATGGATTTTTGAGATGGATGACGGATTGTTATTTCATTTTTTATTTTGTTTACATAATAAAAATTCCTGTTTAATGACACTTTTCAAAAACAGTATGTACATGTAAAGTTATACTTCAAAGATAAAGTAAAAGTTGGTTTATACTTTTAGGGGGCAAGAACATGATCAAGAAGGACCATTTTGAAAGTGGTTTGCGCACATAGGAGAGATGCGATCTTTTTGCATCGGAGTACCAGTACTGGCACTGACCGCTACATCTAGCCCCGCACACAGGCGCCAAATTATGAAGAATCTGTGTTTTCGTGATCCATCTTGTGTAATATTAGACAGCCCCGATAGGTCAAACATCAAATTAAATGTATTGAAAGTTAAAAATAATGTAGATTTAGAAAATGTGTTTCATTGGTTAACAACTGCTTTAGTTGAGAAAAGAGAATACTGAATACTTGCAGAGACATTTAATATTTTGTAACTCTATTAAGGACTGTGCTTTGATTTATGGTTTGTTATTGTCATTTTTTCATATGCTTTTTTTTTAAATATGTGGATCTACAAATACATGTAACTTCAATATGTATCACAGTAAAACAACCGATGCCACTAAAGAAAAAATTCGTAAAGACATGCTTGATGCTAATTGTAAAATAAGAGTGTTAATCTGTACAAATGCAGTCGGAATGGGTGTTAATTTTCAAAACGTCAATAATATTGTTCACTATGGTCCACCAAGAGATTTAGACAATTTGGTGCAACAGATGTGCCGTGCCGGCAGGGATGGAACGCAATCAAATGAACTCATTATCTACAAAGCAAATCAACTTAAAAAGGTGGATGACGATGTAATTAAGCTTCTTAAAAGCACTGTTAGCTGTAGGCGAAAAATTATAAATGAAGCTTATATTCAGAAACATGTAAGAGCTAGTGATCATTTCTGTTGTGACATTTGTGAATTAGTGTGTGAATGTGAAAGTGACAGTTGTCCATCAACTCATTCTGCAAAGGATGTAATATTGAATTTTAGAGACGAAGAGAATGAACTATAAATACGAAGAGACGTAGGAGAAGAAGAAAAAGTCATTGTTCAACAAAGACTTCACTCATTGAAAGACAGTATATTGGAAGGCACCAAATCTTTTATTCACAGTGATATTGTTTGTGGGTTTTTTGTTGATGAAATTATTGCAAAGTTGCCCTGTTTATTTACTGTATATGACATACTTGATAAAACAAGTGTTGATTCTTTTTCTTTGGCCAGCAGCATTGTCCAAATAATTACAGAACAAGATATCTGTGAGCCAATGCTCACTAGTGATACCCCCGCTCTAATGTGAATATGCAAAATAAACAAATCCTCATTTAACAGGAAGTCGAAATCCGATTATTACTATATAAATAGTGCCTGTTTGGGAGGGTACCAGTTGAAATTGACACCCCGAGAAAACCATTGTCAACCGACGCGAAGCGGAGGTTGACAATGGTTTTCGAGGGGTGTCAATTTCAACTGGTACCCTCCCAAACAGGCACTATTTATTTTATTATACTGAATGTCTTAATTTTTATAGCAAATTTTACTGCTTTTATATAGAAAAGACGTGAATTCTACGGCGAACCGTACGCGCATAATTAACGCGCATGTAACAATTCGTTCTATCGGCCCGTTGCTAAGCGTGCGAGGGAGAGAGAACGGATTGTCAACTGCGTCTAAACCAATCAGATTGCAGTATTTAACATGAAAGTATAATAAAATAATATATCCCACGATATGGCATGCCTAAACAAATAGTGTGTTAAAATTACAAGCATCTGCGATAAAAAGTTGCTGAGAAATCTTTGACGGAAATTTGTTTGAAAATTTAGGCTTAAAATAAACAAAATCCTCATTTAACAGGAAGTTGACGTCCGATTGGTACAAAAATATATTCACGATATGGCATGCCTAAACAAATAGTGTGTTAAAATTTCAAGCATCTGCGATAAAAAGTTGCTGAAAAATCTTTGACGAAAATTTGTTTGAAAATGTTGGCTAAAAATAAACAAAATCCTCATTTAACAGGAAGTTAACGTCCGATTGGTACAAAAATATATTCCACGATATGGCATGCCTAAACAAATAGTGTGTTAAAATTTCAAGCATCTGCGATAAAAAGTTGCTGAGAAATCTTTGACGAAAACTTGTTTTAAAATTTTGGCTAAAAATAAACAAAGTCGTCATTTAACAGAAAGTTGATGTCCGATTGGTACAAAAATATATCCCACGATATGGCATGCCTAGACAAATAGTGTGTTAAAATTTCAAGCATCTACGATAAATAGTTGCTGAGAAAAATGCGACAGAAATTTTTGTTACGGACGGACAGACAGACAGAAGGACAGAATGACACACAAGGGTAAAACAGTATACCCCCTTCTCCTTCGGAGCGGGGGTATAAATACTCGATGACAATGAAATATATGCATTGGAAGAGATTGATTCTGATTAATAAATATCCTGACAAGCAAACATCTCTGACTGTTATTACCATGATTATAGTAACTGGTATTTATGTCCAATTACTTTACTGTGCTTTCTTGAATTTTCAAGGGCATCAATTTTCGTGGATTTAATGTTACAGCAATGACGGTTCTGCAATATCATGGCCAATGTTGTTTTTTTTTAATACATGTATTTAGATATTACACTTTTTTAAGGAACATTTAAATTTCACTGATCAATTTAAGAAGAAAACCATTAAAATTAATATTCAATGAATATTGATGAAACCACAGTAGTCGACTCCTGTTTGAACATTAAAAAATGTTTGTTTAAGGGTTTATGAGGATTAGAAAAACCATATCTATATAGAAAAAAATTTGTAGTCAATTTTTTTTTACTATCAATTTATAAAATACTATCTTGTTTCTTTTTATCAAACCGTAAACAGTTTTTTTCTTGGGGGGGGGGGGGGGGGGGGATGGTAATCCACATAACGTGATCAAAAAACAAATGTTGAATTTAATTGATATTTTTAATAAGTAATATGATAATTGGCACATGACAAACCACATCTAAACAAGTGAAATATATTGTTGCTGTTCAAAACTAGCTCGTTCTTTTTGGCATGTTATCCATTTATGGAGATTGACCAAATTAATGCGTGAAAAGGTGTCCTTAAAATCTTGAAATGCAATAAATTTTCTCCTAGGAATGTAGCTGAATATGGCATTAGCTCTAAGTTCATTGATAATAAGTTGAAGATCATTTTTCTTGTCCACACTTGGTTTGGTTTGACCTGAAGTTTTCATGCCAAGTTGTTGCTGAACACTGACCCTTATTTCTTCCTGCATTTGCACACATGAGGCAATCTTCTTAGCACTTTCATAAATAAGATTAGCACCTTGTTACCGCATTTTTTTCTTGATCACATGTACACATATTTCAACGAGATTGTCATTAGGAATATTTTTCCCCAATCCTCCATGAATATTTGAGGAACAATTC
The DNA here is from genome assembly GCA_020458035.1 of Magallana ariakensis. Lineage (NCBI taxonomy): Eukaryota > Metazoa > Mollusca > Bivalvia > Ostreida > Ostreidae > Magallana > Magallana ariakensis. Next base: position 19,966,055 of record CM035814.1, on the reverse strand, counting down.
CACTTATACTCAAATGCCTCACGTGGTGACAGGAGAGCACATTCATATGCTAAGAGTCTCCACAGCCACAGTTTATATTTGGAATGGTTAGCAACATCAGCACACATCATTTCAAAACTTAGCATTTCTGAATATACGTGTGCCATCACCAAACTTGTAAGCATCTTCTGTGTCCCCAGTAATAACGCAGGTTTCATAAATGAAGAGCGCCAAAGTGCTATGCGGTCTTGTTTACATGATGGTGATTCTGATGATTCTTCAGTTGTTGTATGAAACACCCAGTTGTGTTCATTTTGCAAATGTCTCTTAAAGTGACCTTTTGTCTTGTACTTTCGATTACATGATGTACATGTGTACTGTTTCGATTCAACTTTGTACATTTCACTGATCAACAGCTCCTGGTTGTTCATCTCGGCAGCTTGTGCTGTGACAGTTGGCAAATTATCTGCAAATTAAATTTCAATTCTTCAGCTCACAAACAAAATATATCAAACCTTACCCAACAGAAAGATAATGACACTATAACACATTTGATTGAACTTGATATAAGAATTTTCCTGTAGAAAATTATTGTAACTATACTGAACCCCTACCCCACCCCAACCCCAACCCCCCAAAAAAAACACAAAAAGCTGAAATATAATACATGTAATAAAAAAAGGATTTAACTTATGAATTATTCCCTTCAGGTGATTTGTAAATCAAGATTTTATCTGATAGTAATGACAGAAAAATATGAATTATAACACACTTTAATTCACTTTCATTGTTCATCATAGCCAGCTGGATGGAATATGCACGTTCATTGGTTAGGACATCCCCACCAAATACAATTTTTTCCACAACATCTTCACCTGCATGGGGAACATATTTCCTGTGCACATGTTCAAGAATTGAAGTCATCAGATTTATTCTCACTCTTGTCAAGTAGGTCAACAATGCTGTATTTTGATTTTTCTGATAGTTCTTTCATATAAGGTGGTCAATGTACTGAGGAATGCATTGGTAATATGGCTGCAGACAGTCAATGTACTTTGTAATGACTTGTGCAATATGATGGATCATATTGATGTGAAAACTTTCACAATTTTCCCTACTAGGCAAGAAGTTTCTTTTAGCTACCTTCATAATGTCTGTTTTTGGCTTATCACAAAGTAAATCATCTGCCAACACTCTTCTTTGTACTGCCACATTTGAAAACCAATGAAGACTTTTCCTCTGTTTATCTTTTGTCATATTTGTTGGTGATATGGTGTGGTCTAAATTGTCACCGATGATTTCAAACCTTGGAATAGTGGGCGAGATCTGATCAGCATTTCTTGTAATAAAGTCTCTCAAAATTATTCTGCTATACTTTCACTATTGGCAACTACATCTACCGGTTCTTTTAACTGAAAATGATTCAGTTGCCTTGACGGTAAACTTGGAAATTCTATGCTACCAAGTTTGGTGTTTAAAGTCAGTGATTTCAACTCTGTAGTTGGATTACATAATACATGTACTGGTTCTGACTTGGGTATATCAATATACAATTCTTTTCTTGTTGCATAATCATTGCTTGATACTGTCAGGCAAGAATGGTCAGATGGACATGTAAAAGATTGATTTGCCTGTGGAGTTTTAAATGAATTGACCATATCAAAGAAGTGAACATCAGTTGTACCTTATTCTATTTTGTCCGCTGATGCTGGTACATACTCCATGACTGACCTCTCGGCTCTCTTACTCATCGATATGGAATGGTTCAAAACAGTTTGGCGAATCTGCTTTTCTGTATTTTGTATGACAAGTTTTCCTCGTTTCTTTGACACTGACTGTGGCCCAATGGATAATCCCATTTCAGAGAGAGTTTGAATAGTCTGAAATAATAGTTATATTCAATTTCAGAATAAAGTTTTATATTTCTTAGTACAGTACATTTCTGAACTGCATTGTTGCTAAATTATTTTTTATTAAATGATAACAAAACTTCCTCATCTGTTGCACCTCTATGGTCTAGTAGCTGTCCGATGATTTGATGTACTTGTGACATATGTATGTTTCTGTTCCAAAGCAAAACTGATGCAGCTACAGCTAATCTGGAATTGTTTCTCTTTTTGATGACTGTTTGAAATACATCATAGAGCATTGGTGCTTTCTCTTTCAGCTCACCACAGACACTCTCAAACTTAAAGTGAATTTCATCTTTACCACGCAATACTGAAGGTTTTGATGTTTTGCATAGAATTTGACATTGGCTGTTTAGATCACACAGCATCAACTTAACCAGGTATGTTTTCAGCACCTCTATTTTGAAAAAAAATTTGGAGATTGTCTCTGCTTTACAGCCTCTCACCAGGGATTTCAATACAGCCACCCAGGGACTGTCTTCTTACTTTTGAGTCATTTCTACCTCGAAAATGCACCTTAAATAAAAAAGTCTACAGTTGCATTCATTTCATTCATCTATTTACCTAATCCTATAACTCTATTTGATTCAAGTTAATATTTATAAATCTAATATGTGCAATTTTTAATTGAATACACCCTCACAACGTACGGGGTCCTGCCTCAGGATCCCTGACGTCGTTAGAATGAATTGAATAATACAAATAAGTGAACAGATTTAAATTCACAAAATAACTGAAAAATTGTATAAACAAACAGATACAAATTGGGGGAACCATTTAAAGTTAGCACTATTAGCACAGCAATAGAATACACATACCTTGACTTTGCTTGGTGTCAGATCTTCTGAAAGTCTTTTCCTAACTTTGGGTTGATCAGTTTGTTGTACATGTTGAACCAGGACTTTCTTAGGGGTAACTAGAATTACCGAAATGCCCGTGATTTACCGAAATGCCCGCTGATAACACCGAAATGCCCTTCAAAAACACCAAAATGCCTCATTTAAGCACAAGTATTTAACAAAATAGTATGAATCTCAATGCTTAAATGTATTTCCCCTATTTTTAGTTTGATAATGTAAGTATTTTGACATAAATAGCGATTTTTAACATGTTTTGACATTGGGTTAAGAACGATAACTCTTGCATGAATTGCATTTTCACTTGAATGGAGGTGTGAAATTTTATTCCCATGATAAAATAACTAAGAATTCAAAATAACAGGTTATTAGCTTTTATTTTTCATATTTATCAAAGAATGCTTTGACAAGATAATACTATAAATATTCCTTTTTCTATCAGAATCGCTCATTTCTCATGCACACGTATGTAACACAAGTTCAAGTGTAAATATACAGATATAACCAGGGACGTATATACTAGTATATACGTCCCTGATATAACGTTATATTTCTTATCTCAAATATATAAAATGTATATATTTGTATTTGCTTAAGTAGTTAAAAATCCATATAGAGTGGAAGCAAATATTAAAATAGCAACTATTGTAATGCCGTAAGTCCACATCGATGTAAAACATAATAAAAAATGAATAAGCATGGAAGCAGAACAAGATGCATTGAAATTTCATGTTCAATTATTTTTATTCACATAAACATTTTTACAATGCAAGTACCTAATATTGTGGGCAAGCCCCTGAAGATAATTTAATAGTTGCTATCTTTGATTCGTTTCGACACGGTTGACACGATTGTAATTTTCTATTTTTTTTTTATAATTTCCTTCTTGTGCGGCCACTTCGAATTAGAATCCCCTTACAATCGCTCTACGAACAGCAATTGACTGGACTATAAATAACTGCATGTGTTTGATGTGAATTAACAGAATGTGCAAGTGAAAAACTGGTAAATTATCATGCTCCTTTTGTTAGTTTTGCAAGGTGTCGGAGTTCTAATTATTAATCTTTTGTTCGACTTGTGGGGAGTACATATAGAACTGCACGCACCGCCAACATTTACTGAACTGACACTATCAGATGAAAACAAATTTCAATGAGGTCTGAGTTGATTAATAATCTCATCTTTTTTTCCCCTCTTAAGTGCCGATAACTTGCTCTCTAAGTCATAGTCAATTTTGTAGACTTCGTAGAGCTGCTGTTTTACATTAAAGTATCACTGTAAATATTTCTCCGGTTTTTCTTTGGTAGTTTCTCCAAACACAGTACACATTCATCCATGATCCATGCTTCTATGCCATATTTGTTTACATCTATGAAAGCTGCAATTTGATTGGTGCTTCTCTATGAGTGCCCCGCAAATTTGTCAGGGGTCCCACGGCCACGAGTGGACTCAGGACCCCTGACATTGTGAGGATGGGGGATCCCCTATCTACTATTTGCTGTTAGGGATGCTAAACATGAGTCTTTGGGTTTTAGTCCCTTTGAACTTTTATATGGTCACACTGTGCGTGGCCCATTGAAACTCTTGAATGAGAAGTGGTTAGGTCCAGAAACTGAGACAAGTCTGTTAGAGTATGTGTCTAAATTCAAAGAGAGAATTTTTCAAGCCTTGACCATGTTAAGAGAGAATCTAAAGGTAAGTCAGACAAAAATGAAAACTTGGTATGACAAGCATAGTAAATCTAGAGTTCTCAAGCCTGGAGACAAAGTCCTTTCTTATTACCCATTTCAGGTCAACCTTTGCGTGATAAGTATTTTGGCCCATTTGAGATTGAGCAAAAGGTCAATGATGTTAATTACATCACCAAAACCCCAGGTCGACGCAAGAGCAAACAGCTCTGCCACATTAACATGATTAAACAATATCATGACAGACAACATCCACCATCCACACTATTGCAAGTCAGAACAAGTCAAACTCTTCAATTATCGGTACTACAAATCAGAACTGGTGTCATGATCAGTCTACCTCAAAGTTGAAGAACTCTGACATTTTAGCTACTTTAAAGCTGAATCTTGTTCACTTAGATGACATTGAAAGATTGAAGCTTACCAATCTTATACAAGAAGTTTCACACTTGTTCCCTGGTGTACCCCAAAAGAAAAATTTGGTATATCATGATGTAGATGTTGGAGATTCATCTTCCATTAAACAACATCCATATAGAATGAACCCTGTGAAACAGGAGCATTGTCATTCAGAAATAGCTTACATGTTAGAACATGACATTATTGAACTTAACAATAGTCCTTGGAGTTCCCTTTGTATTCTTGTTCCCAAGCCAGATGGTTCATTTCGGTTTTGCACTGTCTTCCGCAACGTATAAAGGTACAAAGACAGATTCTTACCCTATACCTCGAATTGAGGATTGCATTGACAAGATTGGCTGTGCCAAATATGTAAGTAAATTCGCCCTTTTAAAAGGGTATTGGCAGGTCCCATTAACTGAAAGGAGATTTCTGCTTTCGTTACTCCCAATGGTTTTTATCAATATAAGGTCATGCCTTTTGGTATGAAGAATGCGCCTGCGACTTTTCAGAGAATGACCTATCATTTGAATTGTGATCTGAATGAGAGTGAAGCGTACATAGATGATGTGATTGTGCATAGCGATACTTTTGAGGAACATTTGTGACATATTCGAGCATTGTTTATGAAATTGTCAGATGCAAATATAACTGTTAGTCTTGTGGAAACAGAATTCTGCCTTGCTGTTGTAGAATACCTTGGTCATGTTGTAGGTAATGGCCATGTAAAGCCGGTTGATGCAATTGTAAAATTTCCAGTACCACATTGTAAGAAAGAACTTATGAGATTCCTGGGAATGGCGGGGTATTATAGGAAGTTTTGTCTCAATTTTTCAACTATTGCAAACCCATTGACTTGTCTTTTGAAAAAGAGTTCTAAATTTATTTGGAATGAAACATGCAAGCATGCATTTGAACAAATCAAAGCCATTCTTATGGTCCCTCCGATTCTTTCATCACCAAATTTTGAAAAAGAGTTTGTGTTACAAATTGATGCTAGTGATGTGGGATGTAGTGCTGTGGATGAAGATGATGTTTGTCATTCTGTAGCATATTTTTCTAAAAATAAAATTCTAAATGTCAGCGTAACTATTCAACTGTAGAAAAAGAATGCCTTTCTAAGTTATTAGCATTGCAACACTTTGATGTATATTTATATTCGTCTGCTCATCCAGTTGTTGTTTTTACTGATCACAACCCTCTCATCTTTGTGAACAAATTGAGAAATAAGAATTAAAGATTGATGAGATGGAGTTTAGAACTGCAAGAGCATAACATTGTAATTAAGCATATTAAAGGTAGAGAGAACATTATTGCGGATGCTTTGTCAAGAATTGTAGATTGAAATTTATTGTGTAACATTTTCTGTGTATACATTGTATTGTGTAAAAGTGTTCGTTTTACTCAAACTTTTTTAAGGGGGGGAGATGTTATGATAATCAGCTGTTTTGTGTTTATGTTTATGTGTGTGACGTCTTGGCGCGCGCGACAATTGTCGTCTGCGAGGAGAGAGAGAGACGCCAGGGCATCGGAGAGAAAGGTTGATCGATGAGTCCTTGGTAATTCGGCCAGAGTATGCCGTGCGGGATCCAGTTGTGACCATTGGACTGGCTTTAACTTTCGGAGAACTGTGATCTGTTTGTAAACTGTGATCCGTGTGTGAACTGTAATCCGTCCATGTGCGCGTACCGTCCCATCAAACTGCACTGTCCTGTTCATTCCGTCACCATTAAAAATCAGGTGAGTATATATGAAACTTTGTTATGATTAATTGATTCTGTAGTTGTTCATCGTTTGTGTGTTTTGTTATTTATGTAATTAATCTATTAAATGTGTAAACGTTAATCGTTTTGACTGGTGTCTTTTGTAAGTGTCGCTATATATAGAATTGGGGAAAGTCGCTTTGGGCTTATTTTAGATTTCTACGTTCGGCACACGTTACATGATATTGTTGCCTTTTTGATCATGGTCAGATGGTCAGGTATTAATAAAGGATTAAAAAGCATACATCTATCGACACAGACCTTCTCCAAGTCGACTGTTCACACAGTTTAAAGACAGGTTGGAAAAAGTTTCTACACTTTGTTTAATCTGTGTAATTCCTCTGTCATCAGCAGCACGTGTAGGAGAACTTCCTGCGATGAACAAAATAAAATGGCTGAAATATTCCTTTTGCGTATGTCAAAGTTTATTATTATTATTACGGTAGATACGCTTATTGGCTCAGTGATGGCATTGGACATACCATACCTTGCACACACTCTAGACAGTGAAAAAAAATATCAAATACAAGTTTCTTGATATTAACATATGATGACCCAGCATACTGAGCCCCTCTGGAAACGAGTTTTAACACATGCGAATGTGCGCGTGAACAGATGGTGAGCAAAAAAGTGGACGTCCAGTCTTCAACTCCAATAATTTCAAGGAAAATGTAGAGCCTTGGGAAAAGACAAAACAGTACAATGATATCATGTAAAAGTATATATTAATTTTAACTTAAATAATTAACATCATCAATTTATACATGTACTGCTTTATATTAGATTACCTTTAACTGTTCAGTAGAATATATTGTTCTGCGAGGCAAACTAAGGATAACTTTGAAAAAAGATAACCCATTTAAATGCGCGTTACAATGTTAACATATCAATGTTTAGTTTTTCGTACAGCTTACATATAAAAAATCATGATTTCAAAATGCATTGAAAATTGTGGCCACCACATCCACGTGTTCAGATGCATGCAATGCACTGACAATTTTTTAAGGTCTTCATCATACCGGTAGCCTGGTTCTGCTTCTTTCTTCAATTTTTTGCTACTTGGCCATGCAGGTTGTTTCTTTATTGTAAAGTTTGCAAACAATCCTCAAATTTGTTGATTACGGAGCGGCCATTCAGGTGGCTAAAATACCCGGTGTCAATTTTCATCCATTTCGTACCTCATGTTTTTGGATTCATACTGAGTATGAATCTGTTTTTTCAGTTGATTCATCTGGTTCAAATATTTTTTTTCTCTTTAACTGAAAATCGTGTTCCTTTTTGTCGCTTTTTTAAAGCATACCCAGCAGCTTCATGAACAAAACTGAAGATTCGATTATATAGTTCTGTCACAGTAAAATTCACAGGTTGGTTGCCTTTAACAAATGTACACTTTTCCTCCCATAAACGTTTTGTAGTGTCTTCAGAGCATTATGTTTGGTCTCATTTATACAGTTGCGCTCCTTTCACCAGGTGATCTAGGATTTTATACTGTAACTTTTTGACACATTCGTTGGCTGTACATAAAAAAAGATGATGAAATGAAGTTTTCTTGGCAAGTTTCTTGCCTTTATCTAAAAATAAAATCACATTATGAATATGCACAAGTCATGTCTTATTTGGTCTCATCCACTGTACACCTAACGGTTTCGATGATTTTCAGTTAATCTTGCTGACTTCATCAATGTCAATTTTCCAGTCTCTACACTTTTACTCGGTGTTTGAGTTGTAAAAACAATTTTGCAAGATCAATATCTTTGCTCAAGTTATAGTATACTGTTGCGGTACTGATATACTTCACAAACTGGCCGTCAAAGGTGTACCAGTAAATCATATAATTATTGTACTTATATGCAAAATACAACTCTGTATATAAAAAATATCAGAGAGATTGAGATCTGTTACTGTTGATACATGTATATTTCATAAAGATATACATGTAGCATACCGAAATCATTAGTATTGATTTTTATCAATTTATTTGTTATCAATTTAGATATTTTGTGCTTTTTAAGTTGGTTTGTGTGGCATTTTTATCGGAAAAGTTTAGTTTTATGTGTTTTCAATTTAATTTTGATTGTATTATATCCTGTATAAATATACAAAATCAATGGCAGATTATAGTAATCTCAAAAATTTTATCAATGAATTCACAGAAATTTAAAAACAAACAGAATATTGACAATATAAAAGATCAATGACTTCCTTATTTATTATTATTTTGTAATATTCAATTTAAGTATGAAATTTTGAATAATTTATAATTCATAAAACTCTACTCAATTAATTTTGTAATGATTTCAAAAATGAAAAAAAAGTTCTTTAGGGTTTTCGATTATTATTTAGAGGCCAGTAGCATTAAAAGTGGGCCATTGACCTACTTATTTGACAGTGAATCATAGCGAATTCGAAAATACCGTACCGGTATTTTATATTCCATTGCAAAAAGTTTTCTTAAAGCAACCCGACTATTTATTTTATATCGCGTTTAATAAAAAATTGTGATATTTTAGTTGAGCGAACCATAGCCTTGCAAGTATGTGTATATATGTCTGACTCGAGATCAGAGGTTAGTATCTTTGATTGTCGGAATGTCATGAGAGATCACCTGTACATTTTGCCATTTCTTAGAATTTTATGTACGAGATTTTTATTTTTACTGCGAGAAAAGACAATGGCTTGCCATGCTAAACCTATAATTTACATACAATGATACCCATATACGGCGTTTCGTTTTCATTTCCAAGTGTTGATAAAATTTATGTATCTGACAATTACATGCAGGTGCAGGCTTTCACAATTCACATGTAAACATGATTTGTTGCAATGAGCACTATTGTACATGTATATCAGCCGCAAAATCTAAAAGTCTTTGGGCTGAGGTCCTGCTCAGTGTCAAATTCTAGGATAACGTGCATTTTCTTTCTGGAAAAATAATAGATTTATTATTTAATGTTTCAAGTTAAATATATAGTATATTATTCATGTATGGTACATTTGAAATTTTTTAATACACGTTGTATGCTTTCAATTATATCCTATTAATAACGTGTAGAATACCTCTATTTTTAAGGTATACTAGTATTGTGGAAGTCAGTTAATTAAGATATTTGCAATTTTATTTATATTTGATACCTCAAATCTCGGGAAGTTAATTGAATTCGCGTGGGTTTTTTTTTAATTAAAATTTCAAATAGCAGGTTCTGGAACAACGACAGTTAAATGTAGTATTGTCATATATGATTACGAAGTACCTTTTTTAATTATAATGGTCGAAGGGTATGTTTATCAACAACAACCAATTAATTTAAATTTATAGATAACGCATTTTGACATTAATACAATGCACGACGGTGCCATTTTCAATTAAGTTCATTTTTTTTAATTAATTTTATTTTGAATTTAAATGTGTTTATTCCCTATTTCTATTTCCTTTCATAAATTTTTTGTCCTGTGTATTGCGTTTTGAGTATCATGTGCTACGGAGAAAATCTGATTAATTAATTAATCAAAAGGTCTTTGAGTTAATCGCATTTGAAATCCTCTCAATTGTTTAACGCAATAACCCCGAAATGGCGATGTCAACAAAACGCTTGTGTATGGGCTCTACAACCGCGTGGTGATTTTGGCAGCTTGCCAACAACGTCATCTCTTAGAGACTGTCACTACAATAAATATTGATACCCACCTGATTCAGAGGTTGAGTCAATCCTGATTCATAGATGTCGATCTTCGCAGTACCATTGGTGAAGTATTGGCAGCAGCTCAAAATATATTTCTTGAATCACTTGTTTACATATAATTTGCGCAATTATAATTCATCCTTATATAAAGTCCGAGACCGCCCAATGTCCCCAACCATATGATTCTATTTTTTGAACGAGATACACATAACATTGAACAGAGGTAAGTTCCAAAATGTTTTGTTAACAACTGATGTGATTGATGAAGTTTTCTTTTAACATAATGATTTCCATACTCTCCGGTTCCAAGTCGATATTGCTGCAACAGATTGCCTGCACATAGAATCGTCTATAAATACTTTGATAGCAAATGCACTGTTGAATATTGATCAACATTGACCTGGAATACAAGGACATGAATTATTTCCTTCGGAAGCCTATTTTTTCCTGTGCTTCAAGGATTGTCTGATCAATAACGTTGGAGATATGGAAATATTGCAGCATTTGAATTTTGATATAAAGATATTTTTGTTTCAAAAATATGATATAGTAAAACAAAAAGAATCGATTATTTATTACGCCAGTGTGATGATCTTTGAGTAGCTTTTCATCAATCTGAATCGATTAACTGAGCAGTTGGGGAAAAGATCGCGCTGGTTTTTTTTTTTAATTTCATGTTACAGTTTGTGTGTCAGTCATACCAGAGGAAAATGAACATCGAGTTGCAGGTTCAAATCCAAACGAAGAATTCTAAAATCAATGTAAAGGTATACATGTACAACAAGAAGGTAGTTTTCTTTCCAAGTCAAGAGTTTCCGACCCACTCCTGTCCTCACGGGCGATGAGCGGATCCAAAATCCTTGACTTTGGAAGATGTCAACAACGAAGAATCATATTATTACCAAAGACAATAGTTAATATGTAATGACAATGGGTGGACAAGAAAAAAATATAGTACATATATATGTAATTCATTAGACAAATTGCAAAGAATTCGAAACTTTTTAGTTCGATGTTTTCTCCTGGCAACACTGGTATAGTTAAAACTAGTTGTTGTGTTATCACAGAGGATGAACAATATAATGTATGTATGTAATAATTTAATTTGTTAAGGTTTGAATATCACAAGACAAATTGCAAAAAATTTGGAACCTTAAGTTCTGGCAATATTTGAATAATTAAAACCTTTATCACTTCCGTGTGGTGCCGAAACTGACTTTTGGTAATGCTGGATGATTCAAACATAGTTAAAGAACTGTCTGTTTCTAAAATATTTTATCTTTTTTTATTCATGAATCCCTTTTCAATACTTCACATGCCTTCAATTGTTTTACTGGTACATGTAAATGTACATGTTTTAAAATCTCCACTTGAGTGCTTGAGTGTTGATCTTGAAATTCCTTACAACTGCCTTGTCACTACATGTACAGCCTTTGTGGTTTAGTTCCAGGTTAGGCTAGTAAGGGAACAATCAATATTGGAGTTGCTTTAGTTGAAACCCTAGGGGCAAGCAACCAAAATTAAAAACTAAGATGTGTGTCGTTCGCAAAGGAATCAAGTTTTAAAAAATTATTTCCATTAAATCAAATAATGTCGATGAATTCGGAAAAAAGGGAATATTAGGCTTTTCAACGGCATTAATGATTTCAAAATATTATCGTTTGACTTATTGTTGACGTGTTCCAATAGTTGGAACAGGTATAGTATAGGAGTTATTCCGCTTAGCTAGTTACTGTGGAAAATCAATACTCACTGCAGAACGCCAACAAAACGCCTTTTGACATTTGGTAGGATGATACTCAAGAAAACTGTTTATTTGGTCACAGTGACGAGAACAAAGGTTCGATAAAGAAGCACTTTAACGTTTTTATGTTTCGGGGTGTTTTTTATTTTTTTTTGGGGGGGGGGGGGGGTTAGGGGTTTATGATTATGAAAATTTTTCATCACATTATTGCACTTAAAACACGAAATCTCAGTAACTCAGCTTAATGCTTCTTAATTAAACTAAAATTTATCAAGGATAAATGTAATTATTTTTTTCAAAGGGAAATGACGAAGGAAAATGGAAATCTTTAATTCTTTCAGGTTTTTAGCAAAAACCATGAGGATCCATATTAACGCTTAATCAGCCAGTGATGTACAGAGTTTGTGGTTTCTCAAAATATATACCAGGTGCATATTTCCCGATGTTTTAGAGGCTTTTTTCGGCCATCTAATAGGGCTCATCCTGCAAATCATCAATTAACATGTACAATCAAGCATTCCTGGGAGATTTACATCATTCATAGGGCTGAGAGGAAAAAGGAGTGTTATAGTCACCGCAAAATTCCATTAGGGCCTTATACCGTCGTCTTTGTCAATTTTCGGCCTACAATTATTCGATTTCGAGAAATGTAAAGTAAACCATTTCTTTGTCTACATTCGTTCAGTCTACATATGTTTAGGAAATGAGAGTTTTATGATTGGTAAGTTAGTTCTATAACAAGTTCTTTGTCTATTAATATTGATGTAACGTAAACTGGTGTCTCTATATATGTTGTTCTCATGAATTTTTGCAATCCCAAGAAGAAGATGCGACTTTAGTATTTTTTCATCATCCCGACTCATCGGAAAATAGAGAAAAAAGAAAATGAAAATTTCAATTAGTATTCTAAAACATTTTAGTCTTCCGCGCATTTGTAACCAAGATTCTATTTCATTGCAAGCACATTTTATTTTCAAAAAGATCCTATTTTCATGTTTGAATTAACAAATAGAACATATTTTAAAAAGAGTAAATGCTTAAGCACTTAAATTGAGTACTCCATCTGTGTGCAAGTCATGTAGTACTTACCTGCTTCAGTAATTTACATGTACTAGTAACGTTTCCCAAGAACAGGAAAAATATTCAAATATTTTCAAAATATAAATGATTTTTGGTACCATATGTAGACTTGACCGTTAAAAGGGTTTAGTTCAAATATTCTGAGACCAAAAGCTTGGAATGTTATAACTATTTTATAAAAAACTTTATAATATCAACTTTGTAAAATTACAAGTCATGTAATGTAGCTCGGAAACCTGAAGAAATAGTTGTTAAAGACTGTTAATAATTAATTCAGATTTAATTGATCGGAGTATAATCTTCCTTCTTTCTAATCAATAATATCATTTGTATTATTCATGAAGCATATGGTTTTGTTTTGTCGTTTTGTTTAGAATTAAGTTTCCAATAAATCTTCTTAGTTTTAGATGTACATGTACAGGGTCGTTTGAATTTCAAACTCAAACACTATTTTGCATTATGAACATTGTGATCATTGTTTATAAATCGGATTTGATTTTTATTTTAAAAAAAAATATAAAATAATTATCCCAACATTTTTTTATTTATGTAATATTATTTTCATGAGCGTACAATGTATTTTAGACGAAAACGAAAATAACAACAACAAAAAATAATAATAAACGACCTTACATCAAATTTTCATAAATGATAATTAATGATATTTTATTAAGGTTAGAGTAGTTTTTTTTTAAATTTTGATATACCACTTCATCCTCCTCTTTACAAATAGACAATTGGAAATACTAGAAAGTGTGTCCCCTACCCTCTGTATATTTGATTTTTAGAAAAAGAAACCAAGTCGCTTTTCTGTTCTGTATTTCTTTTTTCTGGGGGTTTTTTGGGGGGGGGGTGTTTGTTTGTTTTACTTTTTTATTTTGGGCTAGCATATAGTTGTTAATTCGATGCACATCTGTAGATTTAGATTAATTATAGATTAATTTTAAATTAATTATACATCAATAGATATAAAACGATATGATAGCATAAGCATTTCAGCAGGAAACATCATATTTTTATATTCAAACGTAATATCAAAATCAATTTTAAAAAACACATTGTTTTAAAATTCTAGTTTGCATATTACAAAGGTATTTTATAATTACGAAATATTTTATTCAATTATATAAATACAACTACATAAATGCATTGAAAAGAAATATATCTGTTATGTGTTCCCTTTTATAGTCAATGTACACTAAACATATGTTGCTTTTTACACAAGATACATATATTGCCATATATTTTGAATGATGTTGTTGGAGATTAATGTCATAAATGATTAGGAAAACTTTAGTAAAAAAAGTTAAGATTATTAACTTAAGAAAAAAAAATGAATGAACCAAAAAAAAAAAATAGACAATATTAAAGGGGTTATTGAAAAAAAAAAAAACGTTTATTTCGCTTTCATCAATTTGTTTCTTAACTGCTATTTGAAAAGAAGATGAATTTAATCAGGGTTTTTTTCATATAATATACATGTATTGCAAAAGATTTCAATCTTTAAAAAAAAATCAGTCACCAAAACCTTATATTCTACGGAGTACTTCAAAGATAGTCATTATTTGAAATATTTCTTTTTGCTTGATCAGATTTTATTTTTCTAATTTCATGTAATGAATTAATTTTAAAATCTCATGTCGTTCTGTATGGGTTTTTTTATGTTCGTGGTTTGTGTTTTAAATTTGTTTGCTTGTATGGGGTTTTTTTCTGCTGATTTTTGTTTGGTTGTTTGGTATTTTGTTTTGGGGGAACTTTTAAAACCTTTCTGGTGCTAACTTTAAGTCCGAAGTCATAATTATGCTAAACAAACCACCCGGCCGATATAACAAAATAGAATGACTTGATAGTTTGGTGTACTTTTCCAGTACGCACTTTCAGAGGCGAACGAGGGTGAATTCAATTACAACTGAACTCTTTTTATTTATTTCGGTCATAGTACGAACCCGGGCCCCGTCAGCGATTATTTTTGGTAATATATAATTTACTTTTGCCGGTGGTCCAAACCCCTTTTTTCGCGGAGGAATTTCCTGTTTGTGACAAAGAATCCATTTTTTTAGCTTCTGCGCATGCCGATGTAAAAGGTACGCCCAAATAAATTCAAATGAAGAGGGGTTTTCAGTCCTATACGATAGTTTGGCCAGGGAAAGAGATGTATTTCCCGTTTACAGACCCAGGGAATATGTGGTTTGTATATTTACCTTTCTAACAGTTGTTTTCTCATAAGGAATTTAGCGTGGTGAACATGTAGTAAAGGACCAGTATTCATGGCAATCTTTAACATCTTTTTGAAAATCATTACGCAGTTATTATTACGTAACTTTAGACAATGGAAAATCTGAAAAATATTTTCTATGTGTGTTCAATTTTCTTTGTGGTCTTGAACGAATTCTTTCTTTACTATCTGTTGGGTTTGGTCGATTTTGTAAATATAAATCTTAAACAATAATCATGACTATAAAAAAGGTTATAATTTTTCGGGGTTTTTTTTTGGGGGGGGGAATATAATTTCTACTCAGAGTTTGGATTTTTGCTAAACTGTATTTAATTGCTTATCAGGAATATAGCAAAAACTGTGTAATAGCAGGTTGATAAGAATCCAGGTACTAACAACAAGTCTACATTTGCATGTACAGAAACAGGTTAAAATTCTCAATTCTTAGATTACTTACCCCCCTCTCTCTTTCATCTCTCTCTCTTTCATTCCTCTTTTTCATATCTCTCTCATTCCTCTCTCTCTCTCTCTCTCTCTCTCTCTCTCTCTCTCTCTCTCTCAAACACACACCCAGAACGCACACCCAGAACATACACACATGCACCATTACTTTCCGAAGTTTACATGCATGTCAGTCTGATACAGCAAATCGTTTATAATTATCAAGAAGTCACAAAAGACATGAATGAAGGCCGCTTATAATGCGAACGGAAGTTGTTCACTACATGCATACCGCATCAGAGTACATAGATATGAAAATTCCTTGTGTTCAATCAATAATGCGAGACAGCTTCGTTCGGGGCAGCTTAATTTCTCGTCCTTGAAAGTCTGTCGTCTGCAAATGGATGAGAATGACTTAATTTTAGGCTTGGTCTTTTAAACTTTCCTTTTCTTTTTTATATACATATTTTTTTTGTCCTCATTGACATTTGTTTATATATAATAAGTTCCTTTGATCGTATTCAATAATGTATATAAGTTGACCGTGACTGACATGCTATATGTGTATTAGTTATGAATATGATGTTTCATCAGCTTATCACGATTATAACAAAACTTTCCCTCGGAAAACAATATTTCGCGCCGTATTAAGAAATCATAAAACCTAAAAAAGGCAGAGCATGGTTGCTTATGATTAGATAGAATCAAAAATACCGGCAATTTTTATATTAAATCATACTCAGAATTGCCTGCGTGTTTTACGTTTTTATTTTCTGATTTCTAAATTGTATTATTTTTTAAAGAAAACACATCATTTAGTTGAAATTTGATTTAGTGCTTAAAATATACTTAGGTGAGTCTTGTTATACGCAACGACAAAAATATTGCCCAATCCTATTACATGTATGTTTGTACGTTATAAAATATTGTAAAAATTAATTAAAAAATAAGAATTATTTACAAGTTTACACGAGAAAAATTGTTATGACGCTATCAACTTAACGATGATATATTAATCAACCAAAACTTATTGGTCACCTTGATGAAAAAAATATCAAAACGTCTTTTTGTTTCTTGCATTATTGTTGAACAAGTAAGTCTTTTGTATAGGCATGTAAATTGTAAGTTTAAAGTTACAATTTGCACCCAATAGGGACTTACCAAGGTTACTTGTGAACTTGTTTTGTATTTATAATTACCAGCTGTGTTTGACATTTATATATCCCCCGTCAAGATATGTATGCATTTGCTGCCCACTCAACACGATATATATGTCCGTATTGGCACAAAACCTACGACCGTTTATTTTAACTTTTTTTACTAACTAAAAAGTATAAACTAAAACAAAAAGGTCAAACGCATGTCACAGAGTGAATTTACTATTGATGGGGCATGCTATATGTCGGAAGTAATTAGAACTAATATTCTTGTTAAAGTTACTTTTTAAACCCAGTGGTTTTATTGACCTAGTTTTAAGGGACTTTTTTAAGTGCACTAGCAGGTCTATTGGTATAATTACAAACTTGTTAGAAATGCGGTGAGTCCCATGCACTGATCGAGTTTCCAGAGATTATCGCTTCGATCTTTTCGGGTACAACGATAATAATTCAAGGGTTGGCAATGAAAAAAGACATCCGTGAAAAGTCTGCAAACTGAGCCTGCAGTCCAAAGAATAAAACATGCATTATTGCATGTCCCTGCAGCGAATCTGTAATTCAAGCCGCTGTACAGATGCATGTAAACATAGCTCTTTAATATATTCCAGTTGGGGTAGAAACAATTTGAAATCGTAACCGCCAATTTTCCCCTTTAATAAATGTATTCAGGTTGGGTTTTTTTTTTTACAATATTCTTGTAAACTAATATCGATGCGCAAAATGTGTCTATCCAGCTCTTTGTGGCAAGATGACAAACTTTTCTGCGATTCTGGCTTGAAATATTCCGAAGAGCCCAATTATGTATTTTGATTCAAAATAATCTCTTCGCTGTATTAAGCAACAAGACTTTCCATCAATTTCATATCAAGCATCGAGGAATTGCATGTCGAATAAACCATAAATTATCTATCAAATATAGGAATAAACTGTAGATACATTGTATAAATGATTAACAAAATTGTCCAGTTGTCTAAGAAAATAATGTTTATCAAACAGATCTTGATGATTAGATAAAAGTGCAGTTCATACTGATACCATAAAATCATATTACAGAAATGATACTAGTACTGTCGTTAAAAAAATAGATTCTTAAAAATTGATTTTTAAGAATCTAAATATTTGTAAATAAGAGTACGTGTAGCATTTGGTTATACATGTATCACAAATAGTATCTTCGGTTATCAGCAGTCTCCTTTTTAATGGAATTTTCAGAAAAGATATTCTCGTATTTTCTCTTATTTTGAACAAAAAAAACTTTTTTCGCCGGTATATTGCCTTTCATAGTTGAGCGGTGTACTTTTAAGTAGTTAACCAATTCCTTGTTTCATTTGGGCAATTGAAAACCTGGATTCCGCCTTTCAGTGATTAAATTTCAACTAGGGTCATGGTTTGTACCTACTAGAACTGGGTTAAAGTTACCCTACAGATGACAAGCACAAAGGGTCACTAAAACTATACGACTCTGACATGAAAACCTATTCATTAAATTTATGATACTTCCGACACCTGTACAAAAGACCCTTCGGTCGTGGTACTCCGTTAAAGAGAACCACCATAAAATTAAAAAATGAATTCTTCTTCTATCTTCCGATTGAAATTAAATTCCTTGGAAGGTATCAAATACTTATAAATATTTTTTATTCAAAGTGTGATTTTTTGAATTTTGAAGTATTTTTATAAGTATTCTTCAAAGGAAATCAAAACTTCAACCATTGCTTCAATTGCATACATAATAGAGTAAAGAGATCGCAAGACAGATAACTCTCTTATCCTTTCGTTTTCAGCAAACATGGTCAGGCAGGCGGTTTTCTTTTTTTCGCGCGCGCGCTGACTCAGACCAACCCTGAAGTAACCACAAGTATGTGCACTCCTTAATGTATATTCGGAAACCATGTGGCGATCGCTTATAACAAAATATCTAACAATCGCAATGTGCCAGGTTCGTTTTATTTTCTTTGTGTGGTTTAGTCGAAACGTCTCGCAGTCCTAATATTGGTCAAAACAACTTCATAGAGTCTTTGTTTGGTTACCTTCACTGGAGATTAGTTTTTCGCACCTTTTCGTCTTTGTCAAGGAATAAGGAGTGAAGTGTTACTTAATCTGCTATAAGGATACTTTTTTCTACTTACTTATTAACAATTCTTAATATAAGTTAAGTATCCTTACAATGAATACACTAGAAATTAATATGTTTGGGTTCGAATATAATAACGTTTCCTTTATAAAGGTCCACCGGAATTTGTACACATATTTATAAATAAAAACGTTAGCAGGTAAAATTGAAAATCCAGATTATTTATTAATGGCATGTATTTCACCCTTTGAATAAGACATGTATACCATGCAACTAGCCCCCGGTTTGTTTGGTACTATCGGTGATAGATTAAACATGTTTGAATTAGTCATCCGGTTTACAAAGCAACACTTTGCCATATGTCATTGCGGTTAAGCTAGCTCCAGAAAGGGTTCGGGCCATCCTTAATATCGACAAACTTGTCAAAATCTCCCTTTCTTGCGGTTTCACCCGTTCATTTGTAGAGATTGGGCGATCCCCACATCAGAAGCGTTTCTTATCATCTTTCATGTGGAAATGGACTCTGATATCGAATTAAAAAGCCCATACATAAAACCTTATTCATCGACACAAGTGTAATGATGTTTTTAAAAAAATGTTTTGATCAAAGTTTAAGATTTTTGCCGAAAAACTTGTAAACAAAATTAGCATGCTTTGCTTTATTAGACGAATGGGTCTCTACAAGGCCACCTGCAATGTTTGTTTCCTGTTTCTTCGTAAAATTTTCATTCATAGAAGTTGTGTTGAGGAATTTGTGTAATTTCACCCACTTTTTTCATGTGGTTTTAAGCAAGGGAATTATGCAGCTGTATTATAGTAAAACTGGTGAATGAATCGCACAGCGCTGCATACATTAACGAATATTCACATCTGCCCTCCCACGGACCAAAAATCCTTTGTCATAACAGCTCTTATTACGCAGTTGAAGAAAGAAAAAAAAGACATCTATGAATAAAAAGAATTTGGTAATGCGCACTAGAACAATCAGTGACCCCAGCAATCGACCACTTAATCAATTATATTTTCACAAAAAAGGGGAAGGTCGTGTCGTTTGTCGTTTGAAAATACCTTAGTTTGATAGTACAACACGAGCACATGCTAATGGTTAACGTTACAAGTACATTTTACGCGTAATGTCGAGGCACTGATTTTTCAATAGTCACAAAAGAGTTATTTTTGAAAGACCGAATAACACAGTGCTGCTTAGTGCTTGTTTATTTTTTATTTATTTTTTTGCTCCAAATCCTCCTACAGTTAATGTCAAAGTAATTAATTGGGTCATGCAAAGGAAGGTACATGTGTAAGTTATTAACCATAATCTCCCCCTCTAAGTACTCACAGAAACCTGTTAGGGTCTGTTAACGCGTTATTACTATTATATTTAGTTCTATTACTTCCCATATACATGTGTATCATATGGGGAAAAAAATTAAAACACGCTTCGTTTGGGGAGGGGGTCTGAATGTTTTAAAATGACCATGCAAATAATTATTCACTATGTATAAAAGAATTATTGATTTGTTGATGAAAAGAATATAGAATTGAAATGTAAAACTTCAAACTTCCTTTTTTGCACGACCTTCAGAGTAGTTCTTATATAAAACCACGTGTTGGTCTGGTAAGTAGGTTATTCCTATAATAATTATCATAAACAATAAAGAATTACACACTGAAGTAAAAATAGATCGACTGCAGCTTGCATAGTTATTTCTTAGATTAATTCTATTTGCTTGCCAAGGGTCTCGCTTGGTGATAAAACATATTGCAAAATTCTACGGAAAATTCTGGGGGAGTAGATATTGTATGCATATATGAGTTTCTCGGTTGAAAAGGGCTTTTACCTCCAGTGGGTCACAAGTCAACGACTCGGCAGCCACAGGCGCGTGCGTGCACTCTCGCGCCAACCAATGACCGGAAATCGTCTGCATCGTCATCAGCTTGCTATACATGTATGTCTAAGATGAAGATAAGAATTGGGGAAAAGGAGAATATAAAATGTCAACAAAAATTATTTTCGAAGATAACTCTTAAAGCCTCTCTCTCTCTCTCTCTCTCTCTCTCTCTCTCTCTCTCTCTCTCTCTCTCTCTCTCGTCATAAATAATCAGGCAGTGAACTCAAAACATTGAATATGATATCCCATTGTGATACAATGTTACAAGTCGATATTAAATGAATTTGACGTATCAGATTAATGTGTGAAGTCGAGTAACTATAGACCGAGATTCGATATTTGTGTAGATTCCACTGCTTCTCTGATTATTTCAGACATCTGCATTATACATACAAGACAATGATAATGTATGCAGGAATACACTTTATTGTAGGGTATTAGTTTGATTAATTTTCTGTACTTATTTCATTGTTTCTTATATATTCTATATATTAGGCTTAAAACTGTGGTGTGCCAAAGTTGAAGAAAATTTGTATTAATTATGGTCCTGTTTTATAAATTTAGTCAGTAATATCAGCAATCAATGCTATTCATATAGTTGTAACTAAATGATGACAAAATATTTGAATGGACACCCACCATTTTTATGCGTGACGTGCTAAACGACCAATGAAATCAATTAAACAACCAACGTGTTAGAAAACATATAATTATTCTTTAAGATGAATTATAATAATAATGTGATGGACTGGATTAAGAGTAATATATACATTAAAACACTGTTAAGTTATGCTTTAGCCACAGTTTTGTGAAATACAACCTCTTAAAAGCTTTTCAAACATGTTAGAAGTGCAGTGTATTAGACACACCTTCGATAAACATGCGCAATAATTTCATGATGACTTACCATTGTGAAATACAAGCTTATCTTTTAAAAAGATTTGTGAGCTAGCGCTGTAGCCATCATAAAACATAGAAGCATCGGCAATGGCATAGCTCATTGACTGTGCCTTAATCATTATGTATCTACTGTAATTTCAACTTCGAGGTGAAAATTTTCAAGAACCATTGGTACCGTTTTGTAGCAATCGTATCTTTTCGGGCCTTTCCGTCAAGCTCGGAAAACATATCAGAGGTTGTTTTCCGAGCTTGAAGGTAGTTAAAATAAAGCTAGCTATTTATTATAATATTTAAAATAACTTTGCATAATAAGACCTAAGCGACTGTTACTATTTTGACATTTACAATATAACACAGAACTTCGTGTGAAGATGATAAAACGAAATTCACATGGTACAGTTTATCTACAGTAGTACATTATTCCCAGAATCCCCTACTATGGAGTCGAGCATGCGTATTCAAGTGAAAAAGACTAACGTAGTTGCTAGCGCTCGAGAGCGCTAGCAATAACCCAACCAAAATCTGAGATTAAGGAAGGAAAATAGAGATAGTTCATAATGTATAAAAAAAACAATCTGTGATATCATTAATTAGATTTTTAACAATGAATGAAATCTACAGATTTCATTATATGGCTGCATTTTTTTTAATTAAACAAAATTACCCTTCATTAAATAATTTACATGTACATTCTCTCTTGATGCTTTGCTCTTTGCAAAAAAAGGCAACTATTCTGTGTCAGATTTTCCAGATAGACGTATGTGATCATGATCCGCTGTTTTGTTAAGAGACTTGAGTGCAGTTGATGTGAGGAGAAAATACATTGATTAATACCTTCTTTTATCATTAAGATATTGCTTTACATCTCATAAATGCTCATACTTCCCATTCAATACATAATAAATAATGTATGAAGGAGATATATACAGTATCCTCACAAAGGCCCTCATTCAAAACTAATAAAATGCATGCAAAAACAAAGAAACCCAATTCGGAAATGTATTGTTAAGTGAGAATATTCGTAACTTTATAAGATCTGCCTGAATGATGTTGCGTGCGATATCTTACAAACGCAGTTAAACAAAGGCTTAGCTAATTGCTTCTAGTGTTTGCACAAGAGTCCAGCTTATTTTGCTCAAATGATAATCACCTCCTTCAATAACGTTACCACTACTTCCGCGGTCATTTCAACTTTATGAATGAAAATTAGTGGGCCAGTTGGAAACTTTTGCAGTTACTTTACTATTGACTATTGTCACTGGTTTTTGTGATGGAAACAGTACGTTAGGGATATCCTTCTTGCAGGACAACACATGTTCCTGTTAAGGCTCTTATCGTGCAAAATACGTCACGTGTGACGCAAGTAACTCGTTTGAACGGAAGAGGCAAGGGACGTATCCGTATTACAAATTCAGTTTCATTTGCTTGTTCAGTTTGTGCTGCACAAAGTCCGAAGTTAATTTGTTTTTTACTTTCCTGACGATATAATATTTTTTTTCAAAGGATCAATTTGTTCATGTTAACATTGTGGATATTCTAAGAAAGCGCCAGGGAACTCAATGCGGAAGGAATGTTGCTTATGCGTGTGGAAACCTAATATTGAAAAAAAAATCCATATCAAAGCTTTGTGAAATTTTGTTTAAAAAAAAATTAATGTGAAAGACACAACCAAAGAACCGTTGAATTGTTCTCTCATATTAATCGCAATGGTACACTGCACCGTAGTTCAAGCGATCATTTATAATTACATTAAACCCTTAGCGTGGAGTTAATACAATTTTTTTTTACGTGATTTGATTTGTCATAGAAAAAAAAATAAGTTGTAAAAAAGTATTATTGTTGAAGCTAGAAAAATGATCAAATGAATGATTGTGAACTCGATACAGCTACAACGTGTGTATTTGTGATGATAACAGATTGTGAGGTCTTCCCCCTCACGTTCCAATGTTACATTCTTTGTGTGCGATTTAACCGGCGGGGTAACAGATTTTTGTGTATTTTATTGTGCTAGTGGGTGCGTAGTCTACCTTATTTATATTGGGACATAAAGCCCTGTTTACATCATATGGTAATAAGTCTTCAGATACGTCTTTACACTTTAAAGAAGTGGGTTTATTTTGGGCTTATTTTCCACCTTTGAATAATTTTTTAAAGCTATTACTTACAGATTTTTTTTTAAATGAAATATTGAATCAACAATCTTTTGTTTTGTTCTTTAAAGTGCATAGGAACTAACAAAACTTTTTTGAATGAAAGGTGACTGAGTACGACGCATGCCTAGTCATCACTGGAGCATATCCGGGATCGATGAAAACCAGCAGACGACGGAAGGCCCACGTGAGGAGAAAGCAGACGGGACTCAGGCAGAAAGGTAAGGGTCGATTTTATCATTCACAGGATTTTTTTTCACAATGTTCATTTGAAGAATAAGATTTTAAAGTATTTGATTTGTAAAATAGTGATTTTTTTTATTAAAAAAATATTTATAAATTCTTTGTTTTAACAACCTATAAATTTTAATATTTCGTAATATTTCTGATGAAACATTGGGTGTTTGTTTCAAATATTTGAATTTAAGGATTGTTTTGAATTTTATGTTTTCAATGTATTCAACCAGTGTTGCCTAATGCGGGGTCATATGTACACTCATTGACGATGATTCACTGGACCGTGCAATATAAATGACGTAGATTTAAGTCATGCTTATTATTAAGTGTTTCATGTACCAATAAAGTGCCTTTTTAGTGCTATACAGTTTAACATTGTTCTGAATATATGGATAATAGTGTGTTTAATTTATTGAGAAATTTCTGTGAAATCGTGATTTTGGATGAGAAACTTTTCTCTATTTTTGAAGATGATGTATATAAATCGAAATTCTTGCCAAAAATAACCTTTCGTAAGGGGAACTACGCAGTTTTTATAACGAGATGAGGTAAGATCGTATCACTTCTTTACTTATCTGTTTGTTTTGAAAACATTGGAGTCAATAGGGACATATGACGATCGATCCAAACATAGCTTGATATAAGTAGTTTATGAACAATCGAATCGACCAGACGGATTAATTATAGCTTTATGATTGAGCACGTTTCAACCTTTCGGTGCAGACAAATTATCTGATCTGAGTTGGTCAATTTTGAGGTCAACGACATACGAAGCGGTCGTTGAAACCGTCCGAACCATCCAATCGAGATTGCCCAGCTAGGATAGCATAAAGGAAAAAAATCGGGACATCTAATTTTTTTCTTTGTTGTCAAGATATTGCATTATCAAACACGCGACGAATAAAAAAAACAATGATGAAATGTGTTCTTAAACACACTGGATGCTTCGTTTGAATGAATGAAGATTGTTCCTTGTGAAAAAAACATTTGGATTGACGAAAAGGCAGTGACCGAATAAAGTTGGTTAACTCTTCAGGCAGAAGAAGAGAACAAAGCTCAGCATTCATGGCACTGAACCAGATCGGGAATTCCCCTCATAACCCTTTTAACCGTTGGAGAATGGGTGTGACTTGAAGAGGGTCGTCGCCCCATATTCTCTCCAGACATATAGGTCAAACAGTTCTCGAAAGGGTAGTTCGATATTTTTCTTTCGGTTTTTGTTTCATGCGAAACACACCTTTGAGGATGATCAGTTGTCCTAAAGATTTCAATAAAAGAAAGGGGAATGAAAGGGAAGACATTTTCAAATAACAGCTGTAACATAATTAATATTTTAGATTTGGACACACGGGCTCAAATTAACAATCATCTTGATCTCAAATGGCACGAGGGAGATATTTGTCATTCTCTTGTTGCTACACGTATTAAATAAGGAGTGAAAAAGACCCGCGCAAATTCCTGTCATTCTTTGTGACAGATGTTTTCGTCTTAGGTTCTGTTTGACCAATACACTCCTCCATTTTTTTTATTTGGTTATCGAAGTACTCGTTTCTTTGTTAAGATAATCCTACACTAAAACGAACAGGCGAAAAATTGGTCAGATGTCGTAGGCTTCCGCTCCTCAAAACTAGAATGCCAACTTTTGGATAATAGTTTCATCGTATTGACAATTCAGCACCCAAACCAGATAAAGTCAACAGTTCCCTGTTAAGAGCACGTGTAAATAGGATTTTCTTTAAAATTTTATCAATGATTTGAATTTTTAGGTCAGGAAGTACTACTATGTATTATTCATTCAATAACAGTTGAAGTAAAAATTAGAATTGTATTTTTAAAATAGAGATAATTTTTTTTTCTTTCATATGAGATTATACATGTAGTATAACTTTTTCCGAAGGGTTGTAAAAAGGAAAAATGGTGTCGGGGATAATCTACAATCGAGACGAACACGTGCATCCGCCGACGACAGTTAATTAGTGTGAGGAGGAAAATGTCGAATAGACTGTGATTTTTATATCGTTTGATTCAAGGGTGGGCTGGTATCAAGAATGGTCTTTGTCAGGGAGAAGTAGTCTGACATTCAGACACGATAACTGACTGCGTTTTCGGTGCTCCCGCTCGTCGGGCTATATGACCCCAGTCGGGGTCACCGTGCATTCATGTGTTCCAGTCGTGCAGGGTATTGTGTAAAGGATAATTAAAGTGACAACAGGGAATTAAAGATTTCCGAACACAGTCTATAGGGGATTTTTCTGAATGGGACTGGATTTGAAGGTTAATTGCATCGCTCCCAGACTAAGGGGTCTGTGGGTTGATTTGTTTTGTAAGGACGCCATCGGTTAGTACCGATGCTGCACGTGGCGTGTTAACAGGTTTGAAAAGGGCACGACGGATGTTTCTCTCACTTTGTTTTTATTTCTGATAACAAGTTGATTGTAATACACATTAATTAAGAAATGAAACTAGACCAATGAATAATGCGCTATTCATTGGGTTAATTGATGGAAACTGGTGTAAACGACGTTACTTGCCTATCATTCACTTTCTGTTTATTAGTGCGTTTGAACAAAATTTTAAACTAAAAGTTATTTTCGATGGACTAGACATCCTTTCTACGTGCTGAAATTTTCATCCGCGATTCAGGAAGTGACCTTTTTATTTTTAGGTCCGAAAGACAATTAACGGGACACCCAGTATCAGAAAAAGGAAGTTCGAACAGGTATACGATTTTTGATTGGTCCTTGTCCGTTATTGTTCACTAGTATAGGTATTGTTTAGTTTACTACCTCCTTTGCTTAGAGATCGACGTTTTGAGCAAGTATTTGGCTATGTTGAGCACCCAGGCATAGTTGATTTGTGTACATATGTATTTAATCAGATCAAACCCCTCATTTGAATTCCAAAGTTGTGAATGTATTAATGGACATAGTTGTGGTTTTTATGTTCTGAATTCCAACATAGATATGACTGTATTCAATCTTGACCTTGGTTGACCTTTGCATGCGAGAGGGTTTGTTTTTTTTTATCAAAGGGTTCAGTTCGATTAATTTATTGATTCATTGCAGGCATAATACCATGCCAAAGATTTGTTTGTTTTTAAAAACCTTTTACGAATCGATAACGGAATATTTATTTATTCTCATCGTGTGAAAGAAAGTTAGCGGTTTAATTTAACTGGTCATCCCCCGAGAGATCGTGAACATTCACCTCTCTTTTCACGATAAATATCTGAAAACGTACAAGGTGTGGGCGTCAAGCCCGTCATGTCGATAAGAAATATGAATGAATAAGCTAAGCTCCATTCATCGGTTCAGACCTTTACTATATTTACGTTCATACAATGTGTTGCAAAAGTCGACACCCATTCTGGTTTTCCTCTACGTGATAACAACAGTGTTCATAATGGATTAACTTGCTTTCACGGGATATGGTCATTATGGGTAAGCCGACTTGATGCTGCATTTTTTTTTTTACTTCTCCTTAATGACCTAACCATCATGCTTAATCACACAGTGACTAAGAATGAATTTACTCCGCCTTTTTCTTCAAGTTGTGTGCTTGTAATTGACATGATACAATGGGTTATGGCTCAACAACTTTTTGTACGTAGACAGATTCATACATTTTTCAGAAATCAAAAACATAACCGGTTATTCTTATAAGATTAATTGTTGAATGTTGAATCAATTTGGGATTACGAAATTTTAAAATTTTAAGTAATTAGTTAACATACTTATAGAATAAAATAAATCATTAAACCATCACCATGAATGCCAAAATGTATTTTCGATTTAGCATTTTACATCTGGAAATTATGACGAAAAAAAAGAGGAAAATAGGCTTTGTTCGAATAAAGAAGGTTGGTTTACAGAGCGGAACCGTAACTTGATGTTAGTTTTGAGCAAACCTGTAGATCCACATTGTTGACATGGTTGGCGTTCCTCTCCCATGTGTGCACAAACATGTCGCAGTCCGTCATTGTGTGATCTCGCGAGAGCTTTACAAAAGGTAAGTTAAGGTAGGTAAAGTATTGAACCTAGATCAACACGTTGGAATGTTAGGCGTTTCAAATAACTTCATTTGTCGATGTGTCCCTTCACTTAATAAAAAACATTGTGGGTGGTACATGTACGTAGAGTTTCAGTGCGTCATATTTAATATAATATCATTTCTTTATTTCTTTCCATTCTATTCTTATTTACGATTGTGACTGGAGACTTTTATTCAATACGAAGTAAGTCATGTCAATTTTAAATAGTATCAAATTAGACATACTTTTTCAACTATATTCTTGTCAATATCTTTTTTCGTGACTTTTTTTTTTCAAAGGAGAGGTTATTTTATCCTATTTATTAGATAAAATAAAAGGTTTTAAAAGTGTTAGGTGAATCAATAAAATCTACTAACCACGGGATGTGAGCGGTTTCCGTTCCATACTTAAAAAGTGCGTAATACTATAAAGTGGACAATCCTTCATAGAATTTCCTTGTAAATAAAGTACCTTAATGATAAAACTACCGTGTTAGGAGTACAAAGTATGGCACACCTTACACTTCATGAATGACTTTCACTTTCACTTTTTCTTTACTTAATAGTCATTGCAGGAGTACCAATTAGATTTTAAATCATGGAGCTTCAAAGTCAAAAAAATATTTTTTGAATTAGAGAGTGTCTTCCTACGCTTATTTTTTTCTTTCACGGTGACTGTGCACAGATGATATATTTCCTGGCTAGGTCACATGAAAACTACTCAGCACTGCACGAAAATACCTCATGGGATTTTTTATGTGCTGCGAAAGGGGTTTTACCCATGTGAGCTTTGAATATTAATAATTCTCATGTGATGTATGGACAACTCCCTCTCTCTCTCTCTCTCTCTCTCTCTCTCTGCTGTTAGCTTTTCATCCCTTTTTTAAAGCAGAAACTCAACCGATTTTGAGTGATTTTAAAGTTATCTATAGACAGTTACATGTAATATATATAAGCGACATCACCTGGCTTTTACTTACTTTTAAAAAATCAATATGCTATTTTATACTTGTAGTTAAAATTTTCAATTTGTTTCACGTATCAATGGTTTTGTGGTACGTGTCATTTTAACTAGTTCACGGACTTTTATAGACTTTAACGCGTGTTTTGATTTGTATGCGATTGCTAATGGCATTGTAACCAAAAGACTGATATACTCTATAACCTCTATATCACTATCTTCATGCCTTGATTGATATTTCTTCTTCAGTCTCATTCCTCTAAATCGTTACATACATGCAGTACATGTATGTAGGCCTGACATTATTATGTTCATTATTTGAAATTTATTGTCATATCAACCCTTAAGCTATTTTCTATGGATAAGCATGATTGGTTAAAAATATTATTGCGCGCTATATGCTATAAACGTGTGTTAATTGTAGTGTTCTACGAAGATATTGAGGAACAAACGGTGGTGAAGAAGTAACATTAATAATGACAATTTTCCGCATCTTGTATTCTTCCTCATCTTGGCGTGGGGTATGTGTTACATTAAAAGTTTAAAATTTATCAATTTAAACTTAACTATGTATGACATAAAATGTAAAATGTCCGGTAGGGTTTTAAAAGGCAATGTTAGAAAGTTCCGGTAATCTGAATAATTAAAGATTTCATTTTGCATTAAATGGCATAATTGACTGTTCTTTCACTCTTCCTTTTTATTTGTTATTTACACACGGGACGGTATGCCCTATCCGTCAGTCGCTGCCTCGTTTTGAATTGCAGGGACTGTCGAATGGG
Source organism: Magallana ariakensis (assembly GCA_020458035.1). Lineage (NCBI taxonomy): Eukaryota > Metazoa > Mollusca > Bivalvia > Ostreida > Ostreidae > Magallana > Magallana ariakensis. The sequence goes on along the minus strand of CM035814.1, from coordinate 19,936,117 downwards.
ATTTGCTGTCTCGGGTCGCTCTTCAGTCGCATTTTCTAGAAAGGTGTATTTATATTATCGTTATTTACCACATTACATTCATATATTCGAAACAGCTTGATCTTTTTTGTTTATATAGACTGTTTGTTGTTTGATAACTGGACCTTGGTTTGCTTTGAAATAGCGTGATACGTCACTTGATATATATTCCTTTTCTTCCTATAGGTAATACACGTAACACTGTTCGAAGTGTTTTTCTAGCATGTGAACTTGGAAAAGTTTTCAATTAAGGAAATTTACTACGTGCTTCATTTCTTTTTATTTTGCATGACATTATACGTTTCCACATTCTATTATCATCGTCTTTTTTTCCGTGCGGACACGTTCATTTGTGTTTACTTCCTGTATACCAACCCACGTGCATCATGCATTTTTAAAGTGGGTGGATTTTATTAAAACTTTTGTACGCGCTCTTAAATTCTCTATAATCGCTGATCGTCCGTCAATACACACATCTCTGCATGTAGTTTACACCAGTTATCAAGTAACAGTCATTCTTGCCGATCTTGGAAAGGGTAGATCGTCCTGCCATTTTTATCAGTCACTGTGTGTTTAGAAAATCGCAGGACAGATATGAATGGCATAATAGACTACCGACAGCTGCCCATAGAAAAAAGGACAGGGTAGGGAATATTACTTGAAATCAACGCTGAAATTAATTATACATAGCCGGACATGGAAAACAGAGTTTCAAAGGAAAAAGGCTTCAAGAACCGATTGCGAGACAACCTTACCCCCAAAATTTGGCAGAATATGACGTCACAGAAAAGTCTAGTATGCAATGCAGACATTTCTAAGTAAGTCGCAGTGTTTGACTTTTAAAGTCGAATTTCATCATATGAATCTTCATCAAGAATTAAAAAGGAGGTAAATGCTTTAATTGTATGTATAAATTGTCTTAATTGTACACAAAATTATTTGTTTGATTTATTTTCTAAGCGGAAGAGAAAAATATTTGTTGGTATTTCCATTAAAAAAAGGAAATTATTAGGCTGGCGTAGGTGGATGATATTTAGGTGAAGTATTTCGGAGACTAATGTATATTATATTAAACATACATGTATCATATTGAATATGTTTGTCTAAGGCAATTAATTGATGGCTTAACGTGATTTAAAAAAATGTCAATTTACGAATTGAATATCGCTAGCGAACTCATTAAAATATCCCGACAAAATGCATAAGGTGAACAATTGATACATTTAACACATGATTTATACATGTAAAAACAATATCTTGTATTTTTAAACTGTAAATGATTTCAACTTTCCATAATGTTTATTCAAAATCGACATTTCTTAGAAAGGAAAAAATGAACAGAAAGATTATTTTGGGTTTAGAAGATTGACGTGGGTGCTTTCCCGGCACGACATCCTTGTTAGGGCGACATATAATAGAAACAATTACAATTACGAAAAAAAAAAACAACACAATCATATCGACAAGCATTTCTTTCAGTAACGACACTCCGACGAAGAAATTCACGTCACATTATTACTTTTTTCATAATATGCACACTGTAAAGGATTGTTCTGTTTCTTGGTTCATTTTTTTTTAAACACGACGTTTAAATTTTTAAAAAGGTTCACTCCTCCCGCAGGGCATGGTATTAAATATTAATTCCATCTGGTCACCGGGCGTGACGTAATTTCATTATAGTCTCTTGTTTCGTGACGTACGTAGTTTGTTTGGAATAGACATGACAAGTATTTACATTATTGTATTTGTCATTAAAAACAGAACTGTCCACAACAACCCCATTTTCAGAAAATCAATAGCACCTGTCTATATAGGCATACCTTATTATTTGTTAAACATATTTTGATAAAATGGATATTTCATTCCTTTTTAATCGGTAAACAAACAGATACATTGATCATGTTTAGTTTTGTAAATTGATTAAATATTAATAATATATAATTGATAGGTATAGTTTTATAACTTTTGCTTGAAAATATTCAACCGATACGGATGAGAGCCTATCAGAAACAGTTTGTGTGTGGGTTGCACCGAAATTGACAGGATTGGCAGTTGTTTTCTCAAAATTATTGATTTCGCTTTTTAAAAAAAAATTGGGTTCACATTCATTGATTGATAGACTATAATAAATAAACATGTACTTATCTAAAATTATATCGACTGGAATACAATACTTTTGTTTCACGTATATGGTTTTTTTTTTTCAATTAAACTTTCATGTACTTTGTTTTGTACCACTGGTCCAAGTTTGGAGGGGGTATAACGAATGGATCCAAGTGTACATGTATATCGCCCAATGTAACAGACGACATCGTAGCACACTGCTGTAAATTGTTTTCCCAATAAAACACTATATATCGGGGGAAAAAACATAATCTCGGTTAGTTTGTTTCTTGAAAAACAAATTTAGAAATGTTAATTGTTATCTATAATGTAATATATCTCATTCGCTAACATTTAGAAGGATTTTCTCAAAATACATATATCTATATTCGAACTGACCACGCGTTTTCCGTTTGTACATGTATGTAAACAAACATGCGCACATTGCCATTGTAGTCCTTTTGAAAAATGGTCAGCATAAAAAAAAACATAGTTCATAAAATATCCTTGTCAGTTGTAACGAAACATTGAAAGTGCATATAGAGGATATTAAGCAAATTGACTGGTCAGTTACGGGTCTGATACTGTACCTTGAACGATTACCTTGTATCTTTATAAGTACGAAGAAAGATAACTCGATGTACTATACAAGAGTTACAAGTGATGGTGAAATCAGTCATTACTATAAATAGATTGTTTTATGGGTACACTGTATATTAAACTGGAAAATACGCAGAATAAGTAAAGCGCTTGAGTGTACATTTCCATCGTATAATGGCGTCTGGTTCAGAAAATCAAGGGAACACATCTTTTGACGGGTATGTTTTTATATGTATTATTCTATGTTTGTCATAACGATATATTCGGTGAATGTGACATTTTTAGGGGTACATGTATAATGTTTGTTTAGTCCGGGAGACCTAATCACCTGTTTAATTGTGAAATACACATCTAATACTATTATAATACTGTAATTTTGTTGTTTAGTCCGCTGTCTTAGTCACCCGTTTACTTGTGAAATATACATGTAGTACTATAGTCATTAACCAATAACTAGGCACTGAACAAGGGCATGTACTGGGAAAGACCCATACATATATAATCATATGCAAAATGCTGGTGTCGTACAGTAAACTATGGTCAATTATCTCCGGAAGATTTACTTTATACTCTATTGTAAACTTTCCCCCATGCACGGGAAGTTTACAATACAATGTTTTATTCCGCATAGTAAACATTCGCACATTGTCTCAAATTATTTGAATTTCACGTATATCCTTTTTTTTTTCTTTGGGGAATAAATATTTAGAAGACAACGTGATTTGTTATCTATAACCGAAGACTCAGAGTAAACATATCTATCTTCAGGGTCCAGCAAATCATTTATCAAATATCATACATGCACACGTCGTGTCCAAATCCTCGCCAACAATTACATTGTTATATCATTCTTCGTCTAGCCACAAAAAAATTAAGGTGGAGATGGGTTGTGTGGATCAAGCTTTTAAATTGATATTTGATCAGGTTTTGTTAAAATATGATATCCGGGTAATGATTCTTTATGTATTTAGGAAATATTTGCTTTATCCTTGTAGAATAATTCTTCATATGGAAATATCTTTGCAATTGACTAAATAGTACATTTACAGTGTAATATACTAGCAAGTAGTAAAGTAGCCGGATGGACTATTTTGCAGTTATTCACGTAGAAAGGTTTACTCTTTCAAATATTTCCGGGAAACCATACGACAGTCGTGAGATTTCGATCAAAATTGTTCGGCGTTCTGGATTATTATACCCAATAATCAGTGTTATAAAAAAAATACTCTTTGTTATTTTGGTCTGAGATGAAAATAGGTACAGTGTACTATTATAAACGCTATTTATTTACAACTTTATTGTGTAAAGGAGTCAATTGTTGCAAAATTATGTCTATGATTTGTAATGTATGATTTCGATGAAAATAACATTACAAATTATTATTTGTTGATGTGAAACGAACACGTGATCAAAGTGATAAGATAATATAATTACAAACACACAATAAACCATGCAGTGTCAGTGCGATGAGTGTAATAGAGAGAATAAGAATAAGGAAATGGTGTTTGCTGATGCAAAACAGAACACTACTGAAGAGTGAAATGTACTTTGTTTATGGATGAGTTAACAGGGAAATTTTACGCTTTTTTATTTAAAAAACCCCCAGAATTTTGCGAATATTTTTATTAAAGGCTATGTACATGTAAGACATCTGGAGTTGTATACGTTATTTAAAATTTAATTATATAATGTGTCCAAACACTTAATTTCTGGCTTAAATGATGCCAGCATATCAAAATGTTATAGGAATACATGTACATTTTTGCATTGACATGTTGTGACGGAAGATGGAGGCTTAGCATGCCAGTAACTAGAAATAAATACGATATTTTTGAAAGTCTATATTTCAAGAAATTGGATGTCTTTTGAATTTGTTAATCATGTAGTAATTCAAAAGATTTTTTAAAATGTTTTTTGATTTAAATTGGAACTAGTCTTAGTTTTAAGTGTTCACTGAGCCGTGACGAGCAGGCACACACAAAGGAAATCTGCTGATTCAAGTCATAATTTTAGTTTGAAAATAATCGGTTCAACTAAAAACATGATTTGATGGTGTCTTCTAGGGAACAATTGCGCCAGGAGCTGCAGGACAAAGGTTACGCAGTTGTCCCTGACCTTTTGTCCCGGAAGGAATGCGACGCGCTGACGTCACAGTTCAGGGATTGGGTGGGCAAGTTTGACGAGGACCAGATTCCTCTTCAAAAGAAGAGCTCTGTGATACAATCTTACAGAGTCGGTCATTTTCAACAGAGCTGGGAGGTGCGTCTAAGGGCCAAGGCCGTTTTCCAAGCAGTGTGGGGAACGGAGAAACTGCTCTCTAGTGTTGACGGAATAGCCATCTCCAAACCACCTCTAAATGGTACACAGAAAATATAATAAATTACTTGTTTTCTCTTATTCTTTTTAAGTTTTGTTATGATTTTCTGTTATGGTGTGCATATTTTACCAAATTTTTAATTTACTTATTAACATTTTGGATGCAGAAGAATATCCATAATTATAGCAATTTCTGAATCATAGCGTCCCGTTCCGAAACAATAGGAAGATTTGACAACTGTTTGTAACATTTATTTTATGTTTAAAACACACAGCTATGAATTATTACAGCTGATGACTATCGTTGCCCTCACACTGACTGGCTGCACTTGGACCAAGGGGTGCGACGAGAGGGTCTTCACGCATACCAAGGGGCAGTCTATCTGGAGGAACAGACCCAAGACGATTATTGCTTTAGGGTGCTGCCAAAGTCACACTTATACCATGCTGAATTTTATCAAACCTTTTCTGATGCTACTAAGAGAACAGACCGTAGCGATTTTTGTAAATTGTCTGCAACACAAAAGGATTTCTTTTATCGAAAGGGATGCAACTTGGTGAATGTTCCGGTGCCCAAGGGCGGCATCGTTCTCTGGGACTCTAGGACTGTTCACGACAACACGCCTCCGATCGCAAAAAGACCAAATCCCGATAGATGGCGCTTCGTCGTATTTGTCAGTATGACGCCTGCCATTTGGGCGAGTGAAAAAGACATGGAATTCAAGAAGGACGCCTATCGGCGAATGCTTCTGACAACACATTGGTCATCCCAAGGACTGAAAACATTCAAAGAGTACATAGAAAATAAACGGAAGCGGAACTACGTCAACGTCAGCATCGAGCATTTACCGGATGTAGCTAAGACACAGGAAGCGAGGCTGTTGGCGGGAGACGAACATTACGACTTCGAGGACGGACAACCGAACGGTCCCGCTGCACCGAAATGGAGATTCGGTATTTATTAAATCCTCGGTACATCTCGGTACCTTTAGCTGTTCCTAGTGATCAGCTGAGAAGAGTGCCAAATGTTGTACATGTATGATTGTGTATGGTGACAAAGTAAACAGAGGGATTTTTCTTTCACGTAAACAGCGACATAAAAGGACATTGTAAGATTGAGCAAACAAGAAATATACGAAACCATTTTGAATTCCAATTCAAACAATAATTCTTTTCGTATAGATTGCAAAAGAATGAAAGATCTCTAAATTACAGGAAGACATTTGTCTACCCCGAAATAATGGTTCTTTGTTCACTTGCATGAATGATGAATAAACTTATTTATAATTAAAAGTGAATTTCTTTTATTGTAATTTCCGTAGTACTTGACTATGTGCATGTCGTAATACCCCCTACAGATGACAGATATTGTTCGATTTCATGATTGTTTAACATTGAAGAATCATTATTTGTACATGTACGTGTCGTGCCTTTATTAACAAATTATTCTGGAGTTGTTTTTTATTGCGAAATTGTCTAGGGACATTATTTCAAGTAAATACATGTACTAGTATACCAGTATTTTTATTTATTTATTTTTTTTCATTTTTTTCTGACTTGTAAATATCCATGAAATAAGATATACCATTGAGAACAGAAAATAATCTATATAATTGAAATTATTAATTGGTCTTGCGTTCATTTCAGTTTTAAAAAAAAAAAATAAAATCCAAATCAAGCGGTGGTGTATTTTAACCAGTTGGTATTCGAGTAAGAGTTTTGATTCGATCACCGCCCGTGAACTTGTTACTGTGGTTACGTTGTACAGGCATGTGTCTTGGTAGATCTGATCTTAAATTTCTACCCTTGGACTTTAAAAAAAACCTTATGATACTGGCTTAATTCTCACTATTGGTTGCGAAGATTTGTCCCTCTGGATCAAGCCCTACCTTAGACGATATGCTTGCAGACCCAAGTCATTGTAAGCACGATAGCGAACCCGGGCTTTTCATTGGCTACGGGCGCCATGCAAATTTTTCATTAATAGATAGGTGTGAAGGAAGTACATAAAAAAGTGTTGAGCTTTTAACGTAGCAGTATCTGATAAAATATATGTAATTATGGTTTTATCGTTAAGTATTTTGATAATGGTCACGAAATGTGTATTGAATCTTCCTTGTTTGATGATAAAGGTAAATGTATAATTCGACAAAAATTATCAAATGACTTCATTCTAATCATTTCTTCTTTGCAAGAAGCGGGTCAGGTGACACCCTTTCTATAATGAATTATTTACAATTCAAAATGTTTTCTGATTTAGGGAAAGGGGCCTCCAAACCAATATAGTTAAACCTATCTTCATTTGTTATCTTTCTACAAAAAAGTTTAATTCCAGAATAAATTGTGAAAAAATATAAATAGTGTTGTTGATATTCGTCACTAGCTGCAGAAATGTTGCTCCAGAGGAAATTCGGGTTGACGTTCCGTCAACTCGAATTTACTGTGGAGCTACAGTTCTGCAGCTAATTCGTTAACTTCATCGTTTCTTGTAGAAAACAAAGCATCAGAACTTTTTGGCATTAAATGCGTTTATTGTGACATTTTGTTAAACGCTCTTTCGATATGCTAAAAAACGAGTGAGAATCATGTTTTTAAAATTTCCCTTTTAAACTTCAAATTCTACTTTTATAATAAGAATTTATGTTTTGATAAAGAATCTATAGATGTTCTCAAATTTCAAAGCATCGCAATTCACGCAATGGTCTGTGTAAATAAAGCAGTGCCTCTCAAAAGTACATCGGAAGTTCGAGCTAGTTACTTCTTTTTAAATGGAACAGAAGTCTATTGAATTAGTGCGCGCAAAACTTGTTTTGACCGACTTTTACAACCAAGACGATCCATTCCCTATTTAAAAGTATATTAAATTGCACTGAATTTCGGAAAGAGTAGCATTAAAGTTTGCTGACAAACACGCCGTACATTGTTGTATATGCTCGCATAATTACATCTACACCGTGTTTGTAAATTTTAAAGACCGGTCAAGTTCATACAGAAGAGATAATTAAAATTAGCCAAAGCAAAGAAGATGAATTTATTCAGATGGTGCAATTTGGACGTAAGCTATTTAAAACATCGCAGGAAATCACAAGCTTCTTATGATAAAAACTTTAAAAGTTCACGGAATTTTTAGAATTAAAGGTAATAAACTCGCTTTGTCGAGTCAAGGTTCAGCCAAAAACCCCACAAGACAGAAGAGAAGGTACGAAAACATATTTAGGAGAATCTGGCCGACCTTTTGAACCAATACGATTAACCGACTTCCTTTGGCTTGATAAAGCAAACTTAAAGACCGCAGACCACAAAGAGGTTCGACTGGGTGCAGGAAAGCTACTTATCTTTAGCTGTAAGACATTCTGTGACAATTGTATATTTGTCGATGCTGGCGGAGCCTATCACTCGGAAATAAACAGCGCTACTGAAATTTAATCCGTTTTCGTCACCACTTCCGCCGGCAGTATCATCTCAAAATCACGTGATATAAGTACGTTTGCCGAGGAAAAAAACAACTAAAATAAACCTCAATTTTACTGCATGATCATAACATGCAGTAGATAATATGCACAAAGCAACTCAAACACAGATTTCTCGAAATAATTCGCGTATTGAGAAAGAAAGAAAATATTAACTTTGAAATGGTATTGTACGTATTCCCATCAGATTGTTGATTGTTGATATCTTTACATGTAGATGTGCTGGTTTTCGGGTGTGTGTGTGTGTGTGTAAAGATTATGAAGATAAATTAATTAATGATAATATTATGATAGAAAGTTGAAACTTAATTTACAGTATTTTCATACAGTGATTCTTTTAACAAAAATCAATCAGGATTTACAGATATTAGATATATGTACATGTATGTCGTGTTATACGGTATGTTTAGAGAAATGTGATTAAACATATTTTTGAGGGATATTTATCGTTTTGATTTTCAAAATCTAATTAATTTAAGGTATATAATATCGCAGGGTAACACTACAAACATCCACCAATGCAGTGAATATTTGGCTTGGTTTTAGAGAATGCAGCCATTGAAATAAACCACAAATATAGGGATTGTCATTCGGATTCTTCTCTCTGTGTGTTAGGACGATTAAACAAATATCATGTAAGTTGTTTTTAACTTAAAAAATGTGATTTTCTTTACATCGTAATATAATTAGTCGTCACAAGTAGTCAATTTAACAATATGTGAAATTATTGTGTATCATATCATTTTTTTCTTTTTTCTTTTTTTTTAATTTTGTTTTCTTTATCGTGGATCGAGATAATATTTTCTTATTTTTTCAAATAGTTTTCCCTCAAAGTCTAACAAATGTACATACAGTTTGAACATGCATAAATAATATTGATTCTAATATTTCATGATTTGATATACAAAATTACAGGCAGAATAAATATATTTTCATTCTTTAAATACATGCGTATAATTTCTTTCTACCTAGAAGAATTCATTCTAAAAAGTCCGTTTATATTTTTTTATGAAATATTTCTCACTGAATTATTTGTGTAAATATTATCACACTTTTCAGTAATTATTTTTGAAAACTTTATATTTACTTTATCAAATATTTCTCACTGAATTAATTGTGTAAATATTATCAAACTTTTCAGTAAATTCATTTTGAACCGGCCTAATAGTGGAATGGAATTATACTAGACAAATAATTAATGTAAGTAAGTAAAGTAAGTAATTTATTTATTTATAGTGACATGTGTATACATTTCCAAGTGTAATATCAACGATAAGCATGGATTTAACACCCGGCCCGTCGGGCCTATATGCCACTTAAAACACAATAAAAATGAAAAAAGAAAAGAAATAACACATCAAGAGGTAAACAAAGATATGATTGAAAATATACATGTATAAGTATAAAGCTTCTGTTATGTAATGTATTAGCAGTTTTGAAGCAATATGAAAATGTTGTTACAAAAAAAAATAACCCAACCTGCATTTTATCTTCATATTAAAAGTGTAAATTGATTTTACTATTCAGTTCATTCATTCATTCTTAGTTATGAAAATTACTTATTAAATTTACACAGAGGCTTTTATAATAATACGAAAATGGCACGGCCATAAAATTGGTTTAATGGCAACTTTCACAAATGCTCAACTAATGTGGAATTATTCATCAGAGCCTACTATTAGTCTAGAGAGCGGGAAGAAAGTAGTAGACTGTAAAAGTAAAGAACAAAACCCAAATAGGAAGCATTGTTTCGGAATAATGTAATTTTCAGTTTTCCACTACTAGTTTTCATGCTTATTAAATAAATGTATTTTCTCACTGTAGTTCAAGAATGAATTACATTGTTTATCATATATAATTTGATATAGAGTGAGTATTTACATAACTTTCTACATGCGATTTTTAATAATTATGACATAAAATAAATTTTACGTTGTTTAAAAAAAAATGGAAATGTTTGCATATGATAATACATTTTCTAACATTTCGCGTTGTGTTAATAAAAGTTATGGAGTCCTTCCTTTTTCAACCTACAAATGTCTCACAAGGCTTAATAAATAGGGTACAATATAATACTTGGGCCAATGATTAAAGTAAATTTATAGAGTAAATTGATTTTATTTTTTTTAATTTTCACATAACTTTCATTTTCGAACAACGGTATTTTTCAAGATTGAATATACAGAAAAAAAAGGGGGGGGGGGGTAATCTTCTCACGATTTTCTTTATGAAATCCCAAAATCTGAACTAAAATACTCAAAATTGAAAAAAGAACACTTTATCTCAATTTATATTTTTATATAATTAAATAAAATTTGAAAAGAAAATAAATTTTGATTATTGCATTCAAAGCTATATGGTAGCTAATTTTATTTTATTTTTGATTTTAAATAATATTATTAGAAATATAAGACGGACCCAGTTTTCGAACTTAAAGGGGGGGGGGGGGTGTCGCAAGTTGACAGATGTAATTAAGGCGGGGTATGCAGACCGCCCTAGGGTCGCTCTTTGGTCCTGGTGTGGGGTGGGAAAATTCCTTCGAAGCTCATGAACTTTACAGATTTTATTTTATGTTACAGCCATCATCAATTAACGTGTTTCTTAAACACCTTGCAGTCAAGCCACTAGGGGGGAAAACCTGCAAATGACGAAACATAACCCTTCAATGGCATTTTTAAGTCGTTGTAGGAAAAACTGTCTGTTATTATGTAATTCGACTAGTAATTATTTAAAGTGTATATCAAACTTCATCTATCAAGCGTGGAAATCTGGGACAAAGTCCAAAGAAACTTTTTTAAATTGGTAGAAAATTTGGGCCTTGACAACAGACATACATCTCAATTAACCAAAACCATGATTCATCTTGAATTTGTTTATAAAAAAAAAACATTGGGAGACACCCCTTCTTCTTCCATTGATATTTGAAAAATTCGCTTGCAAAGCTTCAGATTTTTAAGCTACGTACATGCAGTGAAGAGTAAAGTGTCGATTTGCATAAATAGTGAACAACATTGTAATGCAGTATTCACACCTCCCAACATGTTTATAAGGATTAAGTATCTGGTATTATATTGCAAATATAGAATTTCAAATGTATTGTGTATGGGAAAATAGCATTCATTACAAAAAGGGCTATTAAAATGTCAAACTTAGTCAAAAAAAATAATACACATAAAATTTCTGCTCTAATATCAATCAAAAGAATTACAAAAATCAAAAAGGACATATTTTCTTACAAAGGTATATTTTATTTTAATGGAAAAATAGTTTCATTAATAAAATCTTATTTCTAAAATTATGCAACCGTCTTATATAACTTATTTTATCAGCAAACAGCAGTTAGAACATGAACTAAGAAGGCAAATGCACATCCAAAATACTCCTAAATTTAGAACATACAAAACCTAAAGGAAATTTTTTGTCTCGAAATCGAAAATAACATCTTGATGAACATTCTTTAACATATTAGATCAACACTGGCGCAGTCTCGGTGTGAGATACTTCCGCTGAGGATTGAGACGGACGATTTCGGGATGAACCTGTAACTGAGCGTACCTGCAAATTCTGTAACTTTGACGAAATAGAGGACGAACTCCACTTTCTTCTAAAATGTACTCTATATAACAATATCAGAAGTGAACATTATCAAAGTGTTAGACTTCCAAATACTTCTTATTTAACGCATGATAACTTCTTTCAAACTTTCATTTGTAATTTTCAAAGACAAACTGCTAATTTTTTTTTATATTCTGCATTTAAATTAAGACAAAGTAAATTTTCGCACATGCATTATTTATTACAAAGTGTTAACAGTGACTTACTGTATAGGTCCAATGGGCCGGGTGTTTTTAAATTTATGAAAATATATATTCTTCATTGTAACAGATACACAGGTCACCATAATATATGATTTGGACTTACTTTTCGTGAATAGATCAAAAGCATCCTTTATATACATACCTGTACATTCGTGGATACTTTGAAAATATTCTTAAAATTCTTCTTAATGTCATACGATTCTCTCTCTCTCTCTCTCTCTCTCTCTCTCTCTCTCTCTCTCTCTCTCTCTCTCTCTCTCACACACACACACACACACACACACACACACACACACACAAATTGGGAAGCTACATTGGTATTTCTTTAACAAACAATAATTAAATTTTTTATTAATATGGGGAAGGTTTAGAAAAAAAAAATAACAAGGTACGCTGTATATTCCGAAGTATTCTCACTGTTAGTTAATATTTCCTGCATTTCATATATGAGATAAATATTCATTTTTTTATTAGGCCTATTTGTTACCTCGTTGCTTGTTTTCAGATATCATTAATGTGTAAAAATAATGCAAAAAATTAAATATCTCCAGTTACTAGTAGCCAATCTGAATGTAAAAAGGTCCTTTGAAACTGAATTAAAAACAGGCATAATGCCATATGATTTATTTATGCAATATGAGCTATCGCTTTTTATCTGTTTCCCTTTTGAAATTGTAGGAAATTATTAAAGTATGCACAATGGTAGATCTAGAAATTAACGTGGAAAAAAGAGGACATGACGAATAGATACATTTTCATTTTGGAATGTTTCAAAAATGCTCTCCCAAATAAAACCTTTAGTTAAATCATTTTATAGAAATTTACAAATACAGCTGTACAAATATTCAAGTTATAATCGACAAACCATTAAAAATGAACTACATTTCGTGATTGACTGTCCTGTCCGTTATATAACCAGTGTAGCATTGAGATCCTCGGCTAACTGCTGCAATCACCAGAACAGTGATCGACAATATGTTTTTACATATTTAATGAACTGTAAATCTAATGTTATCAAAATGCGTTTTAAAAGCATATCGAATTCGTAGGCAATATTTTTATTGATAATTTATTCAGTAGTTGATATTCGCCTTGATATAACATTATAATTTAATATGTATCACAACCCCAATATAATGTATACACTTGTTTAATCCGTGATGAACTATTAAAATCGTTAATGTAATCAAAGGTGACCATAAGTCCAATAGGCCTAATAATAATGTACAACTTATTGCTTTAAATTTGTATTATTCGGTACAATTGTACATGATTTCTCTTTGCTGTTAAAGTTTCGCATATTACATGTATGAAGGATGCAAGGAAGGAAAAATGATCTAAGTAGGTAAGATAAGCCTCAATTATATGGTCGTAGGGTAGAGTTAGGCCACATCTTGAGATGTTCTTAACTTTTTTCCTGGGTATATAATCTTAGGAACACTGCTATGTCATATATATCGAAGTAAAGTTTCGTGAGCATGCCTGTTGATATCTTGTTAACTCGCCTCAGCTGTGGATTGTCTATTGCCCCGCATTGAACCGACTTGTTTTAAATTACTTTTGAAAATTGCCGGGTTCGATAATATTTAATAACTCCTTTACACCATGCACTTGAGGAATAACTCGTACGATTATCTGTGTCATGTTGTAAATTTTGAATTTACTGGGTGGGTGTATATACAAAATTGTAAATTTTGTATTTACACCCACCCAGTAAATTCAAAATTGTAAATTTTGTATTTACACCCACCCAGTAAATTCAAAATTTACAACAATTTTGAATCTACTGGGTGGGTGTAAATACAAAATTTACAATTTTGTATTTACACCCACCCAGTAAATTAATTTTGTATTTACACCCACCCAGTAAATTCAAAATTGACAACATGACAATCTGCCTGAAAAGTAGCTTATTAAAGAAATATAGAGAATTCAAAGTCATAAAAAATGAAGTCAGAAAACTGTATTACCATTAAAGTTCTCGTAAACCCATATTTAAATCTTTCAGTAGAGTTGGATGGGGGAAAAATCTTGATAATACTGTTTAATTAAACAATGTAAATGCAAAATAAAGAATAGTTTATGCAAGGTCAAAGAAAGGGAAGATCAAGCTTTTAAGGTCAGGAAATTGTAGAACAGTGCAATTCCACTCACCCCAATGTCCCGTTGACTGAAATTTGATTTTTAAAAATTCTCGAACATCGTTTAAACTATTTGAAATATAATGAATAGTGAATTGAAGGTCGTAAGGAAGGTCAAGGTCACAAATGCATGGCTCTCACTCATATGTCTTATTGAAAAAAAATCTTTAACAATGTCTTTGAAACTAAGCTAAATACGGAGCTATATAAACGCAGTGTGAGATAAAATTAAAGGATGAAAATTTGCTCCGGCTATACATGTACATGTACGTATGGCGGGGCATAAAAGGTGGAATGCTACACCAAAATTTTATTTTATGAAAATTTAAAGTATCATTTCTGAAACATGATTTCGTTGTTTAAAGAAGAATATACATGTAAATCCTTAATCATTTCATTTGATTTGTTTTGTATTTTTTATGAAAAAATAGAAAATCTGTTTTGGTTGCAAGTAACAAATTGTAGAGTTTTAGATTTGGTGTGAATAAATGCATGATATTGATATCTAATAAACCATGTCCAGTAATGTCAATAAGATGTTTTACTTTTTAAAATAAAAAAATATTCATAAAAATTAAAAAAACATCCTTTGTTCACATTTTTCAAACAATATAGAGACGTGTCTTATAAAAAAAAATATAAGACAATCACTTTTTAAAAAGAAATTGAATCAAATTGGCGAAATTTTAGAAATATTGACAATATAGACTATCAAAAAGTCCGCCGTCAGTCCATTGTGTTAAAATTGCTTAAATATAAATCGATTATTAATATAGAAATAGTTCACGAAGAATTTACTTAAAAATAATGTTATAAAATTGTATAATTTAAGAATATCAGCATTATAAGTTATAAATATTCAAATAAACATGTACGGGTACAGTAAAACAAGGAGCAAGTTTTATTATAAATCGGGGTACGGTTTCAAAAGAAGTCTAGTCCAAAATATCTGACGTTTTCCTGACTTTTTTTTAACGATTTTGATTCTTATTTTAACGATTTTGATATTTTACTTGCCAGTGAAATATCACATCGTTTAAAAAGTAAGGAAAACGTAAGATATTTCGGACTCAAAGAAGTCGTATAAACGGAGGTTCGTTTTGTCCGTTGATGACTCGATCAGATCCGGTTTGTTATTTCTTTGAATCTTACAATGTAACGAGATAAATAAAATAATACTCAGTAAATGTGAAAAAAAAAATCTTTTTCATCGAAAATCAATTAGGTAACCTTTTTTGAGAGAAAAAAAATAGTTTTAATCCTAAATCTCTTCCGATTAACCGGTATTATTAAAGCAAAAAATGATTTATTATGATGTAGCTGTATAGATGTTAGGAAATAAGAATAATAAAAGTTGAGCTTAGTCAGATTTTTTCGCAATTAGGTTTTTATTTTGATGCGTTTGTAGAATTCAAAATTTTTTCACGTATTAACTTTACATTTTTGTTTTCTTTTGTGTACAGATCAGAATTTCGAGAATTGTTAATCTTTTTCGGAAGATTATTTGGAGGATATTGTATACTGTTATGTCCTTTGACCATTTTAATTATTTATATTGGTTAAGAAAATGTTATAATTAAAAGTAAAGTTTAGAGATACCTCATCTTAACCAAGCCATTTACAATGAACATTTGTAGCTCTAAATCGTACATTTTGACTTTTAGTTTAACATTTCATTTTCAATTTCTTACTAATAAATTTAATTAATGCGGTACATTGTCAAGGTATTGAAACACTATCAAATCTAAAGCAAATTGAAGTGTATTTTGAAGAATTTTATTTCGTTATGGAAACTTAGTATTATTTTAACTTTGCATTTAAGTCATCATGAAGCAATTTCAGACTTAAGTCAAAATTTCAATAAGTTATAAAATAATTGTTTGTTGTGATATGACAGTTAAAATTTGTAAGTAACAACGTTATACCAAGACACTTTTAATAGCATTCCAATTTTGTCAGTGGACGGTGTACGAGTTTTGACTTACGTCTAAGTTTGCATCATGATCCTGGGGCCGGATTTAAACCTTATAATGAACAATACTAAAACGCAGTGATTTTTTGTGAGAAGAACTAAGTACAATGGAATATAATAAACATAAAATTATAAATGTATTCAACTTTTGTACCCGATTACCCACATACTAACATGAAAAACAGAAGGAAAAGTGGGGTTTTTTTTGGCAGTTGACATATTAAAATTCACTTTAGTCTTAATCGTTAATTAAAATGCTGATTCAAAAATATCTAACGTGATTTAGGTTTTAAAAAAAACCAAGTAAATCAAATTTTCAATTCTATGCGCTCAAATGGCTTACTAAATATTCTTTCAAATCTTAAAAAAGCAACAATTATATCTAATTTATATATTTTGATACACAAATATATTTTTTGGCGCACGTGCTAGTCTGTGATTTTTTTTCTTCGAAATCTTTTACTAAAAATAATTAATTCTTCAGTATTATAGACCCATGCAATGGTTAGAATAAATCTCATTTATAACTATAGTCGTAACGATTTGATTAAACTGTTACATGTACAGTGTAAGTTCAGAGACAATTTAATTCAAATTTTGCCAATCTTTTTTTTTCCCATCTGAATATATATTTTAATGCTACAAAACATTGTTTTTATAAAAAGTGTATTATTTTATTTGTCATTTATATTTTGCACTTTACATGTATTACCTAAATAAATTTTGTTTTCTTAAGAATTTTTAAACCAAAACAATATCAAAACAAAATAAAAACATTTAGTAACAATTTTTAAAATGGTATATCATTATGTATTACCGTATTATTACCGGTACACGTGTCTTCATATAGTATCTCATCATTGGATCAAGATTTATCGAACTATAATTAAGCAATGATATGAATTAATCTGACCGGTAAAGTAAAAAATACATATTAAAAAAATCAAAATATTTCAAAATAGAACAAAAACCGCCAGACAACTCCGAATGATATATTTCTGCCACCCTCTTAATTCTTTTGTTTTTTTGTGGTTTTTTTTTATTTGGTTTGTTAGGGGGTTTTTTTGGTCAAACTTTCTTAATATGCAAAACACTTTTGGGTCAAGCACTTGGATTCGTTTAAAATAAATACAATTTTGAGCTGACTGATTATTGCTCTTCATGCATCTTCCAATCTGAAACTATATTTGTTGAAAAACAATTTAATTATGTCAATATGCAATTTACCTATATAGAAATGCATTTAATTGGTGCCAGCATGCACATATTCTGTGGAAAAATGCAACATGATATCAATTGACAAGTAAGATACATGAACCTGGTGATTGTCGATTTGTTTTGTTCTTCTTTTCTTCATTCCATTTAAAATGAGTAAAAAGAAAAGTAAATGTTACATGGTAGTGATAATTGCTCAATTTTACGAAACCAAGAAACCAACATAATCCGGAAATATGCGTAAATTGAAATTTGCCAACTAGCCAAACTCAGTTTGGTTTGTTGACTCATCTAACCATATTCCCAGCGAAAAAAACAAATCTAACTTTAAATATGATTATAGCCGACTTTTATTGCACCATAAAACACACACAATACAAATATTTGCTGATAAGCATTGCTCTGGGTGAGTCATGGGTTTTTGTTGAGATCCCTGTAACTAAACACTCCCTTTAGCATTCTACAGAACTGCAAGTGCTGAGAGTCTGTGGGCATGTTGTAAGGTCCGTGGTCACCCATGTAAATATGTCTGAACAACTTATTAAGGCACATTAACTGAATCAATCTACGATAGCATTTTAGATTTTCAAAGGACCTTAAGTTCATCTTTTTGAGGTTCAAAGATGCATTATATGATAGAATTTATAAATGTGGTTAAATCATGTGCCAAAATTAGATACAAAAGCTTTTACTTCAAGCTAGCCAACTGTTCTGATATTTTTGTTCACATTTCACATTTTCGAGACAATCTGCAAGCTGATTATACTTTTCAGACCCTCAAGAGGGTTTCAGGCCTAAAACAATCTGATTTGTATTTTCCATTACTGGTTAAAGATTACTAGCTTAAAAATCACAAAAGGCAACTCTCCAAGCACACAAGGAAAGGCTTAATGAAAGTTCTAGATTGTTTTCCCTAAATACACAGACTGTAAAATGGATTTTTAGTAAGTAAAGATAACTTTGACTAAAAGTTATTAATTCCATACATAAATGTTATTTATGTAATACATGCTAAAAGGGATGAAAAGGGCACTTTAGTATTTTCAAGTCATGGTGCTTATATACATGTATACTGGTAGAAAAAAAATCATCTTAATTTTTACCATTGGCTGCATGCAGACAAATGTTTTTGATAAACATACCTGTACAAATTGGACAGCTACCAATTGAATACATGTAGAGATTTATATAAAAGGATACGGCATTCGCACAACCCACACTGACCCTGCCGGCAGCTCTACAGGGTTTTCTGTGCCCAGGGAGAAAACAGGGCAGGGCGGGGCTGAGGGCTGGATGTGAGGGTCCACGGTCACAGTCACTGGTCCCTCGGGGGTACATACATACAGCCTCATCAGCTGGGCCACATAACCCTTAGTGCTTCTGCAAATATTATGGTAGTGCGTTTCATATATTTTTATTCATCAATATGAAATAAATCATAGGGGAATTTAATCTTGTAACAACATGGCTGAAACGGGGTTTGATATTATGAACGAACAAAAAGTAAAAAATTTAAAGTCTATTTTAATTATTCTGAATTTCATTTTAATTTTGTCTTATCAAAATAAGTTTTACTTGTCCACATATTTCTCCTAAAAGAAACTACGATTCAAGACTTTTTCTCTAAATAAGAAGGTACTCATTTTAAGAAAATGTGAATACAAACCAATTTTTCACTCACCTGCACTGGGGACAGGGGCAATACAAGGGCATATCTAGACTGACTAGCTTTGTAGCATTATCCTTAAAAATATCAAATTATCAAGAAATCATTTAAAGCATGATTATTTTTTGGATCATATCAATTAATTCCATACATTAAACCAGAGATAGGTGACATTGACTCTGACCTTGACTGTGCTGGAACTTGAGACCTTGATGACCTTCTCTGGACCGCTACAAAAGAACCTGTGACCCCTGGGACACTCGTACTCATCACCCAAGTAAATCCTCAAGTTCACCTCTCCCACTTCTGCAAAGCAAATTTAAATATCTAATGAAGCATCATGATCCCTTTTCATGCTGAAAACAGTGTTGTGTTTTACATATATAGGGGGATGAAAAGCAATCAATTCACTATTCAAAATCAAATACTATGAATCGTATTAAGATGTTTAAATTAAAACAAATACATGTACTATATGTACAAATGCACCTTCTGCTTTTGTATGCATGAAGTTGGATTAAATGGTATTAATCAATTCATGTCATTGGTTTGACAATTGGAGTTGAACATACTTAAAGTGATGAAAAAAGTCATGAACTGCATGAAAACCAATACTCAGTACTGTAAACTAACTTTTATTCATGACAACTTTATTTTGCAATTTACCAAAGGTAAACTAGTTCACAGCGACTAATTTTGCAATGAATCCTTATCGACAACAGTGTTGCTATACATTCATACAGAAAAGGACTGGATGGAGAAATATTCGTGACGATGATGCTCTCATGAATCTCGCAAAAATTTCTTGCATTCAAATAAAAGTTGGTTATATATTATAATGGCTTTCACATTTTATTGCAAAACTACAAGATTGAGATTTTGCTAGTATTGTGCTGACCAACATCATTCGCTACCTTTACTACTTTTTTTCTGCTTTCCTTTACGGGAGGTTGTTTCCCCTATGGATGGCCACTTGTCTTTTTCAGCCTTCACTGTGATGTCCCAGGGTAGAAGGAAGTTACTGCCATGCAGGAATCCTGGTAAATCCAGTCCTAAACATTTCACATGAAAATTAAACATTTTCATTTTTTTAATAAAGATTAATGAAAATAATTGTTTACTGTAGATTCCTAATTAAATGCGAGGAATTAATATCTGAGTAAAATTGCCAGAAGCACACCTTGCCAATTTTAAAATCTCGCTTTCATTTTCTGAGAGTTGAGAACTATAAGAGATAAAATAAACTATAAGGATAAAAGTATCGCATTTGCGATTTTATATTCAAAACAGCGGGATCACGAAATTAAGTACTCAGGTAAAATAAGGAATCTACAGTACTTCCTTTGAACATCTATGTCCAATTATTAAATGCTCAAGCATGATTCAATGTTTATATTGTGTATGGAAGACACAAACCAAAATTTAGATATAAAAGAATCTCTAAAACCTCAATAATAAGACTTGTAGTCACCTAATGAGTGGTTGTACATGGTGGACTTTCCCAAACAGCAGATGTTCCAGGAGGGGAACCTGGGCAGGAGATGTGGAGGGGACTCGGAGTGGATCATTCCGTACAGGTACTCCGTGGTGGAGTGCTGCCTCATAGTGCCTGCTTCATCAAGCTCCACCACTAACAAAAAGTACCGAAAATGCTAGACTATTAACAATGACGTCCCAATTCAAATCTTACTTTCATATGTGAAATCAATATACAATGTACTTTGAGTAAATCATATATTACAACAACCTGAATATTTTCCTGTACCCAGTTTTCATTTCATACCTTTTTTAAGCACCGATTTTGCAAGTGACATTTCATCTTTGTGTGGTATCTCCACATCAGCCTTCTGTGAATTAATCATGATTTCTGGCTCTATCCTCTGAGAACTCAGATCTTGTTTGGGTGAGCTGGGCATCATATCCACTTCCTGTTTAGGTGACCCCACTTCCTGCTTGGGTGGCTCATCTTCCTGTTTCAGAGCTTCAGTCTCTTCATGTGTGTGTCCACTTCCTTCTTCTTTCTCAGGACTGTGCTCCTCCTCTTCCAGTTGATCCTCATCCTCCTCTTCCACAACATCCACACTGTGTCCAGCCTCTATCGGTCCGTCCGAACCTTCTTCATGTTCATCGGTCTCTGGTCCGTGGTCACTCTGGTGGCTTGTGTAGTGTTCTGTGGTGCTTATGACACTGTGGTGGTCATGGTGTGGTAGATACTCACTTCCTCCTGACTGACCTGCAAAAGATAAACATGGGATATATAGATAAATATGTACAACTTATATCAAGCTAATCTTCATTACAAATACAAACATTCTATTTGTCTTTCAAACAAGTTTCTTAATTTGAACAAAATTCAGAATAAGAAGAAATTAAATATATATAAATTTAATATGTGCTGGGTACTTCACAATTTTCTGGTAATATACTCAGAATTTCTATTTTCAAGTTTTTGACTGTTTCAAACTACATGTACCTTATTCAAAGATGGGTAACCTTTTTAGATGGCTTCAGAATGTAAAAAATGAAATATTTACCCTCTAAGTGTCTACTAAACAAATCCTTAAACAATTAGAAAAATATAATTTTTCTCATGCTATTCATGCTCATCAATGAATCAAAATAAAGTCATGGGATATACATGTATAGGTATTTCGATATTGTAACTTTTCGTCATGTTTCCTGAGCTGTACAAATGTACTTAACATTTTTTATCGCAAATCTTACTTGGGTGTATTCGCTGCGAGCGATAAACTGATGCGTTGAGTGACGACACTATTGGGATCGCGAGTTGCAGTTATAAAACAAGCATTTTCATTGGCCGTTTTAGTACCCGCCCACTCTTACCTGCTAACGTGGTATTGATAATTTATGCACCAACTGCCAGATGTGTCGTTAACTCTGTATCTGAACTGCAAAAACTAAATCACTGCAAGAATTGACTAAGAGTTCTCACAATAATCGCATCTTCTTTTTTGTGTAAACAATTGTCAAAAACACGCTGTTTAAACAGGTTCAATCCCCAATTCAATATAATACATACTTCATCGATAAATTCAAATCATTTTAACTGTTTAACGCATCAATTTAAGATGAGGCAGTATTTATTTTGTTGTAGCTTATTCCAAAGAATTCACAACAGATATTGACAATAAATGTTACATAGCCTATATTGCATTTTATTGAACTTTGACCGATTAATATGACACACTTAAAACTACAAGTGTGCATGTGTTTTCAATCATACCAAAAATTTGAAATTTACGGCATGTAAACGTGTTCAATTTTGGACTGATCTGTGATAAACGTTATTTTGTAACTCACTTAGTGTGTAGAAACATTCATTTTATTATATGTTCTTCGATATTCATCACACAATATTTACTACTGACGTTGACACTGACTTTGTCTCAAACACGCTAATCGACCTCGGATTGTAAAATTCACGTGCAGATCGAGTCGCAATTTTACAGTTTTCCAAGAATATAAACAAACCACACTTCTTCATTTTGCGGAGCTGTTGACGATGTTTCAAAGATTTTCAGTACAGATTTATTGTAAACAAAACAGTGAAGACATATGCTGTAAAACGTCTAATGGATTTCACGGCGTGTCAACCCGAATTTTCCCGTGGATCTACATTTTGCAACAAGTTTTTTGTGAGGAAAAACTGTTCAACTCATGCGATTTTCCATATATACAGTAAATGGTACATTATGAACGGTAACGTAATATTTGTTTGTTCACTAAACAGTTTCTGGCGATTTTTTTTCACAATGAACTGAATAACATAAGCGAAGTACAATCTGTGACTGATAATCTATATGCGCCGATCCCTGCTTTTAGGGAACTTTTCTTTTTCTTTTCATTAATATTATTTACACATGTACGTGAACATCGCCCCGTTTGTTTAATATCAAATATCTCTGTAATTTTTTAACTTGCTAGTACATGTACAACTTCATGAGAAGTTTATCTTTCCACGTGTTAGCATCATGTTCTCAACATGCATTTGATAAATGGGCGGGTCTATAGAAATGCGCCAATCAGAATCTTTATTTCGAATCACAATTGAAATACACACGGATTAGAAAGTGTCATCACTCAACGCAATGCTACATCGGTCGTAGCGAATACTTTCATGTAAGATTTGCGATAACAATAATGTGTCTTTATTTTGTTTTTAAAATGTCTTTGAAATCAACTTGTATGTTATGCGCACATCTGAACAGCCATTAGACAAACAATACCTACCTAAACTCAGTGCAAGGCTGAGACTGCCCATCCCTGTCACGATGTCATGTTTCAGAGTGTCCTTCTGGGTGGGGTTCTCTCCCCTTTCTTCCATGCTGGGTACCCGTCCTATCTGACTAGCCTTCACATCAGAGGTGCTGGGTTTAAACACAAGGAGATCCAAGTGTTCTAGCTCCGCACAACAAGTTGGCTCCAAGGAGTTGTAGAAATCAAAGTTTGCATACTAAAAAAAAGTTTTATGTTGGTTAATAGATTTAGCAAACTTCAGACTTATACACATAGTCTTGGAGACTTTATTTAACACAGAAACAAAACAATTTAAAGAATACTCAGCCAAATGTAATGTGTTTACAGTAAATATAATGTGTTAACAGTAAATGTAATGTGTTTACAGTAAATGTAATGTGTTTACAGTAAATGTAATACTACCGATATTACAACACTACTCCACAGTCATACAATACCTTATGATCAAACGGGTCCTCTTTGTCTGCCTGCTTTCTGCCACAGTTACATGAAGCTTTGGTTTTTAATTGACTGGAATGAGGCATGATGGGTAGATGGCAGTTTTCATCTGTTTCTGGGTCATCTGGCAATCTGTGAAGCTATATGTATAGGAGAAAATATCATATAAATATACATGTAACAATAACGCAAAAGAGACC
This sequence comes from Magallana ariakensis, assembly GCA_020458035.1. Taxonomy (NCBI): domain Eukaryota; kingdom Metazoa; phylum Mollusca; class Bivalvia; order Ostreida; family Ostreidae; genus Magallana; species Magallana ariakensis. The sequence goes on along the minus strand of CM035814.1, from coordinate 19,911,882 downwards.
TGCAATTATAATTAAGAAATATTTTCATCAGAAAATATCTTACAATATCATTAGTCTTGAAAGCATAAAAAAGATCAACAATTTTTTTAAGCCAAACAAAATAAACCTACAGTGGCAGGTGAATGTTATTCATCTATATTCATATCTTTTTTTTCAGAATAAAAGAAAAAACTTCTAGAAACCAAATCTATTAACAACTGTAATTTTGACTTACAGGGTTAACACAGTGGTTTGACAAGATGCTGACTTCCTCACACAATTGTCGGCCATTTCTCCAGAACTTTTCACAAGACTGTTCCAGCTGTTTCAGGTACTTCTCACAGGCTGGTCCCCGGGCAAACTGGTGGAATACCCTCTGAGCCTGGGCTAACTGAGAATGAGAATTTTCATAATTGAACGAAAATTCCTTAGATGCTTTGAAAAAATTTTGTTTGTATAATATACAATGTAATGAAAAAATTTTCAAATCTTTCTTCTTCAAACTTATTATTCTAAAGATCTATTGGAAAAACAGTATTACACTATGAATGTATGCATGTACAATTTTCTGAATATTGATCTTAATCATTTAAAAAAAAAATACAAAAAGAATAAAGTTACCTTTGACAAATGAAAATTTGTTACATAATGAGTGGGTAGATTTTCTTGGTATGCAGCTTCTGCAAGGGGGAGAACTTTGTTGCAACGACTGGTGAAAAACAAATCAATGTTGTCAGACACATTGTCAGCAATTTGCAAGAAATGAATTTCAAAACGATGATACATGTATTTTACATTGTGGATATAATCTTACTTCTCAGAAAATCTGATGTCCGTTTCCAGGAGGGACTTCAGAGTATTTAGGTGAGCCTGGGCTTTCCCATCGATTACATCCCCAAAATAGAACTGATAGAGCTTGCTGGCCACCAAAAACCAGGTCTGTGCTGATACATTCTGATTAAGAAAATGAAAAAAATCAGCTTAACAAGTTGACATACACTAGTATTCACTTCTTGAAAAACATACAGATGGATATGTTATTCCAAACTTTCTTTGGACCACAGACAAACCTCAAATAAGGAAGGAACTGGATTTCTGCCAACATTGTCATCAAAGCCTCTCCCTAGGGCCATTTCAATGTGTTGCCATAGAAACTCCTTAAAGCTGTTGCCTCCCTTTGAGTGTGCAGTGGTTGACGATGATCTAGATTCAGAGGGTCCATTGCCCTGGTTCACCTTTCTGTTGCTTTGATAGCTCCGACTTCTTGGGGAATCTGAATAATTGAGAAAAGAGTTGCATGTTATTTGGATTAATTTGACGATATGTTCAACGATATGCTCAAAAATCATAGATAAAATCAACTTTTGCTAAGTACGTAACTCATTCAATTCAACAATTTTTCTACTTTTAAGATATCTTTACCTACCCTTTTTTTTCAACTACCTAAATGAAGCATAATCTACTTTTTAAAAAATTATACTGGTGTACATCATACTAAGAGAGAGGGGTTGGAAGGAAAGGAAAAGGTTATTGCGGTTTCATTAATATTTCTGGAAATCAATTTTTGTGGACTCAGTGAAATTCAGGTTTCAGGGTACACAAGACAAGGCAAATGAATCAATCAATACAATTAAATTATGATAATAGATATTGCACTTCAATGAAGATTAATTTTAATTTCCTGGATCAACTCAACTATGGAGTTCATGAAAATTAGTGTTCAACAAATATTGGTGAAACCACAGTATTCCATTTGTCAGTTTATATTCAATATCAGAAGTAAGCATTCTACTACAAACATGGGTTTAACCATTCAAAGCTAAAGTGAGCACAAAATTTGCAGAATAGAGAGCTGCCTATTGTCCTCCATTTTTGTCAAAACAATTCACAACTACCAAAAAGTAAACTAGGAAATTCAAAATGTTTAGAATTGATAATCAACACATTATAATTCAATGAGTTTGCAGATAAAATATTCCCTGAAAAATGGCAGTGTGTAATCTTACTGGTCAAGTGAACTGCTCTTACACTTTTTGCATAAACTGATTTCCAAACTACTTGAAAATGTTATATTAAGTAAAAAATAAATTCATATAACATAACTACATGCTATTGTAAATTCATATCTGATTCTTTCCCTTCAAAGGGTTTATTGAGCTGTATACAAGGTAAAGGAACTGAATCTATTGCCGTTTAACGAATGCAACAGATATAACTTTGCTAAACAAATTAAACAACAGCAAAATGGTAATTTGTTTCATGCACACAATAGACAGTTCAGGTACATGGGTGCTTATTATCGCCTCTACCTCAAAATTTGGCAATATTAACAGAAAATGAAAGGCTACATTTATCCATGAAAAAATCCTATCACTGAGTCAAAAATACTCTCTCTCTCTCTCTCTCTCAATTGTAAAACTGTACGCTCAGTGAGATGACTATTACACAATCAATGCAAGTGAAAACAATATCTAATACAAATTTTTTTCATCCAACAAAGTTCTGTGCAACGTTAACAATACAAGTTTTACCTGTCTCTCTTAAGTTAACTACAATTGTATTAAACAGCTATTATCATTACCAAGGTAATTAGTTCTCTTATTTTTTTTAAATTCTCTCTAAACCAAAATTTTCAAATGTATTCATGCAATTAGGAAATGATGACCTTCAAAGACTGAACCCATATACATGTTTATTACATATATTCTCCAACTAAATCTTTAAATTGACAACTAATGCAGTAAAATTGCTAATTTATTAAAGGTCATATTTTTTTTATTTCAGTATAACATTACATGTCAAGTAAATCTTACCAGAATCCTTAACTATTGTGCTGTTTTGTCTCAGTTGTTCCAAATAATAAGCAACGGGGTCAACCACCTCTGACCTTTCAGTGTGAATGTAAACAAACTCCTGATTGGCTGGTACGGCAAATAGGGAATTGTTGCTGCAAAATATTTTCACAATGAGTTCATCACCACGCAAATACATGACTTAATGTCATTCAACTTCAGTGAACAAGCAGTCCCTGTAGATTGGCCATTTTGTCTGAAACGGCAGACTGCTATTTTAGAGAAGTTTCACTATATACTAGATTTTTTAACTTTGTTTTAAAATTGCCATTCGCCTAACCAAAACCAAGATTAGTATAAAAGCAATTTAAAGCATATACTTGTATGTAGTAAATATTTTTTTCTCATTTACCAAATGATAGTGCAAATACTGTTGGTAAATACACTTTCCACTTTAAACAGAAATCTACATGACACATACATGTACTTAAAATCATGATTAAAGCCTAAACCTTATGTTGGTAATGACCCTGGATTTTCTGAGTATTCTGTATATCTGGTCCTCCATAGCATGCTGTAATCTCTTGATTGGAGATCCTTTCTGTTATGGTTAAAGGAAAAAAGAATTCATACAGTATCTGCAGATGCCGGCCGAAAATATATTCCTTCTCTGAGTACAAAAATCAATAACGCATACGTGAATAAAACTGAAAATTTTTTCAAATAACTTTCAATTTTCCACTAAATGCATATCAATATACAAGATACAAGTGTCTTAATTAAACTTTGAAAGTACTATTTGGGCTCATAATGAAAGAAAGCATACTGGTGATCTTGATTTTGATCCCAATTCAGAATCTTCAACACTGACGTCAAGAGGATTGGACTCAAACACAAAGAGAACTCGTGGGGAGCAGGGCCGGCCATTGTACGACCAGTCCTTTGAGATCGGTAGTCCGTGAAGCTGATCCGACACACTGTGCTGTAGCTTTAATCTGAAACACAAAAAAGTTACATGTAATAACTATAATAATCTGATACACTGTGCTGTAGCTTCAATCTGAAACATAAAATGTTATATGTAATAAATGTAATGATCTGACATATACTGTGCTGTAGCTTCAATCTTGGACAGAAAATGTTTATTTCAATAACTATTCAATAAAATGTCGCTTATCTAAACATGAATCAAAATACACAATTATAGATGTTTTACAAATCAAAAATAGAGACATTTTTATTATAAATTTATGACTTAATAAATTATTTGTGTTCAAATTATTTCCAACAATTAAATCAAATGTTAGCTAATCTGATGAAAATATGACAACATTATTGCAAAATACACTTTTATGTTCAAATCATTGTCAACAATTACACTGTCAGTTCAGTTCATTTCGGTATAATTGCTAAAAATGATGGAATGGAACATAAGGTACACAAAACATATTTGAAATAATCATACAGTAAAAATAAAATCAAATAGGTCAAACACACAGAGGGCAGACAACAGAATCAATGGAAGCTGACTCATAAAAATTTCTAATGTCTGGATTTAACTGTCAAGATAGAACTTTACAATGACTGGTAACATCACTTACCATAGTGTTTATTTTAATCTTTGAAATCTTAAATATAGTTATATGTAAATTAATACCTGATGTTGTCCAAAGTTCTGAAGAGTCGTACAAAACTGATATCAAAAGAACTTCCAGGGTGAGACAACTGAAAAACAATCACATCAACGGCAATTAATCAGCTGTGTGATCAAAATGTCACACAAAAGGTGAAAATTTGGAAATGGTAAAAATTTGATTGACGTAACTCTTAAATTGATAATCAATTAGGGGTTCAGATTTGTGGGAAAAAATGATGAAGAAAAATCTTGATATACATTAGAATTGTAAAAATGTGTGATAATTCAAAACTTTATGCAGGGAGCTATTCATTCCTCATTCATACATTATATATTTTATCATATTACCAGTAACAGATGAGAAACTCCAAACATCCATAGAAGTGTTTTAGCTACTCTGTATTCCTCCTTCTGCCAAATGAAAAAAAAATCCTGCAAGAAAAAAAATTCAGAATATAAGTTACATTGTCAAAGAGGAAATCTTAAACAGAATTATTAGTGTAAAGATGCATACAATGTAATATTTTACATAGAATCAATATCAATCAGCGACACCTACTTTTGAAGATTTTTCTGAAACAAGTCTCTGACAAAGGGCAGCAACTCTGTGAACATCACTTAATGACCGCAGGTGTAAATATATGACTTGACTCTCTGCATCATAGTAACACTCAACATCTCCCTGAAAAAAAATTGAATACCAATACCATACATCACAATTCAAATTTTCATATAGTCAAAACATATAATATTTTTTAATTTCCTGATTTTTTCTGAATCAACTGCTAATTGGCCTACACACTTTCTTTGCCTATGAACAATGAATTACCAGCAAGCAGCATACAATTTCTATATACAAAGTCATAATCTTGATCAAGATTTTCAATTATATGGAGCATGGAAACAATAAGTTGTAAAATTTAGAGATTAAAAACTTGGAGTCTGGATTAATTTGTAATTGTATGATACCAACTTGAATTATGAGTAAAATCAAGAGAATTAAGGCTTATAAAAATGTAGAGTGTTACTGCATGCCCCATGTGGTGCTTTCCATTTTCGATATTTGCTATTATTTTCAATCTTTATATTAAACTACTCTACATTATGGATATGATTATATGGGGACATGGACAAACAATGGCTTGTTGTCTGTTCTTCATACTTAGTTTAAGGTGATAAACGTCTTCTAAGAATTGAAGATTATATGTTTTATTAAATAAATAACAAAACATGGAAATTAATGACTGACACGGTTGTGATTGTAGGATACTTTAATTAAGTCAATTAATTGATTTGCTTTTTTTTATTGTATTAAATCAATTTTTACATGTACCTTATTAATGGAATCCTCCACAGACTCAGGTATGCACTGAAAATTTGTAAATAACAAACTGTGTTAATTATTTCACTACATATTTTGATCTGTATAAATACAGATTAATTGAACATGCATTATTGACTACATACAGTGATCTTTAGAAATCTAATCACAGTTCAATACAGTTCTAGTACATATTTTTGTCAAATGAATGAATCATTTGGTTAATTAACAAAGCAGTGACGTGCACTGTTTCATTATATTGCATCTTCAATATATACCTTGAAAACATCCCTGTCTAGAATGTGATTAAGAGGTGATGCTTTGGAGGCATTTGTATGATATGCACTCTTTCCAATCAAAGATATTACACAGACTTTATTATCTGGATTAGGAACACTCCTAAAAAACAAAAATCAAATGCAGACATGCATCCTGGATTAATAGCTTAGATTTCATTTGATTTTTAGATTTCCAAATCGGAATGATTTCGATCAATAAAGAGTACTACAAATACGTTGTACATATGATAAGAGTCAATCTTAGCCCAAAGAAATAGAACTTTTTAAACGTGTTTTAGGGGTGTTATTTTGTAAATAGTTTTTCACATAAAATATATTCCACCCATATTTGCACTCACTGGCAGCATCCAGACACTATAGATTTGATTATAACAGTATAATTTCCCTAAAGGCATAGCCTTTGTTGCAGTCTAACATAGTCTACATGTAAATAGAAATCGGGAACATTTAAGTGTTTGAACCTACTTGTAAAAATACACTCAATGACTTCGAATATATAATGAAAATTAATGAAAAAAAATCAGTTACAATCTTCTTCAACATGTACAAGAAGGAGGCCGAACGACTTCGTGTATACAGTATAGTAAGTAAATTTTAAGAAAAAATACAAAGTATTATTAACAAATTAATACATCTGATGAAAAAAAAAATCATTTACACACTTACAAGGCATCAATGTCGGGTGGAAACGAAAATTTGTCTGTAAAAGTGAAAGCTGACATTTTTATTTGTATTTTTAGAATACCGATCCCGAGATAAACAAACCACAACCTATAAACAGACGGCCAAGACCTTTTAAAACATCTTATTTATTATAACAACACACGTTAAATGACTGATAAAGATCAACTTGTAAACTTTTTTGAATATATGCAAAAGATGTATATGCAGCGAATAAGAAAATGATAATTTTTAAAAATGTTCCGAAATTCATCCTCACAATCGGTCAGGGGTCCTGATCGAGTCCACTCGTGGCCACGAGTGGACTCAGGACCCCTGACATTGTGAGGATGTCCGAAATTATGTTTACAAATTTAGAATAGAATATTTTTTGCTTATCTTATAATTTTGAACAAATTGGAGGGTGTGCGGGTATTAAATATATGCCATTATTTTGCTTTTTTCTCTTTTAGTTTAAATATAGCCATATGTACATATAACGTTTTTATAATACTTGTAGACGTGGTAAATAGAAATTTTGGAATATGAAAATGATGAAAGAAAAATCAACAACATACCCTGGAAATAGAAAATCAGAAGAAGGTCGGTTTGAAAAAAATACATTTATTTTGATAAAGCATCCAAAAGAGAGATTTTTATTATTATTTAATTCAATTATGCATTATCTTTTAATATACAAAAAAAGGAAATTAATATTTTGAAATGGAAGTGGGTATCACATGATGATTTGGATTTTCATCGATACTTTTAATATGCCATTTTTTTTAATTTAATCTTTTTGTTGGATGGGTTGGGGTTAGGGGTTATAATAAGGGTACAATTAGACACCCCACCCTCTTTCTTTATCCCAGATGCAGAAAAGAGATTTTATAAATCTAAACAAACTAGAATTTGCTTTATTTTGTGGTTCAGAAGGTTATAAAGTAGCGACCAAAACAGAAAAACTGAATACATACCTTGCGCTGACATGGTTATATAATTTCTCTGCAATACTCGCTATCTTCATACCCGTATGATTACATTTATTTTAAAAAAAAACATTAAAAATACCCCGCATTTTATGTTTAAATGCTTGAGTATAACTGTAAATATAGTAACCTCTAAATGTGTATATATATGCAATGCCATGTATATATGTTTTTGGAAATGGGATTTTATTTATATTATTATAATAGGTCTTATAATAACATGTACAATTGCATATTAAACATGTATTTATATAATCCATACTTAATAGGATTAAGTAAGTATGGTGAACAAAATCCTTAAACAGCAATAAGATAGTTTTATGGTTCAGTTTAACAATGTGAAATATTTTTTTTCAAGTTAAAGGATAAAAATTCTGCAAAGCTTCCGTTTACACTGCTCGAAATCAGTATACATAAACAATGTAGGTAACACTCGGCGAAAAAAATACAAAAACATATTTCCGAACGAAATAAACTGTAAAAGCATTTGTATCCGTTACCATGGCAGTATCAACAACTCTTCTCTAAATTTGCGCACTTAACGTCTATTAGAAATAATTTGGACGGTTTAGGACTAAGGGTGCTATCGGATCGATGCACTAGCATGTACCAATACGTTATGAAACCCCATCGAATCTGGATTTGCATCAAAGTAGGTAAGAAACTTCAATGCCTTCCGTAAATAAAATTTAAAATGTGCTATTTTATTAGTTTCATAATTGCTCATTTGTGTGGCGGTAATTATTGTCCATATTTTTATAACTGAATGTTCCTCCACGTTAAGAAAAATGAATTGATAATTGTTCTTGTTGATTTTTGGAATATTTAGGTATTGTATAAATATTGTTTCTTTATAGATTGCATTCAAAAAATCTAACAAAATTAATTCATAAAAAAAATAAAATAGTCTCCCTTTAATGATCTTTTTAGCGGCAATATGCATGTACATGTCATGTTGTAAATTCTGAATTTACTGGGTGGGTGTAAATACAAAATTTACAACATGACAAAGTTGTAATGTTGTAAATTTTGTATTTACACCCACCTAGTTAATTCAGAATTTACAACATGACATATATACATATACTATACAGTACATAGTTTACAATATTTATTCTTTTGTAAAACCAGGAACCTACGTGTACCCATCTAATTATGATTTACAATAAATCCTAGAAAAAAAAACAACCAGAATATAAATTAATATACATGTACTTATACACGGGTATCAATGGAATTTAAATGAAAATTATCATGTGGTAAAACGTGAAACGCCCACTCACATGAACTTCATGTAAAAACAATGTGGAATTTACTTAAAGAGATTTACATGTTGTCGATAAGTGCCTTCGATATGAATAATTTTTATCTACACCGGTATCTCAAAATTATGGTGGCATATATGTGCCCCTTGTGTGCAAGTTATTTTCTATCAAATATGTCAACATGCAAGATAAATATGTTGACATCCAAGATATTTTGAATAAAATTAGAATTTTAAAAATCTCAAAAAATCTCAAATATCGCCTAAATGTGACATCCAAGATGCTAGATGCTATCTATTTATGTCGACATGCAACATATTTATGTTAACATGCAAGATAAATGTGCTGACATGCAATTTATTTATGTCAACATGCAAATTCTCTATGTCGACATGCAACATATTTATGTCAACATGCAACTTACTTATGTTGACATGCGAGATAAATATGTTTACATGCAACTTAGTTATGTTTACATGCGAGATAAATATGTTGACATGTAACTTATAAGTTGTATGTCAACATATCTAAGTTGCATGTCGACTTAAATATGTTGCATGTCAACATATTTATCTTGCATGTTAACATATCTAAGTTGCATGTCGACATAAATAAGTTGCATGTCGACATAAGGAAGTTTCATGTTAACATAAATAAGTTGCATGTCGACATAAATATGTTGCATGTCAACATATTTATTTAGCATGTTAATATAAATAAGTTGTATGTCGACATAAATAGGTAGCATCTAGCATCTTGGATGTCACATGTTGGCGATATTTATGGTGGCATATCTCTGCCCCTTGTGTGCAAGTTATTTTTCTATTAATTATGTGGACATGCAAGATAAATATGTTGACATGCAAGATAGTTATGTCAACATGCAACATACCTATGTTGACATGCAAGAAAACTGCAATCAAATAAGAATTATAAAAAATATCAAAAAATATCAAATATCGCCAACATGTGACATCCAAGATGCTAGATGCTACCTATTTATGTCGACATGCAACTTATTAATGTTAACATGCAAAATAAATATGCTGACATGCAACATATTTATGTCGACATGCAACTTATTTATGTTAACATGCAACTTCTTTATGTCGACATGCAACTTATTTATGTCGACATGCAACTTAGTTATGTTAACATGCAAAATAAATATGTTGACATGCAACATTATATAAATAGTGCCTGTTTGGGAGGGTACCAGTTGAAATTGACACCCCGAGAAAACCATTGTCAACCGACGCGAAGCGGAGGTTGACAATGGTTTTCGAGGGGTGTCAATTTCAACTGGTACCCTCCCAAACAGGCACTATTTATTTTATTATACTGAATGTCATAATTTTTATAGCAAATTTGAATGCTTTTATATAGAAAAGACGTGAATTTTACGGCGAACCGTACGCGCATAATTAACGCGCATGTAACAATTCGTTCTATCGGCCCGTTGCTAAGCGTGCGAGGGAGAGAGAACGGATTGTCAACTGCGTCTAAACCAATCAGATTGCAGTATTTAACATGAAAGTATAATAAATTTATGTTGACATACAACTTAGTTATGTTCATATACAATTTATAAGTTGCATGTCAACATATTTATCTCGCATGTAAACATAACTAAGTTGCATGTCAACATATTTATCTCGCATGTCAACGTAAGTAAGTTGCATGTTGACACAAATAAGTTGCATGTCGACATAAAAAAGTTGCATGTTGACATAAAGAAGTTGCATGTCAGCATATTTATCTTGCATGTTAACATAAATAAGTTGCATGTCGACATAAATAGGTAGCATCTAGCATCTTGGATGTCACATGTTGGCGATATTTGAGATTTTTTGATATTTTTTATAATTCTTATTTGATTTCAATTTTCTTGCATGTCAACATAGTTATGTTGTATGTTGACATAATTATCTTGCATGTCAACATAGTTATCTTGCATGTCGACATATTTGATAGAAAAATAACTTGCACACAAGGGGCAGAGATATGCCACCATAGATATTTGAGATTTTTTAAAGATTTGTTATAATTCTTATTTGATTGCAGTTTTCTTGCATGTCAACATATACCGGTATATATGTTGCATGTTGACATAAATATCTTGCATGTCAACATATTTATCTTGCATGTCGACATTGTTAATAGAAAAATAACTTGCACACAAGGGGCAGAGATATGCCATCATACAAAATGTTTCATGTGAATTTGTTTTAGGTGAATTTAACCTAAATATTTCGCGTGAAACTCATGTAAATGCTCTCTTTACGCGAATTTCACGAGGCATAATTTGTTGTAATACTGATACTTTATCTAAATTGCTCGATTTTAAAACATGATAGAAAATTTAAAATACTTGGTTCATCATCAATGTATTATATTCATTTCTTTTTAAATTATTTTCAGTGAATTAATACTCAAAAAAAAATGAGCAACTTGGAAGTGAAGCTGGAGAAACAGGATTCCCGGACGGAGAAGAAGGAGGCATTGTTCCGCCGGATGCCCTCGCTGAGGGACCTGGCCAGCGAATGTAGCAGCGCAGACGTACAGGACGTTATTCTACCGTCAGCCATTGGCCGAGGTAAAGGATCAAGCTAAATAAGTCTGTTTTTAAAACAAACAAAAAAAAGATAGAAAAATGAACCCCAAAATACGCATAACCTAAATAAATTAGCTTTTATTTAATCAAAGTGACTTTTCAATTCATTGGTTTTTAATATTTTTACATCAAACCTATTACTTGATATCATTCATGTATGATATATAAGAAAAAAGTTTTTTGTGGTTGTTTGTTTGTTTGTTTGTGTTGTTTGGGGGTTGGGGGATTGTTTTTACGTTGCTTTACGATGGGCAACGAATTAACACACGATAATTCACAGAATATAAAATCACAAAACCATTATTCTGTCGTGTGTCTTTGTTACAGATAGAGCACTCGTAATACTTTGCTTACTTATTCATTATACAATACATTTTATACATTCTTAACAGTAAAATAACTTTTTGAAATCTCATGTATGCAACAGTCAACTTAAAGAAAACCAGGGAAACAAAATTTAGTTCCAGAATAACTACTAGTATTGGGTGTATTTGTGTTTTTAAGGTTTATGCCGGGATGAGCCACTTACGGATTCTGGGAAGAAGCTCCAGCTGATGAAAATGCTGTGTTTGACCGTGCTCCCCGTTTTAGGGGTTTGGTCCTATAGTGTGTATATGTTGTCTGACACCATCACCATCAGAAGTGAAAATGAAATGGTAAGTACTGACTTGTTTTGTAAATTCATTATTAAGTTAAATATACAATTTAAAAAAATTCAGATTTATCATGCGATATTTTGCCATTACTTGAAGCAATTTATCATGCAATTTTTCTGAAATTTTACGCTGGTGTAAAACAAACCTAACATGGAACTAATATAAACTACTAAGAGCCATCGAAGTAGACATTGTGTATTGAACACAGTTCCAAGTCCTTGAGGAAGCAATTCATGATACAGTATATCGAGCTTAATTTATATAATGTGCATTCTGTTACATGTTTATTGTAATATTGTTTTTTCCCCTGTTTTTCAGACGAGAAAAGCTCTCGAATTCAGTGTGGAGTTAGGTAAACTTGTGCATCATTTACAAAAAGAACGAGACATGAGTGTTTTATATCTCAGTGCATTGAAACCAGAAACAAAAACATTTCTGTTGACCGAATACATTGAAACAGATCGAGCAATCAATCGTCTGCAGGTCTGGCCCGGAAATTTAGACAAACTTGATAGATTACGTTTCGAAACTAAAACCAACATGATTCAGTATTTGGCCAGAAGACGGCAAGCACTGACGCCTTCCGATGGGTTTAACATTCAAGATGAGATCAATTTTTATACAGATATTATTAAAGTGGTTATAAAATGGATGTATGACTCCATTAACGAAACAGAGTTCGCTGTTGTGTGGAAACCTCTAGTTGCCTATCAGAAGTTGACAAGTGCAAAAGAAGACGTCGGGGTCGAAAGAGCGTTGGGAACAGTGTTCTACGCAAATGGAGGGTTCGAATCGCATTCGTTTTTTGAAATGTATAATACCAAAGTTCACAATTTTAGAGCTTATTATAAAACAGCTAAGCTCTATTCAGAGAGAGTAGACATGATCTACGCCAGCACCGTCCAGGAAGTCGGAAACAACCTTACTGAAATCATTGACCAGTTTCGATTCGACATACAACACCATGTGGAGGGGAGCAATGCTAGCGCTTTCGCCGATTTGGCCAAAGCCCGGCATTGGTTTGATAACATGACGATTTATCTGGACGCCCTTCTAAACATTCAGCAGGATTTAGGTTCCGAGATTTTGGCCATCTTGGACACAGTGGTTGAAAACGTGACCAGTAACCTTACGATCAGTGCGGCGTTTCTCGTGATCGTCATTCTCATGTGTCCATTCGTGATCTGGACGACGGAAAACCTTACCAGTAGTATCCAGAAGTACGCCCTCACACTGGTTGACAAAACAAGAGAACTAACTCGAGAAAAAAGACGTATTGATTCTCTTCTTTACCAGCTAGTACCTAAGCCCGTTGCAGAACAACTGAAGCAGAGCAAAACTATCGAAGCCCAATACTTCAAATCGGCCACAATTCTTTTCTCGGACGTATTCAAGTTTAACAACATTATGGACGAGTTCAAAGCTGGGGATGTTGTTGAACTCTTGAACGAGCTCTATTACATCATAGATAGCATTATCGACACGTACGATATATATAAAGTCAACGCTACCAATGATGCTTACATGGTAGCATCAGGTACTGCACCTTAAACCTATAACAATCTTCATGGTTTTCACTTTGCCGATGAAAACCTTTGTACAAGTCAATATTGGGATAAAACAGAATCTATCTATCTATCTATCTATCTATCTATCTATCTATCGAGAAAGAGAGAGAGAGGTAGAGAGAGAGAGTAGGAGAGATTTTTTAAAATTATGTTATATCGTACTTTGAAATTCCCTCATTCTCATTTGTTTACCCTTTCCCCATTAAATTGCAATAAAACAAAACAAGTTGTCTTTCGTAGGCTCAAATAATTCATGCCCGGGGTGAAAGTCCTTGTAATATTTTTATTGCAAGATAATTTCGTATTGAAAACATGTCATTGAAATTCAATTGCAGGCTTACCAAACAGGAAAAATGACATGCACGCGCGGGACATCGCCATGTTTGCCCTGAATCTTCTAACTGTCATCAATCAAACGAGATTTAGTACATGTAATGACAAGATGATACAGCTCAGAATTGGAATCAACACAGGTAAAAGATGGGGGCTTCCTGATGGTTGTGTTTTAATAGAAGGTGTCAATGACTCAATGCCATCGCAGACGGTATAGTGTAAAGGGTTTTATGATATAAAGTTTGTACTAATATCGAGAGGGCAGAAACATTAAGAATCAGTAAAATAAGAACTGTTCGCCTTCTTTGTTGTCTAGGAATAAGCTGTAAATTCTTCATAGTCATACAAATCTGGATTTGATACATGCTCTCGAGGCGGATACCAAAACTGACCATAGAAAGCTGCCCGTTAGATACTACTGTTAGACTACAGCATCGGCTTTAAATTTTATCATCAAACATCGTCCAAAGAAGTCTGTCGACTGCAATAAATGATGATTTCCTGGTTGACAAACACCACCCACATTGTAATTTTCTTTTCTTTGTTTTTTCTAAGGTCCTTGCATGGCTGGTATAGTCGGGTCCATCTTACCAAGATACGGGGTCTTTGGAGAAACCTTGGATATTGCGTACATCATGAAGTCCAGTTGTCACCGTGAGTATTTGGAGCAATTTCGTTCTATTTCACTACACTAAGTGAACTTGTCAAAACTTTTTATAATAATTCCCTTAACTTCATTATTTCTAATTAACTTTAATATCATTTTTTAAAACTTTTGATAAACATTTTTACCGATTACTGCATAAAAACACCAAAAAGACCGAAACAGAGATGGAGAGATTCCAAGCATTTTTTGATAATATCTGTATAACATCAGGAATTCGTGATGACATTTGTCAAAAATAGAAGTTATCCCACAAACTGGTCGACCATTGCTAAAGTGTTTGGTCAACTATGGTATCGTCAGATTGTTAAAATGAATTTTGCCAATAATGTTTCCCCGACACTTTCATTGTTGCAGCTAACAAGATTCACATCACCCAATCAACATGCAAAGCACTGGAGTCAACGGGAAAATTCATCATGAAGAAACGCGGGACTATTAGCGCAATGGTGAGAAATTTATAATTGTATGTGACCGGACTAGCCGGGTCGTTGATTTCCTCAGTATGATATTTATATATTCTAATATAACCTTGAAACAACTCATGAAGGAAGTAGTTGACACTCTTTTCTAGGCAGTATACTGATTTTCTTTAATGACAATGACAACCGTCAAACGTTTAATCAGTCACAAAATTTTGCCAGAAGATCGGAAGATTAGAATGCAGTCATCAAATGATACTTTAAAAGTATTGATCTAGCTCTTCATGCATACTTAAGCATTGAATCATTATTTTTTGAAATATGTGGTCTCATAACTGCAACGGTGTGTGCATATAAATTGAATAACGCGTGCTAACGCGTTATGAAAATTTGTTTGCACACACTGTTGCAATTATGAGACCACATCTTTTAAAAAATAATGATTCAATGCTTATATTTACGGTTTTGGTTTTTTGTTTTTTGGTTTTTTTTTTTTACATTTTTACATCTTTTTCCGCAAATATGATTTATTTTTAAAAACCTCTGCCTTTTTTAACCAGTGACGCGCAATTAACGGAAGATCCATTGGAACAGCCGAATTCTGCTGACAAAAATAGTGCACAGCGTTTTAATTCTAAAAACTCAATTTTATTTTTCATTCTGTAATTTGATGAATTTACTTTTGGTATACTAAGAAAGTAATCAATTTAATTCATTTAACTCTTAAAAAATATTTACATCAATGAAATATAAAGCAGCGTAAGTATAATATCAGGTCGTGATCCGGTTTGAGGTCGCGAGGAGAGTCAGTCATGTTCTTCGAGAAATACTGAAGGAAGACTGCATGTATTCATACGCACCAGATTTGGTGATTGGGTCTTCTGTGTTATGCGTAATTATCACTCAAATCAATCAATGCAATTTAATAGAGGTAAAAAAGTTAATGTTAATATATGTACATGTATGTGCTAATGTATGAAAGACAGTTAAGAAGGCTGATGAATGGTAAACAAATTACAAATTCGATCTGCCTTAAATCTTTTTAAATACATGATAGTTTTGGCCATAAACAATAATTTAGTAAAGAAAAATGCATATATTTTAGCTTTAAAATTCTAAAATTTTCTATATCTTTTTATGCAGAGCTCTTTATCTCAAGGGGATTAATAAAGTCTAAATATGGCCACGACCGTCCAGTACGTGTACCAGTGTGCTGTCTTTATTTGTAGAATAAGGGTGACGTCACGGCGTACTGGTTGGTAGGAATGGTAGAAGACGGACACACAGCTCCAGGAAAGGATGACGAGTATAACTTTTGTGTGGACAACATTTCCGAGGACATGCCCGGAGAAATAGCCCCCATTGATCACTACAAACGAGGCCTGGCGATGCCCATCGTCAAAATGCCAGAAATTATCATTCCAAGCAAAAAAGACATGCCACAAGAGAAGCAGCCGCCAACTACAGGGGTCAAGGACATTCGAAATGATTAACAGATGCTGAGATGAGGACACATCAAAACGCAGAATTTCAATGCTTTGAGGTGTTTTTTTTAATATTAAAGATCTGTGGCTCTGCGGGAAAATTCGGGTTGACATGCTGTAGAGCTCAGTGCCTCGTATAAAAAACTTGCAATTTAAAGCGCACAAAAATTTGCGCTGGACGGCGTGTTAAATAGAAAGTATGAGACAAATTAAGCGTCGACGTCAGTAGTTCATTGTCTGAAAAATTTAATGGTACTAATTATTTCCAAGAATTTGTGTGACAATAAGGTTAATCAGTTCAAAACTAGCGAAAGTTTTTGTGCTCCGTAAATTGCAACTTTTAGCACTGTATAGCTCTACGATCGCTCATTCTCTCACCAGAGAGATACAGCTCTGCTATATTCTATATTCTTGCCATATAGTAGTGATTAATAATTTATTTTCATAAATTTCTATAATAGAGGATAGGAAGTGTTACAAACATTTCGAACTTGACTTTTACAGAAAGATATATAGCCTGTTTGATATGTTATTGACCGGGTATGAGTTTATTTAGGGGAAACATAATTATGAATTTTTAAACCTAAAAGCAAAATTATTGCCAAATGGCACGTACATTTAGCAACGTTTTTCAAAGTGGAGGGGCCAATGTTGGCTTGTATATTTATTTTTCTAGTATTTTGTTTTTATTTTTTAAAAAGTACATTTTTTTTAGAAAGTGAAGGGGTCAGCTCCCCAACACACCCCATATGTTGCTATTTTCGTTCTTCCGAGATCGGACGAATATAAATTTGATGTAACGGTACAATAATTTATATGTTGGACCGGCAGACCGGTCAAGCCGGTTGAATTAACATTGGTATTGTTGGACTATTTGTAGGCAAGAAATACAGATAAGATTCCCTACGAGGCTGGAACACGTTAAGACAAAGCACGCCATGGCAATCGTAATGTCATCGACAATTTTTAATGTATTTACAATAAAAAAAAAGAATGGAAGATAAATATGTATTATTGCTAAAGTTATGTTACTTCTTAAAGTAAAAAGCAAAACAAAACAAAAATATATTTCTACATGATATATGTATATGTAGAACAAAATTCGACTATCGTTTCAAAAGCCATTGACTTTACTAGTAAATTTAAATTGGGGGGGGGGGGTTAGGGGGAAGGGGAACTGGTAGCTCTGAGGTTGCCAAATTTTATTGATATAGGCCTATACAATTTTTTAATAGATTTTGTTTCTGTCAGAATGCAAATGTTCAGAATGCTAGTGTAATAAATAAAAAACAACAAGAAATCAAGGTCCATTTTTGTTGTTTTTTATGAACGAACACGCATTAAAAAAACTTAAACCTCTGAATCGAGACCCAAAATCGACATGACAAGTCTTATAACCGAGCAATTGTTTTCGGTCAGCCGTTTATGTTTAAGCTTTGAAAACAATTTGTATTTCCAAAAAAAAAAAAAAAAAAAAAAAAGCCGTACATGCAGCCTTTACTCACTTACAATTAATAATCAAACAAGCTTGTAACGAAATATGATTAATAATTAACATTGTCAGCAACTTTCTATACCATGTATTCACTATACGTCAAATAGATAATTTTTTTATGCTTCAACTTTATCCTAACGTATACGTACTGTTCCATCGCTGTATTGTTTGACTGATCCAATAATACTTTGTTTGGTGTTGGCGAGATTATATAATATGAAGGGCTTCCGTAGAATAGTTAGAATCAGAAAACTATTTCCCCCCTCTAACCCTTATAAAATCGCCCAAACTCTCAATGTTAGACTATTTAGAACTGGTACACACGAACGTTTTACTATATATGCACACAAATGTTGTCTCCGCCAATTTTAACTTTGCTAAATTAACAACGTACCTACCAATTTCACCTAGAAATCTATTGAGATATGATCCTTTTTCTAGCAACTGACCATTATTAAGTAAAAAATAGAATCCCCATGCAATAGCGCTTTTATATATATATATATATATATATATATATATATATATATATATATATATATATATATATATATTTTCTCAGATTTTTTTTCTCTCAATAAAGCAGCATTCTATCCCAGTAGTTTAAAAAAAGCTAAAAACTCTCATAATTCGCAGTACTAGTATTCGGCTATTAACATCATGCTTGATCAATTTGAAAAATTGAAGAAAAATCACAATCCCGAAATTATCGATGGCATCCACCTTCAATATCTAAGATTAATTTCAGTTTTATTTCTTTCTGCCTTAAAAAATAGTGCCGTGTTTGGTGACAAGAAACCATGCAAAAAACAATTGACTTTGAAACCCGATTGCAGTCGAATTCTGCTCTAGTTACTAGATGTTGACAGTAAGAACTGACAGCATCCAGTTTTAATAACGTAATCTTTTCAATTGCCTGTTTGGACTTGACTTAAACATAATACTATATCTTTATTCATTCATTCTTTATTTACACAAGACATACATCTTATGGCATAGGTTGTTACATATATTTAAATTGTAATAATGGTATGGTACACATACATGTACATATTCGTGTATTATATATATTTATTTTATTATACTGAATGTCTTAATTTTATAGCAAATCTGAATGTTTTTACATAGAAAAGACGTAAGTTATACGGCGAACCGTACGCGCATAATCTACGCGCATGTAAGAATTCGTTCTATCGGCCCGTTGCCAAGTGTGTTGCTAACGCTGAAAATATTAGAACGGATTGTCAACTGCGTCTAAACCAATCAGATTTCAGTATTTAACATGAAAGTATAATAAAGTACATTGGCAATGTATATATATGATAATTTTTTACTAACAGGTGAAAAAAAACCCCAGAGATATTTTCTTTATTATCACGAGTTTTAAAAGCTAGGTGGAGATACTTCCCCAAAGAACTGGGTACGCTAAGTATAACATAACAGTTCTCTAAAATGTTGAACACTTTTAAATAATTGTATGAATTTGTATACAGAAGGTTTTTTTCCAATAATACTTAATAAATACCTTCTTGTTGCTTTGCGGTAATGAAAATTTGTCTTTGGGTCTTGACTGTAAAACTTTTGCTATTGTTCACAAATTCATAGATAGAACAGGTTCAAATAATCACATGGTGAAGGATAATTCTGTAAAATGTGTCCAACTGTATGCATTGAATAACAGTAACTGTTACTTGTACCATTGCATTGCATGTACCACTGTATGTACATGTATTAGCTGTTTACTTAGTTATCCCATTGTATGCATTAGCAATAAATATTTCTATCACTTTATATGATAGTTAGATTTAATTAGATTTTTTAAACATTTTATATATAAGTTTTTAAAATTTGTTAGCATGACTACTATTGTTATATGCAGAGGGGAACTAGTAAGTTGAGACTTGCCTCCGATCCATTGATTAATTTCAATTAAATATGTTCAAACCAATCGAAATCTGCTCTGGTTTCTAGATGATGACAGCAAGAGCTGACAATATCCAGTATTCTCGATCTACGGAAGACGTATAGGAGTGTAGACGACAGATATTTATGTCTAAAATGTAACAATAAACTTAGTCTAGATAGACAAAACCTAATATAACATAATATTCGTCAAACGATAAATTATTGCACTTATTGGCAGTGTCGGGTAGATTAAACGCAAGGATTTTGTGTGAATTTTTGTATTTATGCATTTGTTTTTACTCAAGAAACATAATTTCATCTGTAGCCTAGAGGTCGAATATGTGATCAAATTCACCCATAGGAAATATCAATTGTGCAGAATTTCTTCTGTTGTTCAATAACATGCCGTGTTTTATACTCATTACTTGTCAGATAATGGAGATCATTCGCATTAAAATTAAATAAAGAGAAATTAGAGATCTCAAATGTGGAAAAATCTTAATTGTACTTTCTAATACATTCGACTTTGACATAAAAGTATACGCCTTTTTCATGGTAAAAACAATTTAAAGTACATTTTTAAGATTAAATAAATATTACAAAGATGTAGTGCTAAAAAATGGGTTCCGGCTACTCAAAGCAATAAACCTGCAAAACAACTAAAAATGGAGATTTATTGCTAAATTTCAGGTGTGCTTTTGCCGGACATACGTAACTTTAGAAAAAAATAAGGGAAAATCTGAAAGAACGGCGATTAACCTATGATTATATAATCAGGGTACACATAAAAGTTTTAAGCTTTGTTTATCAGCGTAATTGAGGGTCCTTCCTGCCTGATGCTGTAAAACTTCATTTATTTTATGGCGACATTTATTTCCGTGCATTCAATTATTTTGAAATATTTTCTTCAACTTGGTCATCACTCGCTATCGATCCATGTGTGTGGGTATATATATATATATATATATATATATATATATATATATATATATATATATATATATATATATATATATATATAAACCAAGCCCACATGATTCTAAAATTTCAGCCTAATTCACGGGCATTATCTTCAGACCCGCCAATGGTGCAAATTGATCTTGATAACGAGACACAATCAATATTCCAGGAAAAGATGTGTTCATTTCCCGGATAGTCTGGTATAATTGTTGAAGTTTCTGCATCGTGTTAAGAATAAAAATCCTGCACCTACATGTAACATCTGATAATTAATGAAAAGAGCAAGACAGTCACACCAGTCAATTACTGGTGTGCCTTGGTGAGTAGATGATGGTATATTTAGGTTTATGTCATAAGCACATTGTCAGCAAATAACTTTTCGCAGGCGTATGATTCCAGATACAGATCTCCTTGCTTACTATCAGCTTGAGCACAAACAGTATAATACATATACCTTGCACTGGTGCCAGGAACACTTTTATTCTGTCTTATACTTTAAGAATCTATCGGTCTCTGTGTAAAGTCCTTCTGAGGTATTTTAATTTTAACAATAAAAATATGCATTATAACTACATGCCTATTTTTATTGTTAAAATCAAAATATGTCAGTAAGATCACAGATCTATTGTACAATGCTCAAATAAGAGCTAACATCAGAGTATATTCAGTCAGCATAAAGAAAATCCCTCGATATGGATTTTAGCAATTATATATAATAGCCAGTCTTCATGAATGAAACACAGTATCAGACATAGTTTTGTATGGATATGAATCATTAAACCTTAGGCCAATCCACGTTCTCTCTCAGTTTATCTGTGTTTGTGTCTGATTCTCTCTGGTATCTCGTTACCTTCAATCTTTCTCGGTTCTTAAAACAAAATATTTAAAGAATCTCATCAAACGGAAACTTGCGAACTTGACACTTTCATTACTAAGCCGAAAATAGTACAATTTACTTCTATGGTTGTAAAAGCTTCACTGCTTCAATACGGTGAAGAAAACATATACTTGTAATTGGAGATCCACTCTTTGACATTACTCATCCCGTTTCCTACCAATGCGCTTCCAGTGAAGTTCATTAACAATGGTAAACGAAGTATTGTAACCGAAACATTTCAAAACAGTGTTCATCCCTCACGAAGATCTTGCTATTATCGCTATTAAGACATCAGAAAAGAGCACAGCGGAAAATCAGCTGACAATCAAATTACAGCATTTGTGAAACCTTTCTTTTGCTAGTGTGGCTTAGTACAAATAATAATGGAAATAATTATTTTGTTTTTTTTTTAATCTGGCATGGAGGAAATGCCAAATGATAGTGTTTGGGGCTTACAATTAAATTCATTAAGCGAACTTTTCTCTCATAGTTATCAAAGCAATTTTGTTTTTAAGGCCAAACTATCGGTACCTGCAAGACGCCGTTTCATATAAACGTGTAATATTGTATAACAAACATGGCCTCAATTAAACTGAAAAAATAGTTTCATTGCCAAAGAAAATCCCCTTTAAAGTAATAATGAGTTTTGAAGATTTTTCTTCTTTTTGCATTATGTACATGCAGTATGATGCAAATCACAAACGTTTTTAAACTGCAAAGGAAGGAACTAACCTGATTTATTTTTTTAATTAGCTTGTTATACAATTCATGCTGATCCTAATCACAAATTTGTAACAGTCCTTTCGTTTTGATTGACATTCACATTAATTCAAAACAAAACCGCTGAATTTTAATTTTTCTAATAGGGACCAATTGGTGTTACAGTAACATTGTTTTTCAGTTAGTATCCAATTTGAAAATCCTGTAACCGTGAATGGATTTTGCAAAAATGTATATGAATGATCGACTTTCCCATTCAATATTCTTGAAGAGATCCTTACATGTTAGACACAGAAAATTTAAGCAGGTAGACCTCGGAAGAATTATTATTATGTAATGCATTTTATGATTGCTAAGTATTTTAATAGTTTAAAGACGCCTGTGATTCATTTTTTCCGCCAATGTCAAGATGCATGTAGCATTCTTTCATAATGCATGATTGTATAAATGGTACGTTTTACCGTGGGGATTGAGCAATTTTTTGGTTCGGTTTGTCACGGGGCTGGAGAAGCCGTGATGGTCAGGTTGTTTTCTGTTGATGGAAGAGGTTTAGAGCTGCATGTGGTGCGAAGAAAAAAATCAATTCTTAGAGAGCGTTTAAAGTTTTCAGCCTGGTTAGACTAACAGAACGATTGACATCATGCTGAAATCATCATCACCTAATCTGATGGTAGAACACTTTTACAGACCCTCAAAACCTCTTAAGTGTGTTTCGTTGACATGTTGGCAAAATTTGCAATGTGTAAAGCTAACCCAATGAGGACATTGGAATACAAATTAATAGAAATTGATCGATTTGGTGTCAGATGCATTTTACAATCACTGCCATCGACTGGAAATATATGAACTTTAACAATGTTCATTGGAGGATTATATGAACAACCAAAGTTATCCTCTAAATATTTAATTTACTCGATTATCAAGACAGTTTGAGGAAATGCATATCATAAAACGAGATAATAGCATTACACAGAGCAATAAAATGTGTAGTTTTTCCACAATATTGAGACCAAAAAAAACCTGAACGGCTTAACAAAGAAATCTTTATGTACGAATAATTGCTAAAACCTGAATTAATAAAGCAGCACATATATAGTTGGTTAAATTCTGATAACAAAAATTCTTACTAAAAAGTGGCTTGCTTGATCCTTTATTTTTATTTATTATTATTTTATATACAATCCTGCAATGTAATCTTAACATCAGTAACATTCAGATGAGTTTTTAAAAGACTGGAAATACATTTTAGAAGATTATACCTAAAATACTGAAGTCTCTGAGCATATCATAATTATACATATATAGTATGAAGAAAAAGATTGTTTGAAAATCCATGTGTGAGAATACATGTTTGTTCGTTAAAATAGTTCAAAATAACCCGGATATTCATTTTAATTAATATAGCCAAAATATCTAGGAAAATAACCTTAAATCATCCTTGTACTGCGTACATGAGCAAAACCAGAGGTCTTGTTTAATAATACAAGTAGATACGATAAAAAAAATGGAGAGAGAGAGAGAGAGAGAGAGAGAGAGAGAGAGAGAGAGAGAGAGAGAGAGAGAGAGAGAGAGAATATCAAGGTTAACACGTACACCTAGTTTTACAAATAATTTCATCTTAAATTAGAATTACCAACACCACCAAATAATAACAAATGAGGATACAATGAAAGTGTTTTCAATACATGAGAAATTCATAATAGTGTTGTATTCTGTCAGAAACCAATTACGATGATGATATTTATACAAATCAAGGTCTCTTTTGGTGGGCCTGTATTCCCAAAGTCAATGGAAAAGGCTCTCTCTTTGATTACCAATATAAAAGACTTTGGCAGCCATGTTCAATAGAAGTTTTAAACAAAAAGTCATTATAGCATTATTTGTCAGATGTTGCACTCAAGGTCAATTAAACGGAATAATTCCATAACATAAAGTGTATCTACAATTTTATATTCTATTTTAATACTGCTTTTAACCTGAAGCAGAAAACCAGTCAAATAAATCTATTAGTTTCAAGCAAATTCGTATCTCGTGTTATCAAGGACACTATAACTTTTTCAGTCGAAGTCCTCTTAGCAAGCAGATCTTTTGACTACATTTCCTCTATCAGAATTGCATTTAAATGTATAGTGGATTTCTGTATAAGCATAGTTCATTTACACATGCATCGTCTTTCCTTTTTAAAGTAAAGGGACCAGACAAAAGTGGAGGACCAACTGTCTTGTACATTGTATTGTTCTATAACTAAATTAATATTGATTTTTAAAAAGGGGGTTAGGGACCAGCCCCCTTTCCCTCTCCTTACTACCTGGTTATTTGGGGAAATGAGATTGGAAAACGATTTTCCAAAAGAAAAAAGATAATATGCATTATTCCACACAGAGCTAGACACAAGAATTACCCCTTTCTGAATATTTGGTATGGTATGAGATATCATTTAAAAGCAGCTTGAACACTAGTTTACTTAATACATGTATAAGTTATATCAATTGAGGGCAACAAATCCCCGCTTGTGTACTTTACCATGCATTGCCTGTTCTCACTGAGAGCTCAGGTTACCTAGGATTATTTGATTTATATAAAGAGGGGACAGTTAATTGATTTTCACTCATCTCAGCAAGCTCATGCATTATTTACACAAACTCCAGCGTGTTACATGTAAAAGAAGCTTGAGTCCGCTGTATGCTGTGGAGAAGGACTGGCAGAAGGAATAAGAACCGCAGCGGTTATCAATCCGAATATTGGTATCTATACATGTACATGTATTATATGGATTGCTATACACTTTTTAAAGTCTTTAATCATTATCAATGGCATATTTGACTAGCAATAAGAATAAAGCATTTTTCATTTTACTGATAGATACAAGTAGATTAATTAAGCTTAATACATTGATGTCTTGTCCAACAATGATCGAAATTTATGATATAAAAAGTATATTTCATTAAATAGTCCAGCAAACTTTTTGCATCTCTAAATAGTATGTTTAAACGTATTTTTTTTTTACCTATACCTGACCATAAATTTTGCTTATCATTTCTATGCAAATTCTCTTCCTGATAAGGGGTTTTTATTTTTGCTTTTACTTCCAGTTCTGTTACGATTACCAAGCGGCTTAACCAAATTGTTGTAAACTAAAGTACACTGAACAGGTATTGCAACCTCATCTGAGTTTGAAAACAATTGTCCGTGAAACTGCTTAATGTGAATTTCAAGTGCCTGATACATGATGACAGGAAAGCCAAGTACATTACGATGCCGAAACGATGACACGAACACTTGTTGGTGACTATAACCATTGGAACTTATTGGTGATTTAGGCAACATGTATCGCATGAACAACAGGAGCGCACTCTTACGTTTGGTAAAGGAAATTGATTTTTTTTTATTCAAAGCCCGCTTTTTTTCTTCCTAGAATACAGCGTGTTTGTCTTCATATGTCCAACTTTCCTTTTACTGAGTTAATTCTGCAATGTTCAACTCGAGATTCCGTGAGAGGCGCGGTATAGATTTAATACTTAATGATTTAAAGAGTCTCCTTGGATAATTCACTTATCCTTTTTTAATTAAATCGACAGAAAATATAAATCGGATTATAAGGCAATCTTGGTAAAGTTTACACGAGTGGATTAACTTTAATTCAACTTCCATTTGGCAGGGATGTTTTGTGTTTTTCATCAGATGCGCAACAGTAACGTTCAGTAGAAATTATCAAAGCATGTGATTAACGCAATAATCGTCTCATCAAAATTCAAACATCTTGATCAGAAAACTGGAGAAAGTTAATTGTGCTATTGCTTTTTATATGTAAACTTGCATATTATTATGGACCTATTTAATGTATGTGCAAAGAGTACAGCACTAATTTTAAAACGCTTATTGTCACTGTGTAATCTTATCACAGATTTTAGTTTCAGTGTCTTTTCTACATATACACAATAATATATTATACATTTAGGCAAACGCTTTCTCTTGACTATTTTGGGAGTTAACAACCATACTCTGCAACAGGTTAATTGAAGGATCGTTTCTTACAATTTCATTCTCTCAGTACTCTGATTTGGACTTTAGGCAACAAATTCGCAATTAATGCGATTCTTCATGTACACGTAGCTGTACCTATTATTCATCATATGAATACATGTATATGGCATTATTATTTTTATAAAACAACAACAACAATCAGATTTAAATAATAATTAATAAAGAAAATTGACGATTTCCATCCACGTTTTAGGCGAAGGCTGGCTTAAGGACTTTAACATGGCGTCTAGCATGATCATGTGGCTTGACGGAAGGCCCCTATTTCCTTTTAACCGATGCTTCTGAGTGTTCCCTGTAGAGGAGTAAACAGGCACAGTCTTCACCCACTTTGCTAAAATGTTGATACATGTACTCAAAACCTTGTTTACTACACTCATTATTTTAGAACCCGTATCATGCGCATATTTCTTTTTATAACCTTTTTCCTACAGCTTGTGTATAATATGGATATTTAATGTCTAGAGTAAAAAAATCACACTTATCTAAGAAAATATTAAGAAGTATTTTAATAAAGATTATAATCTTATTCAATATAAAGTAAAAAATATGTAGGTAGCAGAAAAAAGAAAACGTCAACCCGCACCAGAGATGTTTTAATAGATTTACAAAAAAATTATGTTGAATATTTTTTGCAAGATGCATTGGTGATAACAGCTAAATTCAGGACCTAGTACGAGAATATTGAAGCAATCAGACACGTTAAAATGATGTTGCAATTAGTTTGCGGTTGTTCCGGGTAACTGGGCGTAAGGTTTACAGCTTACCAGGCATGATCCAATGATGTCATGGACTAGAATGTTTTTACATAGAGGATTTTTTTCTAGTTTATTTAGAAATGAATTCAATAGCTACCCAATTTATACGAATATAAAATGGGTTGGGTAAGTTTCCGCTTTATAAACTGCGAAGCCATTCAGGCTTCACAGGATTTCATCACGTGACCCAACCGATTCAATTGAAGTACGTCACCGGTTGTGAAATATTCACTATCATTTTCCTATAGCAGATTTCTGAATACAGCCACCAAGGGACTTAAATTCAATTTTCACTAATATTTTCATTAATGCAATTTTTACGGCAATAAAAAAAATATAAAAAATAATATGCGATTTATTTATGCGGCTGGTAATGAAATAATCAATATCTAGCATCTTGGAGTAAATTGTCTAAAGTGCAAAGGATAGCCGAAGTGTGTTGGGTTCCCAAGAGACTAATTCATGTCAGTAATTAGAGAAAAAGACTGGATAAAGACATAACTTGGAATGTTGGATCAAGGAAACTTTTTATTTATATATGTTCTTCCTGTTCCGTTTTGACAATGAATGCAAAAGTACACTGAAACCTTTGTTCAAAACAAAACACCACTGGAATATATATCACACAAGGGATTATCGCCCCTGTAGTTTTCACCACCTCCCCCTTCAATTATCATAAACTATACTTCCTAGACTGATGTACTTAACGCAAATTTTGTCTGATTTTTTTCTTCTTCATAAAGATGAATTTTTTGAATGATATGGTAAGAAATACTTACTTTTGCGATCAAAATAAATGAATCAGTGATTAATAGGTAAACCCAACATACATTTTGTATATAAATATTAGGATCTGAATTACGTATTTCCAAGTCAGAAATTACTAGTAGAACCATTTTAACAAGGCCTTGGACTTTCAGTACGACGTGACTATTTATTGCGTCAAAACAAGTTAAAAATGACGCTGGTTTTAAGTGAAATATACACAGATTGCGTAGTCTTTGCTCAAAAGCCAGACAAATCTTGTTGATTTCAATGAGCAATGGCTGAGTGGCCTACGATGAAATAGACAGGATTACGTCACAATGCTGTTTGACACCAACTACCCAAAGTCCAAGCTCTTGTTAAAATGGTTCTAATATAATGTCGATTTGTATTTGGCATGATGTGTTTTAGAACCATTTTAATAAGAGCTTGGACATTATGTAGTTGTGTCAAACAGCAATGTGACGTAGGCCTGTCTATTTCACTGCTGACCACTCAGCCATGGCTCTTCCAAATCAACAAGATTTGGCTGGCTTTTGAGTTAAGACTACGCAATCTGTGTATATTTCACTTAAAACCAGCGTCATTTTTAACTTATTTTGACGCAAGAAATAGATAGTTACATCCTACCGAAAGTCAAAGTTACAACTGTTCTATCTTAATCCCAAAGTAACTTGAAATAGGTGTAAGTGTTATCGATAAAATGATAAAGGAATGCAGAGTTTAAATTGAACATCAGGAAAATGAATTAACTCTGGAAAAAATGAAAAATTATATGAAAAATCTTTCATGGAGTCACCAGTTTCATAAAATTTTGAAAATCTAGGCATTAAAGTAAAGCCAAAATCGGGATTTTAATTGTGGCTACCTGTAGATTTCTTCAGTGATTGTGTGACTCAAGACTTAAGAACCAATGCAAACCTTTTACATCTCCCTCAGAGGCCTATTCAGGCATTGTTTCACTTTATCAATCTCCACCGCAGATATCGTCTGGCTCTCTTGTAAGCTAATACAAGCTTGCTTGATCTCTTACATAGAGAAATACTATCTATCTTGATGGCAGAGTTTGCCTGCTTTTTTTAATCAAAGTACTGACGGGAGTTGATTTTATCGATTATTACTTATTTTAAAATCAACGATATTATTTTGCATGGCAAGTAGTTTCCAATATGTATTTGAATTACGCATATTTTTTATAATATAAATTCTCCAACAGAAATTTCGTGAAAACCCCATATAAAACATGTTGTGTAATATTCAAAGAATTAATTCCATCAAACTACGTATCAGTAATCGAAATAGTTCTGAGAAATTGTATGGATCCAAGCAATATTCAACTCTAGTCTATTTCAACCAGACTCGACTGTCTTCGTTAATCTCCGACAAGCAAGAGAGACACTCTGCTGGTCGGATATTTACGGAGATAGCCGAGAGACTATATTAAACTTTGGCGTAGGAATACATACAATGTACGACTACAAAAATATCTAAATTATTCGTACCATTTAAAATCTGACTATTTACAAGGTATCTATAAATAAGTTTTCTTGAAAAACAATGCTTTAGAATACATTTCATCGAATTTATTGATTATTTTCAAGAACTAAATGTTGTCAGCGGTGTTGATTTGTGCTTAGGTCCAAACACTGTTTCACTTTCGGTTTGCCTGAGTAACTGCATAGGAGAGTTGATTAAAATCAACTCCCAAAAATAACATTGCAGGAAAAAGTGCTCTCGTCCAATGCATGTATTAAAACACTTTCAAAGTCGGCTTAATTTCACTGATCATTATATTTTGTCATTTTACTTGAATGTATATTTGCCATGTGTATCTTGGTGGGTTTTTTGTGTGTGGGGGGGTTTTTTTGTTGGTGGTGGGGGGAGTTGAAACCATTAAAAAGCCATCATTGAAAGAGAAAACCTGAAACAAATATTGGACAGAAAATACAATTTTCTGACAGTTCACTCTCCGTTTAGCAAATGACTTAAACTAAAAAATGCTCTAAAATGGTCAAATGACAACCAATGAACTCTGCCAATGGCCAAATTTGTTTCTTCGTTGCCTTTAAGTTGGTAAAACCCCCAATGGCTGAGGCGACGGAGTAATTGCCAAATGTATAAAGTAACGAAAAAAGACAGAATATATATATATACAAACATCTGCATATTGCTGGTTTCTCAAAGCTAGAAAGGACAAAAAAGGAAATTGCTCATTCCTTAGCAAGTTTCTTGTGGTTTGACGCTTATTAATGTGCCGCTGGGAATTTGTCTCCAACACCCACACCATACGTATAAAGGGCGAGTAATGATAGATCTATTTCTTGATCATCTTTTTAATTTACGAGTAGGATGGTTTAGTTTTTAGCTCACCTGAGCTGAAAGCTCAAGTGAGCTATTCTGATCACCTTTTGTCCGTCGTCCGTCTGTCCGTCCGTCTGTCCGTCTGTCCGTCTGTAAACTTTTAACATTTTGAACTTCTTCTCTAAAACCGCTCCGCCAATTTCAACCAAATTTGGCACAAATCATTCTTATGAGAAGGTTAATATAAATTGCAAAAATGAAAGACCGATCTTTATTCAAAGCGGAGAAAACCTCGAAACTGTAGAAAAAGGGGGGTGCATTTTTAAAAATCTTCTTCTCAAGAACTACCGAGTCAAATTCAATGTAATTTAGCATAAATAATCCTTACGGAAAGGAAAATATAAATTGCAAAAATTATGGGCTAATTCTGTTTCAAATCTGAGTTATTACGAAAATAATAATAAAGGAAAGGCGTGTTTCAATCAGTTTATAGCTTCGGGTTCGGTATTCCATGAGCATGATGAGTCATGGTAAAATGGGTAGGCAAACGCGGGCCGGGGCAAAACAAAAGAATGGCAGTTATTAATATGCCAATCTCATTAAAATTTTGAGGATATGTTACGGACCAGTATATTTGTATTCGCTGTAAATATTGCTGCAAAACAATGCGTATTTTGGAATTGACGATTGCCGATCTGCCCCGGCTTTTATTTTGCCCCGGCCCGGGTTTGCCCACCCATTTTACCAAGACTCGTGTTTAAGATAAACGGGTCGATCTGACAATGTTGTGCAACAGTTCGCGTACGAAGGGGATCTTTGAAACATGTAAAATACATTGGTGCCGATTTTGTGAAGTAAATTGAGGTGAAATATTTCAATGCGTTGACAGTTTTCACATATGACGGTGGTGTTAGCTTGTTTTGATTTTCGTTTCGTTTTCATTATCTATGCTTTGTAACCTGTATTTTGTAAATTTTTACGTATCAAATCAAACAGAGACTTCGGTAAATCAGCCAGTTAACTGTTTACCTGCGCAAATTAAGCAAAATCTGATGTATTAAAAGAGTACTAAAATACTATTCATTCTATCGGTAATTCGGTATGATCTTTTGCGTAATATTAGATTAATGCAATGTGTTTTGTTGAGATGCTTAGCATTTTCTCGAGTTTATTCATTTTAAATAGAGTTATATATCGCTGACGGAAATATGTGGGTATATACATGTATATGATTCATTTTGAAAAATAAATTGTGCACTTTATTTGTTATAGTGCATGTTTCTTATGTTTAATTGTTTACAATTTCTATTTACTAACTATATTTGAGTGTTAAGCTTCGAATTATAAGCAAGATACAGAGATTTTCTCACAATTCTATGTACACAGATCTGAGGCCATTCTTTTTTTCCCACTTTAAATGCTGAATAGGAAATACCAAGTTAAAAATCTTAAAGCTGAATGTAATAATTTTTAACTCATGTGAACAAAATATGACTCAAACCTAGCAGAATTGTGAGCTCTGTATCTTGCTTATAATTCTACGATTGACACTGAAATTTTGGTTGATCATTAGAAATGTCTTGCTAAATGTTAAATACTTGTACACAAAAATTAACGGATGATATGCTGTATATAACTACTCTCTGGGGCCCCCTCTTTATACAATGAATAATGTGAAATCTACATCAATTTTGATAGTTTTTCAGACATGAGTAAATAAAAACGACACTGTTAAACAATTTCCATAGTTCTGACACATTTCTTTTGCGGGGATAAAGGAATTATTGCTATTCCTAAGAAAATATTACAGCGGAAAATTATCCTGGTCTGTAGCCATTTTTATTTTTGAATAAAGATGAAAATAATGGGTGTGCCTTAGTAAAATAGAGTGATGTGCCTGTCAATACTGTAACATTGATTTTTATAGTTCTTTAAATGTCACGTGACAACAATTTTCATTCCAGTGTATTCATCACTCAAATGTGAGTAAAGTTATAAAAGTCACACGAGTTTACGCCAGGTAAACAACAGTCATTTAATTATAATGGAGAAGACAAATTAAACTTTTGAATGTTTTTAATTTGAGGAATTGAGCGGATTGGAGTACAATTTTCTTCTTCACATCTATAGGATATTTAATAAAATGCAATAACTATTATATGATATTTTTAAAAAAAATACAATAACTAGTATGTAGTTGAGGAAGAAAATGTACCTATATGTTCTCATATATTTTGATCGCTTTATAAAGTGGGGGAAGGGGGTGGGGGCAGAACGAAAATATAGGGAATTGGAAGTTAACAGTGTACCCCTACCAAATGTTAGTTTTATATCTTGCGTAGGATTTTCTTATTCTGGGTAAAAATAGTATTCCATAAAGATACAATGTCAAAGATTACGTGTATGCAAAAATAAGTGTAAAATTCGAATACTTTACAATATTTATTTTTTGTTATTCTACTGAGGGGCCATATGGCACAATATCTTTTGAACGCCCATTGTTGCTCAGGTGAGCGATGTGGCCCCATGGGCCTCTTGTTTTCTGCAGCATGGTTATTTTTCTTACCCATTTAGATAGAATTTTATAGGTTACATCCGGAATTATACGGCTTATGAAACCTACCTTTTTCCTGACTGGGTCTCGTTACAATTAGATAGAGCGCTGTAAACGGTAGCAAGAATGCTCCTCAATTGTTTTATCAACCACTTCCTTCAAGGCGCAGACGGTAATAACAACCTTCTTTTAGACAGGACTTCTATGACTAATCAGATCTATTACAGACATATTCAAAAGGTTTACAGAACATAGAAAAGTAATTATACATTAGTTAAACATCTACACAAACTGATACAAATTATGCAAAGATAGATACACGGGTACATAAAAAGATGATTATAATCGCTCCGCAAAACTTTATTATTTGTGTGTGTGTGTGTGTGTGTGTGTGTGTGTGTGTGTGTTTAATGACAATTATATCATTTGCAGCATCTAATGAAACATTTTCATCCTTCTCTCATGAAAATGTAATTTCATATCTGTTAAAATGTTATCAACATTTACATCTGGGCACGAATCTGTTCCATTTATTAAAAATTATTTCGCGATAGTTCGGCCAGCTGCAGGTAAAATCCTCCCATTTTGATCATTGTTATACCCAATAATCATGATAATGTCAATGGAATGTGGGATGTCGTAATCCCCTCACTAGAGAGTTATGGGTACTGTGAGTGTTTATATAGTGAGTGGGAAAAGTGGCGCTTGTGTATCGGAAGTAATACCTTAAGTCGGGATCAATCACACTTTTGGGTTCTTTTTTTTATGTCTGCAGAAAGAGTCTGATATTCAAATTATTAACGACCAAAAGTGTTAACACGGAACTGTATGAAAAAAAACCCGATATTTTTTTATATCGATAACTATGTGCATAAGGATGATGATAGTATCCGTATAAAAATACCTTCTAGGAAAATATTGGACAAATGACAGTAACATCATTCACAACTTTGGATTGAATAATTACTTAACATTAAAGGTACATCGATCTCCTGATAAGGGGAGGTAAGTGAACACTTTCACGAGGGTAATGACTATTAATCATTTACAAATTTGTCACGTTCCCCTTTAGCCAATTGTCGCCATTCCGAATTTTTAGATACACAATAGAGAAAGAGTTATATAAAATACAAATACATGTATAATGCAGTGTTGGGTTTGGTATGTTGCATCTCGCGTGTATAATGTTAGAAACTAACGTTTGTATGCAAATTTTCAATATTAAAATCAGATTTGCGAATTGTAGATTGACATAATTCATCTTGCATAATTTTGTACATGTAGGAGGCAAAAATATGCCACTGTAGTGTAGGTACTAAATTAATATCTTGTAGGAGCAACCGCAAGAGCAAGATACAATAAAAAATATATATAAAGTCAGGTGCCTGTGGTAAAAACGTATGAAATTTCAAACCGCCCGTATCGTCCTCTATTAAACCGTTGCAACAATAGTATACAATTACTTGTAATACTTAGTGCAGTTCCTAGCCAATGATCAAGAAAACGGTATATTATTATTCTCATTCCCTTTCAGCGACAAAGGTAGCTAATTATCATCAGATCAGATCTTTTCTAGACCGGAAGTGGCTATCCATTTTAATCTAAATAAACGGAAATATCTAAAAGACCATGATATCGTGTATACTTCCTGAATCCATCAGAGTTATAGAAAACATTTGTCATTAACAAAATTACCAGACATTTTCCTTGGTGCCACCTTTCATGCATACAAATTTCCTTCTAACTACTCTTCCGTGTTTCTTATGTTGAGAAATTGACTTAATGGAGAAATCGGTTGCTTAGTGCTGCGAAGGGATTCGGAGATTGTGAAAGTCAGAGAGAGAGAGAGAGAGAGAGAGAGAGAGAGAGAGAGAGAGAGAGAGAGAGAGAGAGAAAACAAAAAATTAACGAAATTAATCTTATTAATTATATCACTCTTAATTAAATGCTTCATAATAAGTCACTGAAAGTTAAATGATATTACATCAGCTATATCTATAGTATAGGAGAGGGATGATGAATAACCAATGTTATGTATTTTATATCGTCTAAAAGAAAGGATGATGGAAATCTATATTGAGTTTGCAAACGCATCGTTTATGACGTTGGTACAAGTTGTCTCTTAGCACCTTAGATGCCCTTGTACAAAGTACGTTATGACATTTGTATGATCAAGCTAAACTTTTTCCCAAAGTTCATGTGATGTAAGTTCATGGATAAGGTTGACATTTAATCATTTATTAATTATGATCTGCATCATGAACAACGCAAATGATTTTCTGAATGAGTTGAAAAAATGTAAAAATAAAAAAAAAAAAAAATAAAAATCTGCTTCATCACATTATTTGCTGGTAATCGAGACAAGCGTCCCACTTTTCAAAAGTTTTTTTTTTTTAAGTAGCGTATTAGAGCCTGTTGGTTTTACTGATTTTAATTACTTATATCGTTTATTCCATTTGAACTCTTTACATTGAAAAAAAGGTAGAACTATTTGATTGTTGGAACTCCAAGGATTGAAGTGACTTAAGTGACGTCACCTTTATACACTATGGTACCACTCATTAAAGGATTTACATCTTATGCAACTGACGTAATAGGTCGTCCACCTATGATTTCGTGTTTGAAACTACTGCAGTATTACTTTGTATATATATATATATAGGTTTATAAATAATTATCTGTTGGTTATATATGTCTAATTGTATTGATTTCCTAAAGGGGCTGTATCTTTCTTGATAAAATATTAAAGTTAGGGTACGTAACGCGTGGTTTCCCTTTCATCTTTTGGTGAAAACAGTGACGCTTCCATGGTGATTTTTAGCTACATGTACTTGTGATTTAAATAAAGTTTAAGCATTTTAAAGAACACTTGGTCAAAAGTTTACTTCACTGTGGTTATTAAGATATTTTCCAGTACAAATGGAATTTAATTTCCTTCATACAGGGTACAGATAATGGACCTTACACTTAAAGTCTATAGCGAAAAATACGTGTATTTATTTACTGTGGAATCATCACTGTTCGTGGAGGACCACTGTTCGTGGCTTTCATGGGTAACCCTTGCCTCCGAATTTACATCCCCACGAACGTATATACAAGCATTTGTTTAATATTCATTAAAATTGTCCTGATCACATTACCAACGAAATAACGTCCCAACGAACCAGGAAAACAATTTTGGCTATCCTCGAACAGTGGCCCCCACAAATAAAAATGATTCCACAGTAGTAATGTATGTTGACTATAAATCTGTACTCAACTGAGAGATATTACGTATCATCGCCAGCTTCTTCGCCAGTTAGGTACCATCATTTCTGATCAACCGAATATTTTGTGCTTGAAATATGCATGCATAGAATCAGAAGGAGGAATTCTGAAAAAAAGCGTACTCATACTTTCACAATGGCCAATTCGACTGAGTCCATACTAAATAATGACCTGACGCGCCATGGACAGTTGTAGGAAGTCCTTTGCATTGCAGCTGACCAGAGCAGGATAGGCCGCAAATGACTCAATTGCACGTTCCTCCTAGAACTTTTTAAAAATAAACACGCTCTATCTTTATGTCGTATACACTTAAATTATAATTTTGAAAAGAATATTCTTATTTTAAAATATTACTAAAATATAGTGGTCAACATTAACTTTATTGTATCATTGTCCTTTTTTATTCTTGGTGGTCAAATTTTCTCACTAAGAATAATTTTTTTTTACTATGCTAAAAGGCTTAATTACAGCTTCTATGATGTTTCTGGATGAGATGACTCTATGTTTCCGATTCCTACCGGAATGGCCATACAAGTTGCGATCGCCATATGACAGCAATAAGTCATTAACAAGACAAAGAAAATTAATTTTTTGCAATGTTTAAGAACTTAAAAAAAAGATGTTTAAAACATATATTGTTTTTCATATATCTAATACATCTACTGCATAGGACCAGATAGGAAGAGCTTGAATATGAATATTAGTACAATATAATTTGCATACTACCAATTAGACATTATTTACTAAAATACAAATAAAAAAATTGTCATACGCAAAAGACTAAGTAACCACTTTTTACTGTCAAAATCAGATTTTAAGAGAAACACATTTTTGAAAATGAAAAACTCCTCGTAATTTATGACTGTATTTATAATTTGTAAATCAATATGGAAACAAAAGTAGTATATTATTGGCTTATAACAAAAAATCTCACTAATAATAAACTATTGTATCTTGGAAAGGAATTTCGTATTTTGTATATTAGACAAAATATATTTTTTTTTACCAGGTTATTGTTTGCTGAATTTACTATTTTGTTAAACAATTACAACAACCTTTTTTATTCATATGACATCTAAATCTGGTGAACATCTTTAAGAAAGTCGTATAATTCGATTCTAGAGCAAGTCTGTTGAACCCAGCCGTAAAATGCTTTGAATCAAACACAAATATTTGTCTTCTAAACCAAGCTGTATCATTACCCAATCACCGATGACAGTTCGAATTCACGTAAGTTTTTGAGCCAATGAATATCGATGTGGTCATTTCCCTTCACACGAGTCCTTTAGATTTAACAAATGAATGGCAAACCTTCTGTCTTGTTCTATGGGACATTTATCTCGTATGTTGTTGAATCGATGTTTTCTATCAGTGATACGATTCTTCCATTCAGCTGTATACGGCAAAAGGAGAGTAATGTGATTTTTATACAATCGGAAAACGTCTCATTTCAACTAAGCCTGCTAGATTAAGCATTGAATATGGAAATCATTTCGTATCGTCACCTTTCCAGCATAAATGTGTTTGAATTTTAAGATTCGGCATTTTTTTTTTAAAGTGAGTTTTCATTTCTTTTTGGCGGCCAGATGTTAAAATAAATTGTTAAAGTAAAATGAACACGAAGGATTATGAAGATATTTTAATGAAGTATGAGTCGTTTCGAGTTAAAAAGTTTATTTCTGTGTACATTTCACCTATCATTCTTATTGTTGGAACTACAGGAAATATCATTTCTTTCTTCATTTTACGGAGGAATATGTTTCGGATATCTACCTACTTTTACCTAGCTATTCTCGCTGTTGCGGATTTAGTCGTGCTACAATTCGGACTTCTCCGGGAGTGGATAGGAGAATTATCCGGATACGATATCCGAAATGCTAGCAATTTATCCTGTAAGTTGTTTGTTTCTTTAACATACTTAGGGAGTGATTTCTCAGTGTGGTTAATAGTAGCGGTAACAACTGAACGTTTTATTGCCGTGTGTTTTCCTCTCAAAGCAAGTGTGCTATGTAGTGTTAACAAAGCTCGAAGCGTCACCCTTTCCTTGCTCTGCATGGCCTTTTGCCTCAACGTTCACTTCTTGTGGACAACAGAGCTTTCTGAGGTGCATCTAAACTCTAGCGATGTTGCAAAGTGTACAGCTGGCCCTGAGTTTGACTTTCTTCTGACCGATGTTTGGCCTTTAGTAGACGCCTTTACTTATTCATTCATTCCGACAGTCATATGCTCGGTTTTGAACACACTGATTATTCGACGAGTGATAATTGCCCGGAAATACAGAGTTCGGTTACAGAAGTGCAATACGGGAAGAAACAATTTGCTCAAGAAATCGTTGCCATCTGAGAGCACCATAAAACTTACGAAGATGCTTTTAGCGGTGTCCTTAACTTTCATATTAACAACTCTTCCCAATAGTATTTACATCGTTGTTCAGAATTACTGGAATTTCGATCACGGCGAAAACCTCCTTGTGGAGATTTCAAATTTTGCTTTAGCCAGAACTGTGACCGACCACCTTATGTTTATCAATCATTCCGTGAATTTCTTTCTTTACTGTGCTACAGGAAAAAAGTTTCGCAAAAATATGGATCGAGCTCTCTGTAAATTCCGACGAACATCGAACCGTTCGTGCTCAGATAGCAACATTCCCCACTTAATGAGCAGGGTGAGTTATACAACAGGTAGACTAAGTGTTAATTTAGTCGTATTCGACTCCAAGCTTTTAAACAGGAGGACAACAAGATTTTAATTTTGAATTCAATTTATAAGTTTATATTCACTAACAGTGAATGATGTAGTCGTGTTCGACTCCAAGCTTTTGAACAGGAGGACAACAAGATTTTAATTTTGAATTCAGTTATATTTATAACTTTATATTCACTTACAGTGAAATCCTATTGACCGGCCGATATTCCGCATTGTATATCTGTGTAGAAACATTCCAATGATCGAAAGAATGAAAGGAGGTATGGAGCGCCATGTTTTGATATACTCTATCGAAATTAAGTCAATCACTATTACATGTAACTTTAGCGCTCAAATGCAGTTTCCCAAAATGCACTAAAATTTGTTGTGCGCCATACTTTCTCGTTTTACAGTATATTTTTTTTCTTAGCGTTGGTAATGATCAGTTTGTTTAAGCGTCACTTGATTTCAAGGTCAAAGGTTCGATACCAATCAGAAATTTGATATTACTATCTTGGAAAATTCCACAACGGTTTTGAATATTTTGAATATGATGTTCCTTTAGCAATATCAGTATATCAAAGAGCCCCATACCACCTTGTACATTGTAAATTCTTATGGATGTTTTAACATTCATTACTCTTTTTTTTTTACATTGCCTGACTTAATGATTTGTAAGACAATTTTTCTGTAGAGTTTGGATAATCAAGATTTACTCTACTTGTTTCGTGTTTTCACAAAACATGTTTTATTAAAGTGATTTGAATCATATACATTTTGCCTCTTTATTTTTTCTATGTTCACAAATTTAACATGATGTAGAACATGAAACCAATGCGTGCTCTATTCATGCTAACAAATGCAGTATTATTCATTTTCAATCCATTTCGGCGATGAATTCAATCTTGCAGATTAAAAAAGATATCATGGTTTAAAATGACACTAAAGAAATTAGAAATCTCTACAATTATTTGATAAAGGAAATCCAATGCTGAGTTTCTTCTTTCACTAAATTAGTTTTTTTTTTAACTAAGTACATGTTTTTCTATTTATACTGGATTCAATGACCTTTTAATAACATATTGTGATACAGATCCACTCACAATATAAACACCAACTTAGTCCTAGAACAAAACCTTTATCACGTTTTGGTAAGACCGGCAATACCACATTCGGAATATATCGGACTCATCTCACAATATTAAAGGCAATTTAAAACGCATTGCATGAAAATGCATTCCAATAATTGACAAAGGATGAAAATGATTCTGTTTAAATACCACTATAGTCTGTCCCAGGATACTGTTTCCGTCACTTTTTGGCGAATTTTAATGAGAATACACATCAAAGAATTACAATTGAAATCGATACAAGGAAAAAAATCCAAGATTTCTTCATTGACACTCCATCTATTTTTACTCCGAGAAATAAACATGAACGAAAACAAATTCCTTTCGGAGATTTATAATGGGAAATGTTTACATCTTTTCGGAAATACTCGGGACACCTCGCACAATTTTTCAACGTTATCATCCGGGTTCGTTAACGTCTTCTGCAATGCAAAATCCCCGTAGACTTTATATTTTTGGTTGTGTATTGAAACTTATAGCGGCAGAGGAACCTTTCAAAACAAAAATTTTGACTTTTTTCATTCTAGTGGATGAACGTAGTTTGGACACAAAGGTATTATATGATTATCGAAATATTAAGCAAAATGTGGTGGAAGCAAAAATTTAGGACAGAGTGTAAATAGTGGGCTACTCATGAAGATGAGTTAAACTTTTGCTTTTATTATATGTTCTCTAGTCTTTGAAGGTCACATGAATGATGGCAAAACAGCCATAAAGAATTTTAGAAGAACAGTAAATCTTATCAATTCAAAAGAATAAAAATATTTATTGTAATATACATGTACATACAGGCTTAAAGATATTCTTTACTGGTATAC
Organism: Magallana ariakensis; assembly: GCA_020458035.1. NCBI lineage: Eukaryota > Metazoa > Mollusca > Bivalvia > Ostreida > Ostreidae > Magallana > Magallana ariakensis. The sequence goes on along the minus strand of CM035814.1, from coordinate 19,870,924 downwards.
AGTTGAACTTCGATATCTCGAACACCGATATCTCGAATACAATGGATATGTCGAAGTGATTTGTAAGTCCCAACCACTTATTTTTTAAGTATTTTACCCTCGATATCTCGAATACTCGGATATTTCGAAGTTTTTAAACAGTCCTATCTAGTTCGAGATACACGAAGTTTGACTGTACTTGCATTTGTGATGAAAATTGTTATTTCAGACACCAGGAATAGTGGACTCTTGCTGATTTTAAACTTTTCGAACAGAATAAATTCGATTGAGATCAACGATAGGCCGCATTTGTATACATGGAACATCAATATGGTGTTGATGCGCTCTGGCACTGCGTTCATTTTGACATAAACAGTATAATCTAACCAATCATTTTCGAACGTTTTAGTCCCATTATCTTATGATATAATACTTTTATATTTATTGAATATTTTTCGTATCTAAAAGCTTATGTAATATTTAAATAAGACAAATGAAACTGCAACAATATATCATAATATATCAGAATTTAAAATTGGGGTTTTTTTTCTTGGCCAACATTTTTATCTATATAAACGAATGTAAAAAAAAAAAAAAGACATAGATATATACGTCTTTAAAAGATTCATTAATATACTGTTTAATGAAAGTGGGACAACGCACATGTATATCATTATGATACGTTATGAATAGAATTTCTGATTTTTTAATTTTTTGTTTTTTCAAGTTTTGATAACCAGTGGTTGCTCTAGAAAAATACCTTTGAACAAAACTAGTAGTGTAATACTATATATTTTTTTACTATCAAGAGCAGTAATCGGTTCACTTATTTTATTTTATATCTTCCATTTACCTATGTAAATTTAAAGCATATTTCTTTACTGATGTTAATGTGTGTACATGTATGAATAGGCGGTGAAAGAAATAGAATTTATGAGATTATTTATAATCTTTATTGGGGTTTATTTTCTTTTTCGACTTTGTTTAATTTCCTTTTTTCTTTTAATATCAAACCTCGATTTTCATAATGTAACTTGTATTTCATGTAATAGCCATTTATTGACAATCCATGATCGAAATACATTTCGAAGGCCTCCCAAAATTGCAATTATAGGATTTATCAGATATGACCAAAACATGAATTTGATAAAGTGAAAACTCCCCTGTTTTGTGATAATTTGCTGCACTGTTACACTTATTCAGACTGAGTGGTTTAAATCGGTTACAAGTTCGTTGAACAGTAGGCTGCGCTCTTTTATTGAACATTTTTTATTCAGAAATTGTCGTCATTACACCTGCGCTCAAAAACATGAAGTAAAGAGGATTAAAACCAGCTAACGCAGACCATATTACATTATTTTACGATATGCATGTTATAAGCGTTTCCAATTAACTATGATAGAAACTTAAGACATAAACGTGAAAATCGTAGAGAAAAATCTTTGTTAACAAAGTGTGGTCTCTCTCTCTCTCTCTCTCTCTCTCTCTCTCTCTCTCTCTCTCTCTCTCTCTCCAAAAAAAAAAATAGAATTTCTAATGAACATGTATCTGAATATTCAGTTTTGACCATTTTTCACTTCCATGTCACCAATTCATTTCATGTTAAATTGTCGAGAAGTCGAGAAAGCCGACTTATCAAGTTGTAGCTTTATATTTCCTCATATCAAATATCAAAGTACCGAAAGTACTGACAGTCAGACATTTTGTAACTGTGATTTATATTTTGATGATATAATACTTGAGAAGGGTTCTCATCTTATATTACAATTTATGCGATGTTAGTTCAAAAAGTTTCTGTGTTTGTTTTGTTTTGTTTGTTTTTTTGGTTTTATACGTAATTTTACTTATTATACCAGACTTGCTTCAACAAAGCTCGAACTGAACATAATAGTTTTAGATGTATTTTGATGTATCGACAGAATTTGAGACACCGAGAACCTTTAGTAATTTTCTAAAAATTAGCAGGATCTACAAACACATTTCATATAAAATACTGCATTGTTTAAATGAACAAATGCGCCATTGCTAGCTGCATGGACTGAATGAATCCGATAACATTGAATAAAGCAATGATTTAAGTTTGATTCATTGAATTATTGAAAATTTTTTTTAAAAAAGTCAACCCCCTACTACCTTTATGTAAACCCATTTCTTTATAACATATTTTATTCTAGTACATGTACTATATAGCTTAAAAGTAAAAAAAAGTCAAAACCACACCGTCGACTTAATCAAAATAAATATCTTATGATGTGTTTTCATAATTTGATTCATCTAACAAAAACGCAAGCATTTACCTTTTCATTTTATAATTCCATTTCATTTTTCCTAGAATTATTTGACATTTATTCAGTCAACATCTGATAAACAGTGCATGGGTCGTAGTTATTATAGCAAGAACACTGTATACCCAAGAACACTGCTAAAAAGTAATAGCCTCGATATGCAGCGGAACGCCAACGCTAAAGAAAATATAGTTCATCTCTGTTGAATTACATTCGCATGGTGTTTGTGCCCAAAATCTGCAACTTTCTATTTGAACTCGAAAAAGAAATCGGAAAATGCTTTTGATAAATATTTTTCATTCCTATAGTTATTCTTCAGCCAAAAATCGCAACAGATTTGATCAAGTATTGTTCTTTGCCATGACCATTTTGTATATCGGAAGCTTTTATATGTTGTTGACGGTTTTTTTTGGTTTTGTTTTGGGGTTTTTTTTGGGGGGGGGGGTGTATTTGCATGTATACTATTTTTCTCGTATCGTTATTGTTTCCGGTAGTTTGCCTTTTGTGACCTCAACATATTATTTCCCACATCTACTAGTATCCAAATAAAAGATTCATAATGTGACAAGGTTACGATGTTATATGAAGAATTAAATGTGTGTCGTTTAGAAGTATGATAGTTGAGTTATTAAAGTACTACAAAATGGAAGCAAATGTGCCCTTTGATTTGCAACTGCGCAGATTATGTACATGTAGCCTTTAGCAAACCTTTTTGTTGATAAAGTATCTTTCTTTCGGCATTTATGGTTTGCTCAAATAGGATTGTAAACATTTAGAAGAGGGGTCATTTCGAACAAAATAATTTGCAATTTCGCACATTGAGATAATTTACCTGTTGTATCACCACAAACAAAGAAGTATGACAGCTATCAACTTCATTACCGATTGAATCTCCTTCACTTACTTGATTTTTTTAAGAAGATGACATCATGGATACAACAAGGCACAAACTCAGGCATCCAATTATTCAAATGTAACTAGTCAATTGGTTTGACAAGCTTAGGAGAGACAGAAGAATGGAGTGATAACATTCTTATCTTAGCTTGTCTATCTAGTTCATTGAATAAAAAGCAACTTCTTGTAAAATAAAGACCTATGACTAATGCGATATTTTTTTCATTAAGTAGACTATTATTATTATATGGTTTGTACCACTGTAGGCAAGATTCAACATAATACATACATTGTATACATAAATATTACTATTTAAGAATGACGCTGATTAGATAGATTGTTAATTCTATTAATGTATATTAAGTGAAGTTTGTCGACCCATCGGCAAAGAGTTTAAAATAGAAAACGTTTTTTTAGTAAATGGCTCTATTAAATGCAAAAACTTGACTCAAGACTTAGCAATTTCCCGGGTTTTTTTTATCACTACACTGTCATCGATAAAAATTAAGTACAGGGAAACAATACAATGGCGACCGATATCTCAGAGAGAGAGAGAGAGAGAGAGAGAGAGAGAGAGAAAGAGAAAGAGAGAAAGAGAGTATATTTTACACGATATGAATATAAAGATGAATATTTTCACAAACCTCACCCGTAAAACATTTTTATCTAAAATGGCACATGTACATGCATATTGTAATGTGCATCTATATAAGTTTATGTTTAATTGCACATTTAGTCAAATTATTTATCTATCTGAATGTTTTTCTTAAAATTATAATAAATGAAATAATTACTGCTCTTAGATATAAGTAACGACGTATCAGGTTCCAATTACTCAATTTCAATTTCCGATAGAATTGATAAAACCTACCAGACCAAAAAAAAAAAAAAAAAAAAAAGGAAAATTAGTTTTTTTGAGAATGTATACATCTAAAACAGATTGAAATGAATTTGTTAGAAAAACAGCAGCGTTGTGATTCCAATTATATTAGTTTGGTTTTCAATTCACTAAATTAAGAAAAACTTTCGACAGGTCCATTAGCCGCACATTGCAAATTAAATCTAAAGAAAATACAATGACCCCACCCCAACCTTCATGTACTCATCAACAAACACTCGTCTAATTTCAAGGAGAATTCTATAATGTTCCAAAATAACTTTTCATTTGTACTATATTGTCAGTAGGATTAATTTTGCGACATCCCATTGTTAACTATGGCTTCATTTATCAGACAAAACCTATGAAATGCATGTAGATAATTCGGTCTTCGGTTGCATTCGCATCGGCGGATCGAAATGAAAAACAAGTGAGATTTATTTAAAACTATAAATGAATAAATGTTTTTACAGAAAAAAAATGTTTGTGATTTTTTCATCAAGCTGGATAAATTAGAAATGTTCTGCAAATAATACAATTTGATTAAAAGTTTTGATTATAATAATTTAAATTATTTTTTTTTAATACTGATTGGTCTGTAAATGCCTCAGTTTGAAATATTTACGACAATGAGCGTATATAATGGCTTTAAAGTGACGAAATAAAAATATGTCATACAAATAAACATCAAAATAATACTAATATAAGCATAGTTTGCTTAAACTTGAATATCGTCAGTCCTATAACACAACAAGCCGTGCAGGCAAATTATCAACGAAAATTAAGCGTCCTAATTGAGATCATTAAAACAGGAAACCTGATGGTACGGAAAAAAATATATAAGGATAAAATATGAAATAATTAATCAAGCTATTTATTAAAAAAAAAAAAGAAAGGCGTTCAAAGCCCCATAACGACATTATATCTAAAAACCATTGTTTACTTTGCAGACAATCTTGCTACAATGAACTTTCGTAGAAAAAAAAAGGGTACACAGCAGGCACAAAACATATTAAAGGCAATCAACTTGCCTGAAGCTACAAGATCCATATTGTAAGTTAGCGATTGTCTGGTAACAAAACAAATGCAAAGAAAGTACTTTTTTGTGAGCAGACGACATGTGATAATACCTTAATTAACCTTAACGGAATTTTCCTAAGCCTTTAGTTATGAAAATTGCCGGAGATGACAGGAGTATCACTACTCCTTTTGCTGATGCCACATGCGGGGATCAACATTAGGTCCTGTAGAAAAATAACGAAGCTATCCATTGTAATGGCCTAGATAGATAGTCCTTCAATTGTTTTATTCCTATAGAGACAGCGGTGTAAAATTGTATGTACTTTTACTACCGAAGAATTCACTTAAGAAAACTTTTAACCATGAAAGTAAATCCTTTTCTACAGTGTACTTTTGTAATGTGTAGGATTACTTTGACTAAACAAAAGATTTTTGCAGATCAAACGAGCATTTTAAACCAAAAACAATTCATAAAATTGAATGCTATGGTATTCAAAGTCACTTTTTATTAAATCAGCACTTATCATTCAAGAACTGGAGACGACTGGAAAAAAAATGATTCTCCACCCCACCTCCAATTTTACTTTGACGACAGTCTCACTCTCTCATTGGGATTTCATCAACTTAATTTGCCTCTCGAGATTAAATACAAGTAGCTCTCTTTACCAGTATAACAAGAAGGGACGGCTTTTAGCATTTAACTAAAATACATTTTCAAGGCTTCTTTACAAGCAAGCATTATTGATATATTAGATCTAGAGTTCCGTGGTTTTTCCACGAACGTTATCCAAAATTAGTACAAAAATTGGGGTGGGGGGCATTGTGTGTTCTCTGCACACGTTATTCCTTTTTGTTAAGCGCTAAGCGTACGCAGTACGCAAAACGCTTAATTAATGGCATTGCAATATTAGGATGCCGCTTCCGATTAAACGCCATCTATATTCAATAAAAATAGACTGATGACTCGATCTCTAATAAAAGAACGCAGAGAATGGAGCAGCTACGCAGGCGGTATCGGTGTTAAGGGAAAATAATTACAACTATACTGCAGTAGCACATCAAAGATTCACAATAAAATTGTACATAAAAAATCATTTGTGTTGGATTTAGATTAGACTTCTTTTTTTTGGTTCCATTTCTGTCTTCATATCGTTTTAGTTCGTCACATATTTTTGGTGTATATATACTGTGCAGTTATAACAATTTCAAAAACGAAAATCCAGGTAATCATTCATTCCCTACATTTGCTCTGTACCATAGTATTACTTCTTGTTAACACACAAAACAATACAATGTATGCCTATTAATTTTCTATGCATTTCAATCAAAAACTTTGTGTCTAACTTCATTGTCTAACTTTGGTTTTTTTCTACTTAAGTTCGAAAAACACATGACCTGCAGGCAGTGAGAATTAATGTAAATTAGAAACATACACGGCTACCAAATTTTCTTTAGAGTTCAAGCTATGCTCGGCTGTCATATTTTAGTGATCTTGCAGATTTCATATCTGCACAAAAATAGTCTTTGCACATCAAATTAATTTATGCAAACAAACAAAAAGTGTAACTTTTTAATATGTATAACGATATATTTTTACATACAAATATGTAAACAATTAATAAAATTTGCACAATATAAAACAACTAAATTGAATAGGAATGAAAGCAGAAAAACATAATTTGCTTTTATTAAATCCTAGTCCATGGTTATCGACTACATTTTTATCTCAAAGCCATGCTGGATTAAAATATACAATGTAAATTGTTGCTTTAATTCGATTATCTAAGTGGACAGAAGCAAACACTAGTATACCAACCAATTTTAATTAACAGTATAATGATAAGCAGATATAACAAAATTGTTTTCTGTCTTATTGCATCCTGTCGTAGCACTTTTAACATTCCAAAATTCCTAGAAATTTTATAAGTAACTTATTAACTTTGGATGCACAATATCTACATCTTACCTTAATATCATCTTAAAAAGTCACTCTCTTCAAAGATTAGTATGATGAACTTGGAATAAAATGTAAACTTGATACTAACAAAATGCAAACAAAATTACTAGAATTTAAAAAAAATGGCCTAGCATGTTATTCATGGTTCTAATTAACAAATAAAACTTCTACACTAAAGTGTTTGTTTTAAACGAAAAGACACATTTCATAAACATTTTGTTTAATGTCTTAGGCAAGCTACTGACAAACTTTTCCCTTCAATATCATTGCAATCAACATCAAAATTGCAAATCAAATATTCCCCAGGTTTACAATTAGAAATTATTTTTTTTACATCCAAGGTTAGCGCTTTACAGTACTTTCAGTACTTTGATTATAATTGCATTTGATATCGTTAAGCTTATTGACTAAAAATGTTAGAAATAGGTCAGAGTTAGACAGTGACAGTTAGCTCAGGTGAGCAATGTGGCCCGCGGGCCTATTTGTTGTTGTTTTTTTAAAACGAGATTCATTTACCAATTTTTATGAAATCTACGAGTGTTTTTCAACGTTTTGTCACACACTGAAAAAAACCCCTACTAAGTCTTACTGATCGAGTGATATTATTTATACATTAATGAAAATCCGTACACCCACCTAATCAATTCGAAATGGTTTATTTTGGCCCTTTAGATCAGAGAATTTCATTAAGCTACTTAAATGATATCTTTATTCCCATTGGCAGTTCAATGTCAGCTAGGATTTCATTTATTTTGTTCTTTCTATACCGAGAGATGCAAAGTTACCAACCCCAATGCTTTTGAACTATTCTTACAATGAAGTTCTGACAATCCTTGATTGGAGAATGTAATTGGATGCTTCGAAACTTTCATTCCAGTTTTGGTTGGATTACAAATCGATTCACGATGGTCATCTTAAGTAGCATGATTAAAACGTGGCACAAGAAAGTAATGATCTGGGTTTTTCCGGGGGGGGGGGGTTGATGTCTTGGTGGGGTTTTTTTTTGGAGGGGGTGTTTTTGTTCGTTGTTTTGTTTTTATTGATTTGATCTATTGAAATGAATATGAATTATCTGTTTTTAAGCTCTCAACAAGAATAGACTGCAACTGCAGTTTGTTTTCGTTAAATATATATAACTAAATGTTACATATAAGTCTCAGCAGCAAGAATAAACAGCACTTTTTAAAAAGTAAATACAAATAGGTATAAGCTCTCAGCCATTTTTTCGACGTTGTGAGAAACTAATGTGCATTACAAATATTTCTAACTACAGTGTAGTTATCAGATGATACATGTACAATATATAATTAAATATATATCGCGTTGCTTTAACAATATTTAGAGCCTCGCGTTGCTTTAACCATATTTAGAGCCTCGTGTTACTTTAACCATATTAAGAGCCCCCTTGGACATTGAAAGATCGATACTGGCATAAAAACCATTAACATTAGCATACTAAACACAAAATATCGAATCTTAAATTCGCTTCATCACTGGTACTGAAATGAAGCAATTTGTGCAATTAAAGTGTGAGTACAAAGTAGGCTGACAAAAAGTATGTACAGAACTCAGTTACAGGGACACATCTTAGTCCTGGTGGTTGTTGTTTTATTTTCTTAACATTTTCTTTCACCATGTAAACTAATATTCTGTTAAAATTGAAAGAAAAATTAAATTTCTTTTTTTTTATCCCCCCCCTCCCCCAAAAAACCCCCGTCGATTCATATAATGTGAATATCGTGTAACAAAATATTTTTACAGTGTTTTTTAATAAGTTTTGAATGAATTCTGAGAATATTTTAAAGTAATGTTTATTCCAAAAGTGAACTTTAAACTCTTTCAAGTTGAGTTGGCGGTTGATTAGCTGCTAAATTTGATAGGAGTTATTGAACCGTGCTACATGTATAGGCTAGGTGATCTGATTCGATTCGATCAGATTTTTCTCGACCTGCCTACGTCACATTGCCGTTTTACACAACTACCAAAAGTCCAAGCTCTAAGTATTGTTAAAACGGTTCTTTACGCCTTTGACGTGTTTCAATGACAGAGTATAAGTAGAACAGAGATGTTGTTTATTTGTCGTTATATATTCTAATATTTATATTTTCAACTGTCTTCGTCTGTGATAACATTACGAATCAATTTTGAACCCTAAAACCCAAAAACTTCATAAAACATGAGTAACACAAAATGGGCGTGTTATATAGCATAACCGAGAAACGGTATTGGCTGCGCCGCGCAGTAATACATAGCACGTGTTACATGAAAAAATAATGGTTTTAAAATAATGTTGTTTTAAAGTGTACAAATTGAAAATAATATAAATATAAGTAATAAGGAATCATTCTTTGAATATTATGAGGTGATAATGTCGGTCGGAGCGTGGTCAAATCTATCATAAAGCCCTTCGGCCTTTATTGGATTTGAACACGCCCCGATCGAAATTATCACCTCATAATACTCAAAGAATGATGATTCCTTAATCCTTAATTAGTCGCTCCTGGTTAAAATTTTTCCTAATTATAATATTTAAGCTTAGGTTAAAAGAGAAAATCATAGTATTTTTTAATTGTCTAATATCCTAATTTTTTACCAGTACATTGTTAGCAAATGTATGCAATTCATAATAATATATGTCATTCAAATGTTCGAGTGCCTATTATATAATCCTATACAGTGTTAGAGATGGTTTTTTGCATAAAAATCTCTGATTTATTTATTTGTACTAGATGTGTTTTGAAACATTAGTTTGATTAATAGTCCTTTTGCAGGTGTATCAACAGTATTTCAGACTGAAAGATCAAAATAACCAAGCCAAGCAGTGCTTTAATATGGTATCACAGCAAGAAGAAGCTATGAAAACATGTATTTTTTTCCACACATTAGCATAGTGTCACGCCCTTATTGAAGACGCTGTCTCCAAAAAAGATATATATCCTAAAGGTTCTCGTCTTGTGCCTAATAGATAAACTAAACTGTTCTGAATTCCGACGCTTCTAAAGGCAATTTCGTTGGCCCTCTTTGATCAGAAGTGCCAGACGCAAACCGGGTTGTGAATTCGATTTCCAGGCAGTCTGATCATGCCTTATCTGCACAGAATTAAACGGCAACAAAAGTAGAAATGATGTCGCGCTTGGCGTCATTTATGTTCTTTTTTACGATTATCTCAATATATTTAGGTTAGGATGCACTAATCTTTACCCAAGTATCAGTTTACCCTGTCAACCTTATGTGTTTGGAGAAATTTCCAGGAAGTCTTGATTTGTCGTATATTTATGGATAAAATGTGAACATAATATTTTATGTACAGCGGGTTTTTTTAAATGGAGATAAGTAATAAATTAAACATTCATAAACAGACATGTATTTATGCTATTTAACATTATTAAATCCGATGATATACACCAAAACACGATGATGTGATGTCAAGAATGAATGAAAATAATTCGTTATATAAGAAATTTTATTATATCCGATCAGAAGAATGAAACTGACTTCTTGATCTATAAGAATAAATTCGTTAAAATTTTGATTGCTGTAACCGAGTAGTTTTGCTATATACACATACACTACTGCTCATAACATTTGGCCTTTATTTTTTACAATAGAGACCCAATTGTAATCATCGTTCTTCATTTCAATGACAATCTTGGTGATTGCTTGCACAACGGTACGAACAGTGAACATAGATATGTGAAATTACGTCATGATGACATGAACTGCTACACTACAGAGAGAGAGAGAGAGAGAGAGAGAGAGAGAGAGAGAGAGAGAGAGAGAGAGAGAGAGAGAGAGAGAGAGAGATTAACTGGTTTAGAAAGAAACAAGGTTTAGTAAAACAAAATACTGAAACTATGAACTTAAGCAAATAAATCAATCATTGAAATACACGGGTTGACTAATACGTTTTCTTGTTCCTTGACCTTTTTGTCCTTGGGCTAGCCTTTTAATGCTATTCTAGATGAATAAAAATTCATCAATGTCCTAGTTTATTTACTAAATGATTAATATTGTAAGAAATTATTGTATCCTTCAAGGGATATTTTCTTGAATAATTCATTTACTGATCAAAACAATTCCCAAAAACAACCCAAAACCTAGGTACAGATGTATCTAGCAGTTAGATACAATATGGTGTTGATTTAGCGTCAACAACATAATAGTAAATATCATGCGTTATTTTTTTTTTAAATATATTTAAAATAGTATAGTCCGACTCTATTTTCAAACGTAAAGAAATCAAATTGTAAAGGGATGAGTGAATCAAAATTAGTTAAAGGTATATGTGGCGTATTTTTAGTGAATGACAATAATAAGATATGATTATTTGCTTCATTTCTTTACTTAAAGATAAGACTTTCACACAAATTACACTTTATAAGTCAATCGCATAACAAAGATACAAGAAATCAAAAAAATGTTTTTTATTTTTTACCTGCACGGTAAAAAATACAAAAGATTTGAATAACCCCGCCTTAAATGGGTCACGTGACATCCATCTTGGTCTATCAACAAGAATGGCGACGACAAGAATGATAGGTACACCGTTAAGTTTGACATATTTGTCAATGAAAGAAAAAAGAGACAGACTGACAAGGATAGGAACAAAGGGAAGATTGTCATCGGAGACCATGTAGATTGATGGAACAGGAATTAAAGCCGAATTAAACTTAAGTTTCCATGATGAAGTTGTAGGGGTTTTGCTAGTCAGGTTCGTGCTCCATGTGTCCCGTGTCTTTACTTTATAGAACCATTTCAACAGGAGCTTGGACTTTGGGTAGTTGTGTCAAACAGCATTGTGACGTAGGCCTGTCAATTTCATTGTTGGCCACTCAGCCATTGCTCTTTGAAATCAACTAGATTTGTCTGGTATTTGAGCTAAGACTACGCAATCTCTGTATATTTCACTTCAAACCAGCGTCATTTTTTACTTGTTTTGACGCAGGAAAATGATAGTTACATCCTACCGAAAGTCCAAGGACTTGTTAAAATGGTTTTAAGTTTTAAACCACAAGTGGATTTTCGTTTAGAGGAATTTTTGAATAAAGAATAAATAAACACTCTCAGTACATGTACATGCATCCCTCATGGAGAGGGGTATTTACTCCGTTTACCGTGTCGATGATGCTAAAATCGTGCTTCGTCTTTATTACACTTAATAAACAATTTATATCGTTCTACATTAATGAATATCGGAATAGTAATGCTTCGAGTATCATCTGATGTAAGAATTATTTAATTTAAGACATGAAAAACGTGATTCTAATTTGTAAACAAACTCTTCTTCCATCGTGTTTTCAATGCTAGGTTTTCCCGCACTCATGCGCAGTGGCGTTATAAATGGGGGATTACATTAATATTCATCAGACGTGTTGCAAAGTTTAGAGACAAATAACTAAAGACAGAACATGTTTTATGGGCCTAGAGTTTGTGAAACGTCTAATTATAAGAAGTATGATGTATATTTTTACTCAAACTCATGTCAAAATTTTTACTCCAAATACGCCACATATACCTTTAATAATATTAATTATGCAAACCCGCTTGCGTCTCTACCAATACGTCTTTTGAATTTATTAGGCTATATAGTACAAAATCGATTCGTTGTGTTATCACAGACAGACACTGGAAAATGTAAATATATGTGTATAAAGCAATTATACAGATGCGTGCTCTACCATGATTAGTTATAGCTTTTAATTTTAGTTAACGAACTTTTGCAGTTTGTCAAAACGTTGACGTCATGTATCTTAATGAGGCTTAATGGTCAACAAATAACCAGGCAGAAATGCCTTAAAATTTTAAATATGAATTTTTTTTTACCATATACCATCTATTTTGGGATTTGTATTGAAACCTAAGGCGGTAGAAGGGAGCGTTTCAAAACAGATAATCTGGACATTTTTCATATTTAGTGGATGAACGTAGTTTGGGCACAAAGGTATTTAGAACCGTTTTAACAAGAGCTTGGACTTTCGGTGGGATGTTACTATCTAGTTTACTCATCAAAACAAGCTTTCAAATATTGACCTCCTTTCTTCTAATTCGCTAAGAGAAGCTCATTAATATTCATAGACTGTCAAAACCGGAAAGTTGTTTGCCAAGATCTGCCCTGCTGTGTGAAATTGACGCTGTTTCGGCGAAATATACATCCCTGGATAAGGTCAGACGAGTGTCACTGCGTTCAATGTATTCATATCTATTAGCCAATGACTGGACAGTAAACAACGAGTAGACACTGCCTTCATCAAATCGGAGTTTGTCACGTACTACCCAAAGTCCAAGCTCTTGTTAAAACGGTTCTATGATTATCGAAATATGAAGTGAAAAGTGGAGGAAAAATCAAAATATTTAGCTTTAAAGTTTGAATCATTTTTTATATCTTTATACAGAGCTTTTCATGCGCGGATCCAGAAAATTTTTCCAGGGGGGGGGGTCCGAAGGATAATTGTGTTTGCCGAGGGGGGGGGGGGGTCCGAGGCATATTTGCGATAATTTTATTATGTAAATTTAATAAATTTTCATTTTCCAGGGACCGACCCCCCCCCCCCCCTCTAGATCCGCGCATGGCTTTTTTCTTAAGGGAAGTAATATTATCTAAAAATTTTCACGACCATCGAACCCTCTTAAGACACTCTATAAACTGCACACTTGAGAGTGTTTTTAATAGCGATGTTTGATGTGTCCTTTCATGTAAAATAGAGAATGTATATGATAATTATTATAATTTAATTATTGACCTAGTCTGATGAATAACATGAAGGTAGTGAAGAGTTTTCAGTTTGGATATTGATATAAATACATTTATACACTAAACAGTGTGCTGTGAAAAAATATCAACTGTGGTTCTTTCATGACCATTGACAAAGATCAATTGCAAGTTAGAGTTTAAAAACCGCAATACCTTGAGGACACGTATTTGGAAACAAGGTTCAAGAAGACATTAAATCAAAGATTCCGATGCCCGTCCTTCACATTTTGAAATAGCGGACAAAAAACGCGATCTATCATGGTATATCCCGCGACTGTTCTATTATTGATAATTTTTTTATGCAAAGCGACGATGATTTTATCAATATTTGCAAAATTACGCCAAGCAAAGTATTCTTTTAATGTTAAATTGATACACATAAAAAACATTTTTATGATATATCATTAAGCAAAAGAATGAATACAAGATGTTATCGTTTGCCGATTATTTGACAATTAAATTAACGAGAAACATACCGTAAGTATTGAACCAGCGGGGATGGGCCTATAGCATCGTATTTGTATCAGTTTATATACAGTCAGGCAACCAAGTTGAAATTGTCACCATTGTTAAAGTGAGGTTTGTTTTAAATATAAATCTGAAATGTGCAATAATTGGAAAAAGTTGAAACATATATGTGAAAAATGTATATTTTCAAGATTTGTAAGAAATTGTCAGACGAGGTCTAGTCAATCTTTTGCATTTTATGAATAAAGAAACGTTGTCTCTATGGCTCATCAGAGATATACTGATAATTTTTTTTAATTTTTTTTTTTTTTGCATTTAGCATCATTCAACGGGAAATAAATGTTCAAAATCAAGTATTCTCTAAGGATGACTTTTTAACAAGGACTGTAAAATTACATCTTTTTTTTAAGTATATACATGTACTGAAGTATGTAATTGAATGATTTGACATTAAGAATATGCTTGGTAGATTGCTATGTACCACGCATGTGGGTTGAGAGCTTTTTCGCTAAATTCTCTTTTTTTTCTTAAAATGATTTCATGGAATTTTTCTTCCTCTTTCTATTTCTTGGGTCCATACTTTTGTGTTATCAGATATCATTCCTTATAGAGATTCAATGAGCGAAACGCTGACGTCAGCAGCCCACAAGATGCATGGTATACCTGTATAATAACGCAAGGTATGCAATCAGTCGAATAAACATCTAGTTTTGATAAGATTGCAATGAATCGTAAGACAGATCGACTTGCATGAAACTGGTCCAGGAAGCGAGTACAACTGCCACGTATCTCAAAAGATTGAGGGGGCATTCCGTGTTTAGATCGTACATGCAATTAACTTTATCACCAATCCTTGACTTCCGACATCTTTTCAATATAAAGCCAAAGCCAAGCATTACCAAGTATCACCATATCATTTCATTTAAAGTGAAATATTTGTTTTTAATTGTATTACTAGCATATCGGAAGTACACATCTCAGACCTTGAACCTCTGCTAATGTAATATTCCCCTTCCTACAATAAATCAGATACAAATTGACTGTATTCTTCACAATGCATCATGCAAACAGCTCCATTCAGGAGAAAATGTGGCTTTACATTCTATATTCGAAAAGGATCGGTCAATCCAAGTGCACTACTAAGCTTTAAGTTTGTGTAGATTTTTCTCTATCGGGCTAATTTGTGTTTCGATGGATTTCTTTTAACAAAGTGACATGGCATCCGTTAAAGTGCACGGATATTTGATATATCACATCGAGTTTTCATAATCGATTAAATTTAATTTTACATCAGATGATTGCTCTTGATCTTGTCTTGTATAATTCTTCAATGATGCTAATGATGATAATCTCAATTTTCAAAAGTGCATCGTTCAAATCTTTTTTTCTTCTAAATCATTAGACAAATTAATGTGATTAGGACAACCATTTCTATCAATTTTAAAGTATGTGTCGATGTTTTGATCTAGACATTTCACACCATCATTAAGTTTTTTTTTATGATTAAAGTACAAGCACAGTATGTTTCACCATTTCTGGATTTTTTTTTGCTGTGACAATGTACTTCAGTTCTGTATCAATTCATTAGTGATCGTGATTTCCCATTATACTCGCCAACTTGTACTACAAAGTATCATTTTTCAGTAGTTCAGTGGTGTTCAAAAGCGAGAATTCGAATTCATTTGAAATTGAAAGGGCATAAATCACAAGATTTGCTCTCCTGAACTGCAGATTTTCTTTGATTTATCACATTGTGCTTTGAACAGTAGTCATTCTTAACCATCAATTTATAACGAGTTGCGGCTTTGCACGGATGTTAAAAGATGACGAGTGATAATTAAGTAAAACCTGAATGTGGAACGATGAATACTAAAGATAACTGCTAGGGCGTCCAGTCTGTGTCGATCAAAATGAAAGGGGATGCATGGTACGTAATCATGGTAATGCGTGTACTTTAAACTGTGCATTTTCAACTGAAAATCTACTGTCCAAAACCAATGAACATGTATATATATAAAAAACTTTTTTTATCGAATCTTAACTTCCAGGTGAATGTTAATGTTACCGGGTATACACGACAACTGGTACATACATGTATACGTATGCGACAATTGGTATCTTAACTTAAACTAAGATATCTATAAAAGATAATATTTTAATGGATACACGTTTATAGACAGGTTTTGATAATCACCAGTTTGTTATAAGTCGATACATTTTTACTATTTCACAGTCCATTTGAGTAACGAAAATTCGATTCGTCAAATGATCGATACCAATGGCGTAGGGATTTCGAATTCCACTTTTCGAACTAAGCAACAATTTCTCCAGTCTTCCATTCGGCTGCACTTGATGGATGTTGTTGGAGTCCATGCCACAGATGTAGTAATTGGTTTCTTTGTCTACGGTAAATCCGCGGGGCGACCGCAGTTCTTTGTCAGAATACTGCATTTCTTTGACGTTTCCCTTCAAGCTGACCAGCGTCATCTTGTTTGTGTAGGAGATTGTTCCATCTGGGGCCCTATACGCGTAACGCGTTCCCCGGTCTTTGATCTCAATTATTCTTTCTACCTGCCCGTCTCTTAATAAGACACGTACCTCTGTCGAACATGCCAGAGTTATTCTCTTCTCGTCTACCTGAATGCTATGACAACCAGCTACCACATCTATTGTATCTTCGCGGAGTTCCATTCCTTGGTCATCTTTTAGTTCGATGAATCTCAATTCAGGGCGATCTGGGGTGGTAAATACCAAAACGTTTTGCTCAAAAAGAGCCACGCCCCATGGTTGATACTCCAGAGAAATCTCTGATACCAAGACGTCATCGTTATCAAAACATTTTATTTTCTTGTTCTTGAAATCAGCTAAAATCAGATTTCCATTTGGAATAAAGATGCCGCTAGTGAACCATGGATGAAACGTATCTGATGGGGATTTTCCGTTGAATTCTCCCAATTCTGCAGCAACCATGTCCTTCATAAATGCTGGAACGATGTTTGTAGCTAACCTACTGATGTTAATCTTGGCTAGTGAATTAATACATGCAGTGAATTCCTCTATTGTTTCATTCAATTTCAAATTGTATTCATGATGATATATATTCCGGCTTTCTGTTTTTATATACTTTTCGTGTTTTTCGCAAATTTTCTTGAGTTTATGAGCAGTGACGTAGACTTGTTCGTTGGAGCCATGAGACAGCGAGACATTCAGTACTTTCTGGCCATTGTTGATAGCGCGGTGGATAAATCCAAACTCCCTGCTTTGAATTTCTAGCTTTTCCAGCAAAGCGGTATGTATGATAGAAAAATCCTGCCTGAACTGTTCCTCCATCTCGTCTAAATGCTTTATGACCTCTGCTTTCAGTTCTTGAATCCTCAGTACCATTGCATCTTGTTGGTTTTGCAGTTCTTCTACATTGGAGGATCGGCTTTCTACAACAGACACAGCTTGGTTGTCAATTTGTTTCATTTTGATTATCAGATTGGTGATTGCTTTGCTTCCTTTGATTTCTCTTGCAGCGTCTGTTAGCGGCGTGACTTTCTTGCAGGCCTTGTGTTGGTAGGCAACACAATCCATGCAGCACAACTTGTCATGGTTGTGACAGATAGCTTCCACGTTCTTTCCTGGGTGTATGGAGCAGATTTCCTCAGTATCCGCTATTTTTCGTGGATGACCCCGGATGTCTTCCAGTGACAGAACTTCATGGTCCATCAACATTTTGACTCTTTTGTGATACGTCGTGCATTGATCACACAAAGCTTCGCCACACTCCCGACACCAAGAAACAGCTTCCTTTTCGTCATTTCCTCGCTTGCATGGATCACAAAATTTGGCTCTCTCAAGTGACAACTTTTCCACAATGGTGATCAGCAGACGATTTACCGGAAGTAACTTTGGCCAAGCACCGGAAGAGAGCTCTGTGTCTGCAACCTTAACTTCATGGTTGCAAACGGGACAGTAATAATTAGTCAGCAGTTTTTCTTCGTCTGTTGATCCTAGAGTTATCTTTTCCTTAGCTTTCTCTTGAATGTATGATTGTAAGCAAGTTTCACAGAATGAATGAACACAAGGTAAACATCTTGGTCGAGTTGTCCATTTACAGCATATTTGGCACTCAACGATGCTTGCTTCGTCCGAAAGTTCCGTTTCTTTTTGTGATTCCATGATTTCTTTAGTCCAATAAATGACAATAGTGTAGCTATGGCTAGCATCCACCGATAACGTAGGAGTTAAATAAGCCTCGTGGCCCTTTTGTACGTCTTCTTATTACTGGTTTATAGAACTGTATACTACCAGTCAAATAGTTTAAAAGCTATGATAAAGTCAATATTGAAATTAAACATTACTCAAACAAATGCGCTTGTGCTACCTGTTTGAGTAGTTAAGATACGGTCTTTAAAAAGGTAGACCATTTAAAGACAAGTAAATTTCAAACTGGCGAATGTTCAAATTGTGAATTGAATTTTACTATCTCATTTTTTGACCCCTGGGTTTTAAAAGTAATTGAACCAGAAGGTTTTCTCACAAAAGAGAGTTGTAATATGAGATCCACAACAAAATCGATATTTCACCAAAATTAATTTACATGGTTGTAAAACTTAGCCCATTGATAAGCATTCTAATACATGTACGTGTCTTTATACCCTGATCTGGGTACTGACACCATTTCTATAAACAAATACATACATGTATATGCTGAATATTTCCATGTGCATTATATAACCAGGACGAACACAAATTCCCATAAATCAAATATGGGAATTAATATTCATATACATGTACCTCCAATGCACGGATCCTAGATTTTTCCTCGATGTCGGTTGTCGAACTTTTGACAGGAACATCAAAGAAGAGAAGTGGATAAGGCGAGCAAAAAGCCGATATAAGGACGGATAAGATATTGAAAAATAAAATACAATGTATCATTAAATTTGATGGGTTTTTTTAAATCATTCACAATATATTTAACAAAACATCGATTTTTATTCCTTAAATATGTTCAATACTTGAAGTATGGGGATTTAAACTGGCATATGCTTATCAAAACCTCCAAATAGTGTCCTTTTTTAGAACTTCAATGGCTTTTCTTTTTATAGAGTGGGTCTGTGCTCCATATTTTTGTCATAGCCTAAATAAGGTGTAATGAAAAACAAACCGATTTCAATCAACAAAAACGTGTAGAGATAACCACTCTAATTTAAAAATATCATTTTGTATCCAAACAATCAAACGTGTTCAAAATATAATATGTCAGTAAAATCTTGGCCAAACACGCATATAGTCATGGTTTAATCAAGACATTTTGTTGTAACTGAAATGGCTCAGTGGTTAGAGCGCTTGACATTAAATAGGAAACATTAGATGACTAGGCTTTTTAGGTTGTGGGATCGATACCACCAAAACATGAGGCAAATTTTTTTATTTTCTTATCGTTTGTTTAAATATTCAAAACTGAATACAACCTGATTAAAATCAGATACTCGATGCTCCCGTTATATGATATGTCGTTACGACATGCTAAAATATATTATAACGGGAGCATCGAGGATCTGATTTTAATCAGATTGTGGGATATGTTGCTTTTTTTTAAAGATATAAATTAACTGTCTTAAGAGTAAAAAAATTCTCTCTCTCTCTCTCTCTCTCTCTCTCTCTCTCTCTCTCTCTCTCTCTCTCTCTCTCTCTCATATTTTCCCGGATCCGGATATTTAACGTGTTCTACTTGACTTTTATAATTGTTTATTTTTGTTTCTGTCATATGGTACGAGTTCGCTTGTATCAATTAATTTCACAATTATTTAAGGTAAGAAAAAACATAGGACACGACTTACATGATAAACGTTACAAATGTGTCATGTAAAATTAAAGTGATATTAAATAATGTTATATTTTCCATAACACAAACACAGAATAATATTGTTTAACATTCGAATTTCCTCAAATACAATCTGACACGTATTAACTTAACAAAAGTGTGCTGTATGTTAATTATTATTTTTTTTTCAGTAAAAGAGAAAACGAATAAAGATGACATGATCAAAGGTATGTGACAAAACCAGCACTTGTGCGTTACAATCATTTGACTTTCATTCATTTTCATATTGTTTACGATATATCACATGGGCCAATAGATGGGATAAATATCATCTGGCCATGCATCTGATACATTATGATTATCATATGTTAAAAATAATTAACCCAAACAGATCAAACTGATAGCGAACACTAAACATGTACATATATTTTGAAAACAGAAAAAATATTTAGGAGACTCAAATGGGATTTAAATAAGCGCTCACTGGAGTTCTATAGATGGCATTGCTCGGTATACATGCAATATCATGAATATGGGTATCAGTGCCTGCCAATGGTAGCTGCATGTCTGTAGCTCCCAGTCTAAAAAAAATCAGATGGACGACATGGGAACTACAGTTCCATACGTGTTAAAAAATTGCAATTAATGGCGCACAAATTTGCGTTAGTTTTGTACTGACTGGTAATATATTAATCTTATTTCAAACATATTCTGTACAATTATTTTAATCCCAAACATTTCCTTGGACAGTTTACTATAGATATCATCACTTTAATTGCCTTAGATATTGTTGTAAACACCATCACAAGCCCCATAAAGTAAAGTGATGCAGTTTGTTTATATGTTAAAAATGCTGACTCTCGATCTGCACATGAATTTATCATACTCAATTTTCTGAGGTCAGCGTGTTTAAAAGAAATTTTAAAATGAGTAAAGGGATGACATCAGTAGTAATTGTCTGAAGAATTTAATGGTAATTTCCGAACAATGTAAAAAGATTAATTATTCCAAAACTAGAGCAATTTAATTCTTGTGCACCGAAAATTGCAACATTATAACACGTAAGGAACTTGAGCTTCCAGGGCGTCCATCCAAATTTTTTCAGACCTGGAGCTTCAGACCTTCAGCTATATGCCAGTGTAATATATATCAGAAACTGTTAAAGCCAATATAGATATCATTGGGGTAAAATAAAAATCATCTAGAATTGATGGCTTAAACACAAACTCCTATCATAAAGAAATGTTTGGCTGTAATTGAATTTTTTTCCATTACTTGTATAGAGTTGCAGTAGAAAAGAAGTATTATGGCTAAATTAAAACGGAGGCCATTGGAGAGACTCCATCAACTGGAGCATGCCCTTGAACCAAAGGCCAAGGAAGTTAAACAATCAATATGTTCATTCTCCTTCTTTGTTGCTGCTGTGAAGACATTTTGTTTGGTTGTGTTTTTCTATACATTCTCCATTGGGCTGACATTTTACAACCAAAGATTCATAAGGGTAAGAATGGATTCTCATGCAGAGTGATATATATTTTAATGTTGTAACACTCTGTGTCTGCATTCTGTATGAGTTATCTTTGGCAAAATTTAATTATATTGAACACAATGTCAAAAAAATTAAGTGCATCATCCCCATTTACACACTTTTAAGAAATATAATACTTTAATGATAAAGATACGGTATATGCAGAAAACACAACTTTAATAGAAAAATAGTGTAGTTATCCAGCCAAGAGATTCATGTTATTTATCAGAATGAGATGATAAACAGTGTAACTTAATTTATATCAGAATTAAAGTCTAAATTTTGCATATACATTGTACCATTATCGTAGCTCCTTTTGAAGGAGGGTCTTACTCATCACAGTGCTTTAATGATCATCCAAATAAATCAGAATACATCAAAAGAATTTAACTCTAACTAATTGCATGTACTTAAGACTGCATGTTTATATTTTCATTCCTGTTCATCTACTTTGCAGCATTTTGAAGTCCCCCTGTCACTCACAATGGCTCACTTAATTGTCAAGTTCATCATATCTGCATTCCTTAGGACGCTGCTATCCATGTACCTTAAAGAAGACAGGGTTGTTCTTCCGTGGAATGAAAATCTCAAAAGGATAGCACCAACAGGTTTGTATGCGCAAACATATGTACAGAAATGGGCTTGATTTTGTTGAAGTATAAAATTTCATTGGGTTAAAGTATTGTTGGTAGAACATGATCATAGCTGTTTGGCCAGTTACCTAAAGGTTGCTGGTTTGAGCCCTGCTATGGAAATTTTTGTCCTTTGTTTATCAACATTGTCTTAGTCCACCCAGCTGGATTGGGTCACGGCTTATACTGGGGATTAACCTGCAATGGACTGATGCCAAACCCAGAAGGAGTCAATGACTCTCGTCCACTAAGCACCATAGAAACAGGAGATAAGCACTGCTCCTATGCATGCTATGTGCCTCGTGTCTCGGAGAAAGATATAACTAAACTTAAAAATATTGTTGAGTTCTGATCGAATGTAAAACTTTGGAGTTTCATTGTAATTTGTAAGTTTAAAAAATTCCCATATTATTTCTGGTAGATATAATTATAGAAATTGGATGATTTTGTTCATAAATTTAAGCAATAATAAGATTTTCAGTAGCATATGATTTTGCTCTTTGAGTAATAATTTAGTCTTGTACTTTTAAATACATGTATTATATAATTTAATTTTGGTTGTAATGCATTATTTTATCAGCTGAAAAAATATTTAATATTGTATAAAGAATGTTGCCTACATTACAATAAGTGTATCATCAAAAATGTATCGATACTCTTGATGTTATGTTTGAATTTTGTACAATTCATTGTCATTTCAAAGCTTCAAGGTTTATAAAGCATGTCATCTGTCATATACACTAAAACACAGTTACATGTATAACGAAGCACCACGGACGGCGAATTTTACTTCGTTTTAAGCGTAATTCGTTATATCCATCAATTTTACAATATGTAATAAAGTCATGAGGAAAGAAAATCGCTTCGCTATATTCATTATAAGTGTGTTCGCTATAACCGTGTTTTACTGTACAGACCAGACACAAACTTACTCCACTGACCAGAGGACACCTCAAAAGTGGACCTGGGTTTGCTTTGCATTTTCTCTGAATTAGCTAGGCAAAATTTTACAATTCCTTTGAGTTCACCCTGCATTCACCTGGGGTCTACTCTCTTTGTTTGTTCAGAATTTGCTAAAGCAAACCTAACATCTGCTTTTAAGGTTTGCATATTGCCCTCAATTATGAAGCGGCGCCCGACTCTGAGTTGGCTTTATTTATCATTTCATTTAAAAGGTCCACTCTTTGTTTATTAAAATACAGTGTAGGTAGCTAAGATTTGTTTTGTTCCGTAGTAAATAGTAATCAAAGCCCTATACAGCTAAACAATAATCAGTTATGTTGGTATATCTTTTTAAAGGATAAACTCTTGATAAAGTTCAACACACATTTACATACAAATTTAGTGTAAGATTATATGTTTATATACTTTAAACATTCACGCCTCTATGAACTACCAGTACACTAATTGATATTTTTTTTTAATTTTGTTACAGGCATTGCCAGCATTATGGATATTGCTTTATCAAACTGGAGTTTTGAATTCATCACTGTATCTTTGTAAGTACCATTACGAGGGTCAATAAAAAAATACGAAGACTTTTACCATGGCTATTTTACTTAACGTCATAATATTTACATTTTCAATTGTCTTTGTCTGTGATAACATTATGAATCAATTTTGAACCCTAAAACCCAATAACTTCATAAAACATGAGTGACACGAATGGGCGTGTCTTAAAGCATAACCGAAAAACAGTATTGGCTGTGCCGCGTAGTAATACATAGCATGTGCTACATAAAAAAAAATAGTGCTTTTAAAATAATGTTGTTTGAAAGTGTACAAATTGAAAATAATATAAATATAAGTAATAAGGAATCATTCTTTGAATATTATGAGGTGATAATTTCGGTCGGAGCGTGGTCAAATCTATCATAAAGCCCTTTTGGGCTTTATTGGATTTGACCCGCCCTGACCGAAATTATCACCTCATAATACTCAAAGAATGATTCCTTATTCCTTAATTATTACTAAATTTGGAAGACATAATTTAGCAATAGCTTCGAACAATTTAAATTTAAAAAAAAAGAAATATATTCCCTTATTTATAAAAATTATTCAAAATTTAATCCTGCAAAAATGAGGTTAAAGCTCACGTCAAAATTTGTGTTATATATCAACAATTAACCAAATAATATCGAAAGTAATATTGATATAAAATGGGCTTAAAACCAAATAATTTTGAAACCTCTAAGTTTTTCATGCTGTTTTATGTATTAAATAATGATGAGATATATTGTTCTGATGAATAGAAAGCAGTTACTTAAGACAGATGGTCCTCTTTAAATTTGACTAAAAACTTTAATGTCGCCAGCGAGAGATACAAACAGTATTGATTTATCGCGAGAAAAAGCCTATACATGTACATGCTGAGAAAATGCTCAATGGTGCAAATAATATGTCATTTGTGTTTAACTGTAATACATTTTGTGAGCTTGGTGGTAACTGTATTTTGGACATCAAAGAGCCCAAGAGAAATGAATATCTGTATATATTTTGTCAAAAGAAGAATTAATGTCATCTGAATTTCATGGTTTAATTTCCTTACTGTAAACGAATAGACACACGGTAAACAAAAATGAAAACTTCGAAGAACAAACGAATGATTCTCAAACAAATGTGAACAAATAAGATGTCAAGTTATATAGTGCCATTTAAAATTGTAAGGTGAAAAACACGTGCAAGATACTGAGCGTGATATAAAAACTGAGTATTTCTATTAACTCTGCGTGCCTCATATTGACGTCATGTTTTGAACGTTACTGTGGGCAGTGGTAACAAAAATACCTTTTCATCAAATGGAATGAAACTTCATATATCAATTAAGTGTTAATTTTTGCATAAACTTATCTCTTAGTTTTGACTTTTATGAAAAATATATGATAGACATGCAGCCACATTGTCTTCATATTTTTTTATTGACCCTCGTATACAATGTGATTTCAGTACCTTACCAATTTCCATTGAATTTTTAATAAATATTTTATTTGGGGAGTACATACATGTACATGTATATTAGAAGCAAAAAAAATATTTTCTTGGAAAGTTTTGATTTTTTTTGGTGCATTTTTGCTTGTACCATACAACAGGTAATGATATTAATAATATAGACTGAAGCTTATTTTCAAGTGGTCGGCACAAACTTTAGTTTATATGAGATATACATGTAGGTGTGCCAATAATTTTTACCAATGTAATTTTGATGATTTCAAAATTTTCTGCAGAACTATCATGGCAACTTTAATTTGTAAGATTTAATTTGACCTTAAATTAGGCTAGCAGAATAAGTGTATTCCACAAAAATAACTCTATACAAATATATATATAAAAAAAATGTCTAATATTTATTTTTTTTGGTCATGAACTTTCTCTTATTTTGTAGATATACCATGACCAAATCAACAGCTGTGATATTTATTTTAGGATTTTCACTATTGTTCAGATTAGAGAAACCTGTAAGTAAAAATTCTTTCAGTAATTTCAATTTATAAACGGCAATTATGATACGTGTATACTCATACAGGCTTTAGGACATTATTTTCTATCTTCCAAGAAAAGTTGAATGGGTGGGCCCATTGTCAGTAAGCATATGCGAGACTGGCTGTGGGTTTCCCAGGATGGACAGAAATGAAAATGAACAAGAACAGTATATGCATACATAGCTGTAGGTTATTGAAAACCAAAATTGTGGATAGGCATTTGCCTAATGTATGAAAAGCAAAGTAAAACATGCATATCTTATCCTCATGCAACAAATCTGACTCTTATTACATATTTTTTGTAAAAAGACATATATCTGAGTTATTTTTTATTGTCTTCTAGAAAAGGGGGTGGAGGGGGCTGTTGGCATATATATTCAAGTATTGAAATGAAAATAGATGTCAATTGATTAAAAAAAAGTGTAATGAAGTGCTATCCCTGCCTCTGTTTTGTTGGTAAATAATTGACTATTCACTGGAATGTTAAATTTCTGGTCATTTTTTTTTTCAAACAGAGGCTGGTCCTGGTTGTAGTGGTGCTATTTATAGCTGGAGGACTGTTCATGTTCACATTCCACTCCACACAGTTCAATATGAAGGGTTTTGTGATGGTGCTCTCAGCCAGCCTGCTGTCTGGACTCAGGTGGACACTGGCTCAGCTTGTCACTCAGAAAAACAAACTAGGTAAGGGAAGAAATGAAAAAGACAAGATGGGAAGGGGAAGGGGGAAGGGGCAGGGAAAAAAACAAGGGGTGGGGGGGGGGAAAAAAACAAGATAAGGGACAGGAAACAACAAGATGGAGATGGGAAAAGACCCAGAGGGAGAGAAGCTACACCAATGCGTGAAGTCAACGTGATATTTGCTGCATGCATTTTTATCTAATATTAGACATAAAGTCTGGTAAAAGAATATCTCATTGTACATGTACATATTAGCTTCATTTTGTGAGGTTTTTTTATTAATTCATCCTTTACAATTTAAATACTGGTACTTTACTTTTTAGATTTCTAAACTCGTGTGGTCAAAATACCTAAAAATTGCCCTAAAGAATCAAAACAATCATGAAATACATCATGTTGGAAGTTAATTAACATTATTTTTTTTTTAATCTACCAAAAAACCCACAAAAAACCACATTTAAAGTGATTGGTGGTTTCACACAAATATCTGAAAGTTTGTTATGATATTGTATGAAAAATCTTATTAAAGAGTTACCTTTCTTTACTTTATTTTTCCAACTCTCAAATACATAAAAGCTTTTTAAAAAATATTGAATTGTGAGAACCAAGAAAATTCTTGCTATGCAGCATACACAATGTACTTTCAATTGATATGATGACCACATACATGTACATTGTACAAGTTATGCTCTTCCTAGTTTAATTAACCTAGACTCAAAAGATATGATAGTAATTTTCAAACTTTGCAAAATATCCTTATAATAATTTTTTTTTTTAGAAAAATATAACATTTTACATAAAATAAAAAAAAAATCCCCAAAACCAAATCTAGCACTTAGCTGAAACTAACTAAAAAGGGGACTACTACTGGTATGAAAAAAAACAGCTATAATATAATGATTAAGTTTATTTAAAGTACTTTGTACTGTTGGCTGTGCGGCCCATTACCGAAATTTCAAACTTCTACCCTTTATGCAATCATAATTAAAGTACAAATACTTATTGCATCATACTGTACATGTATAATTTCAGGTTTGCATAATCCATTAGATTTGATGTACCATGTCCAACCGTGGATGATTATTGGACTGCTTCCATTATCAGTTTATTTTGAAGGTGAGAATGACGTTATTATTGTGTTAAAGTATTGACCTTTTATACAAAAGGTCAAACTAAAACATATTACTATTGTCTAGACATGTTTTCATGTTCTATTTTAAATTGTTTACCTTTTCCAATGTCTTAAATGATTTAATTGTGATGAGACTGCAAAGTTTGTTGTGTGGTTTAATAATCAAAAAATGTCACATGTACCACTGAGGCACAGGTGGGTTTACATGATAACATAACTCTATAAGATTTAAATATTTTTAGGTCACTTGAGTAAACTCAGGTGACCTATTGCAATCTGTTTTCGTCCGTCGTCGTGCGTTGTGCATCGTGCGTTAACAATTTACATTTTTAACTTATTCTTAAAAACTACAAGGCCAATTGTTCCCATTTTTGGTGTGAAGCATCTCTATGGTAAGAGGAATGTAAATTGTGAAATTGGTGGCTCTACCACCCCCAGGGTGCCACAGGTGGGGCCAAATATGCAAAAAAACAGCCAAATTTTCAAAAATCTTCTTCTCTACTCCCACACATGTGAGTAAAAAACTGATTGCATGGTTATGATGTCCATGAAGCCCTCTACCAAAATTGTGAAATTCATGGCCCCTAGCTGGGTCAGGGGTTCAGGCTCTAGGATGGGGCCAATATGGCCATATAGTAAAAATGTATTAAATCGTAGAAAATCTTCTTCTCTACTCCCATAGATATTTGTTAAAAACTAAATACATGGTTATGATGTCCATGAAGCCCTTTACCAAAATTGTAAAATTTATGGCCCCTGGGTCAGGGGATCAGGCTCTAGGGTGGGGCCAATATGGCCATATAGTAAAAATGTATTAAATCTTAGAAAATCTTCTTCTCTACTCCCATAGATATTTGTTAAAAACTAAATACATGGTTATGATGTCCATGAAGCCCTTTACCAAAATTGTAAAATTTATGGCCCCTGGGTCAGGGGATCAGGCTCTAGGGTGGGGCCAATATGGCCATATAGTAAAAATGTATTAAATCTTAGAAAATCTTCTTCTCTACTCACATAGATATATGTTAAAAATAAATGCATGGATATGATGTCCATGAAGCCCTCTACCAAAATTGTGAAATTCATGGCCCCTGGGTCAGGGGTTCAGGCTCTAGGATGGGGCCAATATGGCCATATACCGGTAGTAAAAATGTATTAAATCTTAGAAAATCTTCTTCTCTACTCCCATAGATATTTGTTAAAAACTAAATACATGGTTATGATGTCCATGAAGCCCTCTACCAAAATTGTGAAATTTATGGTCTCTGGGTCAGGGGTTCAGGCTCTAGGGTGGGCCTATATGGCTATATAGTAAAAATGTATTAAATATTAGAAAATCTTCTTCTCTACTCCCATAGGTATTTGTTAAAAACTAAATGCATGTTTATGATGTCCATGAACCCCTCTACCAAAATTGTGAAATTCATGGCCCCTGGGTCAGGGGTTCAGGCTCTAGGGTGGGGCCAATATGGTCATATAGTAAAAATGTATTAAATCGTTGAAAATCTTCTTCTCTACTCCCATAGATATTTGTTAAAAACTAAATGCATGGTTATGATGTCCATGAAGCCCTCTACCAAAATTGTGAAATTTATGGTCCTTGGGTCAGGGGTTCAGGCTCAAGGGTGGGTCCAATATGGCCATATAGTAAAAATGTATTAAATTTTAAAAAATCTTCTTCTCTACTCCCATATATATTTGTGAAAAACTAAAGGCATGGATATGATGTACATGAAATCTTCTACATAAATTGTGAAATTTATGACCCCTGGGACAGGCGTTTAGGCACTAGGGTGGGGCGAATATGGCCATATAGTAAAAATGTATTAAATCTTAGAAAATCTTCTTCTATACTCCTGTATATATTTGTGAAAAACTAAAGGCATGGATATGATGTCCATGAAGTCTTCTACCAAAATTTTGAAATTCATGACCCCTGGGACGGGTTTAGGCGCTAGAGTGGGGCCAATATAGCCATATAGTAAAAATGTATTAAATCTTAAAAATCTTTACTCCCACACATGTAGGCAAAAACTGAATGCATGGTTATAAACTCCTTTACCTAAACTCCGGGTTCAGGACCTAGCATTTGGAGAGCATTTGGAAAGAGTTGAAGGGGGGAGGTGGGGGGGGGGGGGGTAAACAATGGAATTATTATCCCTTGCTTCTTCCTAATGGAGTTCCTTTGCTTGTTCATATTTAGTAATTAATCATAGAATATAATGTAATTATAAAGAAGTTGTATGATCAAAAGAGTTATGCAAGGCTTTTTAGCTCACCGAGACGAAGTCGGGGGGAGCTTATGCTATACCCTCGGCGTCGGCGTCGGCGTCGGCGTCGGCGTCCGGACCTGGTTAAAGTTTTTGTTGCAGGTCCTGTATCTAACTTATTACTTGTCCTATCTTCACCAAACTTGCATGAATGATGCATCTGGACCTACTAATGGACTTGAGAGACTTGGATGCTGAATCTGGGCCATGAATTTCAGATGCTGGAGGAGGTTAAGGTGTTTGGAGCAGGTTAAAGTTTTTGTTGCAGGTGCCCTTTGATAGCCATTTCTAAGTTACTACTGGTCCAAACTTCACCAAACTTGCATAGATGGTGTGTCTTATGATACTGATGCACCTGACAGGCTTGAATGCTGAATCTGAGCCATAGGTTTCGGATGCTGGATGAGGTTAAGGTTTTTAGAGCTGGTTAAAGTTTTTAGAGCAGGTGCCCTCTGATGATTATATCTTACTTACTACTGGTCCTAACTTCACCAAACTTGCATGGATGGTGTGTCTTATGATACTTTTGCACCTGACAGGCTTGAATGCTGAATCTGAGCCAAAGGTTTCGGATGCTAGATGAAGTTAGGTTTTTCGAGCAGGTTAAAGTTTTTGTTGCAGGTGCCCTTTGATAGCCATTTCTAAGTTACTACTGGTCCCAACTTCACCAAACTTGCATAGATGGTGCGTCTTATGATACTGATGCACCTGACAGGCTTGAATGCTGAATCTGAGCCATAGGTTTCAGATGCTGGATGAGGTTAAGGTTTTAAGAGCTGGTTAAAGTTTTTAGAGCAGGTGCCCTCTGATGATTATATCTTGGTTATTACTGGTCCTATCTTCACCAAACTTGCATGGATGGTGCGTCTGATGATACTGATGCAAATGTCAGGCTTGAATGCTGAATCTGAGCCATAGGTTTCGGATGCTGGAGGAGGTTAAGGTTTTTGGAGCAGGTTGAAGTTTTTGTTGCAGGTGCCCTTTGATAGCCATTTCAAAGTTACTACTAGTCCTAACTTCACCAAACTTGCATGGATGGTGCGTCTTATGATACTGATGCACATGACAGGCTTGAATGCTGAATCTGAGCCATAGGTTTCGGATGCTGGATGAGGCTTAGTTATTTTGGAACAGTTCACATATTTAATAGATAATAGTACTATTTTAGACTTGCATAGTTGATTTAACAATAATATAAATGATTCGCAGAGGTAGCTTCAGATGCAATGTCTGATCTCTATTATCAAGGATGCTAAAAAATATATCTTAGTTATTACTGGTCCTAACTTCACCAAACTTGCATGGATGGTGCGTCTTATGATACTGATGCACCTGACAGGCTTGAATGCTGAATCTGAGCCATAGGTTTCGGATGCTGGAGGAGGTTAAGGTTTTTAGAGATGGTTAAAGTTTTTGGAGCAGGTGCCCTTTAATGATTATATCTTAGTTTTTACTGGTCCTTACTTCACCAAACATGCAAGGATGGTGTATTATGATACAATATTGTATAATATGATATTGTATTATATATTTAATATTTTACCACATGATATTGTTTCATATGATATTGCAATATGTAATATTGTATCATATGATACGATATTGTATAATATATAAAATCTAAAATATGATATTGTATAATATGATATTTTGTTTATATAATATATTATTATATCACATGAATTGTATTATATGATATTGTAATATATAATATTGTATTATATGATACGATATTGTATAATATGATATTATTGTATTATATAATATATTACTATATCACATGATATTTTATCATATGATATGATGCAATGTTGTATCAAATCATATGATACAATATCATATTATGCATCAAATATGATACAATATCATACTATATTATACAATATAATATCATATGTTACAATATTGTGATGTTTTATGTGATATGATATTGTATCATGTAATACTATATTGTATCATATATTGTATAATGATATTGTATTATGTGATCATATACACTAATGTATAGTAAGAAACAATGTCATATTATATGTTACAATATTATATTGCATAATTATTTATTACAGTATTATATTGTATTATATGATACTATATTGTAAGTATCATAGGATGCATTATCGTATTATATATTATTGTATTGATAAACATTGTATCTTATAATACCGTATGAAATGAGCATATGATTTTCATACAATTTCTTTAACATATGATATACGATATTGTGTCAAAACAGTTTCCATGAATATCCAAGATCATTAACTATGATTTTCATATCATATGATAAAGGTGGTCTCATAATGGTGATGCCTCATAAAGGTGATGTCTCGTCTCGGTGAGCTTTGTAATCTGTGATTACCTATGTTTATCATTTGAAACAAAAACAGTTTTTGAACTTTCAAAATAAACAAATAGACTTGTTAATAGTAAAGTAATAATTGGCTAACTAAAATCACTGATATAAAGGTAAAATGATTTTGGTATATATGCCAGATGGTGATTCTGAACGAAGGTTGAATATTCAAAAACTGGAACAGGAGAAGTGAGTAACTCATAATGGCTTTTAACGATAAAGCTGGGTTTTTTTTGTTTTTGTTTAAATGCCCACAGGGAGAGTTTCTGTCTGCCCCGGGGGGATGGGGGATGGGAGGTTGTTTTAGATAAAACATGAATAATAGCCACCTTGTTATTATTATTAAATTATTTTCTATCAGAGTCTTGCACCTTTTCAATATCAGGTCATGCACTCTTTTATGATCTTTTCAGTTTTTCGCTAAAATTATAGGTTTAATAGTCCTTTTTGAAAGATTTCAGGCAGGGAGGTGGTCGTCATTACAAATTAAAAAATTTCTATTCCAGAATAAAACTTAATTAAATGCATATATGAGACTCCTTGACAAGTTTGTGTATGGGTTATGCTACTCAGGTGACCGTTAAGGCCAATTGGCCTCTTGTTAAAATTGTGTCTTCTTCTGAAATGTTTAAATACATAATGGTTTCTGTACAATGTTAAATTTGTCTAAATCCCGTTGATACAATCAAAAGTTTAATTCGTGATTCAAAATGTTCGTCATTGTAACTCGCGTTTGACTTGTTCATATAATTAATGGTTATATATATAGAGATTCTGTGTAGACTGGTGCATTGACTAAAGGTTATCTTTATTTCTGTATATTTAGATAGATAATTTAACTAAATACAGTGTGTACATGTAAACCACCAATATGTTGCGGATACAAAATGACCCATTGAAGGATGAGTCAACAGATGTGAAATTTCCTAGAAATAACTTCTTTGTGTAATGTATAATGAGTCTAACTTAAAATAAATGCAGTGTATTCGCCTCAAAAGATATTTGTGATGGGTTATGATAAATAATTATTGTAAAGTTAAAAATGTATGCCATATACATGTATTTTTTTTTACCGTAATTCTTGCAAGTCCCTATCAATCATTAATGACATGTGTCAGCGTTGGCATGCTCACGATTTAACCATTTTTAATTTTGTTTGAATAATTAATCATTGCTCTTGAATGCTGTACAAAATGTGGTCAAGTATCAAAAGGGCCACCAGTATCGTGTATATGTACTTTACTGTACATACAAATGACTCGCACTTAATTCATTTCGGGAATGGAATTATACAATCTAAAAAAAAAATTCTTACTCAGTTTCGATATCAATATCTAAACTTGAGTGCTTGATATAACTTCACTTCTTATCCATGAGAATTAATGAGTGTCACCCGTTCTTTCTGAATATCGTAAATGTTTTAGTACAGAGAAATGTATCCTCTTTCGTAGAAAACATAATGTTGCATCAATATTGTTACACAATTTAATTTTCCATATTAGTCAAATATAAATAGTACAATAGTTTATATTTCACTTCAATTTCTGCGATATATGATTAGAATGAAGTCATATTGATATTATGTTAGAAGAACTATAATACAATCGTCATGTTATACAAGAAATTTCAAAATTTGAGTAAAACTCAATTTATTGATAAAAAAACATGTTATTTAAATGAAAATCGTAGAAAATGTCAAATTAACAATCTATCCTATATCAATGTAGCCTTACAAGCATAGTTGTCTTTTGTGAATCCATCTATTGTTCCCATGAACAAATGTATAGAGATTCTAACAAGGTAGAACCCATCTGACATTACGTCATTATGATATATTATTGATCCGCTGAACTCATTGCCTTCGGTAATAGTTTAGAAAATGATTGATCACATTGCAGACCTTCATTAAAATTGAACATCACTTTTCCAATTAGAACGTTATACACATAGTGTCAAATCAAACACTGTAAGAATCTAAATCAAATTTTCCCATAGTTGTTTTAATGTTTGATTTTGATGTTGTACAATATTGTACAATTAAATGGTTTATTTCAAGGCATGGTGTCATATATATAAGCTGCCAAATCCCATGAAATTGCTTGCATCTGATTAAAACTATAAATTGGTATCCACTGTCTTTTAACAAAATGTTGACCCATTTGATGTTACTGCTTAATTCCAACTAAATCATTAATCAAATATGTACATTGAATGGTTTATTGTATCCTAAATAAAGTATGATGTCAACAGAAATTCTCGTCTTTTTAGCTTAAAAGAAAAGTATTATAATAAGCATCTAGATATGCCTTTGTCGTGTAATGAAATATCAAAACTAGTTAGCCGTGTGGGTTAAAGTTGGACAATTAGTTGTTCAGGTGATTTGTATGGCCTTTTCTTTGAACAAACTTTGAAATTCATTGAGCTGCATTTCTGTAATGTATGTTTGCATATCACTCAGGTGACCAATGGTCATACCTTAAACAATATGTCCTTCTTAATGAATTTTTGCTTCTTGTTCTGTTACAGGAATAAAACTGAGCACAAAAGAGGACTTTTTTGCATACACAGATACATTGTTAATCCTGAGAAATCTAGGTCTTGTCTTCCTGGGGGCATTAATTGCCTTCTTTCTGGAATTTAGTGAATTTTTATTGTTAGCGAGCACATCCAGTCTTACATTAGCAATAGCTGGGATATTTAAGGTAGGTACACTTCAGGTATTTACATGAGTATTTTCTCCATTGTTTCTTTGGAAATCTGAACTTGTTCATCTAGTCACCTTATCCTTATTGTGTCCATGTAATATGAATACTAGTATGCAAGTGTGTAGGAGAAATATATGCTAAAATATGCTATCCTTTAACAGACAAAATGTTTATATAGTTGCTTTGATTATTTTTTATACATACCGTGCTGTAACTTTTTCAAGAACTCATCCGCATGGTTCTTACCAGTGTTT
This sequence comes from Magallana ariakensis, assembly GCA_020458035.1. Classification (NCBI taxonomy): domain Eukaryota; kingdom Metazoa; phylum Mollusca; class Bivalvia; order Ostreida; family Ostreidae; genus Magallana; species Magallana ariakensis. The sequence goes on along the minus strand of CM035814.1, from coordinate 19,835,847 downwards.
AATATATATGTCAGATGAACTAATTATGTTTAAATACATACAATGTACTTTAAGGTTCCTGTAAGTTCTTTAGGTAAACAGAAACAAAATACATTTACATTTATGTAAATGCTTTTCTTAAATTAATATAGGAGGAAGTATTGTTTATATTTTGTTTATAGCTTTAAATTTAGTTGTAGATAATTCTGTTGCACTTCTTTGTAGGAAGTTTGCACTCTGTACTTAGCCGCTAGTGTCAATGGAGATCATATGAACTTTGTCAATGGAATAGGACTCATTGTATGCTTGTCTGGCATCTCAATTCATGTCATAGTGAAAGCCATGTCTGGTAAGAATGACAAAAGTTTTAACATATTTTGGAGAGCAACTCCTTTTATTTGAATAGATCACTTTATTGGAGCTTCATTTCTGCCCCTGTCGGGGTTTGAACTGAGACCTGTGGAACCAACTCTCCTAGCAGTGAGCTGCAAGCACGCTAACCCCTTGGCAAGACCAAACACATAATTTTGATGATGAATGGAACCTAGCGTGTTAGCTGGGCACTACAAGGTCTTTGAGATGGAGATAAAATACAGTTAAAGGCAATCTGAGAGGATTGTAACAATACATATTGTGTAGAAATATACTTATTTTAAGGTTCTTCGATCCTTAGCCTCAAAGTATTTTTTTTCACCATAAAAATGAGAGAAAACTCCGACAGCCTCACGTTCAATTTTGATTGTGCAGCTGTGCATGAATATAAAAAATCGCTGTCCCTTTCACATGTATTGGTTGCTTGTTAAGACACTGAATGGGTTTTATTCCCATTTAGCCTTCACTGCAAAATTTGGTATTCCCATTTTGCCTTAGTAAGCTCTGAGGTGAATTAATGCGAGACGAGATTAACTGTTCAGATCGAAGAGCTCCTGCATAAACATCTAATATATATTTGTATAGCAATACAGGTATATCATTAATCTTTAATTGTTTGTTCTTAAGAGTGTGTAATTTTGTGAAAATATAGTGAAGGTATTCATTATAATTTACATGATATGTTAGAACAGATAACAATGATATAAACATTTTAACATTAAGGTCAAGGAGCACATTGATGAAGATCCAGCATATGCTGGTAAATAAATCAAAATAGTTTATATTTGATTTTTGCTCACCAAATTACAAAAAGTTCTTCATACAAAATTGGCTATATTATACATGATATGTATTTATCATAATTAAGGAATAAATTTAAAGATACTCTACATGTATATCATTTTAATCACTGTATTCATGAATTAATTGAATTTTACATGAGAATTATATTTTGTCTGTTTTACTAAATAATGACTGAAAATTTAAACAAATTTTATATTTTTATTTTTCATGTTCACATTACATTTAAATTGGTTGATTTATCTCACCCAAAAAGAATTTAAAGATAAATCTGATGTTTCCATTAATATTTACTCTATAACGAGCACTTCCACTTCTGACCAAGAAAGACAATTTTAGTCGATAGTCGGCAAAAATGACAAAGTAAAAAGTGTACACTTTGTAAATTTTACACACAGAATTATGCTATCTTCAGAGTTATTTTTCTTAATTTTTGAATGAATCCATTGTACCAATCTACATTTGTAGTACTCCAAATAGATGTATAGCAAAATTTGGTGCATTTTGGTATTTTGAGAAGACACCCTTAAAAACCAGATAATAGAATATAGTATATTTTACATTTAAGGTAGTAAATAATAATACTAATCACCTATTTCAATTTGAGGAACATCGCTATAATTGTAGTATTTTTTAAAGGGGCATGGTCACGATTTTGGTCAAATTCTATTTTTCTGTTTTCAATTTAGGAATGCATTTCCAATGACCAAATGAAATTTGAGAGTCAGTAGTGAAAATATGAGCAAGATACAGGGCTCACAATTCTTTGTCATATAAACAAGGGTCATGCCCTGTTTTTGTTTACATTAGTTCAATATACTGTTAAAAGTTCTTTTTCAAGCTGATTTTTTCCATCTTCTTATTCAATTTAAGCATAAATAAACAGATCCTAACGTTTACCACATTCATTTTCGGTTTATAACGTGAGTTTTCACTTTAACGTTCAAAATGTAAACAAAAATTTTGTTTACATTGCAGAGAATTGTAAGCTCTGTAATTCGCTTATAACTCAACGAATGACACTTAAATTTTGGTTGCCTATTTAAAATGCCTTACTGAAGCATTGTAAACTTTAAAATCGGGAAAATAATTTTTGACCAAAATTGTGACCATGCCCCTTTAAAATCTGCTTCGAAGTGTGGAAAATGACAATTACATATATATGTATACATATACATGTACATGTATTCCTTATCGGGTATGTAAATGTACCTGTATTTTGAGATTTTCTTGACACTTCGCAAATAAAGTAGAGTTGGGGTATGTTACATACATGTATGGTTAAAAATGAGTTTTTATCCAATGAAAATTGACAATAACAAACTGTCAACCATCTCAAAAATCTATAAAACGAAATACAAATTCAAAGCAGAGCAACACGGACCTCTAAAAAGATAGAGTTAGGATCAGGTGAGCATCCTCTGCTGACCGGTCGCACCCGCCGTGAGCTCTTTGTCGTAATAGGGGGGAAAAACCGGAAAAGTCCGTAGACAATTAGGTGATTAATTACGGTCTAACAATTATTATAAAAAACTTCAGCATGCGACCCAGTGGAAGATTGTATTTGCTGACAAGGTCGTTGCATCGACCATAGAACTTACGAAAAAATGACTTCAAACGAGCCCAAGAAAAGAAAAGAAAACACAAACCGGCCTCCTTAAAACTGAGTAACAGATTCAGAAATCGTTTACATCTAAACAAAGTTTATGTAAAGTATTTGCTTACATATAATAAATGAATAAAAGATATTACAATTTCTTGAAAGAAAAGTAACTTGATAAGCTATGTTCATAAATATAATTCTAAACAGAAAAACAGAATTTGAATAAAAAATACAAATATTACACGAATCTAAACAAGCACAGGGATCGACGTTTGTTTACAAAGCAAAGAATTCCGTATTTTTGATCGTTCCGATTGGTTACCTTCATCTTTTGATGAATCGTTTAGAAATTTCCAAGTTAACCATTCTAGGCATTAAAATTTTAAAAAATATAAATATTTATTTTCAGATTAAATAATGTATATACACCTATAAGACATTTTGTCCTCATGTTTTTTAATTATTTTTAAATTTTTTTGACAGCTCATGAAGAAAAAAAAAAGGGGCTGTTAGTGCAAAATGAAGAAGCCATGCAGATGTTACGAGCAGATGATTCGGAGTCAGAAGAAAGTGATATCTTCAATGCCATATCAGATAGATAGCAAACACGAAAGTTATTTTGACCAAATTTCTATACTGTATTTTTGTTTTATGTTAATTTATGTTACTGAATCAGTCATTAAACTATGAAAATGTCTTAAAGTTTGTCCTGTTAAAAACAGAAAAACATTACAGGATGTATAACATTTTTAATTGCGTGAACAGGGTATCATTGACTCTCTTTTTAACAGGATGCACAAAATATATATATCGGAGGCGTGTTCAACAGCGAGCGCTAGCCAAAATTCCCTATAATACCTACACCACAACTGTTAGTGCTAAATGATGATTCATGCAGATGTCACGAGCGGATTATTCGGAGTCGGAAGAAAGTGTTCTTTAAATGCAATATCAGATGGAGAGCATTTAACTGAACTTTAATACTGATATTTATTTGATGTTATTTTAATAAGTGAATCGTCATTAAACTAAAGGTATTTGCCTTGTTTTAAAATACAATAAGAACAGGATAATCGCGTAATTTACTTTCATTTAAGAATATGATCATACTCAGTGTTTTGTCTAATCGAACACATTTAATAGGATGCAGAAAAAATATTCATAATACGTCATGTAAATGGCATGGTTCCTATGAGTCAGAGACTTGCCTAATAGGAAAATAATATGTTAACTTAAAAATAAGGAGAATAGGTTTTATAAAATACAGTTATGAAAAACATGTGTATTATAGGATCAGTAGCTGTGACTGAGAGTTCTCAATTCTTAACAGGATGTTGACTCTGAGTTCAGACTGTTTTGCAAAACACCTCAACAACCATGTTTAACATAGATTAGAATTTGTTTTTGTTTTTACTTTTAGCTTTTAAGTTTGTTCTAGAACGGTTTGGGTATCATCTCATCAACAACAAATATTTGTTAAATTTTAGATGATACTAAATCTGACCTTGCAGTCATATTAGAGTACAATCTTTATGACAACTTTAAAACATACCTGGATAGCAAACGCACTGGCTAATACAACTTCGATATACAAGAAATGTCCAAGTTAACGTTCTATCTATGTATTGAAGTGGACAATACAAAATTTGAATATGTTGAGATCGAACCGTGTCAATGCCCATTTAATTTGGCCTCATGCTTTTTGTTAGGTCATAATTTGGGACAGATTATGAAGAAATTTGACTGTGTCAGATGAAGCCATGCGGATGCTAAGAACACATGATTCGGAGTAAGAAAAGAACGATATTTTTAATGCCATATCAGATAGATAGCAAACATGGAAGTTATTTTGACCAAATTTCTATACTGTTTTTTTAGCTCACCTGAACCGAAGGTTCAAGTGAGCTTTTCTGATCACCTGTTGTCCGTCGTCCGTCCGTCCGTCTGTCCGTCCGTCTGTCTGTAAACTTTTCACATTTTTGACTTCTTCTCTAGAACCACTGGGCCAAATTTAACCAAACTTGGTTCAAAGCATCCTTATGAAAAGGGGATTCTAAATTGTTAAAATAAACGGCAAATCCCTTTTTAAAAGGGAGATAATTGCGAAACAGTGAAAATAGGGTGCATGTCTTAAAAAATCTTCTTCTTAAGAACCACTGCATCAGAAATGCCAATATTTATACCAAAGCTTGTATATATAGTAAAGATTCTAAATTGTAAAGACCGTGACCCCCGAACCAATACTAGGGCCCCAAGAGGGGTTCGAAGTTAAGCATAGAAATATATAGGGAAAATGTTTAAAAATCTTCTTCTCAAGAACTACAATGATCCAATTCGTGATATTACTATGCAAGCATCCTCAAATAATGTAGATTATAAATTGTTGAAATCGTGACCCCAGACCAATACTGGGGCCCCATGAGGGGTTCAAAGATAAACATAGAAATATATAGGGAAAATGTTTTAAAAATTTTCTTTTCAAGAACCACAATGCTCCAATTTGTGATACTGCTATGCAAGCATTCTCAAATAATGTAGATTATAAATTGTTAAAATCGTGACCCCCAGAACAATACTTGGGCCCCAAGAGGGGTTCAAAGTTTAACATAGAAATATATAGGGAAAATATTTAATAAACTTTTTGCAATATTAACCACAATTCTACAATTTGTGAGGTTACTATGCAAGCATCCTCAAGTAATGTAGATTGTAAATTGTTAAAATCGTTACACAGGACCAACATGAGGCCCCAAAAGAGGGGTTAACAGTTTAACATAGAAATATATAGGGAAAATGTTTTAAAATCTTCTTCTCAAAAACTACGGTGCTCCAATTTGTGATATTACTATGCTTTTATCCAGTTGTAATGAGTGTTTAAAAAAAAATAATGGCGTCCAAAATCGAAAGTTACTAACCACAAGAAAGATAACTCTGTTGATAGAAAACTATTAAAAAACATGTCGTCTAAAGCAATAGTGGGATCAAAGATCAGCAATTTCTGTTTAATGATTAAAATTTAAACACATAAATAAATCGTAACGGCCGGACTATTACTGAGGCCCCAAGAGGGGTTCAAAGTTTAACATAGAAATGTATAGGGAAAATGTTTAAAAATCTTCTTCTTAAGAATTACAATGCTACAATTTGTGAAATTACAATGCAAGCATCCTAAGATGATGTAGATTCTAAATTGTTAAAAGTGTGTCCCCTTGACTAATACTGGGGTCTCAAGAAGTGTTTAAAGTTTAACATAGAAATATATTGTTAAAATGTTTAAAAAACTAATATAAAATGATACAAGGAACTGTTGTTCAGGTGAGCGATGTCTTGTTATTGAATCTGTCATTAAATTATGAAAATGTCTTTGTTAATTACAGTAAAAACAGGATGTATAACATTCTTAATCGCATAAGTAGGGTAATACTTACTTTAATCTTTTTTTCTTCTTCTAATTTCAACAGGATGCAGGAAAATAACCACAATACGTCATGTAAATGCATGGTCCTAATGAGTCAAAGAATGGCTTTGATATGAATTTAATTTCTACTTAAAAAGACAAATAAATATTATATAATTGTGAGAAATATAAAATGGAATCAATAGTTAAATAAATTCCATCTTTGTGCTTTTTTTTTGCCGAAAGATTCGACGCTAAAATAGATGAGTCTACTTGCGTCTGACCTGAAAGGTCCGTTGCAGGAAAATGCTCAACAAACGTAAGTTGATAAAACTATGCAATCAACACTATTCTAAACAAGATATTGCCTCCGAGATCAATTTAGTGTTATTCAAAAATACATAAACAACATTTTCACCAAAATTCGTCACATAGAAAGGGAGATATATTCGTGTTGTCTCAATTATTTCCAAACAACCCTCGTATAAGTAGAACTATAAGTAAAACCTTATTTGTGTTAAACATCGAATGTGTGTGAATCTCGAAAGCGACCCTTTCAGGCTACACAATTGCTTAAACAAAAAATATACAATGTAGAGGGTTTAAGAGCTTCAGTTTCTTGTATTTATTTCTGATTGTTTAACTAGAAAAAAACAAAGGGATTAAATATCAAGTACTTTTTACACACTAACTGATGTCAACAGTTCTAAAATATGTACAGAATGACTGTAGGGGACTTTTCACAGTAATTTGACATTCGGATAGTGTGAGGCAATGAGCAGAGCAATAGAAATCGACAACTAAAATGGCGGTACTCGGGGATAAACGGGAAATAATGCGTATTTATGAATTCATATCAACTTTAAATTATTTTTTCAAATTAAACGCGATCTTGTACATGTATATGTATGCATCTGAGAACAACTGCTAAAATATTCCAATTCTTGCACAAGCTTAAGTTGATGCAAGGAAGCTCCTTTATTTGAAAAAAGGTATGTCAGATGGATCCAAAAGCAAATATTTTTCAAACCCCAACGAAGCTTTATTCCTAGCCGATATATTCGATGCATAGATATCCACTTGACGGCAGTTTTATTAAGTTCAAGGTATGTGTACATTAGTACAGGGCATATTGAGTTTGTTATCGAGATTTTATTTTGTCAGTAGATGTATAAACAAATTCCAATGTATTCTATCCGAGTGTGTTCGAATCTAATCAGTCAAGAGCCACTTAATCAATTTTACTTGGATTACTATTTAAATTAATATGGTGATTTTCCTTACAAATAGCGAGAGTAGAGTAATTGTTAATTAAATTTAAATTATACAACATTTTTGGTCAAATATAATGCTACTGCCACATACCATTTATCTTTAGAAAAATGAATTATATAGGTTACTAGTACTACTGAATATATATATATACATAATGTACTAATTTCAAATTATGTAAATAATATTTTCATATTTATATCTAATTATCTTTTAAATTATCAAATGCTCTAGTCTTTCTTTTTGCGACTCTGTTCGTTCATTAACGTTAACGAACAACATGTTTTGGTTAGTATCAACCTTGTTGCAAACTAAATTATTGACATATGTCTTAATCTTTTTTTTTATAAAATGAAACAATTTGGGATTATTAATCATTTATTGACAGTTTGTAAAAATAACGTATCCAACGATGAATTGAAATTAATTTTGAAATAGAACAGATCAATGTTTATAACCTTTTGTTTAAAGAATTACTTTGCCAAATCAGAAAACTACCTAGAACACAAATCGGGGGTATCGCTGCCTGGAACAGACTGTAACTTACAAACCAAGAATACCGAAAAGTTTTTCTTATTTATCGCAGCCCACTTATTTAAGATAGATTTTAATTCTCAGTGATTGTATTCACGGCACTTTTTTGAGAATTTTGCTCATAAGAAATTAGGAAACATACTCCAGTTCTGTATAAGCACCAAAATTAGACATGCTAATTATTATTACAGTATTAACGCTAGATGACTTCACTTTTTTGACATGTAATGTAACATAAAACATGCAATCTATCATCTAATAAAGGTTTTGAATGAATGAAGAAAAATTAATGCAGGTATTACCGGGGGTATGGTGTGTGTGTGGGGGGGGGGGTGTAATTTGGAGTTAGAAGATTTGGAGTTTCAATTTTAGATCGAGAGAAACCTGAGGGTTATTATGATCAACTCTCCATTCTGTAGTTAATTATGTTGATCAGTGTTATTGACGCTGTCAATGTCTTGTTCTTGTTGACAACAATTATAAGATTATGTATGATATTTGCCTCAACATGAACAGGATATCACTAACATCAGAATTTCTGTATATTCATATGATGGATTGCATACTAATATATTATTAATCCAAGAATAGTTGGAAAAGGAGTTACACGTCCGGTGGGGGGGGGGGGGGGGTTGGGGGTGGTCATATTCATTGTAAGATATGAGCATGATAGTAAAAATCATTTTATGTTTTAGAAGTTCCATGTTTATTGATTAATATTTATATCCATTGAGTATAACCCCTGCTATTTTTTAAAATATGAGATTGTGTTTCTTGCAAAATTAAAATGCTTTTCGGGGTGTTTCATGCATGGATTAAGGAAGTGACACTTTATGGACTTTAACAACCCGACACATATATGAAGAAAGTTAAATACAATCTTATAAGTAATACTATTAAACTATTTTGGTTTAAATTTTTTTCTTCTTTAATATCTATGTAAATTTATAAACCTAACCTTAATTATAAAATAAAATAAAAAGATTACACGCTTTCGTTTAAAACTCTTATCTTATACTATGCTTTTGGTTTGTTCCTGCTTCTCTAAGGGTTGTCGGATTGTCAACGTCCATAGAATGCGTGGTGTAAGGTACCTCTGATTTCACCGTTATTTCCTAAAAATGTTATATAAATATACAATTGACTATTACATTACTTTTATATCAAGGTATGTAAACTTCGCTCTTTTAAAATATATATATATATATATATATATATATATATAATTGAAATGTCTGGCGAGCATCCTAATGTGTGTTCACCACCATGTTCTTTTAAGTTTGCTAATTTACATTTGAATCCCTCAACAATACTGTTTGTTGCAAAACAGCGAAGAACTATAATTTGTTGAGACAACTTAAGTTCGAACCCGACTGGGGGTAATTTTTACAATTTTCTTTATTTATTTATATGTTTTCTTCATCCATGATACCTTTGGATCATCTTCATTGTATATCTTAGTATGTAATTTTTTAATGATCATAGATTACTGAAGGTACTGCTGCTTCATGAACATATTACTAGCCATTGCCTTTGGCTTGATGTACGTCATATATTAGCATTTTTCTCCGTTATACAGAGAACAGTCGTCTTTAATATAAGGAAACATCATACTTTTAACTCTTTACTCTACATCTGCTTGGATTTAAGGAAACTAAATGGTCAACAAATTACTCATCAGATATGCTTTAAAATTTTAGATATGATAGTTTTGACCATGAACTACTGTTTAGTAAAGAAAACATCCATTTATTTTTACTTTAAAATTTTATCATTTTCCTATATCGTTCTAAATAGAGATTGATATAGCCTTCAAATGGCTACGACATCAGACTCTCTTAAATGTATAATCAAAAGTGCATACAGTCCTACACATCACAATGAATGGTTACCGTAACTAATATATAAATTTATCAAGAGATAGATAGAGAGTGTCGCAACCATATATTAAATAAGTAATTATGTAAGTTTGCAAATTCCACCTGATATTTGCAGACATTTTTTATGTCAACCAAATTACACAACGTCGGAAAGTCTCGTATGGTATGTTTTGTTTAAGGTGGAATAACACACCTGCAAAATGTCTTTCAAATAAACATTAAGTTATTTGATTATGAAATGTATAATGATATAAACTATACATATATCAAATAAGCGAAAAAATTGCAGTTTGGGGATAAAAAATGAATATCTAAAAAATTAAATTCAGTAAGTAACAACAAAAGCCCCTGCGAGATTCGAACTCTGGATGTACGGATCACAAGCTTATCCACCAAGTTATCCACTAAGCTATGAAGTAGGTTACATATTGCCGTTGATAAAATCCTTTTAATAAAACGAAGTGTCGCTTCGATCAGAGGTCAGCCATTTTGTGATGATGATACGAGTTTTGCGATGTCATCTGTATCACATTTACAAAAAGCCTGTATTTATTACTAAGTATTTAATAAAATACTTTATCACTGCCCTATAAATGATACATACCATGCAATGAAGTTTTTAATGATTTTTTTAATTGGCAATGATGCATGGATACAAATCGTTGGGGAAAAATTTTAATTTTGTCCTAACAATTTTTGGCGATTGGTGATTTGGTTAAAAGTGACTTATGTTTTCATATAATGTTAAGCAGTAAATGTAAAAACAAAATTGTTTTCTATTTCAATTTGGCATTTGCAGCATCATATTCGCCTATTCTCTTTTAAAGAGCAGTAACTTTCCCACAATAATGAACAAGCTCGTTTACTAGTATTCATGTGGCATTAAAGTGTTTATGAGGTACAATACAATAATTATTCAGAAACTGTTTCGTCGTGAGATGGGTATATTGTGAACTTGTATAGGGTGTAAAAACGCCAAAAAAAAATTGAAAACATAAGACACAAAGTTTATCTCATTTGGAATGGAAATAGTTTTATATATTTGTTTATTTTTAATAGATACATTCTTTAATCCATCAACGTTTTTAATTCTATCGAAAACATACTTTTGCGTTTTATGAACATTTGTACAGAGAAAATTTTTGTAACCTTACCATTTCTTTTTTACTTCAGACAGTGTTGATTGCACTACTTTTATGTTTTAATATTTTAAATGTCAGAGATACTTATTTTGTTGGTGGGCATCCTTTTGTCTCCCATTTTATACATTTTCTGACTCGCTTTCTAATTCACACTAATGATAATTTATTTATTCTCAGACAATATATCCCAATGATATTAACATTCATTTCATGCCTTTATAATCATGCTGCTCATTTGTAGAAACAAAAACAAGTTCTAACAATTAATTAGCACATAATAAACTTATTGTGTGTGACAACCACCCAAACACTGGTATATAAGGAGAGATATAAATGAAAATGCAAGTAGATGAAATTTTCTGTTCGAAAAAAAATAACGATGAGAGTACTAAAAGTTGTAATTCTAGGTGCAGAAAAGGTTGGCAAAAGTTTATTGTTGGAAAATTTTTTAAAAGCAAACGATCCAATGGAGCAGAGACCGGATTGCAGATCCTCAAAAGACGTATATAATGTTAAGGGCAAAACAATTTGTTTTCCAGGTAACAATTTATTTTATAATTGGTCAAAATATAAAAAAAAATTGAATGACCTCATTTATCGTATCCGCGGCAGATTCAATCATTTTTTTTTTTTTGGAATTCTAATCCAAATTGCCGTGGAAGCATGCAACTCCTTTAACTACTTTGACTACTTTGACGTTCTTTTGTAGACGGGGTGCATCGTCGGGTGGATTTTATTGACACTTCAGACCTTCACGAATTTCCAGCCATGAAGAGGGTGTACATTGAAAGTGGGGACGCTTTTGTGGTTGTTTATGCGATTGATGATAAACAGTCTTATGAATTTGCCAAGTCTCTCTGCGATGAAATATACAGCATCAAAGGTATTGTGGATTTTTTTTTCAATTGTTATAAAAACTAATTTCAAATCATCAGATCGCTATTTTTTTTTTAAATCCGATTTATAAAACCCTTCTTTTCTTGCAGGAAACTTTTTCACAAACATCGTTCTAGTGGGCAATAAGATAGACACTTTCTCAAAAAGAAAAGTATCCACAGAAGAAGCCCTAGCGGACAGTAATCGTGCAAAGCTTTTTTCCGAGACAAGTGCTAAACTCTGTGTTAATATCGGGTGTCCATTTATCATTCTATTTAACAATTATCTGCAAAACTTTATGCGCAAAAATGACATTAAAACGAGAAGAGGAACAAAGAGCAAAAGCATGTCTTCACCAGTAGAAGATGAAAGAGACGAACCATTCAGGAGTCGATTGAATACAATATAGCAATCCGGAACATGCATATATATATATATATATATATATATATATATATATATATATATATATATATATATATATATATTAACTTTATCGGACTTCATCTGTTGTTGAATAAAACATTCTACAAAAAATTTAAAAACTTTGTGGTTATTCGGGCTACTTTCAATGATGCATAATTACCAATATTAAAGCTATATGTATGCAGTATTGAATATTTTTTAAATGTGTGGGGTTTTTTTTCACTCAAGCTCCATAAGTAATTATCTTTATTCAAATTATATATTATGAATCAAACACATTTAAAAGTATTTACAAATTGTTTTCCTGTCCGAAACATACTGTAAACGCCCCCATTAGAAATATTCATCGTCACATGATGTCGGAAAATTATTTTGTGAACGTAAGCAAGATTTTGACGCGAAAACGCTGTCGGCATGATGGTCTGTGGTACATGTATAACGCATTCAGACACAAAATGAAGAATAAAAAAATCAAGAAAAAGACGGAAGGTAGCGGAATAAAGGGTAATTTATACTGGGCAATTTTTTAGCAGTGGAATCGCGTGGGTGGGGGGAGAGGTACTCTTAACTAAGTTAACCAGCTTTTGAGCTAGTTGCTAAACATCACATACGTCACACAAGAACTAGTTTTATTTGTTTGATGTAGAATGTATTGATATTAGAGAGACGTAAATTAAATATAAGTATATTATTCCATTTTATTTAAATGTGACAGCTATCTGTTGGATTCTAATATCTCGAACTGTGACATGTTTTAAGTTGAGGGGTTAATATTTACGTTCTATTTTTTTTTTATACTATAAAAGGTGTGAAATTGGTGATTTATATGTATTGTTAATACATATAGATATTTATTGATTTGTAAAGAAGGAATAAATTATTTTAATGATGTCTGACACCTTAGGCGCGTTCAGAAGAGCGGGTGGTCACGAACGCTTGCTAAAATTCCTTTTTCTGCAACACTCTATAGCTATCTGCTGAACATGCCTCAGGTTGATAGAACGGTTTAACGAGCACTGAAGTCGAACTACCCTATGTCAGTTAACATATATTGGAACAGGCGTAATATTTGATCAAGAAAAAACTAGCAATGGCTTCAAATTTGGGATAAATAAACACCTAGATTGGGCACATTATTAAATTGAAATGATGTTTTGGATAAAACTAGATTTTTTTTCTAGGCCATAACATTGACTTTCTTAGAACTAAAACGACAGGGATTTCGTGCCGAATGAAACAAAATCGCAACCTCATTTTTTAGCTGAAACCCTACAATTTTAATTATTCGAATTTTATGAGGATATAAATACGGATTGGTCATGTAATCAAATCCAGTAAAGCCCGACGGACGTACCGATACGTGCAATAAAATGAAACAAAACCCTAAAGATCTAGAGGTAAAGCTGATATAAGTTGCATGTTTAAAATTAATCCTATCATATTAAAAAACAATGCTTACCTGATTAAGTTGTCTGAAAGACAATTGGTTTTAATTATAATGCACAGTTTGGATATAGACTGCAATTCAGAGAACATGTTTGATTGATTAACATCAAACATTATTATACAACATTGCTGTTTTGAGGACTGTTGCAAGGCGTTTGTCTCAATAACATATATTATTTGTTTGAAAATCGTAGGATTGTTTTATGATGTTTTATAAATAAATAGCTTTTTCTGGATTTTGTATTACATTTATGCTATAAACTGCTATGTTTTCTGTGACAACAAAATAAACCTAGCGACCTTATACAACGCGCTATTATGCATATATTGTTGTGTTGTGTTTTTTGTTTTCAATAAGTGGAATAAAGTATGGACTATGATTTATTGCCGAACGTATTAACCAATATATGCTTGAAAAAAAGTGAAACATATCCAAAAAGTAGCATCTGCTTATAACATACAAACAAAATTTGTTAAAACAAAAACAACTGCTGATTGTTTTCAACAAGGTTTCATTATTCAACCTTGTTAACAGAAAAATTGAGTGAAAATTTTTATTGAAATCAATAAAAATTAATATCAGTGAAGCATACAGATATTTAAATGATTCAAAATATAGACTTAGAGCCCATTTCTCTTTGATTCAGAAGAGAAAATTTATTTAAACGGCAAACGAGCATAAATCATTTGATATAATTTTGTCATTTAAATATCATTACATTTTTAAGTGTTCCTTTTATTTTCAGTACAGAACATTGTATTGTATCTTAAAATTTATTTTTGGTGAAGATCAAGTATTTTATAAATTGAATATAATTTTATCTGCTGAAAATGTCAATGAATTACTTTTTTTATAATGATGTAACTTTCGTTGACATACTAGTATTTGGCATGTGATATTTGTTTTACATGTATTAGTTTTGTAATATACTTTGAATCGACTGTATTTCATATTCTCTGCTGTATATTTACGCTGTTATAAAGTGATCAGATAAGCCATCTAGATTATATAAATAAACTTATAGTCTAGACGAAATTAGTAGAATTCCTGTATCTTTTGTGCATTTCATTGTTTATAGCACCTTAACCAGTAAAAGTAAACTCCTGTATTAATTAGGTCCCGCCTTCTTTTTCAGTTTCGTTCGGCAGACAACGACGGCTACAGATTACGTCAGCAACATTTTGCGACTAGAACTAATAATATAAACAAAGTTCACTTCGAGTTTCAACTTAGAGAACTTTAATGTTTAACACGTTGAATTTCAATATGACATTTTTAAAAAAAATCTAATGGTAACAATATTA
This sequence comes from Magallana ariakensis, assembly GCA_020458035.1. Classification (NCBI taxonomy): domain Eukaryota; kingdom Metazoa; phylum Mollusca; class Bivalvia; order Ostreida; family Ostreidae; genus Magallana; species Magallana ariakensis. The sequence goes on along the minus strand of CM035814.1, from coordinate 19,820,814 downwards.
CATTCAGAATTTATTCGTTTAAAAAAATTATGTAATACAAATATTTTGTTGTACATTAGATAATAATTAAGAAAAATACGCACCAAAATAGACTAGATCAGTGCACGCTTGTTTGTACATACATAATATAAAACATGGAACTTAATAAAGCATGAACTTCGGAAGATTCGATCGAAACAAATTTAATCCTTTTTTTTTTAGATGTATGTCATTCTATGAAATAAAAAAAGATGTAATGGATTATCTAGGGTTAAAGACGTTTATGAAAATAGTTTAATTTACTTACATTTATGTTTATGTAAATATTTGAAAATCATCTAAATGTAAATTGACATTTGCTATGTATTTCAAAGCATAATACTCTGATAGGTCAGAGCCACTACCTAATAAGGATTTTTATCAAAACAGGTCAATGTATGTATTTTATGTAATAATTAAGTATGGTTATCACGATGAGATACTTGCCATATTTGACGTAAAAATTGTATTACGTCGTTTAATTTGATTACATGTCCATATTCTATTTTTCGTATAAAATCTAACTACGCTGCGGGGGTTACAATGTTTTTGACGACCGTCAATTAGGGTGTTTTTCCGAGCTTCAATTTCAGTCAAATTTGACACAACGCATACTTAGGTAGTGGTGGGAAATTAAGTTTGTTAAAATTAAGGGCGATGTCCGTTTCCAAGGGGAGATAATTATAATTTATTGAAAAAATTATTGTTTTAAAAAATCTTTCATTAACAAATTGACCAAAAGCTTAAAATTGTGTTAAAGCATGTGCAGGTCGTGTAAAAAATTTGTTATAACCATGAACTTCAGGGTTAGGGTGAGGCCACATTTTTATTTTTGCAAAGCTACAATGTAACAGTGATAAAGGAAGATGGGTGTGATAGTTTACAAAGGAAAAAAAAAATATTTTAAAAAAATTAAAAATCTTCTCAAAATGGCAGTGAAGATTCAAGTTTAATCAAATCATGGTTCCCAGGGGTAGGATGTGATCTTTAATGTGGGTTGAATTTTAATAGAAAAAAGTAGAGAAAAAACTTCAAAGATCTTCTCAAAAACCATTTCGCCAGAAAAGCTACAACATGTGTAGAATCATTCTTATATAGTGAAGATTCAAGTTTGTTAAAATTATGATCCCCTGGGGTATGGTGAGGTCAAATGAAGGGTTAGGTGTGGGGTTTTTTTTTACATAGGAATAAATGAAAGAAATCTTAAAAGATCTTCTCAAAAGCGATTTTGCCAGAAACGCTGAAACATGAGTGAAGGCATCATCAGGTAGTGAAGATTTAAGGTTGTTCAAATCGAGTAAGCCACATGATGGAGTTGAAGTTTCACACAGACGAAATGGAAACAAATCTTTAAAAATCATCTCAAAAACCATTTGACCAGAAAAGCTGAAACTTGTAAGAAGCATTTTAAGGTAGTGAAGATTCAAGTTCGTTCAAATCTTGATCCAAAGGGATGGGATGGGGCCAAAACGGGGGAGTTGAATTTTTCAATATTAATTTTTTTAAAAGATCTTCTAAAAAACCACATTGCTAGAAAAGCTGAAACTTGGATGGAAGCATCCTCAGGTATTGTAGATTCAAGTTTATTTAAATCATGATCTTCGGGTGTAGGATGGGGCAAAAATGAGTGGTTCAAAACAACGAGAAAACAATTAAATATATACCCGTCGTTATTAAGGTTTTCGTTTCAGAACAATGTAATGCATGATCATCAGATTCATCGCAATATCAAGGGTGTACTAAATGTCTTATTGTATTTAGGGGTAAAAAATGACTATTTTAATATTCTGGAGGTTTTCAAAGTCATAGATTGAACATTTATCTGTTCATAAATGGGTCAAATACAACAAAACAATCAGTATTTTGTATGCAGGTCACAAACAAATAAATTGACTATAATAACATCATATAGTTGTTTTGTTCCTTTCTTAAACACTTAGAATAAAAAAAACAACTAAAGATAAAGTTTTATCAGCAACCACCTTGTCCTCAAAGATAATATCATTACTTCTGATTTCCCGGGTGTAAAAGGTTAGTATGAAAAAATGACAATAACAAACCGCCAAACATCTCAAAAATCCATAAAACGAAATACAAATTCAAAGCAGAGCAACACGAACCTCCAAGATAGAGGTAGGATCAGGTGCCATGGAGGAGTGAGCATCCTTTGCTGACCGGTCACATCCGTCGTGTGCTCTTTGTCGTTATCGGGAAAATAAAAACCGCAAAAGTCCGTAGACAATTAGGTAATTAATTATGGTCTAACAATTAGTATAAAAAACGTCAGTCAGCATGCGACTCGGTGTAAGATTGTATTTGCTGACCATAGAACTTACGAAAAGATGACTTTAAACGAGACTGTTGAGAGTCCTGTTTTATCAACTTGTTTGTCAGTAGCTTGCCTCGTCTTAGAAACTGTTCATACGAAGAGCATGCCCTTGCGTATCGAATGAACTATGAGACAAAAACACCATATGCAGGTGATGAAGGTATATTGCAACATAAGTAAGCAAAGTTCACTATAGAAAAATTGAAGTCATCGCGTTTATCATAAAGTTTTGTTGTTAGGTTACCATCAATGTTCATTTCTAGTAAAATATCCAAATATGAAACAGATGACGCTGACTCTGTGGTATCTTTTATTTCAAGTTCACTGGGATATATCGAGTCGACGTAAGTATGGAAATAGCAATTGTTAATTGATAATACGTCGTCGATATACCTAAATGTTGAGTTGAAGGCCATAGCGAGTGATTTATTTTTTTTACGTACAAGTTTTTGAATAAATTCTGCTTCATAAGAATACAAAAATAGGTCTGCTAACAATGGGGCACAATTGGTACCCATGGGAATTCCAACAGATTGTTAGAAGACTTGATTTTCAAAAACTACAAAGATGTTGTCTATCAGAAACTCAAGCATCTTTTTAATGTCAACTTCAGAGTACTTGTGTGTGCAATCAGAATGGTTTTTAACAAAATAGTATTTTAGATTTCCAATGACAAGGTAAGCATTTGTACGACTTCCATTTTTATTGAAGAAACAACTGTCGATGATATCAAAAAGTCTAGATTTTAATTTGTCGTGGGGAATGGTTGTATAAAGCGTTGAAAAATCGGTACGTTTTGATGCTATTGATTTTGGTAGGATTTTGTGACCACAGAGTTACTTATAATTCTTTAGAGTTTTTTAGTATCCACATCTGATTCACACCACTTCTGGAGTATATTGTGTACAGTACTCTTGAAGCTTCTCCTTAACTTCTGTAAGAATTTTAGTAAGGAGTAAAGAGAGAGGTTTGGTAGAGCATTTACTGGACCCTGCTATATATCTCTGTATGTAAGGACTTTTGTGAAGCTTTGGAATCCAGTACAAATAAGGTAAATCGAATTCATTTTGTTTATTGGGGATATTAAAGGTATTCATAACCGATTTATGATTTTGAAGTATTTCATGCTTGGAAAGGCTGCTCTGGGTGTAAGTAGAATAACCATGTGTAGAATCGAAACCTAGTTCTTTGAAAAGCAGGGACCAGTACATACTGATCATGCAATCTACCTAGTTCTTTTCTCACTTCTGCATTGTTGAAAACAGAATGATATATGGTTTTCATTTGACATCTTAGTCGTTTTAATACGAGATTTTAATATACATCTGATGCTTTTAACCCACTCTGACAAGGTATCAAAGTCTTCGTTTTCAGATTTTGCTTATCGCTTGGCGTAATCTTCAACAGCATTCATGATATGTATAAAATTACGACGCCATGTGAAGGATCTAGTCTCCCTAAATTTTGATCCTTTCATAATAAGTGATTTTAGGTCATCGTTATTAACTAAATTAACATCACCAGTAATGACGTGTCCGGCATGACTATATATAGTTGTAGGGTGAAGAAGAACATGAACACGTTAACTTTCAGATGTTCGATATCAAGGTCTTGTAGAGTTTGTTTGTAATTGAAGAGTTTAGAAGCAACGGTTGAAGTATAATTGTAGGAAATACAAGTTGACTTTATCTTGAAATATGGCGGAATGCAGGACTGAACTTTTTGTGATTAAGAATATTGCTTGTATTAACGGCATCGATTCCCTTGTTGGCATACTGCAGTTTGAAAAAATGACGTGGTGCATGAGCAGTATTTTCTGATTGTGTAGGTTTAAAAAGCCGATGATAAGCAATATCCATAATCATGGATCCGAGTCTGTATTCCAGTGTAGAAAAATCAAAAAGCGGCTTTTCCTTGACTTTTTCAAGAAGATTGATTAACCTTTTCAAAGGAACAGAGTACAGTTTGGTGCGAATGTAATGGAGACCCAACTGTTTATTAACATAAGTTAATAATTAATCAAAGGAAACATCGTGTATAATTGGTTTGTTAGAAGACCGATGTCCATGACTACGCCGACGTCTCTTTGAGTTGTTAAAAAGTCCCATTACATTAACTTGAGTACACTGTGGACTTGAAAGATTCCCCAAACTTTCAACATTATCGTTGCATCCATACGGAAAGGCTGTACCTAGTTTTCTTATCCAAAGTTCTTGTTGTCTACGGAATGGCGTACTCAGCGATGGCCGGGCTATTGGTATGATGGTAAATTTTTCTAGAATTCTAACTTTCATAGACAAAACAGAATGATCAGGGGAATTAAAATGTTTGTATAAAAGTTGCCGACGGCCGTTATTGATTTGAAATCTATGATCTGGTATTCGTTTGTTCAGTGAACCTTTGGTTTCACCAACATAGATGAGTACACAAAGGGTACATTCAATTCCGTAGACAACATAGATTAATAAGTATAAAATGTCGCATATTTTCTTCTTGTTTATGAATATTCAGTCAAAATATTATTATCTGTCTGTCCGGATTGTTGCTATATTTACGTCATACATTAAAGTAAGACGGAGTCGAATAATAAACTTTTTATTTTCAACATTATTGTACAATTACTAAATGAGCATGGTGATCGTGTCGGTTTATTATTTACATGTACATTGATCAAAAAGTGTTTATTAAAAAAGCACAGAGAAAAAATAAAATAAAGTATATAGAGAGTTTTTAAAAAAAAAAACCTTCGAAATGAGTGACTACGTTCAATTTACGGATTGCTTTGGTCAGTAACACATGGAATCACTAATTTTCCCACCGGAAAAAAATGTCCGATGTAGATTTTCCCCTTCGGAGAAAAAGCGCCCCAGAGTATTACTAGTATTCCCACAAAAATCAAAATCAGTGTAGCGGAAAAAGCGCCCTGATATAGACTTTCTCCCCTTCTGTTTCCAGATTGAAGAATTTGACATTATATTTTTCCGTCAGTGTATTCAAGAATAACTAAAATCTGGGCTGATTAAAATTACACCTTTTGCTTATACTGGCAAAAATATAAAACGCCAAGGCGTCATAATGTGTATATTTGCAGTGATTACATCTTTAAATATACATGAAATCATATGCCGTTATGTCTCTCAAAAACACCTAGCAAAAGTGTGAAATATATCAGGGAACAACCCAAAAGATACGATTGGGGGATATTCAAATCAATTTAAACAATATTACTAAAAAAAGAAAATAAACGAAAACTTGTTGCTATTAATTTTTTATTATAGTTTAATGTAATTGACTTACTTAAAATAATTATGAGATGTTAAAAAGAATAAAGAATAAAGGAAGGCTTATTTGTGGAGAAGTTAATGGATTTACGTATACTCATGAGATTTTTCAACAGTTACTACTGTAACAAGTTTACTACATATCAGAAGTGAAAAAAAATCGACATATCTCTTTAAAAAAAACAATAAAACGGAGTTTTAGAAATTCTATAATAAAACAAATGATACATGTAAAAAAAATACATGTATTTGATAAGAGTTGCCGATGTCTGAGACACACTTTTTAAAAATGTTAGAGAGTATCATATAATGACACAAAATTTGCGTCTAATGTATTCTGACTCATATAATTTGAATAAGTTCCTTATTTATAAAACGATAATACTGATTTTCGAGAGATTCTTCAAAAATTTTAAGAAAAATGAAACAGTCCAGCGGGCATATATTTAAAGTAAAAGAATTCTTATACTAGAACCAGACACAGACATACACGTAAAGCTTTAAAATGAGGAGGGGGAAAGCGTACTGTCATTAAGGCGACAATTCTATACTAGTATAGATTTTCCTATGTAGAAAACGTGGCCAGAAGTAATTTTTTCTAGGGGTGAAATTCTATACCAGGCCCATTTTTCCAGGAGGGTGGGTCTTACCTGGGCCCGTTTCTCGGATGGAAAAGTCTATGCGGGGAGGGGGGGGGAGAGTATGCTACAACACTGGTACTTTACTCATATTGTAATCATGGGAAATATTCCGTAACTCTTAGTAAATCTGAAATTTTTAGTAATCCGGAAATCTGGAAAGCCGATAAATATCAAATGTTGAAATAATAGGGAGGTGTTAAGGTTGTTAATAATGTTACCTATCTTGATCTCACACTTCTATTCACACTCAGGCCAATTCTTTAATCTCAGATACAATTGGCCTATAAGGAAGGTCATGTATGTTTAAGCATCTAAATCAATGAAAAAATGTAAACTCTAATTACGTGTCTCGTTTATCTTTATAAAATACATATGTAGGTAGGGTGTGGGGCTTTGCTAATAAATTAAGGGATTTCACAAAGTTGTTTATAAAAAAAATAATTTTTTTTAATATCATACAAAATTTGAGTGTAATTCGTTGAGTTATAAGCGAGTGAAAGAGCTTACAATTCTTTACTATGTAAACAAAACTTTTGTTTACATTTTGAATGTTGAAGTGTAAATTCCAGTTTAAGACCTAAAATGAATATGGTGAACGTTAGGAACTGTTTCGTTATTCTTAAAATGAATAAGAAGATAGACAAATCAGCTTGAAAAAGATTTTTTACTGGTATATTGAACCTATGTAAACAAAAACAGGGCACGAGCCTTGTTTACATGACAAAAAATTGTGAGCCCTGTTTTTGCTTATAACTCTACGACTGACTCATTTCCAAAGCATTGTAAATAATTAAAACAGAAAAATAGAATTTGACCAAAATCGTGAACATGCCCCTTTAAATGAGATAATAATGGCTTATTATTGATGAACTGTTATAAATTGTGAATGTTAACTCTATTCAAATTTAAATTGATATTATAAAATCTTTGTGCATAGTATTGGAATCGGTGAATAATTAAATAGTTATTTTTTTTTTTGCAACATATTTTTGAAACAATTTTAAAAAATCGTAACATAAACATTAAATAATAAAAGCATTTAAAACAAAAGGTAATTTTCAACAAGAATATGTTATTTATGCATCATCCTTAAATATGTCTGGTATAGAATTTTAACATAAAGTTGGATAAAAAAACCTATACATGTATAATGAAACCAGTTTCAGTGAACAATACCAGTATTTAAATGATTACAAAATACATAAACTAAATGTACATTTATTATTTCTTAATACTTAAATGTTTTTAGATGGGGATTTAATTTCAATTTGAAATGTTTTAGTTTTTGTAACGAATAAAGGACTTTATGTATATAGAAAAGTAACATTGGTATAGATCAAGTATGTATAAACTTGTAAAACTTTTGTTAAGTCAATGAATTAAGGTAATTCAGGAAATTTGACCAAAACAATGACCAATAATTATCTTTATGTGATTGAAAAAAATAATAATGAATTTGTATCGAATGAGTATTCAGATACAATCAAATACTTGGACGGTGTTTTAACTGAAGAAGGAATAGAACCAGTTATCGCCCAAAATAAAAAAGTTAAAAAGGCAGTGATTGTATTTTCAATGGATATATTAAATCTCAATCTTCCGTCGCCCATACAAAAATTACATAATTTAAGTTTGATTAATAGATTTTATTTTTATTTTTTTTTTTTTATTTTTTACGTTTCTATGGGTTTTTTCTGGTTTGTTTTTTTTTGGGGGGGGGGTTGTTGTTTTGTTTTGTGGGTTTTTTTTTCTTTTCTTAATTAGCAATCTCACCTGAAGCTTATATTGTGGATAATATCTCGCTGAAACATGTGGTGGGTGGTCGATTTGATGATTTGGAGGCAGAAGAAATTGTAATTTTCAACGCCATATCAGATCGATAGCAAACATCAGGTTTTTTTTTACCAACTCTCCATATTGTAATATATCATGTTGATTAGTGTTACTGATGCTGTCAATGTGTTTTTCTTGTTGATAACAATGATTATATGATGAAAAATATTTTAGTCGCATGTTTGCCTCAAAACAATCTGATTAAAATCAGCTGTTCTTATACGTTACGGGAGCGGGAGCTTATCAGAACAGCTGATATTAATCAAATTGGCCTCCACATGAACAGGATATCACTAATATTTCTTATTGTTCATATGATGGATTACATACTGGTATTTTTGATACACAGTGCATTGTTTTCTTGAACATTTCAACTTGATGCAGGCGTTAATAACATGATCTTCATGAGTTCGCGAATGACTTAAATAGGAGTTATATTCCATTAAAAGTCCGGGGGGTCATATTAAGATTTGATTATGATATTTAAACATTATTTAATGTTTAAAAAGTTCCATTTTTATTGATTAAAATGTACATCCACCGAGTATTTTCCCATTATTTCTAAACAAGTGAGATTGTGTTTCAAACCTAAAATGCTTTTTTTGGTGTTTCGTGCATGTATGAAGGTAGCGTCTATGAACTTTAAAAACCCGACAAATATCCATAGAAAGTCAAATACAAACTTATAAGTAAAACTATCAAGCTACTTTGGTTCAATTTAGTTATTTATTCATAAATATCAATATACATGTAAATTTAAAACCCTCACCCTAACATAATTGTTTCCCAAAGATGTCGATAAATCAAAAATAAAGAAATAACATGAAGACGTACTTATGATTTTCATGCTTTGCTTTTACCTTCTTATTTTATTTATGTTTAAGGTTTGTTCCTGGTTCTATAAGTTTTGTCGGATTGTCAAAGTAGAAGGCGAGGCCTAAAATGCCCTTGAGTTCACTGTTATTTCATACAAATGTTATATAAATATACCATTGACGTAAGTGCATTACTTTATATATCACAATATGTTTACTTCGCTTCTGTTGATACATAATTGTTATCTAAATGTCTGGCGAGAATCCTCACGTGTATCTACAATCATGTGCCTCGTTTGCTATTTTACATTTAATTACTCAACAATTCTGTTGCAGAACAGCAAATCGCTATTGGATGAGAAAACTTCAGTTCAAACCCGACTGGGGGATATTTTTACTTTTTTTTTTTTAATATTTATTTTGAATATTTTTTTCATTCGTGCCTTTAAATTCATTTACAAAATTTATTAACACCAGTCTAATCATTAACTACACCTTTTAACTTATACTATATACAGGGCTATTTTCGCCCTTGCAAACGGTTTCGCCCCGCCTTGATTTCGCCAAGACAAAGTTGTGAATAACGAAAGATAGTTCGAGGCATAGGAAATCGCCCAGTCTTAAATTCGCCCGCTGACAACGAGGACGAAAAGGGCGAAAATAAAACGGGACTAATATTTTACTGTACACAGTAATACGTTTCCTAAAACGAGTATTTACATACAATTAATTTGGATCATATTCATTGCATATCTCAGTATGTATTTTTAAAGGATCATAGATTAAATAGGTATTGCTGTTTCATGAACAAATTACTAGCCAATTCCTTCGGCTTGATGTTCGTCATAAATCAACAGTTACGTTTGTTGTAATGAGAACAGGCGTGTTTAATAAACTTCATACTAGTAGCTCTTTACTTTACCTCTACTCAGATTTAAGGAGGGTGGATGGTAAAAAATTACGCATCCGATCTGCATTAAAGTTTTAAATATGAATAATTATGTAAGTTTGCAAAGTACTACTTTGATTTGCATCGTCTGCAGACATTTTGACGTCAACCAAATTATACAACTTCGCGAAGACTCGTACGTCTCATTTTGTTTTATAGCAAAAAAAATGGTAGTCACCGTTCCTATGTATATCAAAAGGAAATGATTGCCAGTGGTTATTTCTAAAGGAATGAAAAAGGAAATGTTTTAAAAATAACATGCATCCTTATGCGCCAATATTGAGGCAAGGAAACTTGTTCAAAATGAACCCAGAAATGATGTCAAGATATTGTCGACATCGAGCATCGGAAAAGTAGTCCTCCAACATGTTCCTATTCTTCTTCCTCCTTCAACTATAGTCCTGCTGGACATGTCATTACTGGTCATTAAAGGTATATGGGGCGTATTTTAGTGAATAACAATAATAAGATCTGATTATTTCCTTCATTACTGTATTTAAAGATAGGATTTTCACATAAATTACACTGTATAGATCAATCGCATAACAAAGAGAGAAGAAATAAAAAAATATATATTTTATTTTTTTTACGTACCGGTAAAAATACAATAGGTAGTAGTTACCACATATAATATTGTTGGTTATGTGCAGATACCCGATGGGCGTGGTCATAATGACACGAGGGAGCGTAGCTCCCGAGTGACATTATGGCCACGCCCATCGGGTATCTGCACATAATCAACTATATTATATGGGGTAAGTTACTTGTACCATAGTTTACAATTATTCATTATATGTTAGTACAGTTTTCGAGAGTGCACTTGCCTCTAAACAATACGGTACCAATGTGTTGGTCTTATATATGTACATTGTACTCCGTGAATTTCTAAAATGATTTTCTATCGGCGACAAACATTAATTATTCTGTATTTTTTTATAAAAATCATAGCTTAGGAATAAATCGACTGTTCAATGTCATATTTTCATTTCATATTTATTCATTTTCCGACTTCTAGTAGCGATACTTACTTCAAATAATTAAACTTATTAACACAATTTTAAGTTTACGAATCCTAAGTTGTGCAATGCTCTTGTTGAAATTAGATTTAAATTGATGACGATATAGTTAATCTTTTTAAAATCCTTTTTAATACTCTGTATCAATAATATACATGTATGTTTTTAAAAATGGCTGAATAAACATGTACATATATATACTTTGAAAAATCAATCAATAAGCAAAACAAAAAAAATCAATAAGCAAAAAAAAAAAAAAAAAAAAATTAAGATATGAATGTCGCAAAACCGTGAATGATAAATGTCAAATACGATTGGCCGCCGCTATTCACTCTGTCGACAAAACAAGTTTACTATTCAAACGCGTTCCTATCACGTGATTGACTTTCTATTAAACCTTTTACACAGGATATCCTTATTTCATCTTACACGCGTTTCTCTACTTGTTCACACACATGGAGGAGAATACTAAAATTGAGTCATTCTGACAAAGTCATTGCCGATATTGTTTTGTCTCAAACTACAAATGAGATTTATTCGACGAACTTAGTTTGAGTCAGTTATCCGTGTTGAGCTTTTGGCAATTTTTATCTGGAGGAGTCTCTTACTGTGGACAGTATCATGGACGTGTTAGAACACAACATTCTTGATGTTGTTTTTACCCGAGATAGTGGGCGGAGTTTTTAAAAAAATGTAGGGTATGTACAGATAACCCACACTTTTAACAATAGAAAACACGCCAAGCTATGGTACAAATTTGAATAACCCCGCCTTAAATGGATTACGTGACATCCATCTATATATCGACAACAATGGCGCCGACGAGAAAGAGGGGTAGACCGTTATGTTTGACAGATTTGGCAAGGAAAGAAAAACGAGACAGACTGACAAGGATATGAACAATGCATAGATCGTCGTCGGAGACCATGTAGATTAATGGAATAGGAATTAAAGCCAAATTAAATTTAAGTTACCATCATGAAGTTGTAGGGGTTTTGCTCGTCAGGTTTGTGCGCCATGTTGTCCGTGTCTTTACTTTATGAGTTATAAACCACAAGTGGATTTTCGTTTCGAGGAATTTTTGAATAAGAAAAAAAATAAACATTCTCACTACACGGAGCCGTCAGGGAGAGGGGTATTTACTCCGTTTATTGTGTCGGTGTGCTAAAATCGTGTTTCATCTTTATTACACAAAATTAGCAATTTATATCGTTCTACATCAATGAATATCGGAATAATAATGCTTCAAGTGTCATCTAATAGAAAAATTATATAATTTAAGACAAGAAAAACGTTATTCTAATTTGTAAATAAACTGTTACACCATCGTGTTTTCAATGCTGGATTTTCCCGCACTCATGCTCAGTGGCGTTATAAATGGCGGATCACATTAATATTCATCACACGTGTAGCAAAGTTTAGAGACAAATAATTAAAGACAGAACATGTTTTATGAAACCTACATGATCCAGTTCTTACCAGTTTATCGATCGGTTGAAACCTTCAGCAACCTAAGAAAAATCACGGACTGCACGAAATAATCATGATGTTGTTAAACTCAAATTATCATATAAGTAGACTCGACTATCTCTTTTATCTAATGTACTGGGCGAACATTGTCAAATAATTAAGTTTCATTACTTTTACGATCAATTCATTATTTGTTAACAGAAAGATGTAAAGATGTAAATATAAACAATTAAATGCGTTCTTTAATGATTCATGCGGGTTATGAAGAAAGCGAACATTGTAGAATAAATTTGCATAACCTGCTAACGCGGGTTATGTATTTTTTCTGCAATGTCGCTACCTTCATATCCGGCATGAATCACCAAAGAAAGCATTTAATTGTTTAAATATCATAGCCATATAAACGATACATACATTTACAATGCAATTAATTCAAAAGAACTGCGAAGGTAGCAGCCGCCTAACTAAAAGTAACTTTTTTTGTCTAATTAAAATTATTTTTTAAGATAATTTAAACATTTATGTATATTTTCTAAATATAAATGATTTAGTCAAACAAAGAGAGATACCTAATTATTTTGGCTTAAAAGTGCTCATTTCATTATAGAAACTAACGGAAAACGGATTTATTTGTGAAAAAAAACTACTTCTAGCATATCCACACCAAATGGTTTGTTGTTTCACGGGGTGGGGGGGGGGGGACATATGTCTACAGACTAAAATACATTCCAAAAAAAAATTGGCTTTGTAACGTTTCAAAACATGATTTACAAATATGAACAAAAATTAAAATATCTAACGTAAACATGTAATTATCACGTTTTATATCGGCCGCTAAATAATATTTTTTTCTCTTTCCTCTCTTCCCCCCTTTACGAATTCAATGCAGAAATTTTAGACCCCCGTAAGCAACACTTCGTTTAGAAAAATTATTATTTTACTACAAATTTTTTTAAAATATGAATCAATTAGGAATTTATTATACTTTTTAATAGATAACTTTGTGAATATCTGATAGAACTTACGATGCAATTAGGACGCCGAAATATTAGGATGCAAAATTAAGGCGGGAAACGGGCGTTAGCGTTCACAGTTCTTTTAATGAACTTTTTGACAGTGATGCATGGATAGAAAACAATAGAAAAAATAATTTGATATAAACTATGTTTGGTGATTTAATTATTTTTTCATAAGATGTAAATGTAAAAACAAATTTACAACAAAAAATGTTTTCTATATCAATTTGGCATTTTCAGCATCATATTCGCTTATGCTCTTTTAAAGAGAAATAATTGCCCCCGTTATAGTGAACAAGCTTTATAAATACTGTCTAAGTGGCATTAAGGTGTTTATGAGGTACAATACAATACTTTTATAGAAACTGTTTCATTGCGACATTAGTACATTTTGAATTTGAATAGGGTGTAAAAACGACAACGAAAATAGAAAAAAGTTAAAGCACAATGTAAATATTTAACTAGGAATGGAAATAATGTTATATATTTGTAGATTTTTAATAAAGACATTCTTTAATTCCTCAACTTTTATAAACCTAACGAAAACTCTGTTTTATGGTTTCTGAATATTTGGTCAAAGAAAATATTTGTAACCTTATCAATTTTCTTTTACTTCAGACGATGCTGATTGCTTAACATTTATACTTTGATATTTAAAATGTCAGACATACTTTTTTTGTTGGCGGGTTGGCTTTTGTTTTCTCTCTAATTTTATAAATTCTAATGCACTCTAATGATCATTTATTTTCAGACAATACATCCCAATCATATTTACATTAATTTAATGTCGTCAGTATCTTGCTCCTTATTTGTAGAAACATAAACAAGTTCTAACAATTAATTAACACATAATAAAGTTATTGTGTGTGACATTCACCCAAACACTGGTATATAAGGAGAGATATAAATGAAAATGCATGTAGATGAAAGATTCTGTTCCAAAAAAAATATATGAAATAACGATGAAAGTACTTAAAGTTATAATTCTAGGTGCAGAAAATGTTGGTAAAAGTTTATTGTTGGAAAATTTTTTAAAAGCAAACGATCCAATGCAACACAGACCGGATTGCAGATCCTCAAAAGATGTATACAATGTTAACGGCAAAACAATTTGCTTTCCAGGTAACAATTTATAATTTTTAATTGGTCAAAACATAAACGCGGCAGATTTAATCAATTTTTTAGGAGTTCTAATCCAAATTTCTATACAACAAAGTGCTTTGACTACTTTGACGTTCTTTTGTAGACGGGGTGCATCGTCGGGTGGATTTTATAGACACTTCAGACCTTCACGAATTTCCAGCCATGAAGAGGGTGTACATTGAAAGTGGGGACGCTTTTGTTGTGGTTTACGCGATAGATGATAAACAGTCTTATGAATTTGCCAAGTCTCTCTGCGATGAAATATACAGCATCAAAGGTATTGTGGATATTTTTTCAAAAGAATTTAATCTAATTTTAAATATTCAGATCGCATTTTTAGAAAACAGTTGCCGATATATAAAACCCTTTTTTTGCAGGAAACTTTTTCACAAACATCGTTCTAGTGGGCAATAAAATAGACGCTTGGTCAAAAAGAAAAGTATCCACAGAAGAAGCCCTAGCGGACAGTAATCGTGCAAAGCTTTTTTCCGAGACAAGTGCTAAACTCTGTGTTAATATCGGGTGTCCATTTATAATTCTTTTTAACAATTATCTGCAAAACTTTATTCGCAAAAATGACATTAAAACAAGAAGAGGAACAAAGAGCAAAAGCATGTCTTCACCAGTAGAAGATGAAAGAGACGAACCATTCAGATGTCGATTGAATACAATCTAGCAATCCGGTACATGCACATTAATTTGTGTTATATATATATATATATATATATATATATATATATATATATATATATATATATATATATATATATATATATATATATATATATATATATCAGATATTAAACTTTATTTGAGGATAATTGCCTGTTGTTTAATAAATCATTTTCAAAAAAATGTAAAAACATGGTTGTTATTCAGGTGACTTTCAAAGATGCATATTTACCAATATTAAAGCTATGTATGCCGTATTTGATATATTTATTATGTTTTGGTGTGGAGGTTCTTTTCAATCAAGCTTCTTAAGTTATGATCTTTTTTAAATTATATATTATGAATCAAACACATTTAAAAGTATTGAAAATAATTTACAAATTACTTTTACTCTCCGTGACGTACTGTAAACGCCCCAGTTTGAAATATTCATTGTCATATAATGTATTTTGATTATTTAGAACGTAAGCTAGATGTCGATGCGAAGTCGTTGTCGGTATGTCGCTAGTGGTATATCGCATTCAGAGACAAAATAAAAAACAAAACAAAAATCCACAAAAAGACAGCGGAATAAAGGGAAAATTTTTATTAGGTACAATTTTAAGCAATGGAATCGCGTTGATGATGGCGGGACGGGTAATTTTTACTTAGTTAAACCAGCTTGCGAGCTACTTGCTAGACATGACAGTACGTCACTCAAAAACATTTTTGTTAGTGTTTTTTTTATTTTGATAGAGAGATTATATAATTATATATACAAGAAAGAGTTAAGCTAAATTTTTTGTGCATGAACAATAAGTATAGGTATAAATTAAAAAATTTTAAAAAGTGATTTTGACCTAAATAATAAAGAATGCAGAGAAAAAATAAACAGTTAAAAAATCTATGCAGATATTGCATATTTTCTAACCATTAATTTGGAAAATGGAAAATAACACACCTACAAACAGGGACCGGGGCGCGGATACAGTATGCCAAAATAAACAAATTTCATTAAAAAAATTATTATGAATCAGGAATAAAAAAAATAAATAAAAGTCATATAACAACAAGGTAAAAAAGAAAAATAATACATATGTACTGTAGTTACACTTTTGACTAAATTAAACACAAATTACATTTTACAGACTGATCAATTTTCTCCAAAAGTAAAGAACGGTTTTAGGGGAAGCAAGTCTATGTATTTTGTAAGAATTTTTTAAAACTTAGAAATATGATATAATTCTCTCTCTCTCTCTCTCTCTCTCTCTCTCTCTCTCTCTCTCTCTCTAAAAAAAAATTCTTCGATGTCAAATGATAACTGTCAAATTATCACTAAGTTGACAATGATGCAAAGTATGTGTAATTATATTTTTGCTGCGCTCGCCACAACGGTAGCACCGTAAAACATATTATATTTAGAATTTTTATTTTTATTTATTTGGTTTGGATATGTACAGACCATGGGATGTTCAACAGACACAATTTTGCATTTAAAAGTACATATTTATGGATATTAAACATCAAGCATTATAGTGCACTGCTGTTTTGAGGATTGTCGCAAGGTGTTTGACCCAATGACAGATCTAACTAAGCGGATGATAAGGATGTTCAAAATTTGTCATTAGGGGCAAGGTACGTAAGTGATGATATTAATAATAAAATATTTGAGGAATTGTCAATGATTTGTTAAAAATGTTTAATGAAATTAAGTTAATAACTCCAAGAATTGGGGTCAAATTTTGTGCCCCGTAAATGGTAATTTTTTGTTAAGAAGAACAATAGGTTTACCCAAGAAGAAAATCTAATAAACATACAAACAAAAGACTTGGGAGTTTTGAGTGGGGGCTGGGTTTTTTTGTGGTTTTGGGTTTTTTGTGGGCTTTTTTCAACCTACTGATTATTTTAAACAAAGATACACTGCATGTTTCAATATATTCAAATGGTTACAGAAAACTTGAATCAAAATCTTTGTAATGAAACCAAAGAATAATAATAAAATATCATTTTAATATTATGATTATTATTTATAATAATGAATGAAATACATGTATCAGCAAAGCATACCTGTATTTGATATAGACTTAATGCATTTTATTATGAAAGAAGAGTTTGCTCATTTGTAAATCAAATTATGAAGATGGGTATCGTTTCATTTTTAAATATTTTATATAATGCCTACAGGGCATTGTATCTTAAAAATTACTCTTCTTGTAGATCGAGTATTTAATTAAAGATTGCGTCAGCTGAAAATGTCAATAAACTACTTTTGTAATTTTGTAACTTTTGTTGAAACCTTTGGCAAGCAAGAGATGTTTTAAATTAACAAATTACTTTGTAGCGTCTGTATTTGATATTCTTGACTGTATTTACGCCATTATAAAGTGATCTGATAAGCCATCTGGATTATATAGATAAACTCAAGTGAAATTATTACATTAGTAAAATTACAATATCTTTTGTGCATTTAATGTTGTATAGCACTTTTAAAGGTTATAGGAATTATTATGAGGTGATATTTTGGTCTGGGCGTGGTCAAATCCAATAAAGCCCGAAGGGCTTTATCATAGATTTTTGATATCACCTCATAATATTCAAAGAATGATTTCTTATTACTTATATTTATATTATATTATTTCCAATTTCTGCTGTTTAAATTAAAATTTTAAAAACATTTTACATGTAGCAGATGCTATGTATTACTACGCAGCGCAGCAAATACCGTGTTTCGGTTATGCTATAAGACACCCCATTTTGTGCCGCTCAGCTTTTTATGAAATTATTGGGTTATAGGCTTCAAAATTGATTCGTAATGTTATCCCAGACAAAAACAGTTGAAAATGTAAATATGTTTTGTTAAAGTAAATAACTCGTGTATTAATTAGGTTTCGCCTACTTTTTATAACGTACAGTCACCGTACGGTCGGCATATTACGTCGACAACAGATTACATGTACGTCGACAACAATTTCTGATCAACAGATTCCTTTTGGGGATTCAGCTAAAAGAAATATTAATATACCGTTTAATAAGTTGAATCCTAATATTACATTTATATACCATGTACATAGTGTAGGAACGGAAGTGTACAGTTTTGGGTAGCGCTGTTCGTCGAAGCGAGAGAACAAGTAGCGCTGCGTACAGTATTTTCATCGTAGATTGAAAATACGTAAATAACTATTATCTGGACGGACAGTGTCTCGATTTTTACAGGGTAGTAAACTAAAATAAGTTTATACTCATCATTTCCATCCTTAAATCATAAAGTTTCTGTTTGGAAAAAATATTATTGGACCAAAACAGTACAAAAATTCAAAAAGAAATTGAATCACACTATCTAGAGAAGTGTTTCTCGTTTTCTTTGACAAAAAAAATGTTTTTTGTCATAAAAATATTTTCCTAATATGTTAACTTTGAGACAAAAAAGTTACACATACAAAGAAAGCAATAAGTACTTCGAAACTGAAGTTTTTCTGACCATACCTCGATATTGTTTACTGTACGCGTAGCTCTTACTTGTCTGTACGGGTAGTTAAACAACTGTTCGCGTAGCTCTGAACATTACAATGAGCTATGCTAGGCTTTTCACGATGATCAAGTTTTTAATTTACATTGAACCCCGACGGCCATATCTACATGTACATGTATATGGCCCGAATGACCATATTGACAAATCTTAACAGTCTCGATCGCCACGACAGACATCAAGATCCTTTGAGATTTGATACGATTACTACGATTAAGACAACGAGGTAATGATGAATGAAGTTTGTATTTTGACTTTTATATGCCACATGGCACAGGCGCATGATGCAGATTGAGGGATGAATTTTATAAATGACAGTTGTAATGCGACGTATTGGTTGAATCGGTTGTAAGCTTAGATGTTGATGGACTGATCAGGAGACGGAGAGGATCGCAAAATAATTTTACCGATGAGTTTCAACTTCTAAGTGATGCGACAGATTTAAATAAAAGATGGCGGCGATGTCTACCTTGTGTCTATTATTAGGTAGACGGTTTTTATCTTTTATTATGAGAAAAATTTATAACGCAAGGTGCGTGTGCTATATGCCTAGAATTTATTTTTGTCTGGAGCACAATACTGTACATTTCAGCAGTTTTTCTGCAATAAACCATTGTTTGCGCGGATGCCGCTGAGTAGACATTTTGTTGTGTCGGGGAAAAAAATGAAAGAAAAGATGATGTTAATATTTAACTCACAGAAACCCTGATGTTTGTGGGTCATACTTGAAGGTCATTAACTTAACAACATTACACACATAAACGATTCAGAATGTGAAAGTTCTTTCTTATATTCATCTTTGTAAAAATATGCCTTCGGAGTTCTTGCAATTCCGGTCTGCCACCCAACTCCCATCTTTGAAAACAATGCAACGTATCTGTGTCAAAAAAAAACTAGTTTTACTTGATTTCATGCTCCCATGCTCAGAATATACTATTTGCATCAGTACCTTAACCTGCAAGGCGAAAGGATATCAAACATAATTTCTCTAAAGATTCACACCAATACATATACATGTAGCTGAGGAAAATTATTTCCGAATTCACCCTTGAAATGATAGGTATTTCTGCCTGCCACGGGTCTTGAAAATAATAGATATAAAACAACATGTGAGTTACATGTATATGACCCCTACGTCACCAACATTTTGAAAGTACTCAACTCAAATCAATGAAAGACGAGTGCATAATTCTGAAGTAATCTAATTCTCTCAGTTAAATGAGGAGATCTTGATTCCCCCAATATTCGTTATAATACGAGTTAACACCATTTTGTGGGTGGTTATTTTTTAACACATACACAAACTGTTTATTGTGAAATTCAATACTGTAGTGTAACCTACAATTTTTCTGGAGGTAACTAGCATGCACCAAACACCAAATGACAACAAGCACCAAACTTAGGGATTCTTTTAACTCTTTACACCCTTTGCGCCTTATAGTTTTTCTCAAATCATTTGTGGTGATTTCTCCTGATTTTTTCTACTTTTATTTGCAATAGCATGAGAAGCAAGGTCAGGTTTTTCTCTTGATCGAGATGTATATCTACCTTTACATGTCCTCAAATCAGTTGTAATGATTGTATTTTGTACATAATTATTATTTCAATCTTGAAGTGTGACCCTGGATATTGATTATCAAAATGTGCACTTGAAAATCTTATTGCATAAAGAATATATACAACTTTTATACTTTTGCCAGTTTATAACCGTAACGTATTGAATTGTTCCAGAAGCTTTTTAAATCCATTGATCAATTCATTTGATTAAAATTACACTATAACTGTCTTCGACTGTATGCAGAGCTACGTGTTCAATTTGTTTACTCGCTTCGACGAACAGCGCTACCCAAAACTGTACACTTCCTTTCCTACACTGTGATGTAGTGGTAGAAATTTAAAATTCAGAGTTTCATTATTTCAACAACAGTTACAATTATAATACAAGTATTTGATTGTACATGAGAAACTAAAGAATATGCACAAAAATAGAATAAGGTACACGCTTGTTTGTATATACATCATATGTTTCATGGAAGTACATAAAGCATGAACTTCAGGAGATCCGATTTAAGGTCAAGATCTAGTAAATGACAGGAACATACAGATTTTTAAACAAATCTATACACACCTCTAGAAGATCACATTTTTCATCACTCTTTTCGAGGCCTAGTCGAGGAAAATTTCCAAAAGCTAACAACTGAGTGCAAATTTGATCCAACTGTTATACCAGGTGGCCAATTCACATCGATAGAAATAATTTTTGCAATAAAAAAGTTAAAGTTAAGGAAAGCGCCTGGAAACGATTTGATCACTAATGAGCACATAATACATGCCGGTAAAACACTCGCTGATTGCCTTTTAAAGTTATTTACTGCCATTGTTGACCATAATTTTATCCCGTTTTGTTGGAAACGTGTTCTCATAGTCCCATTGTACAAAGGTGGAGCTAAGCCGAAAGATTCCTGCGACAGCTATAGGCCAGTCGCTTTACTACCATGTGTCTTTAAACTCTTCGAAAAAGTAATTTACTGTGGAATCCATAACCATATTCTACAAGAAATAGATTTTCCACATGCGCAACAACAAGGTTTTCAGAATGAATTAAGCTGCCTGACAGCATCATTTAATCTTCAGGAAACTATTCTGCACATCTAAGAGCAAGGAAGTAACGTATACGTATGTTTTCTTGATACCAGCAAAGCTTTCGATGCCGTCTGGAGACCTGGACTCATGGTCAAACTACACAAACTTGGCATAACTTGAAAATTATGGTCGCTAATTAACCAGTGTCACCATGATACAGTGAGTTCAATCGTAGTGAACCAAACGCGTTCAGAATGGTTTCAGGTAGATCAAGGCGTTAGACAGGGTGGTGTCTTGTTTACCTTTCTTTTTCTTGTGTACATTAACTACCTTATTTAAGCGTTACAGTATGGTAGCCCAAACACAGGTATACTTATTATAACATACCCAGGAGCTGCCCCTCCTTAGCAGACGACTTATCTTTAATTGGGCGTCTCCGCTTGCGCTTCAAAAACTAGTAGACGTCGCATATAGGTACGCTTGCAAGTGGCGATTCATGTTCAACGCATCCAAATCGTGTGTGTTGCAGTTCCGTGTACAAGGAGCTAAACTAGATACATGCAACATGTCCTGGCATCTAGGTCCTGCGCTTGTATTGTGCGACTGGTCTTACAACCATATAGGTATAATTATAAATGGAAAATGTAAACTATCTGACCGAATACAGGAGGCTTGTAACAAAGGGCGAAAGTCCTATTTCGCACTATCTGACCTTGGTACACCATTCCTAAATTGCAGAACACTGATTCATCTGTACAAAACAATTGTGATACCATCGGTACTTTATGGGTGCGAACTCTGGAACAATATTTCGTTTAGAGACAGAAACCAGCTGAATGCATTCCAACATTTTATTTGTACTTTAATTTCTACACTTTAAAATAACATTTTAAAAACATTTTTTTACATGTAGCACATGCTATGTATTACTACGCAGTGCAGGCAATACCGTGTTTCGGTTATGCTATAAGACACCCCATTTTGTGTCGCTCAGCTTTTTATGAAATTATTGTGATATAGTCTTCAAAATTGATTCGTAATGTTATCCCAGACAAAAACAGTTGAAAATGTAAATATGTTTTGGTAAAGTAAATAACTCGTGTATTAATTAGGTTTCGCCTACTTTTTATAACGTACAGTCACCGTACGGTCGGCAGATAACGTCGACGACAGATTACATGTACGTCGACAACAATTTCTGATCAACAGATTCCTTTTGGGGATTCAGCTAAAAGAAATATTAATATACCGTTTAATAAGTTGAATCCTAATATTACATTTATATACATGTACATAGTGTAGGAACGGAAGTGTACAGTTTTGGGTAGCGCTGTTCGTCGAAGCGAGAGAACAAGTAACGCTGCGTACAGTATTTTCATCGTAGATTGAAAATACGTAAATAACTATTATCTAGACGGACAGTGTCTCGATTTTCATAGGGTAGTAAACTAAAATAAGTTTATACTCATCATTTCCATCCTTAAATCATAAAGTTTCTGTTTGGAAAAAATATAATTGGACCAAAACAGTACAAAAATTCAAAAAGAAATTGAATCACACTATCTAGAGAAGTGTTTCTCGTTTTCTTTGACAAAAAAAAATGTTTTTTGTTATAAAAATATGTTCCTAATATGTTAACTTTGAGACAAAAAAGTTACACATACAAAGAAAGCAATAAGTACTTCGAAACTGAAGTTTTTCTGACCATACCTCGATATTGTTTACTGTAGCTCTTACTTGTCTGTACGGGTAGTTAAACAACTGTTCGCGTAGCTCTGAACATCACAATGAGCTATGCTAGGCTTATCACGATCGAGGTGGAAGATGATCAAGTTTTTAATTTACATTGAACCCCGACGGCCATATCTACATGTACATGTATATGGCCCGAATGACCATATTGACAAATCTTAACAGTCTCGATCGCCACGATAGACATCAAGATCCTTTGAGATTTGATACGATTACTACGATTAAGACAACGAGGTAAAGATGAATGAAGTTTGTATTTTGACTTTTATATGCCACATGGCACAGGCGCATGATGCAGATTGAGGGATGAATTTTATAAATGACAGTTGTAATGCGACGTATTGGTTGAATCGGTTGTAAGCTTAGATGTTGATGGACTGATCAGGAGACGGAGAGGATCGCAAAATAATTTTACCGATGAGTTTCAACTTCTAAGTGATGCGACAGATTTAAATAAAAGATGGCGGCGATGTCTACCTTGTGTCTATTATAAGGTAGACGGTTTTTATCTTTTATTATGAGAAAAATTTATAACGCAAGGTGCGTGTGCTATATGCCTAGAATTTATTTTTGTCTGGAGCACAATACTGTACATTTCAGCAGTTTTTTCTGCAATAAACCATTGTTTGCGTGGACGCCGCTGAGTAGACATTTTGTTGTGTCGGGAAAAATATGAAAAAAAAAGTTGATGTTAATATTTAACTCACAGAAACCCTGATGTTTGTGGGTCATACTTGAAGGTCATTAACTTAACAACATTACACACAAAAACGATTCAGAATGTGAAAGTTCTTTCTTATATTCATCTTTGTAAAAATATGCCTTCGGAGTTCTTGCAATTCCGGTCTGCCACCCAACTCCCATCTTTGAAAACAATGCAACGTACATGTATCTGGTCAAAAAAACTAGTTTTACTTGATTTCATGCTCCCATGCTCAGAATATACTATTTGCATCAGTATCTTAACCTGCAAGGCGAAAGGATATCAAACATAATTTCTCTAAAGATTCACACCAATACATATACATGTAGCTGAGGAAAATTATTTCCGAATTCACCCTTGAAATGAAAGGTATTTGTGCCTGCCACGGGTCTTGAAAATAATAGATATAAAACAACATGTGAGTTACATGTATGTGACCCCTACGTCACCAACATTTTGAAAGTACTCAACTCAAATCAATGAAAGACGAGTGCATAATTCTGAAGTAATCTAATTCTCTCAGTTAAATGAGGAGATCTTGATTCCCCCAATATTCGTTATAATACGAGTTAACACCATTTTGTGGGTGGTTATTTTTAAACACATACACAAACTGTATATTGTGAAATTCAATACTGTAGTGTAACCTACAATTTTTCTGGAGGTAACTAGCATGCACCAAACACCAAATGACAACAAGCACCAAACTTAGGGATTCTTTTAACTCTTTACACCCTTTGCGCCTTATAATTTTTCTCAAATTATTTGTGGTGATTTCTCCTGATTTTTTCTACTTTTATTTGCAATAGCATGAGAAGCAAGGTCAGGTTTTTCTCTTGATCGAGATGTATATCTACCTTTACATGTCCTCAAATCAGTTGTAATGATTGTATTTTGTACATAATTATTATTTCAATCTTGAAGTGTGACCCTGGATATTGATTATCAAAATATTCACTTGAAAATCGTATTGCATAAAGAATATATACAACTTTTATACTTTTGCCAGTTTATTACCGTAACGTATTAAATTGTTCCAGAAGCTTTTTAAATCCATTGATCAATTCATTTGATTAAAATTACACTATAACTGCCTTCGACTGTACGCAGAGCTACGTGTTCAATTTCTTTACTCGCTTCGACGAATAGCGCTACCCAAAACTGTACACTTCCGTTCCTACACTGTGATGTAGTGGTAGAAATTTAAAACTCAGAATTTCATTATTTCAACAACAGTTACAATTATAATACAAGTATGAGAAACTAAAGAATATGCACAAAAATAGAATAAGGTACACGCTTGTTTGTATATACGTCTTATGTTTCATAGAAGTACATAAAGCATGAACTTCAGGAGATCCGATTTAAGGTCAAGATCTAGTAAATGACAGGACCATACAGATTTTTAAACAAATCTATACACACCTCAAGAAGATCACATTTTTTATCACTCTTTTCGAGACCTAGTCGAAAATTTCCAAAAGCTAACAACTGAGTGCAAATTTGATCCAACTGTTATACCAGGTGGCCAATTCACATCGATAGAAATAATTTTTGCAATAAAAACGTTAAAGTTAAGGAAAGCGCCTGGAGACGATTTGATCACTAATGAGCACATAATACATGCCGGTAAAACACTCACTGATTGACTTTTAAAGTTATTTACTGCCATTGTTGACCATAATCATATCCCGTTGGAAACGTGGTCGCATAGTCCCATTGTACAAAGGCGGAGCTAAGCCGAAAGATTCCTGCGACAGCTATAGGCCAGTCGCTTTACTACCATTTGTATTTTTACTACCATTTGTATTTAAACTCTTCGAAAAAGTAACTTACTGTCGAATCAATAACCATATTCTACAAGAAATAGATTTTCCACATGCGCAACAACAAGGTTTTCAGAATGAATCATTTAATCTTCAAGAAACTATTCTGCACAATTAAGAGCAAGGAAGTAACGTATACGTATGTTTCCTTGATACAAGCAAGACTTTCGATACCGTCTGGAGACCTGGACTCATGGTCAAACTACACAAACTTGGCATAACTTGCAAATTATGGTCGCTAATTAACCAGTGTCACCATAATACAGTGAGCTCAATCGTAGTGAACCAAACGCGTTCAGAATGGTTTCAGGTAGATCAAGGCGTTAGACATGGCGGTGTCCTCTCTACCTTTCTTTTTCTTGTGTACATCAACGACCTTATTCAAGCATTACAGTATGGTAGCCCAAACACAGATATAATACTTAGCAGCAGCTGTCCCTCCTTAGCAGACGACTTATCTTTGATGTCACTCCGCTTGCGCTTCAAAAACTGTTAGACATCGCATATAGGTACGCTTGCAAGTGGCGATTCATGTTCAACGCATCCAAATCGTGTGTGTTGCAGTTCCGAGCACAAGGCGCTAAACTGGATACATGCAACATGTTCTGGCATCTAGGTCCTGCGCTTGTATGTGCGACCGGTCTTACAACCATCTAGGTACACTAGCGGAAAAAAGAAACTGTGCATTATAACGCGAAAATTTAGTATAATTTTTTTATATCTATTGTTTGTATTTATAAAATTTAAACAATCGATAATGGTATTGTTTTTGACAATATCGGATGGTACCCGTCAGGGTGCACGGACTTTTTCATGGTTCGTGTGCACTTGTTGTTTATTGAAGAATTTGTACGCACGAGTTTTACGGGCCAATACTGTTTGGAATAAGAACTGTAAAGGATTTGTTTAAGCTTTTTTTGTTAAGGAAATCACTTTAGTTTCAACAAAATTTACCCCTACAGTGTATGTCATGCCACGACTCAACGAAAACCAACGTAATCATGCTGTTGGGATGCAGCAAGCTGGAATGG
The DNA here is from genome assembly GCA_020458035.1 of Magallana ariakensis. Classification (NCBI taxonomy): domain Eukaryota; kingdom Metazoa; phylum Mollusca; class Bivalvia; order Ostreida; family Ostreidae; genus Magallana; species Magallana ariakensis. Next base: position 19,794,231 of record CM035814.1, on the reverse strand, counting down.
CACAAAATACTTTAGCAAGACACTTTGGAGTTCATCGGAACACCATCCAGTCATTATGGAGACGTTTTCAACAATCTGGCAACACCCAGGATCGACCGCGCTCTGGGCGACCTCGTGTGACGTCACGTCAACAGGACAACCACATTAGACTTGTGCATCTGAGAAATCGTTTCCAGACAGCAAGTTTGACTGCCCGTAGCATTCCAGGGCTTCGACCAATTAGTCCAAGAACTGTGCGTAATCGTCTGCGCGAGCAAAACATCAGACCAAGACGTCCAGCGGTGCGCCAAGTACTGCTTCAACGTCATCGTATCGCCAGACTAGCGTGGTGCACACATCTGCGATTCAGAATACAGGACTGGGCCAATATTCTGTTCACTGATTAATCCAGATTTCATTTGGATAGCAGTGACGGCCGTTGTAGGGTGTATCGTCGCGTTGGGGAGCGTTACCAGGACGCTTGTGTTGTGCAACGTCGACAATTTGGTGGAGGTAGCGTTATGGTGTGGGGTGGAATATCAGCACGTGGAAGGACCCCTCTACAAATTGTCAATGGAAATCTCACCGGCGTACGCTATCGAGATGAAATTATTCAGCGTCATGTGATACCCTTCATACAGAGACATCAAAATCACATCACTCTGCAGCAAGACAACGCAAGGCCACACGTTGCATGTGTAGTCAGGGACTTGTTTGTTCAACAGAATGTCGATGTCTTGCCTTGGCCAGCTGTTTCCCCCGATTTGTCGCCGATCGAGCACGTCTGGGGTGAAATGGAAAGACGTTTACGCCGTTTACCAAATCAGCCAGTGACATTGGCTGATTTAGGCCAGGCTTTAACCAATATCTGGAACAACATCCCTCAAGCATTTCTGAACACTTTAGTGGCATCAATGAGACGTCGCTCTCAAGCATGCGTGAACGCAAATGGTGGTCACACGCATTATTAATTTTGTTAATTCAATTTCAAATAACAGTGACTTTCGAGCGAGATGAAATTGACGTTATTCGACGTTGACATTAATGTGTAATGAGATGTTGTTACGAATACATGTGTTAACAGTATTACAAAAAATAAAATTTGTTCATTGTAATTTTTAAATGTTTTTTCATATATTAAATAATGCACAGTTTCTTTTTTCCGCTAGTATATAATTATAAATGGAAAATGTAAACTATCTGACCGAATACAGGAGGATTGTTACAAAGGGCGAAAGTCCTATTTCGCACTATCTGACCTTGGTACGTCATTCCTAAATTTCAGAACACTGACTCATCTGTACAAAACAATTGTGCTACCATCGGTACTTTATAGGTGCGAACTCTGGAACAATATTTCGTTTAGAGACAGAAACCAGCTGAATACATTCCAACATTTTATTTGCAAAAACTCACTTAACTTACCCAAATTAAGCAGATCAGATATGTGTGAATCGTATTTCGATGTACTCCCATATGTGCAGAAATAAACGTTCGAAAACTGTTATTCTTAGGCCGACTGTGTCGCCTCAACCCAAAAATGTTAACAAAGAATATTTTCCTAACAAGATTATTTTCTTCTTTCCACGATCTTTCGACAAACCAGTTGGGATTCATCCCGGATATCATGAACGTTCTACATTCATATAATCTTACTGATCATTTGTGGACATTTCTGGATGATTGATTCTTTCCTGAAAAACCTTCCTGGAGAAAAATTGTACGTGACAAAGTGACTGCATCACATGTTTCCCAGCGGCAAACACGTATGTCTGACAATCACGACTTCACACTTTTCACAGAACTTTATATAAACTCAAATCCGTCCTCTATTTGGAAAATACCCGAAACTACCGAGAAATCGAACTCTGCAAGTTCATTTGCAAACTCTGTACTACCACCCGTTTAAATGGAGATCTATATAAAAGTGTTCTGTGCAATAATTCATTCTCCAACGTGTTTAAACATTCTTCATGTTCTTGTCCATCCACAGCAATGATTCGCGAAAACTGGTGGGACGTGATCGTAAACTGTTTCGATGTGCGGCTCTCTGCGGAATTGTGTGGGCTATCAGTAAATGGTCTATTCCTTGTACTGCTGGGGCGTAATACCAATCATGAATCTGACAGTAAAGTATTTGGTATTCTTAACTTCAAACTAATACGAAGCGCGGCAGCTGAATACTACAGATCAACTGTTGTATTCCTCACATGGGGACATCATGTGCACTTGTGTAACTACAGCATAATGAATATTTTGTATGTAGTCCTGATTTTTTTTTTTTTTGATTTTTTTTTAAAATATTTGTACATATTTATTTATTTTTCTTTTCGAAACTTTACGTTATATGTATAATGTTCAATCTCTATGTAGAGGAAATAAAGTATGAATGAATCATTATGAGGTGATAATTTTGGTCGGGGCGTGGTCAAATCCAATAAAGCCCGAAGGGCTTTATCATAGACTTGACCACGCTCCGACCGAAATTATCACCTCATAATATTCAAAGAATGATTTCTTAGTACTTATATTCATATTATTTCCAATTTCTACAGTTTAAAATAGCATTTTAAAAACATTTTTTACATGTAGCACATGCTTGTATTACTACGCAGTGCAGCCAATACCGTGTTTCGGTTATGCTATAAGACACGCCCATTTTGTGTTGCTCAGCTTTTTATGAAATTTGTGTTGATATAGGCATCAAAATTGATTCGTAATGTTATTACAGACAAAAACAGTTGAAAATGTAAATATGTTCTGTTAAAGTAAATAACTCGTGTATTAATTAGGTTTCGCCTACTTTTTAACGTACAGTGAACGTACGGTCGGCAGATAACGACGAAAACAGATTACGTCGACAACAATTTCTGATCAACAGAGTTGATTATACAACGTTTTTTATTAGTTCAAATATTTATCAGAGATTGTGGTAGATTCTCGTAATTTCAGTCTTACTGCCTAGACCAAATTCGAACAGAACTATAAATACATGTACGTTTGTTAAATAATTTTACCACTTTAGTAATATCCATTTCTATGTACTTTTCATTCTAAAGTACTACACAGTTGTAAATTGTTCTACTTGGTAAGAACCTCGTAAGTTGTTAAGAACTTGTGTTCGAACCATTTGTATTATGTTTATGCAAGACAATATGTTCAAACCATTGTTATCTATCAATAGTTATATTTTGCGATATCAATTCCTGATAACAATAAGCAACGATGAAGTAAAAATACCATGCACCGAAAAATTTAAAAATTTTGTTTATGAATAGACATGTAGGACTCCCCCCCCCCCCCGAAAAATAGGAGAGAACTACGTGCAAAAATATTCCCCATTTCTTCAATTAAATTCATTTATGCTCTCAAAACCATATAAATGGTACAAGATGTACAATATATATAAACATATTTACATATTATACAAACAGTCTGAATAAGCAGAGCTGGCTCAATTTGCTTTTGGAGATCATATCTCATAAATTTTGGTTATGGAAATAGGTAGTTTTTTTTTTAAATTAAGAGTTGGTATTCGTCAATATATCACAGAACTTTATAATATTCGGTTGGACATAGTATTTTCTTGCTAAAAATCTTTTCTAATTGAAGATAATACGTTACATTCTAACATATAATGAAAATCGTCCCCAATTTGGTTATTATTACACAAATTACAGATTCTTTCGCGACGTTGTAAATTATTCCAGCGATCATGCCGTCCGCCACGCCGTAGGACACAGAAATTACCACCATCCCGATGGTTGAATCGGGCTTGAAGCCTTGTGGCAACGCACTTTGAAAAAATAACGCACTTTGAAAATTTGTTTCAAAGTGCGTTAAGTTTGGGACCAAATCAACGCACTTTGAAAATTTTTTTCAAAGTGCGTTAATTTTGGGACCAAGTTAACCCACTTTGAAATTTTTTTTCAAAGTGCGTTATGAAGGTACATCAACATATTTTAGTGTCGAGACACTTAACGCACATTGAAAAAAATATGTATTAATCACAAATTCTGGAATTAATTTCCTAAATTTTTGATAGTATGATGATTTATTAACTCTAGTGAAGCCTAGATAACTTACCTACTAAATTAAATATAATGATTTATTAGGTACCAATGACGTTATATTTACATTTGCAAATAATCCTTATATGAACCTATTCTATTGAATAGCGAAAACGTTCAATTCTGGATGAACTTTTTCGTGACGTCACAATGATCATAGCACGCGCTTATCGCTTGTCGCTTGGATTATTGTAAACATAAAATCTCGGTAATTTTAACAGTTCTAACGGTTTGTCCTTTTCAAACGTAAATATAAGTAATAAACAGCAATGTTAAAAAGTTCACCGGGATATGAAGTTGGTTGATACGTGATCAAATCTACTGAGAAGCACTTCGGGCTTCACAGGATTTGATCACGTGACCGACCAACTTCATATCCCGGTGAACTTTTTAAATTGCTGTTTATTTCTTAAATATTCTTGTAATGATGCTGGTTTCACATAGAACACGAAAACTGGTTAGGGTTTTAGACATCCATTGATTGTGGTATAACAGATACTGGTATATGAAATAAATACTCAGCACAGACAGACGTACTATATAAGATGAAGATAAGTCACACTTATGAAGCTACAATTAAATACTCAATCATCGGACAGCATGCTCAGCAGGGTGTGGGGGGGGGGGGTCTGGAGGAGGTCTCTTACATAACTTATATACCTCGAAATGCGAGGAGTAGGGTTTGAAGAACACTTTAGTCCACTTCTAACGATGGGGGTAGCTTGGTGCTTGCTTTAGACCGTATACTATTTTTTAACTATTATGTCTATTGATATGGAACTTTACTTACCGGTATCTCAGTGGATTTTTCTCCCACGCTTCGTTGCCGCCAATCCCCCCCCCCCCCCCCCCCCCCCGATATGCCACATGACCGTCGTCCCTGAAATGTAGTGCTATAATCGGTGAAAGACTTCTTATAATTACATTTGTATACATGTAAAATAACTTGAAATCACTCTGCTTGTTATTTTTCTGTAAATATCAAGTTAATTTCTTACTATTTCCAAGAAAGTTGGCAAAAATAAAGATGTGAGACAGAGTGTATTTGAATGATATGTGTTGACGGTAATATGTTTATTTATATATATTTATTTTTTTTGGTGGTTAAAACCTAAGCAAAAGAAATTAGAATATTTAACACCGTTTAACCAATCATTGATTAAAAGATGTTAAATATGATATTATTTTTCTATTTTTCTGCAAGAAACTCATTTTGTAAAACAACAAGAATCTTTTTTTAATTCACGACGGTTTGGAGAAATAGTGCATTGTTTTTCAGAATCTGTACAAAGTAGAGGTGTATTAGTTTTGTTTAAAAAGAATAGTAAAAAAGAGATTATAATATAAACCATTATAAATCTATAGACGGTAGACGACTATTAATAATATAAAGTATAATGGTCAAAAATTGACTTTTACTTTAGAACAATTATCATTTCCAATAATATTTTTCTAAGAAAGGCACCAAACATAGACAATAATAGGTTTACGGATCACTTTGGTATATTGGTATATTTCTTGAACTTTATACTTGTGAAAATCCACGGGGAGCTGGATATTGGAAGCTAAACAACTCGCTTTTAGAAAACATAACTTTTTGTACAAAAATCATTGCGAACTGCGTTCTACAATGCAGTTCACTTTTCAATTGCAAATAAGCCCGATTCTCAAAAACTAGAGATGACAACTTTACCATATTTTCACAGTGGTAGTGATATACCACTAGTAGATGACCCTGAACATTTCAAGCCCCAAATATGAAATATAAATTTTGAATTGCGAATAGCGAACTGCTTTCCAAAACCCGATTGCCGTAATAAAATATATGTAACATGCCCGCTTTTTTTCAAAGGATGATATTATAACTCAAAATCCAATCTCTGGCTTAATCTTCAGTCATCTTTTTTTTTTTCAAGCCCCTGTACCATATTAAAAAGGACCATAATGGGTTCCACATGGGTCACAAAAATGGTCAAGGGCCCCTATCACCGTATGTTCCCCGTGACTGAGCAAAATAAGTCTCAATGAATAATACATGTAATGCAAATGCTGCAGAACCGACCAAAAAAAAAACCAAAAGGCATTTTGGGTTTATATTGAGTATATATTGATTACCGGGCAAATGGAAGCATCCTCAGATAGTGTATATTGAAGTTCAAGTTATAACTCCAAGATAAGGTGCGATCATAATTGGAGAACAATTTAACATACGTATGATAATCAATAAACCTCCAAGCCCATGAACAGAATAACATTGTTAGTAATATGAGCAAGTATAAAACCATCTCCAGGTAGTAAATAGATTCAATTTAGTTCAGAAAATGATTCCTGGGGACAGGACTGAGTTACAATAAGAGACCAAATTTTACATAAGAAAATTTTGGAAAAATCATCCGTTGAGGAACTGCAAAGCCATTTATATTTAGTCATATTTATATTGAAGCCCCCAAAGTAATATACTTGTATGAATTAAACCAAATTACAGAAAATAAGTTACAAGAGATAAAACTCATGCATTTACATATACATGTACAATGCAGTTCAGATATGGTGAATTGGTCATTTCATACATGTATATGAATAATTCTTGAAAGTGATAAATCTTCGTTTAGGTGAGCAATGTGGCCCCTGGGTCTCTTGTTCAAATGCTTATTCTGTCACTTATTTAAGTATGAAGTATCACTTCTGTAATAACAGAAAAACGATTTTAATATCTTTTTATAACCATTTTATTAGCACTTCAGTCTTTTATATAAAATTTTCTTCAATGGTTGCATGTCATTTGGGTTGTAAGTCCTCAGTCCATATTAATTATTTCGAAACCAAGCAAGCGACTTCGAAAGGGAAGAAATCTCAACTCTCTGAAGGAAACTTGCCAAAGAGTTATCTTTCTTGGCATTTGGTTGGAGCAAGTTGGATGCAGCTAGTAAAACAATGCTCATTCTAATCATCTCTGCTGATGGACATTCTTCACAAGAATTTACCCACTCTGGAAATAAAGTAACCAATTGTGCAATATCTGCCGCAACTCTTGGGTTAGGTCTAGAGGAAGGATCCTTTTTCAGTAACAGCTTTGTCAACTTTTGTAAAGCATATGGAACTTGACTAGGGAGAGGTGAAAGGTCCTTTTCATCATAGGTTCTGCTATTCAAATGGCCTTTGTAGAAGGGATTTTCCTCTCCAAATATTTCATACACCAAGGTTCCAGCAGTCCAAATGTCTGACTTTCTATAATCTAGCCATGCATTTCGTCCAGGCTCAGCTAGTGCAATTTCAGGAGGCATCAGTGCAGCATTTCCACCTTTGTCAACATTGCTTGTGTTGTATGGAATCATTAGTCCATATTCGAGTTCGGCTAGGCAACAACCAAAGTCACTTAGTACCAGCTTTGGTTGTCCACTGGACAAATCAACCAAAATGTTATCACTTTTCAAGTCTCTGTGTGCAACTCCATGTTCAGCCATGTGAGCAATGCCTTCCATTAACTGAGCTACAAGAAAGCATCTGGTATTTAGATTTACATCAGTTTGAGAAACAAAACTCTTCAATGTCATATCGTACTTCTTCATCACCAAAAACAAAGTTTTATTTCTTCCAAATCCATTCTCTGGATTTAATCTGGTTGGAAGGGCAGCTGGATATCTTTGCTCATCGTTGTCAATCTTTGGAACATGATCAACAAAGATGCCGTGCATGTCCACAATATTTGAATGTGGAGGTAAAAGTTTCAGTTTCACACGATGTTTTGCCAACCACAACGACTCTTCTTCCATTTGAGGGGAGAATCTTGCAGGTGTTATTTCCTTTATCATTCCTTGGAAAATTGTGTCTGCATTGGATTCAAAATCATAATTGAACATCATTTTGATAGCCAGATCATATTTCTCTTGAATTTGGAATTTAAATGAAAGATCTGCATTAATAAATTCATCCTGGATATCATTTGTTGTCAGTATCTTGTTGCTAAACTCTGATTCAACATCGTAATTTGACTCCATAATAACTTCAAAACTTTCATTTGAATCCACATCTGAAAGCTCTTCTGTTGGAGAATGCAAGTCTGCATTTGTTTCATGCATGTTTTCTACTTCATTTGATTTTAGTTTAGCCTCATAAACTACAGAATTGCAACCTTGGCCAATCATCTGTCCAATTTGGAAATCAGAAAAAGTTGCAGCAGAAAAATTGTAACTATTGCGAAATGTTTGTTTTACTTTCAAGGCATAAGCATTTCGAATTGTGCCTGACACTTTATCGTCTTCCTCTGCAGCTGCAGATGACAACATCACAGCAACAAACGAGAAGATTGGTCGTCTATTTCGTGAAAATCCCAAAGCTGTTGATAGAAAAAGAGAAGTATTTTAAATAATTGTAGGTTTTAATATATAGTTTAAATCATGCCAAAAAATAATATTTTACAAATCATTAATTAAAGTAATGAACAAGACATGTTTCATACCAGCACGATTTCTAAGTTCACGTGCGACAGTTGCAACTGCATATCGGCTTGCAAATCTGCTGATTGTTGGTGACGATTTACTTTCTGGGAACAAGGCATTCTTGTTGATTTGGACTGCGTTTTGAATTAGCTTTCCTTTCTGGTCGAAATCTTGGACTCTTCTTTTGAATATATTTTCCAAAAATAGCTTTCCTTTCAAAAACCACTTTTTTGCCGATAAATTGTTTGTTACAAAATTACCACACGGGTCCTTGAGGGTTTGGACCAGCGGCCCAAACCCTCCTTTGACAAACATCGTAGTTTTTAGTCTTCTTCCCTGACGGAAGAATATCGTAATGTTTGTTTATTTTTGGGAATTCCGCACGCAATGCATTCTGGGTGTTTAAAAAGGCACGTTTGATTTGTATTTTTTTTCGATGCTATCAAGGCAAGTTATGATATAATTTAACGTTATATATAACGTTATGTTATAGCGTTAGATATGTAATTGCATTATTGCTTATTTTAAAAAATAGGCAATCTAATTAAAATTGAGTTGAAGCAATTAAATGTAATGTCTTAATTTCGATAGCATATAGAGTATGAGAACCAAGAGGCCTAAAACTAAAACACTACTCAAACTAAACGCATCTTCAATATTGTTTCGAATGAGACTAAAGGCAGCTCCCTGCACACCATGTGACCTTTACTATGACGTCACACACTCACGAAATGAAAGTAACGCGATGTCTGTAAACAAATAGTAAAGCACATACGTCTTATCCTGTTTTTTACACACGGACATGTAAGATAAATAATATTTTATTTTAAAATGTTTAACTGCAATGTCACAAAGTGAAGAAAGTGTTTATGTATTGTTATATACCATATATTTATACCTGTGTGCGTAGAATAAGATGTAATCCCCCCGACCTGTCGTTAAATATTTATATGTCATAGTGTACTCTTTCAACGAATGCTGGTCAACCCGGCACCTGGTAAACCCGGAACTTGGTGAACTCGGCACCGAGAATAGTGAATTCGGCATCCGGTAAACTCGGCACCTGGTAAACTCGGCACCTGGTGAATTCGGCATCTAGTTAACTCGGCATTTGTATATTATTCTTTTATCTCTTTGCTTCTAGACACATATTTTTGAAAAATTTGGCAATATTTATTGTTACACAATGTATGACCTATACTGTTATCATGGAAATGTCTGTTTGTGAAGAAAGGTGAATTTTCAAAGTAACTTATTACGACCACATTTATCAACAGATACAAAATAATTCATTGGCTACTGGCTTAACATTTATTTTTGAATTGGCTTAGTTGATATAATTTTTGTAAGAATTTATCTTTCTATGAAAATTTTATGAACATTTGCACATTTGGTTGTTAGTTATCCAGTCCAGATTCATCTTGGCTGGCGATGATCTTCACATTCATCAATGAGAAAATCAGAGGCTCTCCCCAGCAAATTACGGAGAAAATAGTTAAAAGATGAATTGAGACAATTAATCCAAATAACCATATTATTGGTAAATGTAAAAATGCTTACAATAATTACTATATTAGGCAAAAATAATTTAAGGAGACGAATTGAATATCAATAATGATTATTTTGTGGTTTTTAAATCATTTTCTTATCATGTCCTTAATTTCTTGCATTGTAGTATAATGTTAACTATATTTTTTCTTTCCATTAATGATCAACTTTTTTCACTTGCCACTGAAATTATTGATACTGTACGTGTGAACTATATTCATTTACTTGTAGTTGTTGTCAATTAACTCATTTTGCAATTTTGTCTAATTTAATTCGTTAAAATCCTTTCAAGAACAACACAGATTATTATATTCTTAGCTACATTCACCTTTTTATTCATTTTGGATATTAAACAAAGGCAGAACAAACAATAAAAGAGGTAAAGGCAATTTTAATTTAAAAAACCAAAAACTCAGTAAAACAAATCAAGATATCTTAAATGCAATGAAAATAACAAACATACTTAAAGTTATAAGTTAAGGACATTTTTACATTCATTACTGATCATTCAGAAGATGCACAATTTATGAAGCGATGCAAAGCTGTCACGATATCACAGTACTAGAGTATCACATGTTACGAAGCTGGTGGTCCATAAACGGAAGCACATCCTTTCAACAGTTCACTCGCACTTGTTGATCTCTTGCAATAGTCATTCCAGAGCTGAAACACACGACCTTCCACCTGTAAGGTCCTCTTCCTTTGGTACCTCTGTATGATAGATCTCAAAATGTTTAAGATGTGGGTACTAGCTTCTATGAAGGATAGATTCATTTCATTTTTCCTTTCATTGTCAATGTTATAATCCTCACAGAAAATTTCTGTTTAGATACATGAGTGATAATGACATACCAAAAGATATTAATATTGTACTACATGTTTATGATTGTCTCTCTCTCTCTCAGAAAATGTCATTTTTTGACCAAGTTCATAATAAATTTATAAAAAGCAGTAAATTTTAAAGATTTTAGAATGTAAATTAACAATACTCTTGAGTAACACTGTGCTAAATGTATTTCACATATACTAATTATTGAGCCTATTATATTACAACTAATATGTATATATATTTTTATTTTCTCTTGTTTTTTCTTTAATTCTATCATAATCTTTTTATTTAACTAAATCTTTTATTACTATATTCTTTAGAAGTTAGTAAAATGTCCATGTAAAACTTTGAAATGTTTATACACTATCAGTACTATAAATATTTATACCTTGATCTCTGATGGAGGGAACTATAAAATAAACTTGATGCTGTCATTAGACAGTAATACCCGCACCAAGTGTTTTCCCCTAAATAACACTGTTTTGAGTTCTAGGATCTAGGTTTTGTTTAGGAGTGATAAACGTCAATATTCTGCTACTATTGGACTCTCTGGATGAAATTTAAATGTTTAAAACCTTATTGCACATCTATAGGACAGCCCCAATCATATATCATATATGATTAAAATATCTATAGGCTATTTTCGCCTGCTGTTCAATCCAAATTCATTTATATATTTATATGTATATTTATGAATAAAATATTTCTTAATTTAACTAGAAATGATTATGGAACTCAGGAACATCTTTTCATTGATTGTTAACTAGTTTTGAAATTTCATGTTTTTTTCCCAAAGTATAAATGATATTAGAAAATTAATACAATTTTATTACAAGATGTGTCAATTCAGTAGCAATAAAAGTTGGGTCATACAATGTAAATATATTTTGCTGTTTTTACTGATCTTAACTAGTAATATTGCATGGGACCTTGATCATATAATTTAAATATTTCATAAATACTCCATAAATACATAAATAGTCAGAGTGTAATGGTGATGTCTTAATTAGTTTCATAATCATACATCTAGATATTGTTTCATATGGGAATCAAGTATAAACTTTATATTTTAAACTATATTTTCAAAGTATTAACTCTTTTAGTTAATTTAGACTATTTAATGTCAGCTATTAAAAAATAAGCAATTGATGTGGTGCCTTGATCATAAAATTAAAATATTTGATAAATACTCCATAAATAGTCAGAATCTAATGGTGATATATCTTAATTAGTTTCATAATCATACATGTTTTCTTTTATAGGGGAATCAATTAAGTGAACTTTATAAATACACAAACAGTTAATATATGCATATATATTTCCTTTTTTTCAAATTTTTTTTTTTAAATATATGTGTATATAATGTATAAAAAAAATATAATTACTTACCACCCATTGCTGTTGTCTTCTTGAAGTCGCAAGAACAAGTGATACAGGGAAGCCCATGTGTTGACAGGGTCTCTTCATTAGCCTCCTCATAATTAGTACCTCACCCCTTCTATGTGTACGGGGAATACATTGTCTAATAGCACCTGGTACCCCTTCCATGTATACTAGGAATACACCGCTGGCATCTTGTTGTTTTAGCAATTTAAACAAGGTACACACTGAATTACACATGATTAAGTACAGTACCTTTGATGTTGAGTATACGTAAATTTATTATAAATACAATGCAGATCTATAATATAAGGAATAAATTAGTGTGTTTAATAATCTACCTTATTTCTTCGTTAATTTTATATTTAATTATTATATTAATCATATATACTTTTTGTAGTTAGTTATTTTTAACTGCTTTTATTCACGCATTAGACAATAGGACATGTGAAATTTTTATTTTTATTTCTATTTTTTATTTTTTTTATTTTTATATATTATTTGCATAATGGTTTATATCATTTAAAAAACGAGGTGCCGAATTCACCAGATTCGTAATGCCGAATTTACCAGGTGCCGAGTTCACCAGGTGCCCAGTTCACTATTTACGCAGGTGCCGAGTTCACCAGATGCCGAGTTCACTTGATACCCTTTCAACATGCACCCCGATCCTCTCAACCTATGCCTATGGTGGGTCGATCTCCCACTCCCCTATCCCCCATAATCACACAATAACTTTTGCATGTAAATTTTAATTAATATTGTAATTTTACAGGGAATTGATTTAATTATTGTAAAGTAATTTAGTAAGTTATTGATTTAATTTATTTCCAAACATGCAACATTGCATTGATTGACAGTATATACTTTTGAATAGTAGTAACTAGGGGATATGTTGGTGATAAAAGTCTCAAACTTTATGTTAACCAGTCTAAAATGTGTATTTGTATGTGCATTTTGCTTTTATAAACGTACCCCTTTACATATATGAAGTAATACATCAACATATATGGGGAAGGATATTTAAATAAAACTCGCATCTAAATGTATTGTAATAACTAATTAAAAGACAATGGTCAGATACATAAAATGTTTGGGAAAATAAATGTATTAATAAGGTATATTGCAATGCATGTGCAAATTTCTGGTATAGTTTTAAACAATTATTTACATGTTACAATATTTTATTTGTCAAGTAGGTCTGAAGTGCAAAATAATTAGATTTTAGAATACTTGTATATATTTTAAACGAGGCCCAAAGCCTCATTAAACTGTTACCTGAGCAAAAATTCAACCCTGTTGAAGATTAATCAATGACATTTTGATAATTAAATAATGATAATTTAATAATTGATTTCATGCATTATAAACTTTAATAGAGGAAAATATCTTGCTTGAATCAAAATTAATAGTGATATGATGGATCAATTCAATCCATCTCAAAATCATATAAATGATTCAAAATGTACATGTTATAAAAACATATACATGTAAATATATACAAACAGTCTTGAAGAACAGTCTGGATCAAACAAATAAATTGGTTTGCATTTTCAAATTTTAAAAATATTTGAATCAAATTCCATTAATTTAATGATTAGAGAATTAATAGTTGTGATACAATTGGTATGCACTTATTTAGAGGGGAGGGGGGGGTCAGGAAATCAAACTTAGGAAAGGCACCCCTCCTTCCTCTCCACCAGAAAAAAATACCTACAAGAATTGTGACCAAAGAGTCATGAAGTTAAAAAATTGTGTTGTATGCCTCAATGCTCATCCTAACCAGTACTAAAATTGCCTTTTGTTAGGTGTTAATGTTTTATGTGCGACAAGTCAAGGCTCCCCCACACCCCAAACAACACCAGTAACCCTGACTCGGTGGTCATGAATTTTCAAAATTCTAGATGAATCCTCTATGTTTATCAACACAGGCATGTACATGTACTTGTATGCCTGCCAGTGTCTTATACATGTAATAGAAAAAAGATTTTTAAAGAGTTAAACTATATGACCAAAAGGGTCTACCCTAAATAAGAGCCCCTAGCCCTGGGAACATAATCACAATTTTGGTAGAGGTCTCCCTGCTAGTCCTAACCATGCACTAATTTTTCCAACTAGCAATCTAATTAAAATTAGATGTTAGATCCGCTCGCTTACTCGCTACACAAGCTAGTGTAGCTAGTAAGTGAGCAGATCTAACATCTAATTTTAATTAGACTGTCCAGCTAGATGCTCAGAATTAACGAGAAAGATATTTAAATAATAAATAAATACTCATTATGTTTTAACAAGAGCTCCACTTTAAATTGAGTCAATCTTGCTTCATGATATGATACAAATCATATTATACATACTATGTCCTGTTACATGATGCAACATGATACAAAAACAATACAAAATACATTCAGTGTACATCATTGTATAAAATCATACATTATTATATGATACACAATTGCATCAAATTATATAACATTGTATCATATCATTTGATACTGAGGGGTCAGGGGGTCCAGATGCCCCCTCAAAAGTTCAAATTTCTTTAAATTACGTTATAAAATTGCCAAAAATATGCCTTGGAACCCCCCAAATAACAATATTCTCTATCATATGATACAATGTCATATTATTAATCTGATACAATATTGTATTGTATAATTTTTTATCATATTGTGAAATCTATTGTCATTTTTACATGATTTGAACAAAGATTGTCATATTAATTATATCATATTATATAAGATATTGGGACATTAGCTTTACTTGTATCATATCATGATATAGATCATAGCTATAATTTGCATATACATATAATGTATAATATAATTGGTCATGTTGGTAATACCTTGTCTTAGTGAGCTTTGTAATCTTTGATTACCTATGTTTAAAATATCAAAACAAAAATCATGTCTGTCATCATTTAAGATTTAATTTAAAATTTGAAATGTGCATTAGAATACAAAAAGCATAAATGACTTTCAATTGAAAATAGCCATATGTATGCTGAGTTGGCCTTGTACGAAGATAATAAGCAATGACTTGAGGTATACAGCATGATGTAGGAAGATATGTTTAACACAAACTGTGAAAGGGAATTAAATTAAACAGTGAATTCCAGTTTCACATATAGAAGGATGGTAGTACAGAGGAAATCAACCATAGATGAACATGACTTGTAGAGGATGGTTTAGCCAGTGCACAACTCCATTGCTGCCTCACTCCGATGTCCACTTATATACATGATGTGAAGTATTAGCTTAATGGATTTTTTGCTATTTATGCAGAACATCCCACGATATGGGGAACCGACTGGAGATTATGCTTCAGTGTTCGATTCCTTGTCAGAACTAACTGTGAATTCTCTTTCATTTTCATCTTCTCTGGAGAAGGTCCTAAAAATCACAACAAAAATTTTGAAATTGAAAATCTTTCACATAAAATAAAAATGCACTAAAGCCTATTCTTTTTCTTTTTTAACATACACTGACAACATTAACAATGTTTTATCACATGTTTAGCTCAATATGCAGTTGATATCAATCGTGTAGTAAATTTTTGTAATCGGCTTCGGCCGATCACAGTTGTGTCCATATGAAGCATCTGGCAAATTTTACTATTTGCACAAGCATTGCGCATGGCACTCCTTTATTTACTATGCAATGGCAGCTTCATATAAATCTTTAATTACATGTAGATTACTAAAAATGTTATTCCAATGTGTTTGCCTTGAGAGTAAAACATTTATACAGTTACATGTATATACATTTCAAATCACGTTTTTCTTTACATGTGTAAGAATATTACCCTGGTAATCGGAAGTACAATTCGCCTATTAAAAGTAAAGTTTATCCATGCCTTGCTATTTCGGAAATTAACAAAACGGTGCGATATATCTTATTTATCATGTTTATTGCATGTACCGTAATGCTTTCACATAACATTATCAGAGCTGATCTTACATGCCGATCATTCCTTTAAAAGGAATACTTGTTTGTATTACACTGTGTATTCTTACCCAACATGTCATCTTAATCAAACATACTGTAGGTTTAAGTCTGATGCTTGACGAAGAATGAAAAAGTATCAAAATATAACAGTTGAAAAGAGTTTTAAATGTGAAGCATTCAATGCTGTTTAATAATTTTTTTTCATAAATTGGTATGTTTGAAAATGAAATGTTTGACATTTGTTAAACTTGGAACTTTTTTTTCATGCATAAATTAGTTGTCGTCTTGAAATTTATAGTTCTAAAATATTGGAGTTTAACAAAAGACGTGGTAAAACGTGATAAAAGAATCTCTCATGATTTGCAATATGGTATATAATTTTTATCCAACTCATTGTGTGTATTCTATCCCCTCACCAAGGCTCGGGGATAATAAACACACAAGTTGTTGGATAAAAATCATATACTGTACTAGCACTAATTATGAGAGATCCTATATATATATATAATATATATTAGTTAATTACATAGACAACAACTTGAGGTCATAAAATTAAACCACACAGATTATAACCTTAATATTTTTAAATATTTAATAACACACAAAATAGAGCTACAGTAAAAGCTTACCTGAGGCAGATGAGGCGGAGTAATGTCAGCTTCCTTCAAGATTTCTAAAGGACTCCATGCTCCACTCTTACAAAACTAAATTTCATTCACCTCAGAGGTCTTCTGCAGTAGATCTACGAACAACCTGCAAAAGTTAGCCATCGTTAAAATGATGCTAATTGTAATATTAAAATCTTGCATATGGCTACACGAAAGTGCAGAAGATTACTGTAATGTATTACAAGTACTGAAATTTCTGTTTTTTTTAGTGGGCTACATGGTCGTAGTTATTTGTAGACTGTATTGATCTCATTTAGAAGAAGATTTCTGTATGAACACATAGGAAAATACTCAAATTTAGAAGCCAAACAATAGTTAATAGTTAAAATAATAATAAAATTTAAGGTAGATCCCACGGGTAATTTTTTTACCACCTAGCCTCCTTAAGGTGACTCACTACACCTCAAAACTCTCTCTCAAATCAGCAGAAAATAACTTTATTATGATAGATAGCATGATGGATAAGCAGTATATAATCTCAAATAGGCAAAAAAATGTGGAATTTTGGATGAAAAATTTAATTTTTCAAAATTTAATTCAGTAAACATGAACAAAAGCATCAGACGGATTTGAACTCATGATCTACTGTTCACAATTCTTGTAATAAATTTGCATTATAATAATTGATCAAAATTTTTATCAAAATTAGGCTTGCATTTATCACCAGTAACCTTATGATACAATACGAGTCACGATATGTTAGTGCAATACATCAAATATCATGATATAGTTGTCAACTATTAGACAAACTGATATCTATGTAATTTTTGCCTACCTCTAAAAGTAATAAGATGTCTAAAGCAAATATGTCAACTATTTAAAAAATCAACACGATGCAAAGAAATAAGATTTAATTGTTTAGAACAAAACTTACAAATTATTAGCAACTTTAATGTCTTCATATAAGGTATACCATGTAGATATTCTAGAAAGTCAATGAAAATGAATTCATGATACACATTTGATAATAATTTAATTTTGGTTGTAACGCACTTATTGATTGGCTAAAAAAATTACTTTATATCGTATAAAGAATGTTGCCTACCTCATAGTAAGACTAACATCAAACAAGAGGCCCATGGGCCACATCGCTCACCTGAGGAACAATAGGTATGATAAAATCAGCTTAATGGAGTCATAATAAAAACTATCTGGACAATGTAGTATAATACATGTAGATCCTGTATAAATAAAAATCAATTTTTTCCACTGGTTTTTGAGAAGAAGATTTTTAAAAATTTACTCAATATATTCCTAAGTAAAAGGTCGACCCCCCCATTTTGGCCCCACCCTACCCCCGGGGGTCATGATTTTCACAACTTTGAATCTACACTACCTGAGGATGCTTCCACATAAGTTTCAACTTTTCTGGCCAAATGGTTTTTTAGAAGAAGATTTTTAAAGATTTACTCTATATATTTCTATGTAAAAAGTCGACCCCCCCCATTTTGGCCCCACCCTACCCCAGGGGGTCATGATTTTCACAACTTTGAATCTACACTACCTGAGTATGCTTCCACATAAGTTTCAACTTTTCTGGCCAAATGATTCTTGAGAAGAAGATTTTTAAAGATTTACTCTATATATTCCTATGTAAAAAGTCGACCCCCCATTGTGGCCCCATCCTACCCCCGGGGGTCATGATTTTCACAACTTTGAATCTACACTACCTGAGGATGCTTCCACATAAGTTTCAGCTTTCCTGGCCAAATGGTTTTTTAGAAGAAGATTTTTAAAGATTTACTCTATATATTCCTATGTAAAAAGTTGACCCCCATTGTGGCCCCACCCTACCCCCGGGGGTCATGATTTTCACAAATTTGATTCTTCACTAGCTGAGGATGCTTCAACATAAGTTTCAGCTTTCCTGGCCTAACGCTTTTTGAGAAGAAGATTTTTAAAGATTTACTCTATATATTCCTATGTAAAAAGTCGACCCCCCCCCCCATTTTGGCCCCACCCTACCCCAGGGGGTCATGATTTTCACAACTTTGAATCTACACTACCTGAGGATGCTTCCACATAAGTTTCAGCTTTTCTGGCCAAATGGTTTTTGAGAAGAAGATTTTTAAAGATTAACTCTATATATTCCTATGTAAAAAGTTGACCCCCCATTGTGGCCCCATCCTATCCCCGGGGGTCATGATTTTCACAACTTTGAATCTACACTACCTGAGGATGCTTCAACATAAGTTTCAGCTTTCCTGGCCAAATGGTTTTTTAGAAGAAGATTTTTAAAGATTTACTCTATATATTCCTATGTAAAAAGTCGACCCCCCATTGTGGCCCCATCCTACCCCCGGGGGTCATGATTTTCACAACTTTGAATCTACACTACCTGAGGATGCTTCCACATAAGTTTCAGCTTTCCTGGCCAAATGATTCTTGAGAAGAAGATTTTTAAAGATTTACTCTATATATTTCTATGTAAAAAGTTGACCCCCCCATTTTGGCCCCACCCTACCCCCGGGGGTCATGATTTTCACAACTTTGAATCTACACTTCCTGAGTATGCTTCCACATAAGTTTCAGCTTTCCTGGTCTAACGCTTTATGAGAAGAAGATTTTTAAAGATTTACTCTATATATTCCTATGTAAAAAGTCGACCCCCCATTGTGGCCCCATCCTACCCCCGGGGGTCATGATTTTCACAACTTTGAATCTACACTACCTGAGGATGCTTCCACATAAGTTTCAGCTTTCCTGACCAAATGTTCTTGAGAAGAAGATTTTTGAAAATTTCTTGAAAATTTTCATTAATTCCTAATTATCTCCCCTTGTAAGAGGGCTTGGTCCTTAATTTTCACAACTTTGAATCCCCTTGGGCTAAGGATGCTATGTGCCAAGTTTGGTTGAAATTGGCCCAGTGGTTCTTGAGAAGATGTTGAAAATGTGAAAAGTTTACAGACAGACGGACAGACGGACAGACAGACAGACGGACGACAGACAAAATGTGATCAGAATAGCTCACTTGAGCTAAAAACGTATCAATCCGCCTGACGTTACGTTTGAATTTTGTACAATTTGATGTCATTTTAAGGGTCAAATGACCATTTTTATCTACAGTTAATAGCAAAAAATTAAATTACCGGTATAAGCAATGAATTCAAATATTTATTAGTTTTATACGATATAAAATGGTTTGGAACAGTTTACGCTTTTTTATAAACTGCTTCAAATAAGATAGGCGTATCAAGAGGAACGATGTACCGCCATATCATTACAACAGTACTCTAATCAAATTATTTGCTATGGAGCAGATGCATATGCTAAAATTGAGATGTTTAGGTAATACGTACAAACATGCTTCACTTTGTTGAAACTGCATGTAAATCTCTGCTTGAGTTTTCAAACACTCTTCATTATGGTGTGACAAATGTCAAAAATATTTATTTAAATCTTTACTCTCTCTCTCTCTAAGATAATCATATCTCTTTCAACTATGGCCTAGTTCAAAATTAGTTACCCATCAGAGTTGATGAAATCAAGCAAGTTTTAATACAGACAGGACACATTTTTCTCATTCATCATCAGACAAGTGGGTCTATCAAAGCACTGGATGTGGGAACAGGGTCTGGCTCGTGTGGGTATTTCAATTTCTTATTGAGCTGTAACGAGCAAATGTCTGAACTTTAGTATATACCGCCGGTATATATAATTATACCGATATATTTAATAGACACACACATATATATACATATTTTATGTCAATCTAAAATTGACTACACTACAGTGAACAACTATTGATAACAGTGACCCGAGAAACTGATTACATTGACCAGAAACTAATTAGAATGACCAGATGTAAGTCTCTGTATAATATAGGAGCACCATGAATAAAACAAGAGGATTCATAGTATCCCAATGTAATTAGTAGTATTATCAAACAGCACAGGTTCTTTTTTTAACACTTAGAAAAATAGAAACATGTTACCATTAGGTTAACTTTGAATTACAGTACATCAATTTCTTTTACTGTCATATAGTACATTACAAATTTTACATTTATAATATGCATGAACATACATGTTGAACCTACTGCATGATGTAATAACTTGAAACTTACAGAGCAATGAGAGCATGTGAGTGATCATACTCGGAGATCTCAGTAGTTGTAGCTATTTCATCGTATGGATCAAGTGAGAGCTTTTCATTGACTGAAACAAAGGAGGCACAAATGGAGATATTAATGTAAAACCTAAGAATTTGAATCAAGATACATGTAAATAATGTAAAGAAAATGTCAATGACCAAATGTAATAATAGGAATCTCTTTAAAACACAAAATTACAATAACATACTGAGAGCTCTAGTGAAGTCTGCATGTCAATTACCTACCTAATTATGTTAGTCTGCCTACCATAAAGTGTAGAAAGTTAACTTTATCACCAAATAGATGAAAAAACAGGGCCCCTGAAAAACAAATATAAATATTTCAATCAGTATTGGCACAAGAATCATGTCTTCCACTTCATTTATTGATCGCCTCTGAAAAAACCAATTTAAGAATTTAGCAAGTGTACAGAACAAAATGCCATACCATTCTAATAAGTCAGCACTCCCACTGTGTCAATGAAAGACACTCTGATATTGTGTAGGTCACATTTGGAGAGTGCTTATATGCAGAAGGGGTTGGCCAGGGTGCTTATAAAGAATCACCCCAGCTGGCTGACTGGATTCTGAAACAAGAAAAGTATGCTTTAAATACATGTACATGTAGAATGGCAGCAGTAAAAGGGCACATGGCAGAATACTGTACAGCATATACTAAATAATTGTGTCATCAGCATTGAAGAGAATCAAACCTTATAAAGGATCAAATTTAAAAATGCCAACCTTACAGAAGTATATACTGAACTTTTTTACCTTGAAGATTGATTTTATCACAGATTTTTAATTACTGTAGGCAAGTCAAAAACTTAATTTTCACTAATTAATCTCACTTTATTTAGAAATGCATGGGCATAATGAATGACAATAAAGACATGACATGACATCAGTGACATAGATCATGTACATAATTATACATATATAAGGTAAGGGTAATATATAGGTACATGGTACAACCCACATAAATGGATAACATAAAGGTCATGTGAATATTTACATTACTAAATTCATTTAAATTTGGCTTAATTCATCTATAGATGTCGACAGTGACTCGAAAGAGCTAGACCATTAGGCTCTATTAAGTAAGTAGGCCCCTGTTATGGCATAAGGTTCCATGTATTGTTATATTAGGGTATGCTAGACCACTGATAAGTTTCAACACATTTTATACAAGTCTTAACTAAGGACAAAGGCTCAAAGATTAATTCACTATTCTGTGTCCATGATTAGCACAAGGATTTGACACAATCTGAGTAACAAAAAATAGAAGGTGTACTATATATGCCCCCTTTTTTATTGTTGCTCAGATTGAGTCAAATTCCTGTCATGATTAGGACCTGTAAAACTGCATGCACAACTTTTATTAAGGTCTTCCGTTTCCAACGGAAGACCTTACTATTATTGTGCTTGTAAGATTATTCTTATTAGGGTCTTCCGTCTTCAGCGGAAGACCCTTCTATTATTCTATTGTTTCTTTTTCAATTTTATTAAGGTCTTCCGTTTCCAACGGAAGACCTTATTGTTTTCGTACGGTTTCTTTTTCCCTATTATTATTATTTTTCTTTTTTTTTCTTACAAATTTTGTGCCCGCGTTTTCTGAAAAACGGCTCGGCCGATTTGCATGAAACTTTCAGATCTAATAGATATTGATCTAAACTTAATATACATTTTTTTATTTTGGTGACGTCATTTCCGTTCTTAAGATAGTGACGTTTTAGCGATTTTCAGAGGGTCGGCTTGTCCAGGGATCTCCTCCTAAACGGTAAAAGATATTGAGTTCAAACTTTCAGGGATTGTAAACAATAGATTGTAGATGTGCTATTTGGCATTCATATTTGTCATGCTCAAAAGGCATTAAAGCTCGCCTGGTCCTGAAAATTGAGACTAAAAAAACGTCGTATTTTTTCATGGTTTTCTTTGTTTATCTCTTTTCTGAAAAATATTTTGTTAACACATGTAATGTAAAAAAAATTTTTATTTACAAGGCCTTTCATTTGATATCAAGAAAAAGGTGCTGGCCCCTAAAATTAGGGGACCAAAGGGCTCTAAAGTCTTTAATCTGTATTTCTTTACTGAGATATATTTTGTGAAATGTTATAGAAGCCAATATGTTTATCTCACAGTTATGTATCCAAGCAATGTAATGATTTTATCATGTATTACGTAATTAAGGGTTTTTAGAGGCCGAAAGTCCAAAATTTCGATCACCCATATCTCAGAAAGGTAAAATATTTTGAAATGCAGTACAGAAGAAAAGTTGTTCAAAATGATGTTCTTAACAATATGCAACCTTCAAAATTGCGTTAAACGGCCCCTAAAAGGAGATAAGGGATCGGCCCCTTAAACCGTCTTTCTCATATATCTCCAGAACGGTAACAAATTTCTAAACACTTGTTGAACAAAATGTGTTTAGAATTAAGTGACTTTTTATTTGATATCAAGAAAAAGGGACTGGCCCCTTAAATAAGGGAACCAAAGGGCTCTAAAGTCTTTTATCTATAGCCCTTTACTTAGGGATATTTTGTATAATGTTATAAAAGCAAATATGTTTATCTCACAGTTATGTATCCAAGCAATGTAATGATTTTATCATGTGTTATGTAATTAGGGGATTTTAGGGGCCAAAAGTCCATAATTTTGATCACCCATATCTCAGAAAGGAAAAATATTTTGAAATGCAGTACAAAAGAAAAGTTGTTCAAAATGATGTTCTTAACAATATGCAACCTTCAAAATTTCGTTAAACGGCCCCTGTAAGGAGATAAGGGATCGGCCCCTAAAACCTTCTTTCCCATATATCTCAAGAACGGTATCGAATTTTTAAACATTTGTTGACAAAATGTGTTCAATGACCTTTCATTTGATTTCAAGAAAAAGGGGCTGGCCCCTTAAATTAGGGGATCAAAGGGCTCTAAAGTCTTTTATCTATAGCGTTTTACTAAGAGCTATTTTGTGAAAGGTTATTTAAGCTGAATTAGGTATAATATGTTTATATATTCTAACAATATAATGATTTTCTCTTGCGTTACCTAATTAGGGTTTTTAGGAGCCAGAGGTAAACAAGTTTAATCTTTTCAATCTTAATTTGAAGAAATGCAAGTATTTAAAAAAGCAATATAAGAGAACTTATAAAATGCGATACAAAAAAGCATTAGTTCTTCACCCTTTTTTCCATATCATGTTTTTTTGTCGAAAATCAAAGTCGATGATGTCATTTTTTCTTCTAAAAATCGGACGGAAGACCTCCTCGTTGCTCGCAACGAGATCGTGTCTAGTTATTATTCTTTTTTTCCTTACACATTTTGTGCAGGCGCTTTCTCGGAGACGGCTCGTGCGATTTCCTTCAAATTTTCAGGGATAATGCCTCGTTATCTGAAGTTTGTACCGCAGTGAAAGTTTTTCAAAATCCACTTCCGGTTGGAAGTTATCGTCGATAAACGATTTTTTAAAGTCAACTTTGTCTATCATGTTTCTCAAAAACGAGTAAAGATATAGGGCTGAAACTTTCAGAGATGATAGATCTACCTTTTTCCTGGTGCACCTCGGTCAAGAGAATGTTAGCCGTCACTTCCGGTCGTCACCGGAAGGAAATTTAAAAAATTTAATTTTTCGACTTTTTTATTTTTTGTTATTTTTCTTTGAATTTTTTACAGTTGATAGTGACCCCTTTACTGATTCAGAATATGTAATTTGTTTAAAAATCGATCAACGCATTCTCGAGATATTAAGCGTCAAAGTCCTGAAGCGAGAGTCCGAGTAGCTCAGTCGTTATGGTCGTGGACACTGCCCAGGCGACCCGGGTTCAAGCCCCAAGTGCCGCAAATTTTTTTTTCGTATTATTTGCGTAGACTTACAATTTTAGCTTTAAAATGATGAGTTTTATCTCTTTTATTCTAAAATCGGACGGAAGACCCATTCGTTGCTCGCAACGAGATCGCATCTAGTTTTTTTTTTTTTTTTTTTTTCTTCCTAGACGCGAACTTTGAGGCTTCATATCTTGCTCATTTCTGAACGGTTTTTGCTCAAATTTTCAGGGCTTATAGACATTACAAAACACTATCTAAAACATTTCATAAACTTTAAAATTCCTCTTCCGTTAACGAGTTATTCCCCTTTTAAAATTTTTTAGGGCCTTTGGTTTCCAGACAAAGGCTCCGAGACTATGATAGCAGGGAATGGGAATCCAGCGAATTTGAATAACAGAGACATTGAAGTTGTGCACATCGATTTTTGTTTTTCGATTACGTTTGTTATTTAGAAAAAGGTAGGGGGTCAAAAAATAGGATTCCAAAAAGTGCTAAAATTTAGACATATTTTGCTTTGTATCTTTTAAACGAAAAATATTTTGTTAAGACATGTAGAATAAAAGTTGTGCAGAATGTTAAGGGCTTTCATTTGACACCAATAAAAAAGGGCTGGCCCCTAAAATTAAGGGCGAATAGCGCTTGAAAGTTTTTGCTTAATAACCCAAAAACGGTTAGGATTTCGATATGGCTGTCGCTGGAAAAGTTGTTTGTTGGAATCTCATAAAGGTCGTTACAATGTTATTTTGTTGGTGATTTGTGTTGTATGAGTGTAAAAAGCTGTACATGTTAACATGTACCTCGTTTAATTTGGCAAGTTAACGAAAGTCTATGTGCGTGCAACTGGCATAAAGTTACCATAGAAAGTATGCTGGTTTATACAGGAAATTTTTTTTTAGAATAGATTTTTTTTTGGAGTTTATGTCAGTTTTGTTAAGTTCTTATAGTGCACAATACCTAAAACGAGAATCGGAAAACAAAACATTCTTCTTCCTTTGTAGTAAAACACAAACTATGGATTTAAAATAAATCTATGTATTACAATTGAGTTTTCATACTGCCTGCATTTAAAATCTACCTTGAATAAGAGCTGTGTGTGTACCGTTACGTAAGCTATCCCTCACCCGCGGCCTAGAAAATCGGTCACCATGGTCGCGACGGGGCTAACTAGCGGTCAGCGGTTATCTAATACACGAGAAATGCGTCTCTCATATATGAGTTTATTTAGCCGCGCACTCTAGAATTGTTTTAGTTTACATACCCGTAAAAAAATACAAGATCTGTTTTAATGTTTTCATGTTATAAGAGTTTGTCCATCTTGTTTTTATTTAATTAAACATTAGAGTGTAAGAAGATGTTCTGAAAATTTATAAAGGCGATATTACTACAAATCGGAAACTTCGTCAGTCTTAAATTAATGGTTGGTTTGTAGGTCTAAAATGTTTATAAATCTGTACAAATATTGTTTTAAATCAACAAACAACCCACAAATATTAAAACTTTTAAATGATGATCATCCCTCGCACATGGCCGAGGAGATCCCGCGCGAGTGCATGTTTCAGACTTTTGTACGAACACAACTTTTCTTTTATGATTTCAACTATGATATTGGTTTAAGATGAAAAGATAAATTTATTTTACATGTACAGTTGATTTAGCAATGATTAATACGATTGCGCACAAGGTAGTTTATTATAATCAAAGTTCCATGTTTCATGTTTGCGGTAGGTGCTGGCACGATAAAAGGTGTCCTGAATTGAGGCATTCGGATTTTTTTTAATTGGCAAAAAGATAATCAGATTTGACGAAAATCATTTTTTGGCGACTTCTTCTTATGTGTAACATTTTCACTTTCCCACCCGTTTGTTTATTCGGTCAGTCTGTGTTAATTCAATCGCAGCGTGCGACCGAAAATATTGTGTCGCTTTGAACAGCGCACACAGCTGAGAACATCTATAGCCCCAGCCGGGTTATGTTTATATGGCTGCAGATCATCAATTGTTATGTAATTGAGTAACAATGTATCGAAGGTTATCGAATATTATTGAGTATCGAAGTGTGCTTTCACTACAGTGGTCAATTGTTAAACAATAAGGCTATTATTCGAAGTCAATCATCTTCACATTATACATGTAGGTGCGAAATCGTAATCGGATAATGTTGCTAATAAATCAACCTGTTGAACACGCTAAACTTCTACAGATATGAACGGAATAATATATTATACTTAAACGTTTTAAGTCAAAGGAAAATTGTTCTCGGATTAAGAAGTTATGAAATACGACTACATTATGCAACGCAGTCGGTCGCCATAGAAATCATCAAAGTACTGCATGTGTCGACAAATTTCTTGTTTCTTTGAAATACATGTACCATGATAGCTCACTACCAGAGTAAAGCTAGCCAGCACTAACTCCAACGCACTAACAAAAAACAAGTATTCCTTTTAAAGGAATGATCGGCAATAATAATATATTGATAGCTAGAAGCAATCAACATGATCAGTTTGATGTAAAATAATAAAATAAGTACTGTATTTTTACAAAATATAGAATATTTTGAATCTGTACACCATAATTTCATTATTATAAACCGTCAACAAATTTAATTTTTAAATAAATTTGGGAAAAGCCGTTCGTTAACTCCTTGTCTAATTTTATATTTTTAACGTAATTATTAAATGTTAATGTATCTTCTTCTTCTTCAGAATACTGAGTAGGGCTCTTCAAAGAGCATTAACACGTATATAAAGAAAGAGTTGTATTAAAATAATTTAATGCGACTGAAAAACATTGAATGCCATCATAACTTGCTATTGAGGTCGCATTATTATAAATCAAGCCGTCTTCCTAGCTACTATTATGCAACATCAATAGATCGAGGTCAGTTCATGGAGCATCTTCTTATGATTGAGGTCAGTTCATAGAGGTCAACTGCATTACTAAATGAATCTTTCGATCGAAATTCTTACGCGTGAGACAAAATGTGCATTCTTGAATTTTTCAAGCGTTTTCCGATCCCGATGTTAAACAACTGAAATTATTAGGCCGCCTTGCACCCACACTAGGACTTGTGCTCATAAGGTGAGCCCGGATTCCTCGAGAACGGGTGTACCCTCGAGGATTCCGGCGCCAAATTAGGCACTAGTGACAACGATTTCCGGCGCCAGGGCGCGGAGTAGACCTTAAGAAAACAAATTATTTCTGTAATGTAGCGTTCTAAACAAGGCGCCCTGTCCCCAAACAAGGACTTCTGCTCATTAGGTGAGCCCGGATTCCTCGGGGTACGGGTAATCCCTTGAGGATTCCGGCGCCAAATTAGGCACTAGTGACACCGATTTCCGGCGCCAGGGCGCGGAGTAGACCTTAAGTGAACAAATTATTTCTGTAATGTAGCGTTCTAAACATGGCGCCCTGCGCCCAAACTAGGACTTGTGCTCATTAGATGAACCCGGATTCCTCGGGGGACGGGTAATCCCTTGAGGATTCCGGCGTCAAATTAGTCACTAATGACACCGATTTCCGGCGCTATGGCGCAGAGTAGACCTTAAGTGAACAAATTATTTCTGAAATGTAGCGTTCTAAACAAGACGTCCTCCAAATATTGAAAGTTCTTACTTCACACAATGATTGCTTATGACCTAAGTGTTGACTTGTGCTCATTAGGTGAGCCCGGATTTCTCGGGGGACGGGTAATCCCTTAAGGATTCCGGCGCCAAATTAAGCACTAGTGACACCAATTTCCGGCGGCAGGGCGCGGCGTAGACCTAAAGTGAACAAATTATTTCTGTAATGTAGCTTTCTAAACAAGGCGCCCTCCAAACATTGAAATATCTTACTTTACACAAAGATTGCCTATGACCTAAGTGTGTGTTATGATTTTGTTTCAAGGTTATTTTGTGAAGTTCAAGGTCATTGAAGGAAATTTCATAAGTTGTGTCTGTAGATAAATACTTTAGTTATGATTTTGTTTTTCTTAGTGGGGAGGGGGGGGGGGAATTATTTGTGAGGTTGCTCACAGAACCGCCAGTTAGTCCACTGAGAGCACTCTCCCCCTTTCTCGCAACCAAAATTCACCTTAAATTAACTTAAAGGAAATTGAATTTTGGGGCATTGTTCCCCTCTCCCCCAACCCACATTTTAGTAGAAGGCAATATAAATTTTTATGGCAAATTGAAAACAAATTATATTAAACAAAATAAGTTATAGCTGCCTCACAACTCCCCCCCCCCCCCCTCCCCTACCACTACCACGGATTAGATTTTGAAGATTAATTTTTTCTTTTATTGGCTTGTTAATACATTTCGGATGAATTTGTTCCCCGAAGCAAAAACGATGCTGAGTGCTTGCATGGCCAAACATTATACGGAGAGTTGTCCCTCCCACTGAGCACCTCTCGTACAGCGCACCCTCAGGTTGGAGAAGCCGTCATCATTTATTTTTGATTTTCTGAACTTACTTTTATCATATTGACAATCCTGTCTGATTAAAATCACCACCCTTCTGCCTACACCCATCAGGGTCTGATAGGTATCGATAACAATTCATCTTCACTTAACCTCTATATTTGCACACAACCTAAATATATATCTCATTTACCAAATACATGACTTTATCTGTTAATGAGAGGTGCAACTCTTCAATACTCAGTCTAGGAGTTACATAGAAAGCAGTATTAAAATAATTTGCCTGTCTCCATTTTAAAAATTCCAATACATTTTCTAAAGCCCTGATTGGTCAGAATTTTAGGTTGGGTGAAGATGACCCCCTATCAATACCTGTCAGACCCTGTAAGGAGAAGAGGGTGCTTTTAATCAGACTGATTGACAATCCTTTTCCGACAGGATGCTGCAACGGAAGACCTCTTCGTTGCTTTGCAACGAGCTCGTTTCTAGTCTTATTTTTCTTTTTTTTTTTTTTCTTCCTAGACGCGAACTTTGAGGCTTCATATCTTGCTCATTTCTGAACGATTTTTGCTCAAATTTTCAGGGCTCATAGACATTACAAAACACTATCTAAAACATTTCATAAACTTTAAAATTCCTCTTCCGTTAACGAGTTATTCCCCTTTTAAAAATTTTTAGGGCCTTTGGTTTCCAGACAAAGGCTCCGAGACTATGATAGCAGGGAATGGGAATCCAGCGAATTTGAATAACAGAGACATTGAAGTTGTGCACATTGATTTTTGTTTTTCGATTACGTTTGTTATTTAGAAAAAGGTAGGGGGTCGAAAAAATAGGATTCCAAAAAGTGCTAAAATTTAGACATATTTTGCTTTGTATCTTTTAAACGAAAAATATTTTGTTAAGACATGTAGAATAAAAGTTGTGCAGAATGTTAAGGGCTTTCATTTGACACCAATAAAAAAGGGCTGGCTCCTAAAATTAAGGGCCAATAGCGCTTGAAAGTTTTTGCTTAATAACTCAAAAACGGTTAGGATTTCGATATGGCTGTCGCTGGAAAAGTTGTTTGTTGGGATCTCATAAAGGTCGTTACAATGTTATTTTGTTGGTGATTTGTGTTGTATGAGTGTAAAAAGCTGTACATGTTAACATGTACCTCGTTTAATTTGGCAAGTTAACGAAAGTCTATGTGCGTGCAACTGGCATAAAGTTACCACAGAAAGTATGCTGGTTTATACAGGAAATTTTTTTTTAGAATAGATTTTTTTTTTTTGGAGTTTTTGTCAGTTTTGTTAAGTTCTTATAGTGCACAATACCTAAAACGAGAATCGGAAAACAAAACATTCTTCTTCCTTTGTAGTAAAACACAAACTACGGATTTAAAATAAATCTATGTATTACATTTGAGTTTTCATACTGCATGCATTTAAAATCTACCTTGAATAAGAGCTGTGTGTGTACCGTTACGTAAGCTATCCCTCACCCGCGGCCTAGAAAATCGGTCACCATGGTCGCGACGGGGCTAACTAGCGGTCAGCGGTTATCTAATACACAAGAGTTGCGTCTCTCATATATGAGTTTATTTAGCCGCGCACTCTAGAATTGTTTTAGTTTATATACCCGTAAATAAAATACAAGATCTGTTTTAATTTCTTCATGTTATAAGAGTTTGTCCATCTTGTTTTTATTTAATTAAACATTAGAGTGTAAGAAGACGTTCTGAAAATTTATATAGGCGATATTACTACAAATCGGAAACTTCGTCAGTCTTAAATTAATGGTTGGTTTGTAGGTTTAAAATGTTTATAAATCTGTACAAATATTGTTTTAAATCAACAAACAACCCACAAATATTAAAACTTTTAAATGATGATCATCCCTCGCACATGGCCGAGGAGATCCCGTGCGAGTGCATGTTTCAGACTTTTGTACGAACACAACTATTTTCTTTTTTTATCATTTCAACTATGATATTGGTTTAAGATGAAAAGATAAATTTATTTTACATGTACAGTTGATTTAGCAATGATTAATACGATTGCGCACAAGGTAGTTTATTATAATCAATTAAAGTTCCATGTTTCATGTTTGCGGTAGGTGCTGGCACGATAAAAGGTGTCCTGAATTGAGGCATTCGGATTTTTTTTAATTGGCAAAAAGATAATCAGATTTGACGAAAATCATTTTTGGCGACTTCTTCTTATGTGTAACATTTTCACTTTCCCACCCGTTTGTTTATTCGGTCAGTCTGTGTTAATTCAATCGCAGCTCTTGTGTCGCTTTAGCGCACACAGCTGAGAACATCTATAGCCCCAGTCGGGTTAAGTTATGTTTATATGGCTGCAGATCATCAATTGTTATGTAATTGAGTAACAATGTATCGAAGGTTATCGAATATTATTGAGTATCGAAGTGTGCTTTCACTACAGTGGTCAATTGTTAAACAATAAGGCTATTATTCGAAGTCAATCATCTTCACATTATACATGTAGGTGCGAAATCGTAATCGGATAATGTTGCTAATAAATCAACCTGTTGAACACGCTAAACTTCTACAGATATGAACGGAAAAATATATTATACTTAAAAGTTTTAAGTCAAAGGAAAATTGTTCTCGGATTAAGAAGTTATGAAATACGACTACATTATGCAACGCAGTCGGTCGCCATAGAAATCATCAAAGTACTGCAAGTGTCGACAGATTTCTTGTTTCTTTGAAATACATGTACCATGATAGCTCACTACCAGAGTAAAGCTAGCCAGCACTAACTCCAACGCACTAACAAAAAACAAGTATTCCTTTTAAAGGAATGATCGGCAATAATGATATATTGATAGCTAGAAGCAATCAACATGATCAGTTTGATGTAAAATAATAAAATAAGTACTGTATTTTTACAAAATATAGAATATTTTGAATCTGTACACCATAATTTCATTATTATAAACCGTCAACAAATTTAATTTTTAAATAAATTTGGGAAAAGCCGTTTGTAAACTCCTTGTCTAATTTTATATTTTTAGCGTAATTATTAAATGTTAATGTATCTTCTTCTTCTTCTTCAGAATACTGAGTAGGGCTCTTCAAAGAGCATTAACACATATACAAAGAAAGAGTTGTATTAAAATAATTTAATGCGACTGAAAAACATTGAATGCCATCATAACTTGCTATTGAGGTCGCATTATAACGTAACCTTGTTTATAAATCAAGCCGTCTTCCTAGCTACTATTATGCAACATCAATAGATCGAGGTCAGTTCATGGAGCATCTTCTTATGATTGAGGTCAGTTCATCGAGATCAACTGCATTACTGAATGAATCTTTCGATCGAAATTCTTATGCGTGAAACAAAATGTGCATTCTTGAATTAACAGGTCGAACTGTATTTTATGTATGTTTGCATTTCTTAAGGTAAATGAATTGAAATAAAACCGAGTAAAATGTTATATAAATACTAAACCAAACTTCAAGTTTTTATAAGAACTACTTATGCAAGCGGAATGGGTGCGCACGTGGAAGCATTTGCCGGATGCCTCATATGGACACAACAGTGATCGGCCGAAGCCGATCACAATAATTTAAAATTATCGACTATTTTTCAAGCGTTATCCGATCCCGATGTTAAACAACTGAAATTATTAGGCCGCCTTGCACCCACACTAGGACTTGTGCTCATAAGGTGAGCCCGGATTCCTCGAGAACGGCTGTACCCTCGAGGATTCCGGCGCCAAATTAGGCACTAGTGACAACGATTTCCGGCGCCAGGGCGCGGAGTAGACCTTAAGAAAACAAATTATTTCTGTAATGTAGCGTTCTAAACAAGGCACCCTGTCCCCAACAAGGACTTCTGCTCATTAGGTGAGCCCGGATTCCTCGGGGGACGGGTAATCTCTTGAGGATTCCGGCGCCAAATTAGGCACTAGTGACACCGATTTCCGGCGCCAGGGCGCGGAGTAGACCTTAAGTGAACAAATTATTTCTGTAATTTAGCGTTCTAAACATGGCGCCCTGCGCCTAAACTAGGACTTGTGCTCATTAGATGAACCCGGATTCCTCGGGGGACGGGTAATCCCTTGAGGATTCCGGCGCCAAATTAGGCACTAGTGACACCGATTTCCGGCGCCATGGCGCGGAGTAGACCTTAAGTGAACAAATTATTTCTGAAATGTAGCGTTCTAAACAAGACGTCCTCCAAACATTGAAAGTTCTTATTTCACACAATGATTGCTTATGACCTAAGTGTTGACTTGTGCTCATTAGGTGAGCCTGGATTTCTCGGGGGACGGATAATCCCTTGAGGATTCCGGCGCCAAATTAAGCACTAGTGACACCGATTCCCTGCGGCAAGGCGCGGAGTAGACCTTAAGTGAATAAATTATTTCTGTAATGTAGCGTTCTAAACAAGGCGCCCTCCAAACATTGAAATATCTTACTTTACACAAAGATTGCCTATGACCTAAGTGTGTGTTATGATTTTGTTTCAAGGTTATTTTGTGAAGTTCAGGGTCATTGGAGGAAATTTCATAAGTTGTGTCTGTAGATAAATACTTTAGTTATGATTTTGTTTTTCTTAGTGGGGAGGGGGGAATTATTTGTGAGGTTGCTCACAGAACCGCCAGTTAGTCCACTGAGAGCACTCTCCCCCTTTCTCACAACCAAAATACACCTTAAATTAACTTAAAGGAAATTGAATTTTGGGGCATTGTTCCCCCTCCCCCAACCCACATTTTAGTAGAAGGCAATATAAATTTTTATGGCAAATTGAAAATAAATTATATTAAACAAAATAAGTTATAGCTGCCTCACAACCCCCCCCCCTTCCCTACCACTACCACGGATTAGATTTTGAAGATTAATTTTTTCTTTTATTGGCTTGTTAATACATTTCGGATGAATTTGTTCCCCGAAGCAAAAACGATGCTGAGTGTTTGCACGGCCAAACGTTATACGGAGAGTTGTCCCTCCCACTGAGCACCTCTCGTACAGCGCACCCTCAGGTTGGAGAAGCCGTCATCATTTATTTTTGATATTCTGAACTTTTATCATATTGACAATCCTGTCTGATTAAAATCACCACCCTTCTGCCTACACCCATCAGGGTCTGATAGGTATCAATAACAATTCATCTTCACTTAACCTCTATATTTGCACACAACCTAAATATATATCTCATTTACCAAATACATGACTTTATCTGTTAATAAGAGGTGCAACTCTTCAATACTCAGTCTGGGGGTTACATAGAAAGCAGGATTAAAATAATTTACCCGTCTCCATTTTAAAAATTCCAATACATTTTCTAAAGCCCTGATTGGTCAGAATTTTAGGTCGGGTGAAGATGACCCCCTATCAATACCTGTCAGACCCTGTAAGGAGAAGAGGGTGCTTTTAATCAAACTGATTGACAATCCTTTTCCGACAGGAAGCTGCAACGGAAGACCTCTTCGTTGCTTTGCAACGAGCTCGTTTCTAGTTTATCTAACGTTACTGTACACTTCTATGAAACCAAAAAGCATAAGATTTATTCGTACATACCTCGTAGAACCATTCCTGAGCGTCTAACTTAAAGTGAAAGCGGAAGTTCAATTGCGCATGCGCAACTGTGTAGCAGGGAGCTGACGAAAGCTTTCTTTGACAAAAAATAATGTTTCTTGTTATAAAAATATGTTCCTAATATGTTAACTTTGAGACAAAAAAGTTAAACATACAAAGAAAGCAATAAGTACTTCGAAACTGAAGTTTTTCTGACCATACCTCGATATTGTTTACTGTACGCGTAGCTCTTACTTGTCTGTACGGGTAGCTCTGATTCGCTGTTAAACAACTGTTCGCGTAGCTCTGAACATTACAATGATCATTACGAACCTATGTCATGCGCGGATCTAGAGGGGGGTCGGGGGGGGGTCCCGACCCCCCCCCCCCTGGAAAATAATTTTTTTTTAAATTTACATAGTAAAATCATCGAAAATATACCTCGGACCCCCCCTGGCAAACACAATTATCCTTCTGACCCCCCCCCCCCCCCCTGGAAAAATTTTCTGGATCCGCGCATGTATGTCCTATGTTGCGATGGTGCATGACTATGAAAACGATTCTTTTCACGATCAATGTGGAAGATGATCAAGTTTTTAATTAAGATTGAACCCCGACGGCCATATCTACATGTACATGTATATGGCCCGAATGACCATATTGACAAATCTTAACAGTCTTGATCGCTACGACAGACATCAAGATCCTTTGAGATTTGATACGATTACTACGATTAAGACAACGATGGTAATGATGAATGAAGTTTGTATTTTGATTTTAATATGCCACATGGCACAGGCGCATGATGCAGATTGAGGGATGATTTTTATTAATGACAGTTGTAATGCGACGTATTGGTTGAATCGGGTGTAAGCTTAGATGTTGATGGACTGATCAGGAGACGGAGAGGATCGCAAAATAATTTTACCGATGAGTTTCAACTTCTAAGTGATGCGACAGATTGAAATAAAAGATGGCGGCGATGTCTACCTTGTGTCTATTATTAGGTAGACGGTTTTTATTTTTTATTATGAGAAAAATTTATAACGCCAGGTGCGTGTGCAATATGCCTAGAATTTATTTTTGTCTGGATCACGATACTGTACATTTCAGCAGTTTTTCTGCAATAAACAATTGTTTGCGTGGACGCCGCAGAGTAGACATTTTGTTGTGTCGGGAAAAAAATTGAAAGAAAAGTTGATGTCAATCTAATTAAAATTAGATATTAGATCCGCTCGCTTACTCGCTACACAAACAGTAGCGAGTAAGCGAGCGGATCTAACATCTAATTTTAATTAGATTGAGTTGATGTTAATATTTAACTCACAGAAACCCTGATGTTTGTGGGTCATACTCGAAGGTCATTAACTTAACAACATTACACACATACACGATTCAGAATGTGAAAGTTCTTTCTTATATTCATCTTTGTAAAAATATGCCTTCGGAGTTCTTGCAATTCCGGTCTGCCGCCCAACCCCCAACCCCCCATCTTTGTAAACAATGCAACGTATCTGTGTCAAAAAAACTAGTTTTACTTGATTTCATGCTCCCATGCTCAGAATATACTATTTGCATCAGTATCATAACCTGCAAGGCGAAAGGATATCAAACATAATTTCTCTAAAGATTCACACCAATACATATATATGTAGCTGAGGAAAATTATTTTTCACCCTTGAAATGAAAGGTATTTCTGCCTGCGACGGGTCTTGAAAATAATAGATATAAAACAGCATCTAAGTTACATGTATATGGCCCCTACGTCACCAACATTTTGAAAGTACTCAACTCAAATCCATGAAAGACGATAGAGTGCATAATTCTGAGGTAATCTAATTCTCTCAGTTAAATGAAGAGATCCTGATTCCCCCAATATTCGTAATAATACGAGGCAACATGACTTTTTGCTTAACCATTTTGTGGGTGGTTATTTGTAAACACGTACACAAACTGTATATTGTGAAATTCAATACTGTAGTGTAACCTGCAATTTTTTTGGAGGTAACTAGCATGCACCAAACACCAAATGACAACAAGCACCAAACTTAGGGATTCTTTTAACTCTTTACACCCTTTGCGCCTTATAATTTTTCTCAGATTATTTGTGGTGATTACATGTATTGGGTTATTTTACTTAATGGGGGGGGGGGGGGGTTGCAACAACAATTTGCTTTTTATCATTGAAAAATTATTTAAAAATTGTACATTCATACCATTGTGATTCTGTTTAGTTAACTTACCATACAAAACCAAACTTTTCGAAAACAAACTTCATAATGCTTTTAACAGCACTACCCGTACAGAAAAATTAGTGCTTTTGCGCTACGCGTACAGTATGAAATATTCACAGCTCGTGATATTCTCCTGATTTTTTCTACTTTTATTTGCAATAGCATGAAAAGCAAGGTCAGGTTTTTCTCTTGAGATATATATTTACCTTTACATGTCCTCAAATCAGTTGTAATGATTGTATTTTGTACATAATTATTATTTCAATCTTGAAGTGTGACCCTGGATATTGATTATCAAAATATTCACTTGAAAACGTATTGCATAAAGAATATATACAACTTTTATACTTTTGCCAGTTTATTACCGTAACGTATTAAATTGTTCCAGAAGCTTTTTAAATCCATTGATCAATTCATTTGATTAAAATTACACTATAACTGCCTTCGACTGTACGCAGAGCTACGTGTTCAATTTCTTTACTCGCTTCGACGAACAGCGCTACCCAAAACTGTACACTTCCGTTCCTACACTGTGATGTAGTGGTAGAAATTTAAAATTCAGAATTTCATTATTTCAACAACAGTTACAATTATAATACAAGTATGAGAAACTAAAGAAGATGCACAAAAATAGAATAAGGTACACGCTTGTTTGTATATACGTCTTATGTTTCATAGAAGTACATAAAGCATGAACTTCAGGAGATCCGATTTAAGGTCAAGATCTAGTAAATGACAGGAGCATACAGATTTTTAAACAAATCTATACACACCTCAAGAAGATCACATTTTTTATCACTCTTTTCGAGAACTAGTCAAAAATTTCCAAAAGCTAACAACTGAGTGCAAATTTGATCCAACTGTTATACCAGGTGGCCAATTCACATCGATAGAAATAATTTTTGCAATAAAAACGTTAAAGTTAAGGAAAGCGCCTGGAGACGATTTGATCACTAATGAGCACATAATACATGCCGGTAAAACACTCACTGATTGACTTTTAAAGTTATTTACTGCCATTGTTGACCATAATCATATCCCGTTGGAAACGTGGTCGCATAGTCCCATTGTACAAAGGCGGAGCTAAGCCGAAAGATTCCTGCGACAGCTATAGGCCAGTCGCTTTACTACCATTTGTATTTTTACTACCATTTGTATTTAAACTCTTCGAAAAAGTAACTTACTGTCGAATCAATAACCATATTCTACAAGAAATAGATTTTTCACATGCGCAACAACAAGGTTTTCAGAATGAATCATTTAATCTTCAAGAAACTATTCTGCACAATTAAGAGCAAGGAAGTAACGTATACGTATGTTTCCTTGATATCAGCAGGGCTTTCGATGCCGTCTGGAGACCTGGACTCATGGTCAAACTACACAAACTTGGCATAACTTGAAAATTATGGTCGCTAATTAACCAGTGTCACCATGATACAGTGAGTTCAATCGTAGTGAACCAAACGCGTTCAGAATGGTTTCAGGTAGATCAAGGCGTTAGACAGGGTGGTGTCTTGTTTACCTTTCTTTTTCTTGTGTACATTAACTACCTTATTCAAGCGTTACAGTATGGTAGCCCAAACACAGGTATACTTATTATAACATACCCAGGAGCTGCCCCTCCTTAGCAGACGACTTATCTTTAATTGGGCGTCACCGCTTGCGCTTCAAAAACTAGTAGACGTCGCATATAGGTACGCTTCATGTTCAACGCATCCAAATCGTGTGTGTTGCAGTTCCGTGTACAAGGAGCTAAACTAGATACATGCAACATGTCCTGACATCTAGGTCCTGCGCTTGTATTGTGCGACCGGTCTTACAACCATCTAGGTATAATTATAAATGGAAAATGTAAACTATCTGACCGAATACAGGAGGCTTGTAACAAAGGGCGAAAGTCCTATTTCGCACTATCTGACCTTGGTACACCATTCCTAAATTCCAGAACACTGACTCATATCTGTACAAAACAATTGTGCTACCATCGGTACTTTATGGGTGCGAACTCTGGAACAATATTTCGTTTAGAGACAGAAACCAGCTGAATACATTCCAACATTTTATTTGCACTTTAATTTCTACACTTTAAAATAACACTTTAAAAACATTTTTTTTACATGTAGCACACGCTATGTATTACTACGCAGCGCAGCCAATACCGTGTTTCGGTTATGCTATAAGACACCCCATTTTGTGTCGCTCAGCTTTTTATGAAATTATTGGGATATAGTCTTCAAAATTGATTCGTAATGTTATCCCAGACAAAAACAGTTGAAAATGTAAATATGTTTTGTTAAAGTAAATAACTCGTGTATTAATTAGGTTTCGCCTACTTTTTAACGTACAGTGAACGAACGGTCGGCTTATAACGACGAAAACAGATTATATGTCGCGTCAATATCTGATCAACAGAGTTGATTGTACATGAGACACCAAAAAAGATGCACAAAAATAGAATAAAGTACATGCTTGTTTGTATATAAGTCATATTTTTCATGGAAGTGCATAAAGCATGAACTTCAGGAGATCCAATTTAAGGTCAAGATCTAGTAAATGCGAGGGGCATACAGATTTTTGGAATTTGATATACATGTACTAATACTATAATATATTTATATACAACTATACATAAACTAAGCTTTTGTAAGGTTTGCGGTTACAGGGAGATAACTCACAGATTTTCATTGTGACGTAACACCAACAACCCTTTATTTCAGCTATGACGTCAAAATTTATATGACGTCATAATTGGTTTCAGGTTTTTTTTTTATTTCGCGTAATTTTGTAGTTTTATTCAAAAAATAACAGGACACAAGCATTTTATCGATTTCCACAAAAACGAAGTCCGCATTATATGGTTTTGAGTAGTGTTTTAGAAACACCAGATTACACATATATTATGACATTTGTTTGATGTTACGGGGGTAAAATTGTCATAATGTACGGGATCTTGAAATCGCTGTTTTACCGAAGGAATCTGGACTGCGCACCGCTATGGGGAGTGGCGTCCTACCCGCTCTGGGGTGTAAATTCTTTACCCAAGCTCTGAATATAGAACAACGCAGACAAGACTTCGGTTTACCACTCATTTATTAAATATTATTAACCTTTTATTTTTATAATTTATAAAACATTCCAATTTTATCCATTTAACAAATCAATATAATACATAATAATTATAAAATATTGAAATCCTCTGAACAACTAATAATATGATCTTACCTGAATATAGAACAACGCAAACAAGACTTCGGTTTACCACTAACCCAAAAGTTCTCCGCCGTCCATATACCCTAACCTACGTCACCTCAACCTCCGTACCCTTATATGTTCATCTCACAACGCGTTCACTTACTCCTACGCGCCGTGGTCAGTTTATATCGTATTTTATATTTAACACTTAGCCACTAACTCGGTTCCGTGTTTCTTATCATATATCAGCAATACAATTCCCCTAATGATGTAAACATAACCCCTAGTTCATCTCTTGAGAATTCTCTATCTACTGACCAGCGGAAAATACTCTTATGAATGAATCTGTACACGTGTTTCTAATCATTGCCGCGGTATATTTAGAATATATTTACCCACATGTACTTTAAGCAAATTTAATGTAAAATATTATTATGATAAATTCCCCCTTCTACCAAAAAAATCTTGTCCCCAAGATTTAACAAGAAAATTTTGAAACAATCTTACGTTGAAGTTTCATTGAAAAAACATCTGGTTTCCAAGTATAAAGAGGAGGAAAATTTGGAAAAAGTTTACATATCGCAAAACTATTTCTAATTCGTGGAGGTTGAAATGAAGCAGGATCAGAAGGTACGCCTTCAAAATGATCATCGTATAATATGTGCTCTGTATTTTCAAAATTCCGTGGCGTATGGGTGAGATATTTATATAACGGCCCAGCGTCACATACAGCACAAGGAGTGTCTTCGTCAATGTCCCTCCCACATCTCTCATGAACTCGAGCAGAACAGCAGCGAGTCCAGAGAATGAGAGGTGGAGCGGGACACTGAAAAGTACATACAGCACATTGAATTTTCTTTGAAGGAGACCTAGGTTGATCATACCAATCCGTGTTTACCTGTTCTATGACTTTTGTTTTCAGTTTATTCGCCAAAAAACGCCTGGGAAACCCTAGCGTATATTCCGCGAGCAAACGACGAACATAGTCACCCGGTACTCTGTATAAATTACACACATTTTTGAAATAATTTTCACGTCGCGGTGAGTTAACGAAAGGTCCAAAAGTTTCAAAATAAATTTCCAACAGTCCAAACGATGCTCCTTTACAAATTTCTAACGAATAGTATTCTAATAAATCGAGCAATAAATTCCAAGAAATTTTTTTAGCAAATAACACCAACTGCCAACAAATTTGTTTCAAACTTAAACCTGACTCTTGATTTGAATTATAAATAAATTTTACCAATTTACGCAACGTAAGATTTTTAAATAATACTAATAATTTTGTTCCAATATGTTGCGTTATAGTTGGTGGCAATTGAGTTTTAAAAATTTTTTTGTTTGTTTGCAAATAATATTCGGAGAGAACGTTGGACTGACGGACCATATATTTGGTAAGTCGAAAGCGGTAAACATTCATTGTTCAGATGATTCCGCACAAATATAGAATAATAAAAAAAAAATAATTTAAAAAAATAAGACAACACACTGACACAAAAAAAACACACAAAAACCTAGCCTGTCGTATGGTGTAGGGCTTAAAACAATGTAAGAACCCAGCACCAAGGTAGAGACGGCCAACCTCCTTAATAATGTTCCCAAAAGTTGAATTATAAGTCTTATTAAAAAGAATATGAGATCAATATATCACTCGCAGGAAAAAAAAATAAATAATGCCAATAATATTGCAAAACTACGAATGAAAATTTGACCATATATTGAAGGTTAAGGAACATTATTCGCATAACCTCGGCACTGTGTCACCAAAAAAAACCCAATTTTTATTAACCCTAAATGATTCGATACTACAACACTCAAAAAAAAAATTGATACATTAAAACAATTTCAGATGAAAGAAAATTCATCATCGTTGAAGTATATCATTACACATACATCATAAATGTACAATACATATTTAAGATAACATTTATAAAACAAGCCAGAGGATTATTATGCCTCTTATCACGACTTGTTATTCCATATTGATTCACATCACTTTAAATAATTATGTATAGTGTGCTAAAAGTCAATGTCCGCAAGTGTCAATATGCACCACCTATACATATCATCATACCATCAAATCATAACATCAATTGGATATTGTTACATTGTCCATATTTCAATCATTATTATCTACCATGCAATGATTGAAAAAAAAATTAAAAATTTCATAATATCAATCAATCGACTCGCACGTATATAAAAAAAAAAAAATTGTTCACAAAGTTCATATCAAATCGTCAGGGTGTTGCAAAAAAATAAAAAAAAACGACCATCTCGACCTAAATCAACGGTAAACAAAACCTGTGATATTTCAAAGTTGTATTTAAAATATTTCGAAAGACAAAAAAAAACCCCAATCTTAATGTTATAGTATTTAATTTAAAAGATGTAATTATTTTATTATAATTTTTTTTTTCATATGTATTTTGTTTTTTAAATGCCTTTTTGATTCCTATCCAAAATAAATTAACTATTAGGGTACATTATGAATGAGCTATAGCATTAATTATCTTGTTCTTTCTCAAAGGTCAACAAATTCGGATATATTTGTTGATGACCAGAAGCATGAGGTCTTGAAGAGGTATTTACTTTCAAAGGATAATAAATATTCTTATGAGTCAACAAGATGTACGCGCAATATGATTGTTTTAACATCTTTCTTAACTTGAATGCCTGATAATAAGAAACATTTATTATTCCTGGCACCTGTAAAGATCCTGGGTTTAATTTACTTGTAAATAGAAAATCCGGCCAACTGACTGTTAATTTGGGACGGAATGTTCCAATTACTTTTATATCTTCAATAACAATTGGTGGTTGCACATGCCAGTGTGATAAACACAGAGGAATATTTAGAGCTTTGATATCAATACATGTTTGACCGTTAGTAATTTCCAAGTAAACATTCGTATTAATTGAATAATTAAACCATATCTTTTTAATTATAAGTCCAAGCAATACAGTAATAATTATCAGCAATGCAAGTGCAAAATGATCCCATTCAACTTGTTCTTTTAGCAAATTATCCCAAACTGTATTAGTTTCTGTTGTTGTAGTGGGTTTGGTGAAATAAAATTGCGAATCTGCATGCGTTGACCTTAGAAGCATTAAGGCTGTTGCTAACGTTCTAAATTTATGAAATAACCACAGTAGCCAAATTGTGTTAAAGACTGTCAATCCAAAAGTAACATAAGTCAAAATATCATGAGTGGTAGGCCATGCAGTTTTTAACGGAATTTCTCCATCAATTAAAGATTCAGCCAAATTAGAGTAAATTTTAGTATCTTGTTTAGTACGTTTGATAACCTGTTTTAAACTTAAATCTATAATTTTATCGTTTGCCAAAACCTTTTGCATTTTGTGTTTATATATTTTAAATGAAGGAATTTTAACATCAACTATCTGTCTGAATGTCGTATTTGCCAAAATATCTCCCACAATATCTTCTGAAAAGAAATGTTGTAATAATGCCAAGTTTATAGGATGCAACCGTGTTACAGTTTGATTAGTAGAATCACAACTAGCGACATGGGGTAAGAATTTGTTTGTTTGTGTTAGTACAGTAGAATGGCATGGGATGTTAATAACACAAAAATTACAACCCTTCAATTCAGACACAATTGATTTACACTGCATTGTTATACTGGGAGTTTGGTAAACTAACAATTCCGTGTCACTAATTTGAATCAATTGAGGTTTCAATTCATTTGTAAGAAAACGAAAATCACATGTATTTTTAACTTGTTTTGTATTTCCTTGAAATAAATTAAAGAGACAATCTGTTGAATTGTGTACCGTACACAGATTAGCTTTTTGATAACAATGAATGAGTTTCTCTGTTTTCTGACACTGTGCCATTGTTTTCTCTGAAAGTGTGGTATAAAATTGTTTATCTTTAGAAACAAGCAAATAATCTTGTAAGTTAAATAATTGTGAAGCGTGATTTTCAGAATCGTTAATTGGAACTGGAAATGACATAACCTTTTAGGCCGAAAAAGATTGTTCATATGTTGCTAATGGAAATCTAATTGCAATATACATTACC
Source organism: Magallana ariakensis (assembly GCA_020458035.1). Taxonomy (NCBI): domain Eukaryota; kingdom Metazoa; phylum Mollusca; class Bivalvia; order Ostreida; family Ostreidae; genus Magallana; species Magallana ariakensis. The sequence goes on along the minus strand of CM035814.1, from coordinate 19,750,049 downwards.
GATTCGTTTCGTAACATTGTAAATTTCGCAAACTGATAATAATATCGCGGATCTGTTGTAACAAGTTTATATCCCAGCTCTTCATTTTCAAGTATTGTTTTGATATCGCTCATTGTTTTCTTTAAAATTCTTGGAGAAATTATCCAAGGTGAAAGTTTCCCTTCAGCCAAATCAGATAATGATGCTCTTAAGTTTGTCATAAATGTTTCTAATAAAAATGCATCATTTAAATGCCTCATTAAATACCCTGTAAAGATAGTAGTGATCGAAGTCAATTCCGATTCAACTTGTTTTATCTCGGTAATCATTCTATTTATTGTAACGGCTTCCTCCTGCATACCTTTAATTGCATTTGACAGCCGGTCATCAATATGACTAACAAAGGAGGAAAAATCTCCACCGTATCTCTCAAGTACTTTCGCTACCTTGTTATTATTTTTAGTTAACTGATTAATATGTTGAGCCAATATATTTACATCATTTGTTGTTGCAACACCAAAAATACTTTTGGAAAGCTCGCCAACAAATGGTAACAATGCACGTTTAGAGCGTGAATTTATTGGATTTGTGATTTGTCGAATCAAATCATATACCAACCGTTTAGTTGTGTCGAGATGGCTTTTTAAATTATTTCTTATAACATTGATGTTCACCGTTAATTGATGCAACGTAAAACAATATCTCTGACTGTTTAAAGTACACTTAGAAAGTGTAGGAATCTTTGTATCTAAAAACAAAGGTATTTCAAAAGTATGTACCCAGACATCTGACGTAAAATCAACATCAATCTGCTTTTGAAACATTACTCCATAATTGAGTCTGTTTTCATCTTGCATTGAAAAAGGTATGATACTCGCAAACATAAGAAAGACGAAGAGCCACACTGTGCCCACCATACCTACAAGAACATGAAAATAGAATGATAAGAAAGTGGATAGCGGGCTGCCCTCATAGAAGAAATTGAAGAAAATATGAAAGTGGTTGGCACAATAATAACTCCTGTCAACCTTACACGAAATCCCTTTCTCTTAAAATGCATAATCAATTGTTAGAAATAAAATCACTTATTTTGATTCTATTTGTGCACAAATTTCTACTTTTCTTGAATTTAATACTTGTCTAATTCGTTTACTATATTTAATGTACCCATTTAATAACGTTTTCGTTTTCTCTTTCTGATTGTCGAGTGATACAATTGTTTTAGATATTGTGAAACATTATATAAATAGTGCCTGTTTGGGAGGGTACCAGTTGAAATTGACACCCCGAGAAAACCATTGTCAACCGACGCGAAGCGGAGGTTGACAATGGTTTTCGAGGGGTGTCAATTTCAACTGGTACCCTCCCAAACAGGCACTATTTATTTTATTATACTGAATGTCTTAATTTTTATAGCAAATTTTACTGCTTTTATATAGAAAAGACGTGAATTCTACGGCGAACCGTACGCGCATAATTAACGCGCATGTAACAATTCGTTCTATCGGCCCGTTGCTAAGCGTGCAAGGGAGAGAGAACGGATTGTCAACTGCGTCTAAACCAATCAGATTGCAGTATTTAACATGAAAGTATAATAATATTTGATGGCTCCCATGTAGGATTTGATCCATCTGCCCATTTCACTAAGTAATATCTTTTATTATTCATGTATTTCGACTTGGTCAGTTTATATCGTATTTTATATTTAACACTTAGCCACTAACTCGGTTCCGTGTTTCTTATCATATATCAGCAATACAATTCCCCTAATGATGTAAACATAACCCCTAGTTCATCTCTTAAGAATTCTCTATCTACTGACCAGCGGAAAATACTTTTATGAATGAATCTGTACACGTGTTTCTAATCGGTATATTTAGACTATATTTACCCACATATACTTTAAGCAAATTTAATGTAAAATATTATTATGATACATATACTAAGATACATTTTTTCCGAAATCGGTGGACTTTGGAAAGGTTTCAAATAAGATCTATTCGTTTACATAATAGTAGTCCAAAATTAAGACTTTTGTTGCATTTTATTCTTTTTTTAAATAATTCATTGGAAATTTTAAAATATGAATCATGATATAAATAGAAACATTATTTTCGAACATTTTAAGCATAAATAACCCCCATAATAGTCACATATAAAATGTACATATTTGCACGAAATTATTTACATTGTACATTTCATCAACATAAAAATTTGAAATCATGAACTTTGACCTTTTGTAGTTATAATACGGATCCGGCAAAATTATTTAAATTTCATGAGAAAAAAGACTTTTAATTAGTATAGTGAACACATTTGTATACATGTAAAATAACTTGGAATCACTCTGCTTGTTATTTTTCTGTAAATATCAAGTTATTTTCTTACTATTTCTAAGAAAGTTGGCAAAAATAAAGATTTGAGACAGGGTGTATTTGAATTATATGTATTGATGGTAATATGTTTATTTATTTATTTGTTTTGGTCGTTAAAACCTAAGCAAAAGGAATCGGAATATTTAATATAGCATTGAATCATGATTTTTTGAAGTATGCACTCTCATAACTGCAGCAGTGTGTGCATACAAATTGAGTAACGCGCGTTAGCGTGTTATGAAAATGTGTATGTACACATCGCTGCAGTTATGAGAGTGTATACTTCAAAAAATCATGATCTAATGCTTATATTTACATTTTTTAACTTCTTGCCTTGTCTGCAAATGTGATTCATACCTTAAAATTCCTTTCTTATCCTAAGGGTAAGTTAATATTAATGGAAGTACCACAGTAACAGCCACAAGCGTGAACTTTGATTTTCGCTTGTGACGTTGCAGTTTACAGCGTTCAACGTTTGTGACGTCATAATAAAACTCGTCATTTTAACCTTTGAGTACCCAGTGATTACTTGTTGCACTTAGAGACATTTTATAAAAAGATCACAGAATTTAATGGAAAAACACAGTAGAATGTAAATATCATTTTTTAACCAATCATTCATCAAAAGATGTTAAATATGATATCATTTTTTTGCAAGAAACTCTATAGCATTGAATCATGATTTTTTTTAAGTATACACTCTCATAACTGCAGCGGTGTGTGCATACAAATTGAGTAACGCGCGTTAGCGCGTTATGAAAATTTGTATGCACACACCACTGCAGTTATGAGAGTGTATACTTCAAAAAATCATGATCTAATGCTTATATTTACATTTTTTAACTTCTTGCCTTGTCTGCAAATGTGATTCATACCTTAAAATTCCTATCTTATCCTATGGGTAAGTTAATATTAATGGAAGAGCCACAGTAACAGCCACAAGCGTGAACTTTGATTTTCGCTTGTGACGTTGCAGTTTACAGCGTTCAACGTTTGTGACGTCATAATAAAACTCGTCATTTTAACCTTTGACTACTTGTTGCATTTAGAGGCATTTGAAGATCACAGAATTTAATGGAAAAAATTCTGGAATAATGAATAATGGAATATTTTGTTAAACAACAAGAATCTTTTTTTAAATTCACGACGGTTTGGAGAAATAGTGCATTGTTTTTCAGAATTTGTACATAGTAGAGGTGTATTAGTTTTGTTTAAAAAGATTAGTAAAATAGAGATTATAATATAAACCATTACAAATCTGTAGACGGTAGACGACTGTTAATTGATATAAAGTATAATGGTCGAAAATTGACTTTAGTAAATGTTTATGCGCCTAACAATGAGAAAGATAGGATTGATTTTTTTTAAAAGAGTAATTACATGGATTAATCAAAATGCGATAAATTTAGACAATGTGATACTTTGTGGAGACTTTAACTGTCAAATAGATACAAATAATAATGATGAAAGCGCTAGTGTCTTAAAGAAAATTTTGAAAACATTTTGTTTTAAAAAACAATGTTTAACATGGTGTAATGGGAATAATGTCCCTCAAAGTATGATCGATTGTGTATTTACTTCAGAACAATTATCATTTCCAATGATTAATATTTTTCTAAGAAAGGCACCAAACATAGACAATAATAGGTTTACGGATCACTTTTGGTATTTTGGTATATTTCTTGAACTTTATACTTGTGAAAATCCACGGGGAGCTGGATATTGGAAGCTAAACAACTCGCTTTTAGAAAACATATAACTTTTTGTACAAAAATCATTGAGAACTGCGTTCTAAAATGCAGTTCACTTTTGGATTGCTAATAAGCCCGATTATCAAAAACTAGAGATGACCAATTCACCATATTTTCACAGTGGTAGTGGTATACCACTAGTAGATGACCCAGAAAATTTCAAGCCCCAAATAAGAAATATAAATTTTGAATTGCGAACTGCGTTCTAAAATGCAGTTCACTTTTAAAAGCCCGATTCTCAACAACTAGAGATAACAACTTTACCATATTTTCAGTGGTAGTGGTATACCACTAGTAGATGATCCTGAAAATTTCAGCGTCCAGGGTAGGGCCCTCGATGTTTCTGAGGCCAATGTTAAAAAGCCCATTATTATACAATTATAGCCTTTTGATGAGGTCAATACATGGTTTTATAGACCTAATGAGAGTATATCGACCGAGGACGAAGTCCGAGGTTGATATACTCTCATCAGGTCTATAAAATCATGTATTGGCCGATATCAAAAGGCTATAACTGTTTTATTATTATAAATAGAAAATTAATTCTCTTCATTCTCTTCAAGCGTATAATAGTAAAATATTTTGTATATAATGTATAGGTGTTGATTTCGCTATTATGACGTCACAATACCACACGTTCCAAAACCAGTATTTTGTCGTGAAAATCTATTTTTAGTATAGTGAGATCAATAAATTTTCTATTTTTAGTATAGTAAGGTCTATAACAGAATTTATAGCACAGTCACGTGACAGCAATCGACCAATCGAGTGTTTGGGAAAAATATGATATTATAATAAATTGCTGTTATAGACCTTACTATATACAATTATAGCCTTTTGATGAGGTCAATACATGGTTTTATAGACCTGATGAGAGTATATCGACCGAGGACGAAGTCCGAGGTTGATATATTTTCATCAGGTCTATAAAATCATGTATTGACCGATATCAAAAGGCTATAACTGTTTTATTATAATAAATCAAAAACTAATTCTTTTTAATTCTTCAAGCGTATAGTAGTAAAATACTTTGTTCATAATGTATAGGTGTTGATTTCGCTATTATGACGTCACAATGTCGCACGTGCCAAAACCAGTATTTTGTCATGAAAATCTATTTTAGTATAGTGAGGTCAATAAATTTTCTATTTTTAGTATAGTAAGGTCTATAACAGAATTTATAGCACGGTCACGTGACAGCAATCGACCAATCATGTGTTTGAGAAAAATACGATATTATAATAATACTAAAAATAGAAAATTTATTGACCTCACTATACTAAAAATAGATTTTCATGACAAAATACTGGTTTTGGCACGTGCGACATTGTGACGTAATAATCGCGAAATCAACACCTATACAATATGAACAAAATATTTTACTATTATACGCTTGAAGAGAATGAAGAGAATTGGTTTTTGATTTATTATAATAAAACAGTTACAGCCTTTTGATATCGGTCAATACATGGTTTTATAGACCTGATGAGAGTATATCAACCTCGGACTTCGTCCTCGGTCGATATACTCTCATCAGGTCTATTAAACCATACATTGCCTTCATAAAAAGGCTATAATTGTATATTATAGCACGGTCATGTGACAGCAATCGACCAATCATATGCTTGGGAAAAATACGATATTTTAATAATAATGAATAGTGTTCTAAAAGCGGGAGTCTGAATCTAAAAAACTATAGGTGACCACATTGCCATATTTTCAGTGGTAGTGGTATATCACTATAGTAGATTACCCTGAAAATTTCAGGCCCGAAATATGAATTATAAATTTTGAATTGCGAACTGCTTTCCAGAATGCAGTTCACTTTTGAACTGCGAATAAGCCCGAATTTAAAAAACTAGAGATGACCAATTCACCATTTTTTCACAGTGGTAGTGGTATACCACTAGTAGATGACCCAGAAAATTTCATGCCCCAAATATTAAATATAAATTTTGAATTGCGAACTGCGTTTTAAAATGCAGTTCACTTTTGAATTGCGAATAAGCCCGAATCTTAAAAACTAGAGATGACCAATTCACCATATTTTCACAGTGGTAGTGGTATACCACTAGTAGATGACCCTGAACATTTTAAGCCCCAAATTTGAAATATAAATTTTGAATTGCGAATAGCGAACTGCATGCTTTCCAAAACCCGATTGCCGTAATTAAATATATGTAACATGCACGCTTTTTTTTCAAAGGATGATATTATAACCCAAAATCCAATCTTCAGTCATCATCTTTTTTTTTTCGAGCCCCTGTACCATATTAAAAAGGACCATATTGGGTTCAACATGGGTCACAAAAATGGTCAAGGGCCCCTATCACCGTATGTTCCCCGTGACTGGGCAAAATAAGTCTAAATGAATAATAATGCAAATGCTGCAGAACCGACCAAAAAACAAACCAAAAGGCATTTTGGGTTTATATTGAGTATATATATTGATTACCGGGCATATGGAAGCATCCTCAGATAGTGTATATTGAAGTTTAAGTTATAACTCCATCTTCAGGTAGTAAATAGATTCAATTTAGTTCAGAAAATGATTCCTGGGGATAGGACCGAGTTACAATAAGAGACCAAATTTTACATAAGAAAATTTTGGAAAAATCATCCGTTGAGGAACTGCAAAGCCATTTATATTTAGTCATATTTATATTGAAGCCCCCCCCCCCCCCCCAAGTAATATACTTGTATGAATTAAACCAAATTACAGAAAATAAATTAAAAGAGATAAAATTCACGCATTTACATATACAAGGGTTGATCCAAAAGTAATGTCACACTACGCACCGCGTTTCACACTGGCGCTGTATTAATTGTATAAAATGATGCATTAAATTTTCCTTATCAAAATTCTAATTTGAAGTAAAATTTTGATTAATGTTTATAGCATGTTATTTACGTGACATTGCCGCGTCATGAATTTACGTCTTTTTAAAAATTTTGTATCTATGAAAAAATTACATGCTTCACAATTTGAAGAAGCTCAAAAAACACTATATTTTAAAACAGAAATATCATAGACTTTTTCTAACTGTTTTAAAAAATTCGGGAACGTTACCGTCCATTTTGGATATATACGCGATGCCTTTTGTCTCTAGATCAAGGAATACAAAGACTGGACATGCGAATAGTGATACGAGGCATTTTTTGCTTCGATGGATAGGTATCACCAGAAAATGTACCTAAAATTGAAAGCGAGTGAACAGGGTACCTTTAACGTGGTTCCAATATCTAATAAAAGCATATGTCATGTTAATAAATTAGATACATGCGCGGATCCAGAAAATTTTTCCAGGGGGGAGGGGTCCGAAGAATAATTGTGTTTTCCGGGGGGGGGGGGTGGTCCGAGGCATATTTGCGAAAAATTTTTTATTCAAATATAATAAATTTTCATTTTCCGAGGGGGGGGGGTCGGGATCCCTCCGACCCCCCCTTCTAGATCCGCACATGAGACATGAGATAGACAGAAGATATACGCTCTGAAGGAAAGTTAAAACTAGGTTCTTACGTCATGAGCTCTATCATAAAGCTAAATCCATGACTTCTTGAAAAGACCTCGACAAACTGATCGCACATTAAATAATATCAAATATACTACCCCATCGATTACAAAAAGAGTAATTAGTTCCTTTTTGAAAAAAAAACAGAAAAAAAAATGTAAAATAGAGCATCGTGGCCAATTTTTATAGAGTACTAAATTACGAAATTCTTCCAGAACACCAAAGATCTAGAAATGAAGTCCTAGCGTGCGGTGTCTATCATTACCTCACGCTCTACAAAATATATTATCTTAAGAAATATTTATCATAATGTATTAAAATTTTCAGATCTAAATTTAAATAGGTAGATATCTCAAAGCCCAAGTTTTTGTAACTTTACGCGGATTTTTCACGATTTTATCGCATCTGTAACATTACTTTTGGATCAACCCTCGTACATGTATATGAATTATTCTTGAAAGTGATAAATCTTAGTGTAGGTGAGCAATGTGGCCCCTGGGTCTCTTGTTCAAATGCTTATTCTGTCACTTATTTAAATTAGTATTAAGTATCAGTTCTGTAATAACAGAAAAACAATTTTAATATCTTTTTATAACCATTTTATTAGCACTTCAGTCTTTTATATAAAATTTTCTTCAATGGTTGCACGTCATTTGGGTTGTAAGTCCTCAGTCCATATTAATTATTTCGAAACCAAGCAAGCGACTTCGAAAGGGAAGAAATCTCAACTCTCTGAAGGAAACTTGCCAAAGAGTTATCTTTCTTGGCATTTGGTTGGAGCAAGTTGGATGCAGCTAGTAAAACAATGCTCTTTCTAATCATCTCTGCTGATGGACATTCTTCACAAGAATTTACCCACTTTGGAAATAATGTAACCAATTGTGCAATATCTGCCGCAACTCTTGGGTTAGGTCTAGAGGAAGGATCCTTTTTCAGTAACAGCTTTGTCAACTTTTGTAAAGCATATGGAACTTGACTAGGGAGAGGTGAAAGGTCCTTTTCATCATAGGTTCTGCTATTCAAAGGGCCTTTGTAGAAGGGATTTTCCTCTCCAAATATTTCATACACCAAGGTTCCAGCAGTCCAAATATCTGACTTTCTATAATCTAGCCATGCATTTCGTCCAGGCTCAGCTAGTGCAATTTCAGGAGGCATTAGTGCAGCATTTCCACCTTTGTCAACATTGCTTGTGTTGTATGGAATCATTAGTCCATATTCGGGTTCAGCTAGGCAACAACCAAAGTCACTTATTACTAGCTTTGGTTGTCCATTGGACAAATCAACCAAAATGTTATCACTTTTCAAGTCTCTGTGTGCAACTCCATGTTCAGCCATGTGAGCAATGCCTTCCATTAACTGAGCTACAAGAAAGCATCTGGTATTTAGATTTACATCAGTTTGAGAAACAAAACTCTTCAATGTCATATCGTACTTCTTCATCACCAAAAACAAAGTTTTATTTCTTCCAAGTCCATTCTCTGGATTTAATCTGGTTGGAAGGGCAGCTGGATATCTTTGCTCATCGTTGTCAATTTTTGGAACATGATCAACAAAGATGCCTTGCATGTCCACAATATTTGAATGCGGAGGTAAAAGTTTCAGTTTCACACGATGTTTTGCCAACCACAAGGACTCTTCTTCCATTTTAGGGGAGAATCTTGCAGGTGTTATTTCCTTTATCATTCCTTGGAAAATTGTGTCTGCATTGGATTCAAAATCATAATTGAACATCATTTTGATAGCCAGATCATATTTCTCTTTAATTTGGAATTTAAATGAAAGATCTGCATTAATAAATTCATCCTGGGTATCATTTGTTGTCAGTATGTTGTTGCTAAATTCTGATTCAACATTGTAATCTGACTCCATAATTACTTCAAAACTTTCATTTGAATCCACATCTGAAAGCTCTTCTGTTGGAGAATGCAAGTCTGCATTTGTTTCATGCATGTTTTCTACTTCATTTGATTTTAGTTTAGCCTCATAAACTGCAGAGTTGCAACCTTGGCCGATCATCTGTCCAATTTGGAAATCAGAAAAAGTTGCAGCAGAAAAGTTGTAACTATTGAGAAATGTTTGTTTCACTTTCAAGGCATAAGCATTTCGAATTGTGCCTGACACTTCATCATCTTCCTCTGCAGCTGCAGATGACAACATCACAGCAACAAACGAGAAGATTGGTCGTCTATTTCGTGAAAATTCCAAAGCTGTTGATAGAAAAAGAGAAGTATTTTAAATAATTGTAGGTTTTAATATATAGTTTAAATCATGCAAAAAAATAATATTTTACAAATCATTAATTAAAGTAATGAACAAGACATGTTTCATACCAGCACGATTTCTAAGTTCACGTGCGACAGTTGCAACTGCATATCGGCTTGCAAATCTGCTGATTGTTGATGACGATTTACTTGCTGGGACCAAGGCATTCTTGTTGATTTGGACTGCGTTTTGAATGAGCTTTCCTTTCTGGTCGAAATCTTGGACTTTTCTTTTGAATACATTTTCCAAAAATAGCTTTCCTTTCAAAAACCACTTTTTTGCCGATAAATTGTTTGTTACAAAATTACCACACGGGTCCTTGAGGGTTTGGACCAGCGGCCCAAACCCTCCTTTGACAAACATCGTAGTTTAAGTCTTCTTCCCTGACGCAAGAATATCGTAATGTTTGTTTATTTTTGGGAATTCCGCACGCAATGCATTCTGGGTGTTTAAAAAGGCACGTTTGGTTTGTATTTTGTTTTTCGATGCTTATTATAACGTCAGATATGTAATTGCATTATTGCTTATTTTGAAAAATAGGCAATCTTAAAAAAATTGAGTTGGTGCAATTAAATGTAACGTTAATGTCTTAATTTCGACAGCATATAGAGTATGAGAACCAAGAGGCCTAAAACCACAAGTTTTGTTTAAAAACTCAAAACTAAACGCACCTTCAATATTGTTTCGCTTCATTGCGCACATCATCCCGCCCATTGGCTGTTCCGTTTTTATTTTAACTTAGCAGTGTTTGAGCGGATCAAATATCAGAATATGTTTAAAGAACTGGCTTTAAAATTTAAAAGTGATTTACATTTAAAAATAATAAAATAATTAAAACAAACAATCAACGTTAGATATTGTAATCATGGTTATTGCTCAACTATATTTCAGGAAATGCGCCGCCAGAGGAGTTTGATGGAATAGCCACACTCATTTGACACCTGAGCATGTTTTTAAAAGGGTATTAGGATACGAAGCCAAAATGGATTTAAAGTGTGATTGTGAATTGAGATTAAAGGTCAGTATAAAGATGTGAAAAACATAATTATCAAATCGGTTTAAGGATATGCTTCTCTTAGAGTAACGTTATGAGTTTTCGCTAAGCCGACATTTCGGAAATCCATCGTCTGATATTGACTAAATTGAGATACTTGGACAAGATAGCTGCACAAGTTTCTGTTGCACAGAGAGGATGCGAATCAAAATTTCATCATCAAATCGGATTTCGTTTTATCAACATGATTAAGTTGAATGTTTTTGTTCTTAATGATGCTTTGTTGACCTATGAAGGTTACATATGCAGATTGATTTTTTCTTATTTACTGACAGGTTTCTTATCATATTATGTAGGTGAAATTGCATTATGCAAAATATTTACTTTTCTGCTTCAACACATTTAATTTTTTGATTTTTTCATTGCAGATGTAAGAAATACTAAAGAAACATCATGAAGTCGATGAGATGGAATGGGCCCAGTGCATATGTGATATGTTATCTGACAATAATTCATTTTTGCTGCATCAACAATGCTTTTGGAGAAACCAATTCATTAGTGATTCCTTTTATTATCCCAGTGAATTCTTTTATTACAAAACTTTCCACCAGCCATGCAGAATTCAGCACCAATGACAAGCTAGCTAATTCTCTGTTTCATATTTCTATGGATGGAAATTTAACAACGAAAAAGGAATTAATTTCACATGCTGGAAGATCTTTTACATTGAGTCAATCAAATGATAATAAAGAAGATCCATTCTTTGACACTATCCATCTAAAAATCAGTACCTCATGGAATTTGAAATCATTTACAAGTCAAACATTTCATGGTATGATTCGCGAGAATATGCCACTTGATTCAGAAGTGAGATGGAATGATAACATTTCAATTCATTTTGATGCAGCAAAATTCACATTGGAACCCACATCGAAACATTTTAGATTAAAAGTATTAAAATCAACAGACTCCTCAGCTGGATCTCAAGTGAAAGTTGTGACTACTAGTGAAACAGTTCTTGCCAGTGATAGCGAACATGTTTTTATTTTAAAAGCTTGGATAAATCATATAGATTTCACATCAACTATTCTAAAAATCAAAGTTAAAGATGCCAACGACTGCATTCCAAAATTTTCAAAAAAGATTTATCATGCTACAGTTAAAGGAGATTTTACATCTGCATCTCGTAAAAGCATTTTGAAAGTGTCAACTACAGATCAAAATAATGATAAGATAATTTACAGTTTAGATGACTCCTCAAGTTTTTACATAAATCCAAATTCTGGGCTTTTGTTCTTAAAAGAAGTACATCCCGGATTTCATAAATTAAAAGTGTTTGCAACAGATACCAATGGAAATCAGTGTTCTGCGTTTGTTTCGATTCGTGTCCTCTCTAGTACCCTCAAGTTTAGACCATTCCATCAGATTTCAAAACGACAAACAAAGATCATGACAGTAGAAAAAACCTATGTGGTTCTTGAAAATCAAACCGCCGGAACAGTTGTCTTCAGCGTTGCCAACAAACCTCCTCCACCCCCAGGAACTGAATTTTACTCCATTCTCTACGACTCTATTGAATCATTTCAAGTGGATACAAGGGGAAATGTCTACCTGAGAAATGGCCTCTCCCTTAACTATGAGAACCCACGACACAGAAATGTTACCATTCGCTTCAAGATCACTTCATCATTATCTCAAGGTATAATACGTTTTGATTATTAAATTCTTTGAAATGATTGAAAGATATGAAAATGTTTATATTTTGCTCTTTGTTTACACTGTACCATTCTAAAAGATTTTAACCATGTTTTTATGATGCTTATATTTTAAGAAATGCTTTGATAGATATCATTTTATTCTGGATACAACATTCTATAGAATCCATTCTTTGGTGAATTTTGCCTTATGTACATGTATGTACAATTTGAAACATTTCTGAAATCAAGAATTCCATTCTCACAGAAACAGATGTATAAAGTATGGTCAATGGGGTTTGAAACAACTGACCTGAAATCTTATTTGTACATAATAAATAGGCCAAGGTTATTTTCTTCCTCTTCATTACAATTAATTAACTTTTGGGAAGTTGAACATATGACGTTGATGATTGAAAAAAAATGTATCCATTTTATTGATTACTGTTATAAATTATTTATTATAATTAATCATTTCAAATTTACCATATTCAAATAGGAGTAGAAATTAATGTATGCTGTGTGTTTATCGTAATTGCTATTTAATGCATGCTTGCAATTTTATTTTTCCGGTAATATTGATCGCTCTGACATGAGCATCTTTCACCGAGTTTTATTATTGCTGGATGTGAAATTACTAATCAATTTAATACAAACCATGCATAAAAGCTTAAAAAACATATGACTTTAAAATATTTCTGTTATTACTGTATACAGGGTTATTTATGCCCTGTGTTATTTTTGCTCTTTTTCACTTGCAAACGGTTTGGCCCCAACTTGAATTCGCCCAAACAAAGTTGTGTTTAAGAGAGATTATTTGAGACATTGGAATTTGCCCAGACTGATTCTTAAATTTGCCCGCTGACAACGAGGGGGAAAGGGGCGAAAATAAAACGTGGACGAATATTTCCCTGTATACAGTATACACTCTTTTTCTGCTAATTGGCAAGCTTTTTATATGAAATGCACGAGGGACTGGTATATGGTAAGCATCTTGTAATGAGAGAAAGAGAGGGAAAGAGAGAGAGAAGGTGGGAGAGATTAATCCTTTTAACACATCACATCAGTCGGTCTCTGCTAGTAATGAGTCTTCCAATCTTAAAGCTGGGGCCTCCAGAATTGGATTATCTAGACCTCCTACAGAGCCTCTACAAAGCAGAAAGAAGTAGCTCAGAGCCCTAAGGTTGACACAGACCTATAATTGCCCACCTCTCTGTCTTTTGTAGTTTGTGTTAGATTGACAGTCTTTGTAATTGTCACTATAAAACAGGTCTTTCAACATCAAGAGTTACAAATGCTGGGCACCAGAAATACCATGACATCTGTTTTATTAAGAAATTCCAATCTGTTATAAAATTCTATATTAATGGAATATATGTATTGAATTTTGTATATATAAATTGTAAAATGTGTTTGACAGGTTGCACATTTAGATACTATGTGAAGTTAGCCTGCATTTTTATTGGATTGGAGTTTTATTTAGGGTTTATCTCTAAATCAGACATGTGGCATGCTAATTTTTATGTTGCATAACATTTCCCTGAGTCATCCCAACTCCAATATCTCTTGTTGAGGGTATTGCAATTCACTCATTACAATAATGAGAAAGACTAACAAGATAACATGCTAAGACAAAAAGATAATTAATTGCTAAATGTGAGTGAGAATAAATTTAATGTATTGGTGAATGTTTGAATGAATTCTCCTTTTTGGTAGTGGAAGGACTTTGTGAAGGAGGGGTGGGGGAGATAAATTTTAAATGCATTAGAAATTTACCAGTGACTGCAAAGATTAAATGGATGGTGCAAAGTCTAGACAGGAAAGAGTATAAACAACAGCTCGGGGTCACTCAGGGTTACAGAGAGCAATTACAGCTGTTAGATACTGAGATAGGGGTCAGAATTGTCAGGGTGCTAGTGCCATGTGCCATAAACACTCCAGTAATTTATGAGCTGTGAAATTCACCCTCCTTTCATTGTTGATGATGGAAATGAGGATTTCTATGACCATCCAAGAATGTGTGCTTGCACCTGACACATTTATAACTGCTTTAATTATTAGGTAGAAAGCTTTTTGTTGTAAGGCCACTTTGCATGTGTCAGCTTGACCAAATCCAGGTGTAAACACAAAGGGAAGTCAATGCCCAGTCTTCTTTCATTGTTTCATAACACTCTTTGCAAATTTGGTTAATTTTTACTTAAAGGTACTGTTTTAACTTTCTTGGTGTTTTTGCAAAGGAGTAAAGTTAGAACTTTGTTACTTTTACATGATCTAACTGTTAAATTGACTGTACGTTGTGCCAGAGTGTACCAGTAAAGAACATGTAACAGCCAACTTTGGTATCTCCTTGTGTCTGTCACAAGAAATACTCTCTGGTTTCCATCTAGTATATTGTGTTAGTGTCACATCATGTATATTGCCCTTGTAAATGACTTGGGACAATGTAAGTATATACGTGTATTGTGACCTTTATATTGTAGATGGTGGTGAAATCTTTGTAAAAACTTCATTCATGTCCAGTTTTAACTGCCCAACTAACCTTGTTTCTTGCCTAGAGCAAGATTGAAAGTTATATCTTTCATTGTTGAAAACATTGTTAATCAATGGACTTATATTGCAGAAATAAATCCATTTCTAGGGCTGTTAATCTTCCCATTAGAAGGAGAAATGACACCAAGTAGTATTGAGCTGAAGATGAATCATAGATCAAAGAAGTTGTATTCCACAGTCATCCCTGTGTTCTTTTAGATTTGCCCCTTGTTTCATCCAGTCTGCTCAGAGCTCAAGATTATTCCCCAACATGCTCTGATAATTGATTTGATGTATTGTAATGGGAACCCTTGTGATGGAGTCCTAATTACTGTGGTAATTAGATTTTGAGGTCTGCATGCTGCACAGGAGACCCCTGACTAGAACAGGTCTTTGGCTATCAATCACATTCTTCATGTCACCCGATCACACTCTGAACACTTGTGGGGGAAAATGTTACGTAAAATCTTGGCAAGATTTGAAGATGATTTTCAATCGTAACTTTCTGCAACTATGATACATGTCCAATGAATCAAATTACTTAAATGTGCCCACAAGACTTGCTTGTAGAAAATTTACTCACAATTTGGATTATAAAATCAATAACTTTCACATGTTGTTTAAGGCATTAAATCAAGAACTTGCTACAGGGTACAAACAATGCAGAAGTAAAGTGTAAAGATGTTTTTTCTTCCCTTTATAAAATACAGGCATGAAATCCATCATTTTGTCCCAAATAATATTTACATCATACATGTACTGTATGTGATGCTAGTCTAAGATTATTTTAAGATTAATTCGTACTTGACAATTAAGTCTCGTTTTTCTAAGTTTTATGTAAAATTAATAAATGTATGATCTAGATTTACAGGTATCTATAGGCAATTTTCAGAAATACATGTACGAGGTATTAATAAAAAAAATTATTTTAGATAGAAAACTGAATAATTAATTTTCTTCCCTTTGATGAAAAGAAAATAGGTCTCATTGACTCATTCATGATAGAAAACGTGCTCCCCATAGTAAAAATATCTTGATCGATTGTGTGCGAGTCAAGAAGAGTCACCTTAATTGATCTGGATGTGACTGAAGAAAATAAACTCAGTGGCCATCACACACAGGCATGTGGAACTTTTTGAGGAGGGTCACCAATCAATAATAACATGCACATTTCTCTTAAGGACCCAGGAAATAATTGAAGACCACTGAAGTGTGAGATGATCTTTGTGAATATAGAAGAATGCATTTGTGTTAATTATTACTTCTATCCCGAAACCTTCTCCTTTGCTCAAGTCTCTTTATTGGGATTCGTATATTTTAAGAGGGAAACAAAATTAAATTGATAAGATTCTTGGAAATATGAGCCTTATAGCCTTAATTATTGAGCGATCCTTGATTTATAGGCAGAATTTTTTTTTAAATTTGTCGTTTATGTATTAGTAGCACTACAAACTCTTAATTATTTATCAAAATATTGACGAGAATTTTGTTAAGCAATAGAGTTTCATGGTTCGGTTCTGCTGCATCAAGTGCCAATTTTGCAAGTCTGCAAAAAATTTTCCTCAGAATTTGTATGTTAGCACTCTGTTCTGCTTTTGTATCGATCAGCTAGGAGACTTGCAAGGATTGATGGTCCAGCACCACTAGTATCATCTCTTGATATATTGATCAAGCCCAGAGAGTCTAGAAACAAAGCATTTTGCTGCAGTCAGACACATTCTAATGCACCCAAATAATGAAAGCAATTATATCACAGACATCAATAATGCACACTGATCAAGTCCCAACTATGATGATGCAATATTGAAATGGAAGTGTTGGATGCCTTGAAACATGTGATGGCATAAAGTAATTGAAAATTTGCAGATCTGTTGATTGAACTGGCTCATTTTATGAGCTATTATGCTGTGTTAATGAAACTTCTGCAAGGGTATTGATACTCTTTGTGTCAGTATTAAGCCATACACATAATTACAACTATTGTGTAGAATTGCCTTTATGTCTATGAACAGTATTGATGCAGTTCGATGTATTTACCATGTTGGCGATACTGTAAACAAGGTTAATATGTTATAAACAAGTGACAAATACTGAGCATTATAATGAATCATGAATGCTTTAAGTTATGCATGTACCTGTAATATAGTATATATATTAAGTGTATAAGAATATTCTATTTCAGCATTTCGTCATCTTTGGTTGATAGAAAAAATTTCCTTAAATTTTTAGATTTCCAGATATGGACTGTGCATTTGAATGTGACAGATGTAAATGACGAGAAACCCAGATTTGTCAATCAGCCCCGCCCTTTCTTGGCCACGGTGCCTGTCAATCCAAGGGTCGGGCAACTCGTGTATGAACTCCTGGCAACAGATCCTGACACAAACTCAGACATACATTACAACCTTGAGTCTGGTAATGATATAAAGATGATAGATGTAATATTCCTTAACATTAATAATGTCTATCAAAACTGTCTGGAGGCTTCTTTACAAAAACAATTTTGTTTTGAAAAAAACAAAACCTGTTTGATTCCGCCAGTTTTGTTTAAAGTTCTAACTTCTAAGCAAATAAAGGATAATTTCTCAATCATACATATTAACTAAACAATGCATGTTTGCTGTATTAATTTAGTTCATTTAGCAATAAAGTGTAATTTTCTGTGTAATTTTCTGTGTAGCTGGGGAAGGAAAGTTTACCATAGAGCACGTAGAGGGAGACATTGGTCGCCTCGGTCGAATTGTAACAACGGTCAGTGGAAATGGACAGTTTGAGCCCGGTCAGATCTACGACCTTGTGGTGTCGGCTCAGGACGTCGCGGCCCCTGGGGTCCAGAAGTCCAACTTCATGGTGGTCAGTGTGCTGGTTGGCTCGAGACCGCCACAGTTTTACCGAGAGCAATATGTAGCTTTCATCACGGAAAACAACCAGCCTGGATATAAGTAAGAAAACAAGCCTAGTGAAATGTCATGACAAACATAGTTTACTCACAGTAAACCAATTTTATTTGCATGCTACAATACTTCGCAAGGTTTTTGAGATACATGTATTAATCCTTATGAATATTTCTGGCTGCAAATTAACATATATCAAATGTGTTGACAATTATCTACATATGCTCAGTTGTGAAAACTGCTTATATAACTGGGAATTAGTTTATCTCTGGTTCATTCCAAAACAAAGACATTGCAAATAATAACTGGTTCACAGTTTAATACTGGTACTTGCATCTTCTGGTGCTCTTTTAAGTGTTCTTTTACCTGTTGAAATTTTGGTGGTTTTTCATATTTTTTGCAGCAACATTCTTTAATGAATGTATGTGCTATTGGATAGAACATATATATGCTATTGTTGGAAGATTCTTGTATTTGTATGTATGCTGTGCAGGACTAGAAATTTGTTATACAGTGTAAAATATATATTATAGGCCAAATAATTTGTTTTTAGTAATAAAGATTAAAAAGAGCATTTTTAGATTTTAAAGACCAATTAGTACTGTTTTAACAATCATACATATACATACAGGCAAAATTCTATTAACTAAGTCAGCACTCAGCAATTAGAAAATAGGAGTTGCCGTTTAACAGTTTTTGTGACTTTGTTTTATGGGGTAACTGTCACACCCTTATCAGTTTGGGCTAGGTCAGGCTGGTGCTTTTTTTAATGGTACAGACACTGGAATGTGATCTTGTGACTAAATACTTAGATAACTTTCATTTCCTTCCATGTGGTTCTTTTCTCCAGGAGAAGTACCTTTTTGCTTTAGATAAGAAACACACAAACTGCTTTTGGCTGCTCTCCTTAAAAATTGCTGAATGTGAATGTGATATTAAAATCAATTTACAAAATATTATGATATATTAAGACTATTTTGGATAGTACAAAGTTTTAAAAAGAAGAGTATGGTAATAAAATTATTGTAATTTCAATTTGCAAAACAAATCCTTTAATGATATTGATGAAGTAAGGATTTTATTTGCTGTTGAAGAACAAGGAACAAGTTTGCATTCAGAAAGAAAGTTAACACCTCAGTGTCTAAAATTAGAATCTTTGTTGCAGGGAAGATCACGCAGTTTTCAATTATATGCATACTTCAATTCTGCCACACTGATGTAGGAATATACATGAGCACATTAGATCTGTTCTATCAAGTTTATCTCCATCAGACACTGTAAATGTAACACCCCAACTCCACAGCAATTTGCATGCATGATGCTTTTCCTGTAAGGATTTTGTAGAATGATTGCAAAATGGAATAATTTACTCCAAAAGAAACTCAGCACTCTCTTTGTATTGAGTGTGAGCAATTTGTTTACATTATCATGGATTTGTAAAGCCTGGTGGATTTCGACTGTTCTATAGCAGATGATGGTATCGTGGTAAAATACAGCTGCACTTACTGTGATAAAAACTCACTGCTCTATAAATCCCATCCCCCAATATAGACCTTGAAAATAAC
The DNA here is from genome assembly GCA_020458035.1 of Magallana ariakensis. Lineage (NCBI taxonomy): Eukaryota > Metazoa > Mollusca > Bivalvia > Ostreida > Ostreidae > Magallana > Magallana ariakensis. Next base: position 19,730,494 of record CM035814.1, on the reverse strand, counting down.
AGAAAGCTACACTATAGATTTTTCTTGTCATGTTAGATTTTATATACCAATTATAACTTTATTTTTTCTGCAAAAAGATTCATCTAATTATTTTAAAGCACTTGTTTGTTGGGTGTGTATGGAATTTGAGCTCATCTATTTTATACATATACTGTGTTGTTATACTGCCCAGCCTTCTGAAAAGTTCATGCAGAAATGAGGGAAAAAATCTGGAGTAATGCAGGTGCTATTTCTGGTTAAAAGAATAAAAGCCTGTTATAGTTCATTGATAGTCAAATTGGTCAAGTTAATGAATGCTGATTATGGTACTTAAATTATAATTTCAAAAGCTTTCTCTGGCGGTTCAAACAGGTGTGAAGATTGCAAAAATATACAGCTGTATTCTATTTTTAACCGGGTTTTCCGAAAAATCTGGTTATTAAAATGGTGTAGGGCGGGCGGCTGCCAAAAGGATACCTGTATTATACAGATAACTCCATCCTCCTACAGTTTTCAAGATCGGAAGTTGTTGTTTTGCAGATCAATTGTACATACTGGTATATCAGAGGTGTGCATATTGCTAGGATTTTGATTTCTGATAATAAATGAAAAAAATAGCAGCTTTTGAACTAAGTCATTTTTTGGCAAAATATTGCATATAGGGTACACCTACTGTAAAAATAATTCCTAACTAGACACGATCTCGTTGCGAGCAACGAGTGGGTCTTCTGTTTGATTATAAATTAACGACAGGGTTAAATCAAAATGTTGACATTTGGTACAAGTTACTATATTAACTTCCTTTTAAACTAATTTTTTGACCTACACTGCAAAATTCAGATTTCTGAAAATGGTCATTTTAAAACTTCAATATCTCAGTGATGCTTTATCAGATTTTAAAACGGTTTTTAGTTTTGTTTTTAGTACAAAAGTGTCTACAAAACATATATGCTTTGAAAATCCTAAAATCGAAATTTTGGAATCACTTCCGGTGACGACCGGAAGTGACGGATGACCTACTTATATTAAAATTTGATAAGTTTAAAACAAATTCTGATGAAAAAAAAATTGTAAATTTTTTAATTTGAAAAATTTTTAAAACACGATTTTCCAAAAACGCTGTCTGAGCAGACCGGAAGGGACGAACGATTATGGTTTTACCTGATAACACCGAACAATTCAAAAATCTATCATGCCCAAAAATTTTAATTTTCTATCTTTGATCGTTTTTTAGAAAAAGGGTGGACAAAATCAATTTTTAAAAAAAGAAAAACGAATATAACGGCCGACCGGAAGTGACATCATCAACAAAAATATATGTGATAAAAGATCTTGATATTTTGTATTTTTTGTGAAAATTTCATAAAAATCCGTTGTACCATGTCCGAGATATTTGAGTTTGAAGAAAAATGTTAAGAAAAAAAAAGAATAATAATAGTGAAAAATAGAGAAAAAGAAACCTAACAAAAACAATAGGGTCTTCCGTTGGAAACGGAAGACCCTAAATAAATAAATAAATAGGCAGTTGTTGTTTTGCAGATCAAAAGCATTTTATCAATTATTTATCTATATTTTCTTGGTTTAATTTAAAGTACATTAATTTTTGTTGTGAACAGACTGCAGTCTGAAGGTACAACTCTCATAGTCCAAGCCAAAGCTTTCCAGTCCAAGTCTGAGAAAGGAGTGGTAGATTACCAGCTCACGGACACTAGTGGCTACATCAGCTCCGTCTTCTCCATCAACTCGGACGGTGAGATAGAAGCTCTACAGAGTCTGGACTATGAAACTTCTCCTCACTCCTATTCCCTCAAGCTTGTGGGGACGGAAAAATCTACAGGACTTACCAGTGCCTCCCAGGTATAACTTATTTACAGTCAAACATGGTTACAGTGAAAACGCATAATTTATATATAACAAATTCAGGCTTATAACCATTACAGTCTCATTTCCCTATTCCTAAAATTGCATTATAAAACTTATCATATTATATACATGTATAAAGAGTTACAGTTAAAATAAAAATAAATATTGCTCATCTCTGTCACTTTGCTATAACAGTTTTTACTTTGTTTTTATTATACTGCTAATTGATTTATTTAGATCTATTCTATCATCTTTGAATTTTGATACATATATGGAAGAAAAATCAATATTGCACAGTAAATTATCTATATTATGTTGCAGCTGATTGTTTACCTTGAAGATGATAATGACAATGCTCCAGTCTTTGAACTGTCTACCTACACAAATGTCACAAGTGAAGGCACACCTGTCAACTCCCTCCTGTTTTCAGGTAAGTCTTATTGGACAAAGCACACGTTATTGCATTTCTCATTTTCTGATGAAAAAATGACAAAATAAATCTATTCAGTGTGTTAAATTGACTGCAAGATTATTTCTCTTTTTTTTTTATAATTGTAGTGACTGCAACAGACAAGGATTCTGGGTCCAATGCTGAGTTGACATATACTGTCAGCAATGATAATTTTGTCATTGAAACCAGGAGAGACAATATCACTGGAAAGTACATTGGGGATTTAAGGGTAGCAAAGTACGTGAATTTTCTTGATAGAAAACAAATTGCCAAGCAGACTTAAATCCTCATGAAGGCATATACATGTACAAGCATTTGTTCAATATTTATTGAAATTATCCTTAACTTGCTACCAACAAAATTACGTCCCCACGAACCAGGAAAATTTTTGGCTACCCACGAACATTGACCCCTACGAATAAATATGATTCCACAGTACATGTATATTTATTATAGGAAACTAGATTACGACAGCAGAGCAGACCGCCAGTACAAATTTGATGTCAGGGCCACAGACCATGGAAACAAATCCTTTTCTGGACAGGCCAGTGTTGTCTTGTATGTCACCAACATTAATGATGAGGCCCCAGTCTTCAGTGAGGAAAAGGATGACATTGTGGCTAACATACGAGAAGATCAGAAAGCTGGGAGCTATGTTACCACAGTACAAGCAGTAGACCCGGATGGAGACAATATCAAGTACTACTTCTCTCGTAAGTGAATCAAAATGGTAGTTAATAATGTAAAAGGAGACTGAAATCTTGTAATTGTGAATACTATCATAGTACCGGTAACTATTGTATATAATTATTTTGTCTGGTTATTTTTCAGCCAAACACCAGAATGCAGAAAATTTGTTCCAGATAGAGCCAAATTCGGGAATAATAACTTTGACCAATGCCATTCCTCCTAGCATCCCAAGTTATGTCCTGAATATTACGGCGTATGATGACGGAAGTTGTTGTGGGGGCTACCCTCGTCTAAGCAGCAGCTCCTTTGTCATCATTATGATTATGGATATCAACAATAACAACCCCACTTTCCCAAGTTGTACCTATGCTCCATCTGTGTTAGAAAACCAACCACCTGGAACCAGAGTTGTTGATGTAAGTATACAATCGAGAAGAAAAGAAGGACTTTTCGTTGTTACCAAAGATATTCTATACATTTATGTACTTTTGTTACTATCTCATTTGGTACATTCAAAATTTAAGTAAAGATTCATGATAAGTATATTTTTATTCCTTTCTTCAATGTAGGTTACAGCCACAGATCCAGACAGAGGAGAAAATGGTAAAATCACCTACTCTGTAGTGACACCCAACAACCAAGAGCAAAACTTCCAGGTTAACGCAGAGAATGGCACTGTTTACACCAAAAAGATGTTTGACCGTGAAAGTGAGGCTGGTCTCCGTGGTTACTCAGTCACCATAAAAGCAGAGGATCATGGGGAATCTCAGCAACTTAACACACTGTGCACATTTTGGGTAAAGATTCAAGATTTGAATGACAATCCCCCAGTGTTTGATACAGAGTCATACATGCAGACAGTTTTAAGGAGCACAAGTGTCAACAAGAGAATCATGGGAGTTCTAGCTGTAGACAAGGACAAGGAAATAAATGCTGAAGTGCAGTACTCGCTGGTAGATAACCCTGGGGAATATTTCAGGGTGGATCCAGACACAGGAGGGCTTTATCTTCAGAAATCTCTCTCAACTGTGCCGGTGAGATTCTTTAACATAGTTACATGATATTTATAGCAAAATGATACGGGATAAAATATGCACACTTGCATCACCTGATGTTTAACCAGTCTCATTTTCATTTTACATTCGGTCCTTTTTTTAAAGCAAATAAAATTTGGTTTCTTACAAATGATGATAAAATTGAAATTTCTTTTTTCCAGCATTACCAAGAGAAAATCATGCTTAGAGTAATGGCCAAAGATAAAGGAATTCCGCCTCTGTCCTCAAATGCCACCATAACAATTACCTTGACAACTGGAAATCAAAACCCTCCCACATGGAATGAGAACTACGAAGGTCAAACCTACCTGGTCAATGAGACGTCCCCCATTGGCTACCCTATAGCTACGTTTAGTGCCACCTCCCATGTTGACCCTCCTTTGGATGGAGTTAGTTTTGCCCTGGTTGATTCCAATGGCAATTCCCAGCAGATGGTTGAAGATTTCAGGGTAGATTCCCAAGACAGGACCATGAAGTTGAAGGTGGCCAGCCAGCTGGATGTCAGTGTGAAGAGCCTATATACACTCAGACTTAGAGTCACAGTAAGAATCTTGTTAATAAGACTTATAAGAGTAACAATTAGCCTACTTAAGGTTTAGTTTGGCCCTTTAGAAATGCAGCTTAATAGGTGCTGTAGGTAACAATTGCTTTAAAAAAAAATTCCTTAATTAATGTTCTAATCTTACATTGAATTTGATTTTTTGTCAGAAATACAGCACCAAAATATTTTCATAAATTTAGGACAGAGTACTCAATTTAAGTATTTCTAGTGCACAAACAAATTTGTTTATAATTTGTATTGATTATAATTTAGAATCAGGGACTGACTCCACTGTCAAATGAGATCCGGATCACTGTTAAAGTTCTGGACATGAATAACAAGCAGCCACAGTTTGAGGGATTGGACCCCACTCTGAGTAACTCCTACAGGGGCAGTGTTCCAGAGAATGAAGATGCTGGCCAGTCTGTTATAACAGTCAAAGCAGTGGATCCTGATCTCCAGGAACCAAACAATGTGGTAAAAAATGACATGAATTTTCAGTTTAAAAATGTTATTGGTTTTCAAAACATCTAAAGCTCAGTTAATTAATACTTGTATTAGAATTGAGTTTTGCTATCTTGTTTTAATTGGTATTGTAAATCAAAATTTACATATTATTTCATGAATATCTAGGTAAGCTACAGTCTGGTCCCTGATAAGTATGGCGCCTACAAAAAGTTTCAAATCGACCCGCAGAGAGGATTGATCTCCACCAACTTCACGTTTGACAGAGAAACCCTCAAAGTGTATTACATCACTGTAATGGCCCAGGATGGAAGAGCTTCAGACACTCCTTATCACGAGCCTCCAGGAACACCCAACAGTGGTATGTCTTCATTTTTGGCACAAAAAGTACTTCATGTTAAAGGCCATTGAGCTTATGAACACTTGTACACACTGTTGTCTTTTAGCTTACTCGTATCAAATCAAAATTAGAACAATAAAGATCAGTCTGTTCAGTGGTACTAAATGATGAACATACATGTAGGTCCTCATACATGTAGACCCTTCTCCAGCTGTGATGATGTCTCAGTATAAGTGAAGGAATAATCTGAATACTTAATTCATTTACAATGTTGTCATGATTTTGGTTTTTATTTCCCGTTCAGCCACTACACAGGTGATGGTGACTATTGCTGACAAGAACGACAACACTCCGTACTTTGAGAAGTTACTGTATGAGAAGGAGGTGGACGAGCAGCCGGCAGACAGCAGTAAATCTATCCTCACAGTCAAGGCCAGGGATATTGATGATGGTAAGCTCTGAAAGAGAAGGGGATTCCTTCTTCTTGTACAGAGAAGAAAATTTCTCTTTACTTAATAAAATTTTTTCTAGTACATTCATGCTCTCAGGAATCTTTTGTTTGTAACTGCTTTTAATTAACTTTCCTGTGATGGATAGTCTTGATGTCTTTCTGCTTAGAAAATGATGAAAATAAAAGATTGTCATTAAGGATATTAAAAATCCAACACTTTATAAACTTTTGTCTGTGACTACTGAACAGTTTGAACAGTTTATTAACTCTTTGGTTGAAATATAGTGGTACAACATTGAAAGTATTACAGTAAAAAGTGAACATAATCGTAACATCCAACTATGCCTAAGATTTCTAAAAAAAAAAAACCAAAAATTTGGAAGATAAGCTTGTTGTCAATTACCATGGTTAGGCTGTACTTCAAAAATCAAGTTTAATGTGTTTGGTTGTTGTTTTGTAGCTGACACTCTCACTTACACAATAACTAGTGGAAATACAGGAAATGTCTTTGGCATCAAGTCAAAAACAGGGGACATCTATGTAGCCAAGGATTTGGATTTTGAGACTCCACCAAATGTAAGCTCTCTTTTCATTTAACCTTAAAATCTTTGCATTTTGGGAAAATCAAAATGTGTATTCAAAAGGAAACTTTTCTTTTGGTTTCATCATAATTACATTTATACAAAATCATAATGGCTATTAGTATACACATACTGTTCTTGGATAATGATGTGTTCTTTTGGATTGAAATCAAGCAATTATTATCATTTTTATAGCTGTACAAGCTGAATATTACGGTCAATGATGGCTATCACAGCAACTACACAGAAGTCAAGATCAGGGTGAGGGACATCAATGACAACGCCCCCGAGTTTTCCCAGTCTGAGTACATCGTCACCAGTGTAGTGGAGGAATATCAACCCCCTCCTGAAGGGCTGTTCCTGATTCAGGTGAAATGCATACAGTATTTTATAGTCTGTCCCAAGATATTTATGCAGCACAGTTGGTCGATTTTTAATAAAAATATACATACCTGTGAAAGGAGTGCAATTAAATTCGATAAAAGGGAAAATTTCCAAGATATCTTCATTGACACATTATCATTTTTCACTCAAAAAAAAATCACAGGATTGAAAATAGATTTCTTACAGAGATTTATAATGAGAAATGTTTTCATCTTTTCTCCATTCGGCAGTCACTCAGAATACCTCACGCAATTTTTCAACGTACTGCAATACAAAATCCCTGTAGACATCCCATTTTTTTAGCCTTATATTGAAACCTGATAAGCTAATGGGGGCATTTCAACTGAGAAATCTTGGAAATTTTTCATACTTTTGAATGAACCTCGTTTGAATCCTGAGGTATTTACAAATATCGAGTAATTAAGCAAATTGTGAATCAAGGATATCATGGGACAGAGTATAGTTGCTGGTCAAATTAAACCACAGTCTCTCATACATAATATGGTTACCTATAACATGTATAATAACGTACAATAATTGAGATGTAATGCTTACAGTAATTCAGAGTAATCATAGTCTCATATACATGTACATGATACAGTCCTCAAATAATCCTAACTACATGTACCGATATGAAGGATGCCTAAGACAAGAACATTTTTAAAAGAAGGACATTCCAATGGAATTTCATGCTTTGAAACCTTTTAAACAGGTTAGTGCCACAGACAAGGACACATCCAGGCAGACCTTCTTCAGATACAGTCTGAATACAGAGTATGGCGATACCTTCCAAATCAACTCAAGAACAGGGGTGATAACTCTTCACAGGTCATTGGACCGAGATCTACCGTACGGCCATGCAGAGTACCAGTTTAATGTACTGGTTGTTGATGAGCCTGGCACAGAAGGTGCCTTGGTGGGATATGCATATGTCAAGGTCAAACCCCAGGACATTAACGACAAGACTCCAGAGTTTACTCAGGAACTTACTGGTTTTGTTCCAGAAAACTCAGAAAAAGGTATATAAATCAATAGTAACTTGAAAAAAATTTTTTATTGATTTAATTAAGTGTTTAACAATGATGCCTTTAAGATGTGACAATATAGAATTTTTCAAATTTTCTTTGTAGGCAAAATTGTCATGACAGTGAGAGCTGTTGATTACGACTTGGGAGAAAATGGTACGGTATACTACACGCTCGGGAACAATCGACCAGCTGATCCTGTGACGGGGGACAGCTTGTTTGTGATCGATGGTAAAACTGGCCTGGTCATCTCCAACACGAGAACACTGGACAGGGAGAAAGTCGACCAGTACCTCCTGCCTGTTGTAGCCACTGATGGTGGAAAAGTTCCCTTAAGTAGTACCGCCACTCTAACCATCCAAGTCACCGACAAAAACGACGAAAGACCAAGGTTCAATAAAAAGATCTACAGGGCCACACTGCCCGAAAGCCAGAAATCAGGACTGATCATCACGGTAGCGGCCACTGACGATGATATTGGAAACAATTCTAAAATCGCATATTCACTGAAAAGTGATCTCAATTTCTTCTCCATTAGTAGTTTGCCTTCTAATAAAGGAGCCCTGAATGTCTATAAAGTAAGTAGACTGAGAAGTTATCAAAACTGATCTTAATTTGTCCAGGAAAAGTTGTAATGGTACAGACATGATGTCTCTTGATGAGCTTCAGAATTGCAGATTGAAATATTTAAGAGAAATATATACAATATGTACTTTAGTATGAAGCAGTTTTAAATAAATACATGTACATATAGCAAGTTTGTATTATCATCCATGTTACTTTATACTTACATAATGTACAGATGAAATTCAATGGTTCATAAATTTCGTTCATTGTGTATTTTTAGCCTGTGGATTATGAGGACCCCAATCAAAGGTTTTTCAACCTAACAGTGAGGGCTAGAGACAACAATCCCCTCCATTTTGATGAGGCCTACATTGAAATTACTGTAACTGATGCCAATGATGAGGCACCTAAGTTCACAGAACCAGTCAAGACTGACCAGTTTCCTGAGAACATCCCAGAAAAGTTTCTGCTCCACACATTCACAGCATATGATAAAGACAGCTATCCCAATAATGAGTTCTAGTGAGTTGTATACTAGAATAAAACACTTCATGATAAAAAACTTGAATTTGAATTTTTCCTAATTAAGAATTTGTATGAAAAGAATGCTTACTCAGAAAGTTAATGAATTTTCAATGTATATTTTAAATTCAGTTTCCAAATTCGGGAGCACTCTGACAGATTCTATGTGGAGCAAGAAGGAAATCAAGCGCATGTTAAGATTCAGGCTGGTTTAGATGGTCAGACACTAGACAGAGAGACAAACGACCATTACAGCATACAGGTTTTGGCTATTGATAAAGGTAAGTAACTCATATACTCTAAAGTCATTTAGAATCGCTTTATATTCAAGGATTTTTTTGGTCCCCTCTTCCATGTATTTACATTCTTGATGAATTTTAACACACAGTGTTATTTCATAAATGATGCAGGTTAATGCACAGAAAATGGCCCCCATGAAATTTCATAATTCCTCAGTATTTTTTTTTTGCACCAAGTAAAATATGCTTTATTTCAAAGTAATTTCAAAGCAATTCATGAAGGCTTTGTTTCTTCTTTCTAGGTATTCCAGCACAAACAGGTACTGCCACATTGAGGATAAAGGTGTTGGACATCAATGACAATCCCCCCACGTTCGCAGAAAACTACCGCCCCATCGTAATGGAGGAGACGGCTCCTGTCGTAACAGTGGGAACCTTCAGTGCCATGGACCCAGATACTCTCATTCATGGACCGCCATTTGTGTTTGAGCTTCCACCTTGTAAGGAGAATCCCACATGCCACAATGGAGATGAGACCTTTTCTCTTATATTTGACCCAGGTACAACTATGTATCTCCATCTGAATCTAAATGAAGAAAAGTTTGATACTACCACTACCTTCATTCTCAAGATAAGATTTGTTTTAATGAATCCTTTCACTGAACTTGGTGTTAAAGGCCCTGAAGTATCATTTAATTTCTATGTCTGTAAATTACCAATACAGATGGTGCAAAAGGAAATGGAACCTGCACTGTGTTGGCAAACAAAATGTTTCTGAGAGAACAGCAGAAGTTTTACTACCTACCGGTCATTATGAGAGACACGGGTGGAAGGAGCAACCACCGGAGTGGGACCAGCACCCTGACCATTGAAATCGGAGACAAAAACAACAATCAGCACACTGATGGATACAAGGAGGTCTTTGTTTACAACTACAAAGGTATATATAAACTAATGCATGGTCCATTAGAGAACTGTAACAATAGAGAACAACATGCTATATGTTTTTATGCTTTGCATATGAACAACTGAATACACAATGTGTAGTCATTGACTAGATTGTGATTGTGCAATCTTTTGATATTATTTTGTTCAAGGCATGTTTGGAGACATTGAGATTGGACGAGCCAATGCTAATGATCCTGATGACTGGGATTACGTTGATAAACACTACACCATGATCAATCCAAATGGAATGGATAAATTTTTCAAGTAAGATAACACATCCTCAAAATGAATTTTAACAAACTTTTTGAATATCTTAGTGTATTGCATGCATTTTGCATGATAATCTAAACTCTATGAACTTTTTGACATTCAGTGTGAGTAAAATCAATGGCACCATCACCATGAAGAGAGGAGTACCGACCGGAATATTTGAATTCAAGGTGGAAGTTCATGATTTTAAGGTGTTCACTGAGAAAAATGCCACTGCCACGATCAGGGTCACGGTGACAGAAATCTCTGATGAAGCAGTGTACAGGTCTGGCTCAGTCAGATTATCAGGTAGGAAGGATGTGATTATTGAGGATGATATTTGATTTTTAAATCAATCTTGTGTAAATACTCTAAAATACTTAAGTAGAAAGGTGGAGTTTTTCTTATTCTCTTAAATGGACCTGAATTGTTTGACAGGTATAACGGCGGAAGAATTTGTGGAGACTTCTAATGAGCTATCAGGTCAGAGTCATTATGACAAATTCCGCAGACTTCTAGCTGAGAAGCTGAGAGTAGAAGTGTCATTCGTGGAGATTTTCAGCGTGATGAAGAACGGACCTTTCACTGATGTAAGGTATGCTGCTCACGGATCCCCTTGGTACCCAGCGAGCAAACTGGATGGAATCATAGCACTGAACAAAGACGAGGTAATGTATTGTCAATGATTATATGCTGTTCATATTAATTCATTTACTGATACTTAAAGATGTAGAACAATAATAAAAAAGTTTAAGAAACTTATGAATATTATGTGATAAACATGTAAGTAAAGATATTGTTATTAGTTAAGAATATATATCAGTAATATAAAACTTTATTATTAAGTAATAGACGTACAGAAAGCATGTTGATGCCTTTCTTTGTGTGTAGTTTGCAGCTGTGGCTGGGGGTCAGATTGTGATGGTCAACATCGATGAGTGCCAGAAAGAGATCTGTGAGAGTGGGGGCTGCTCTAACATCCTCCATGTGGATGAGAGGAAACCAAGTGTTGTCAACACCAAAACAAAGTCCTTCGTGGGACTGGGGACCAAGATAGTGGCAGAGTGCCAGTGTAAAGCCAGAGATTTTGCAAGGCCCCTGAAGTGTGCCCCTGACTTTTGTTTTAATGGCGGGACTTGTTTCAAGGACAATTGGGGAGATGTTAAGTAAGTCTGGCATAATTTAGAATCTGAAAGTAAAAAAATTTGTTTTTCGGAAAGATTGTAAGTATCTGCAATTTCATGTAACTACATGTATTTAGATTTGGATGTGTCAGAACTTTTGTATTTTCCATAGGTGTGAGTGTCATCCAATGTTCGATGGGCCTCGTTGCCAGCAAACAACGCACAGTTTCTCGGGAGGATACACCCTCTACCCTCCCCTTGCTCAGTGTGAGGAGAGTATTACAAGCATAGAGTTTGCCACACTGAAGGAGAGTGGACTTATTTTCTACAATGGCCCTGTTGACAAGATGAGGAAAGGCGACCCACAGGATTTCATTTCATTATCACTAATTCAAGGCTATCCTGAACTGATTGTAAACCATGGAACAGGACCATTGACTCTTAGGGTCATGGGTAAAGATGAGGGAGGCATTACTAGAATGCCTGTTTTGAATGACGGAAACTGGCATCATCTCCACATCATAAGGAAAGGAAGGGTATGTTATTTTAGTCATAATGTCCAATGTCAATTTACATGAATGTCCATTGATCAAATACATGTACTGTGAAATCATTAAAATTCGTGGGGGCCAATTTTTGTGGATTGCATAAATTTTATAGGTTCGTTGAGATGTAATTTCATGTATTATCTTATATCAAGAAAAGGATATAGACTTTATAACCCTAATTTATTAATTCATGGAGGATGTTAATTTGTGGATATTATCTTATATCTAGAAAAGGATATAGACTTTATAACCCTGATTTATTAATTCATGGAGGATGTTAATTTGTGGATGAGAGGTGCCCACGAATTCCACGAAAATTGAGCCACCACAAAATTTAATGATTTAACAGTAAAGGTGGTACATAAACACTGTATATGGCTTAGATTTACCTGTGTTTTGTAGGAAGTTACCTTGACTGTTGACCACTGTAGAAATGCTGAGTTTCACATTCGCAGTGAAAATCGGGAAGATCGGAGACCTTGTGAGGCTACAGGGTCAACATCGGGCCAAAATAAGTACCTCAATGTCAACCAAATGATGCAGATGGGTGGGCGTTACTCCACTCCTGACTTCCCCAAAGATATCACCACAGAGAGATTTGAAGGCTGCATAAGGAACTTGTATCACAATGGAGAGGTAGGAAAATAAGTCACAATTGATTATGATTTATTTGTGTACATACAAACTTATAAGCCTAACAAAGTTAATGTGTGGTATTGTTTTTAATTTATCTTTATGTATGAACTTTACAAATATAATAAGTATAGTTACATTTTCAGTCGAATTATTTTTTTCCTTGATCCCTTGTCCATGCATGTTTTTTCTACAGAGATTTATGTGTTATTTTCATTACATATAAATTATATACATGTATTGATGTGTTTTCAGCTGTATGACTTGTACACCAGTTTTAATCACCCTGGAGTGAACCATGCTAATGGGTGTCCTGCAGAAGAATCTGCCTGTAGCAGTCTTAGTGGTAGAAAGTGTGGTGAATTTGGTGTTTGTCAGATGGTAACCCTGGGTCAGTCTGAGGTGGAGTGTGTGTGTAAGCCTGGATACCGCCCCTCCAGATCCGGCTCATCAAAATGTGATACAGGTCTGCATACTGTAAACACATTACATCTGGCTGTGTACTGTGGAATCATCATTGTTCGTGGGGGACCAATGTTCGTGGCTTTTGTGGATAACCCTTGCCCACAAATTTACGTCCCCACGAATGTATATTCAAGCATTTGTTTAATACTTATTAAAATTATCCCGAACTTGCCACCAACGAAATTACATCCCCACGTACCAGGAAAATTTTGACTGTCCACGAACATTGACCCCCACGAATAAAAATGATTCCACAGTATTCTATTAAGTGTTTTTGATGGAATGCGGCTTCCACTTAATCAAGTACATCCCCAAATGTCAAACATGTTGATAAAGAGGTACATCCAGAAATCAAATCCATGCTGACCTGTTGAAAAAATTATTTTCTGCCGAATATCACACATGCTGAATATAATACGTTCACGGTATCCTGCTCCTCTGATTTTATATGAAATTTTTCATATATGGCTATTGGTAAGAACCAAGCAGAGAGTGGTTCATGATCAACTCTGATTTTTATTAGATTTTAAAACCTCTTCAAACTTCCATTCAAATATATGACATGTGTATGAATATTTCTTCAATCATTAGATACATAGATAAAAATGTATGTTATAGGGTCATGGGCAAGATTTAACAATAAAAATTTTAAAGTTTTAATTTTCTATTTTAATGGTCAAAATGTTTAGAAAATCTATTTCTAATTATCAACGAAAAATTTGAATGTCAGGTTTAAAGCAAGATACAGAGTTTACAATTGTTTGTTATGTTTAACCTAACACTTTTGTTTATATGTACTGGTAGATTGCTGCAAAAAAGATACCATAAGATTCAAATTTTGGTTATCATGTACCATATTAAGGCATTGTAAACAGTAAATATTGAAAAATCAAAGTTTGAAGATTCTCTGCTCAAATAATTAATATACCCTTTTAAGAATAGCATGCATTACACTAAAGTAAACTAATCTGAAATGATAAGGCCTTATGAATTAATTTTTCTTTACTTTAAATTTCTGTACATCTCTACATTTATACATTGTATGCTTTTCTCTTATCACTTTAGAGACAACTGTTGTGGATTTTACGAAGAAAGCCTACATGACATGGATGCTAAAAGACAACTTCTTCAACATGCTAAAGAAAACTAAATTAGATGTGCATATAAAATTCAGGACCAGAGATCCTGATGGAGGGGTACTTCTCCACTTGCCGTCAAACTCCTATGAATTCATATCATTGCAGGTCAGATATTTTTATTTGGAATTCATTGATCTCGACAAACATGTGTGTCATTGTATACAAAATGATTTAGAGCAGGATGTCTGAAATGGAATGTATTGGGTTATTTTTTTTTTCAGATTATTAACGGCCATGTAGCTGTGATTTACAATCTGAAGGATTACGACAATTCCATGATGGAAAACGTAATTTCCCTGTCTGCAGCTCCGGCAGCCAATGGTCAATGGCACAGTTTCTCCATGAAAAGGATAGGGAGATGGTTTCAGCTAAAAATGGATAGTGGAGAGGGTAGATACTACAATGAGACATGGGGTTCTCTGCAGGATAGTCAGTTTTTCAACCTGAAACGGGACCAGATTGTATCGGGGTCTCTGGTCAAGTTCCGCCCAAATGCTAACTTCCACAGCAAAGACCTGAGAGATAGTAAGTGACAGTTCTCTGACATCTAAAGATTGTGTGATTTAGGCCAAAATGAAGTTGTTGTTTAGTTTTTCAGGCACCGTTCCATTAGCTTAATGCAGCATTGGTTCATTTGATTGCTTTATTAAAAGGGGGAATAAATCATTCTTTTTCAAGCTGAAATACAAATTCAGTTGTACATGTTTCAAATTTTGAAATTTTTGGTCCGCAAAACTTAGATCATTTTTAAAGACTGTGTATAAATTTTTATTTCTGAATGATCAACATGCAGGCCCATTATGGATACTTTCAGTAAAGTGATGTGCATTCAAAATATGTTCCTACCAATTTCTACCGGTAAATTGAATATGTTCATGCTCACATACTTGCCAACTGACCCGATTTTGTAGGGTCACACCCGATTTTTCAACCCTCCACCCGATTTTTTTTTATGACCCGGCGGGTCATGCTTTTCACCCAAGTTTTGTCGAACAACCCGAAAATCTCCCGATTTCTGGATTTGGTTCGTATATTACGTTGCGCATTGGACTTCCAGTTATGAACCCAAGCTGAGCTTGGATTTACGTAAACAATGCCGATGGCTATTATAGCTAAGTAATTGTTAGGCTTAATTATTATCGTGAGTGGTTTTGACAAACAGAGGGTTTAAATCTTTTAAGTACAATGGCTTGCAAAAGGAAGAGATTTTTATCGGGGCCAGCGGAATCAAAACCAAAAACTACTTTTTTTACTATACATAAAATAATACGAAGCTTTTTGAAAAGGAACGTTTAGAAGAAGTGTGATCTTAGAAACTCATGTGCTTTTAAAGTCAATAAAAAATGATTTTAAAAAAAAAATTACACATACATTTTAACACACATTTCTGTTGTATATACCTTTGAAATGCATGGTAAATATGTCGTGAATGTCGTTACGCGCTATGACCAGATTTTTACTTTCCAAATCTGGTCATAACCAGATTTTCACATGTTGGAGGTTGGCAAGTATGTGCTCATAAAAAAATACCCCTTGACAATGTGTACAGATTGATGGTCTTATCTTTGCTAGAAATACATTAAATTTTGACATCTATCTCCACAGCCTGTGTTACTGACATCAGGATTAACAATGAGTGGTTCCCCATGATGATAGAAGAGAATGCCCACAGTGAGGCAGCAGAGGTGGACTTGATATCCCAGGTCAAGATGGGCTGTGTCCGTGATGATTGTGCCCATGCTCGCTGCCAGGACCTGGGACAGGCCATCAAACAAATCTGTGTCCCTCTCTGGGGAACTCATGACTGCAGGTAGGTTCTATTTGATACTTGCTAGTACAATTCCAAATAGGTAATTTGTTTTGAATAAGTGATAGGATAAAAAGCTTTCCATCAGATTTTTCATTAAAGCTACTTGCAGAAATGTAAAATGATGTAGATTCCTTATTTTATGCTTGTACTTGATTCTGCTGTAAAGCTATTTTTTATCAAATCGTTAAAATATAAAATTGTAAGGATGAACTTTAGTTGTAATTTCATATAGTTTAATATGTCCCGAAAAAAAGGAGATTCAAAAATCTTTGAGTGGTGCTTCTCACGTTTTTACACATTAATTTCTTGAAATTAATTGAGAATTTTCACTTACATGTATGTAATTTTTTTCAACATTCAGATGTCCCCCTGGTAGTAAGCCTGGGGTAGGCAACAGCTGCCTCCAAATAAACCATTGCCTTGGAATCAACCCCTGCAAAGCAGGAGGCATTTGTATAAACCTTCCCTACCCTGGAACCTTCCGATGTCAGTGCCCCAAGGGGTGGACGGGCCCTACTTGTAACCAGCAGGCCAGCACTGTGGAGGAAGTGATGTCAGCAGGAGGAATCAAGATGGAGGTCCTCGTGATCATCATTGTCAGCCTGGTGGCTGTCACCTGTGAGTCTTTCTCTTCATTGGAAGGAATTAAAAATAATGGACAACTTTTTAAATATTAAATTTATGGCCAAAAAGTATTAATGATTGGTGTCTAAGTTGCTGCTGAATTTATTACTTTTATTGGATTTTTATAAGAGGAATAATTTTTTTTTTATAGAGTAAAATGAATTAAATTTAGATCTTGCAATAAATTTAAAATACCTGCCTTATCATCATATCTTTAAAAAACATGGCCTTAGACACGAAAGATGAAATTTATGGTCCTAAATATTTTCACTAAATTTCAATTTACAAAAATGTGATTATCTTTGCTGATTTCAGTGATTGCTTTCTTGGTGTTCCTTCTGTGGCGGTCGCTCAGTAAACAAGACAAGCGGAAGTCCATCCTTTACGATGACCAGTACGACGACATTAGAGAAAATGTGGTCAACCACGATGAGGAAGGGGCAGGTAAGTCACCAGAATGAGATTGAATAATATGGCAAAGGAAACACTCCTTCCACAAACGCTTTCTAGGTATTTGATTGTATCGATACTGTAAACATATTACTGGTTGACATAATGTACAGGTATTTTAATAGCTTGTTCTGGTTCAATATTTGGCAGAAATTGATGTTTCAACAGATTAGCATGAATTTGATAAAACACATTTTTGATTTACCTGTTAAAATTCATACCGGTAAATGTATGACACTAATTGAAGTACATGATTAAGGGAAAGCCATTTTCTGCTGAATAGAATATACAGCCAAATGTGAAATGTTTACAGAAATGCACAAGTTTATTGTTATTTCAAATATATGTACATGAACTTTTTAGGTGAAGAAGATCAAACCTGTTATGACATAAGCAGACTAAGGAAACCAGATTCTACATTTGATAGAGGATATTACTACTCTTCATTGTCAACAAAATATGAAAAAGGTAGTTTAAAATAAAACATTTATCATGCAGTTTGCTTGAACAGATTAGCTGCCTGACTGAATCGGCAGACTTTATTGTGCTGAAAACATGTATGTAATATGTTATGCTGTGTTATACACACTTTTCCATAAGATACCTATATATTGACAGGTCTACCCCTAGATAGTCCTGAGGTCAATGCTTTCATCGCTGACCGAATCCAGGATTTGAATGAAGACCCAATAGCACCCCCTCACGACAATGTGATGGTGTTCTCGTACGAAGGAGGAAGCAGTACTGCTGGATCTCTCAGTTCTCTTAACACAAACAGCAGTGACAACGATCAAGACTATGATTACCTAAATGACTGGGGACCAAAGTTCTCATCACTCGCAGTCATGTACAGAGCAGAGGAAGAGGATTAAGGACAACTCTACTAGGCTCTGTTTTTAATATGTTTGTAACATTTTTTTTAAATGTACCAAAGATGTGTTGCATGTGTGCACTAGTCAAGGGACACAATTCTTTTTTTGTTGTTGTCTCTAATCTTTAAATATGTGACATTTTTTTTAATAGGGTTTAAGTCAAAACTTGCAATGTTATTAATCAAGTGGTATATGCAATGGGATTTTGTCAATCACCTCAAATGTCTAACTGTAAACAGTACTTGTCTGACTGTAAACTACTCGTCTGACTGTAAACAGTTCTGTTTTCTTTTTTTTTTTACCCTATTATAATCGTATACTATTATCATGGTTCCCACTGCATAATACATAATACTACAGCATTAAGAATTTGAATAGTCTATTTTCGCACTAGTCTGTTATAAGGTTGTGAACTTGAACTTGTTTGTTTACTTTACAACGCATCTAATAGCCCCCAATCATGAACCTGTTAGTCCACCAAACTTATAGTGCCAAAGTCATGTCTACAGTAACTTTATAGCCAATATGAACAAATTTTATGTAAGAAATGATCTGAAAGACTTGAGATCATCAGGTTAGATTATTGGAAACATTCCACTATTGTCCCATTATAATAACTCGCTGTTATTTATCGAAACATATTGTATTTAGTCATTTTTCATTCGTTGTTTGTCCGTATTTTGCACTTTGCTTTTTCCTCATGAAAATAATGTTGTACTGCTAATGTTAGAGATGAACGTTTGCATTTCTTTTTCTGTACTCACCTACCATAAATGTATTTTGAAATGCTGAAATGTGATTGCCCTTACTTGTGTATTTGCATTAGCATCATCATTAATCATCATCATCATCATTCCTAGATGTAAGTGTGTCTGTGAGAGTCAAAAATCATGATGAGGTGGAAAAAACTTGGCAACTTAAACACAAAATGACACCACTGTCTTCTTGACCACCATAGGCAATAAGGTTTTAATAGGTAGATGCATGCTGCCATTTGAGCTTATTGTGAATAAAACAGATTTACAATCATGAAGCGTTTCAAGAGACAATTTATCATCCCATAATAAATGTGCGGGTGTAACGAATATTAGAGATTTATTGTTGCTGAGATATACGGAAGAGAAGTTTTTAATCTGATAGAGAAGCCAAATTTCTCCTAGAATTGAAGACATTTAATATTCTCATGTTTTGCAAATTTCTCTGCATGCAACTGAACATTTATCACTGTCATTTTGAGAGATAGAAGATTTATGGCAAAAAGACAAGGAGATATTTAACATTTCTGTTTAAAATATTTGAGCAGACTTATCATCATTGCCATCTTAAAAATTATTCATATTTGAGATATTCTATTAGAAGTTTAAAATAGATTGCTGCATTTAGAGTTTAACAGTCTTATCGTGGTCATTTTGTGAGTCAAGTTTAGTGTGAAGTATGTTGCTGTTCTAAATTGTATTGCTGTTCTCATGTAGTGTAAGAGTTTTATCATGTAAATGTGATGTATTTTTATGAAATTTTAATGTTGTATGTTGTGCATGACAATGTACGGAGAAATGTCTGAAGATAACTCTCTTTCTCCACTGTGTTGCTGCAATATTCACAGCAAGTGAATGTCTTCTGTCATTGAAGATGTGACTATTTCTATCGTGTGCTTGAATATGTCACTTTATTGCAAGGTGCTTTAATTCCCCTGAGTAGGTGCAATTTTCTATGCCAGTATTTGCCAGCTGTATAATTGTTTTTGCTGTATTACCTATGATTATTTTGGGTTATAATTGGTTGTGAGTTGGTTATCATTTTTTTAATACTTTTTTTTTTTTTGCTTTAATCGTTTAAATCTGTTTTATTTGGATAATTTACACATGATTTTAACTTTTTAATTACTATATCCTGTTTTAATTTTCTAAGATAATACTTGGTGTTGATTTTCCTGATTTTTTACAGACAGGGTACTGTAAGATTTGATAAAGGTTGTTAGTTTTTCTGATTTCAGTCATATTTCCTTTTTTCCGTCTTAAGTTTGTGCAATAGTTTCAATCATGTCTCTTTATTTACTGTTCACGTTTTAAGTTGTAAAAGCTTTACTGCTTCTGTAGCTTTAATATCAGATCAGAGCGTTGTGAATTACTGTTTATCACCATCTTTCATATTTTTAGATAAAATATAAAAGGAAAAAAGATACGTGTTTATTTGTTCTTTCTACACTGTGAATTTTCCAAAAGATAGCAACATATTATTTTTGTCAAATCTGATAAATAGTTGTGAGCAATCATATCAAGGTAAAAATTAATATTAAAAGATTCGAACAATATATCAAATCTATTTTTGCGCTACATTTTGACGTCATGTTGCGACAGCATGTGATGTCATGTGACGGGATATTTCTTGTTTACTGTCGTCTCTTTGACGTGCCATATTATGGTGAGCTCTTTCCCGTCCATCAATTAGGATTTCCATGCCCGGGTCATTTTGTGAGCGATTTGAAGCCTAGTACCACCATACTTAGCCCACTGATGGCAGAATGTGTATCAATCAAAAGAAGGTCAGGGTGGAATTTTCTGGCTTTGCATTCCCCAAGTGCGTCACAATCGTAGCTTGCATGCTTCATCAAACCTAGTTAGGCTAGTGGGCTGAAGGATCATGGGTTAAGGTTCTATGATCCTCAGTCTCGACGTATTTTTTTCATCATAAAAATGTTACTAAGTATTTGTCCTTCAAACTTTATAATTAAATTGAAATAAAATGAAATTTGTGGATGGTAACCATGCATTTTTTAAAGTTATTGCAAATTTGCCTACGATGGATATAACGGAATAAATATTCAAGTTGATATTAAAACAATGGTTATGTAGTAAATCTCCGTGGATCCACTAGGCCAGGCTTTCCGTTGAATGAGTGCTCATAATACTAACATTAGAAGACTAAATAAAGGACTATGTATGATAAGGGCCTAAAATGGCCCCCTAAAATGAACATAATCATTTTACTGTAATTCTTTGTACATATATATATGTGATGTTTTTACATAATGTTCATTTTGATTCAAGTGCCCACAATTTAGAAATATGACATCGTAAAGATATCCCATTCCCGCCATTTTTGCATTTTTAGCATAAAACAGCTTGTTTTCAAGCAGTTTTTCTTTCAGAAAACATAGAGCGCATGCTTGAACAAACAAAATATTTTAATCAGAGATGTATCTAGCCAAGACTAATAAGTGACAAAAAAATTTTCCTTGTTCAAGCATGCGCTCTATATTTCCAATTCGTAAAAATATAAGAAAAATGTCAATTCTGGACTGATTTTGATTGAATTATAGAAATAGCGTCACTTCTGACGTCATATACTACCAGTGAGTGCAAATAAATCAAATAAACAAGTTAAAAATATATTTTATATCAACTCTTATAAAAAATAACATAATATTTTATTGTACCCGAGACACTTTAAAAAGTGGCTAATTATGGGGGCAAAATTTAACTCATATCATATATAGTTCTTTGTCTCCATAAAAGGCAGATTTATGGTACGAATAAAACAAATCCGGATAATTTAGAGTTATCGAACATAGCTGAGGATCGGAGATCGTTAAGGTGTGTGGATATCTGAAAGTTGGTCAATATGGCCTACTAATGAATTCTACGTCTTTACGGTCAAAATGTTAATTGGTCATGTTTATGATATCGAGTATCTCATGTTGATGACATGGTAGTACCAGATGGATGTATAATGTACCCAAGCGGTGTATATTGTCGTGAAATCATTTAAGTTCATGGGGTTAATTTTCGTTGATTTTTACAGGTTCAAGAGGATAAACATGTAATTTATTGAATGCATTCATTAATGAAAAGATCAAAACTAATAAATCGTTTATAATGTAGTTGAGGACCCAAAAAACAAAGGAAAAAAAGAAACAAGGATAATAATGATTTTTACTGTATCTATAATAGCAAATGCATAAATTATCAAGGATTTTTTTTCTCTCTTTTGTTGTTTAAATAACAACTGGACATGTCAATTATTGTATATAATATGATGGACACAATTGTAAGTGGTTAAATGGCTTCATTTTTATTTTTGCTTAAAAATACTACTAACAGCAGAAAAGCGGCCATTTGCAACCTTTTGGATTTGTGACTTTGCGCTGTCATTTTTTTCAGTTTCGTTACTGCAGAGGGTTTTTTCGTCCCTAGTATTTCGCTCCAATTTTTTATCGTTCTAACAATGTTATACTTTTAAAAATACATATATTTCTATACCAGATATTACATGCCATTTTGAATAAGCCAGTTTTGAATTCAAACACCGAAAACAGGAGTGAATTGCTAATTATTCAAAAGGGGGCTAAAGTGATCCCGTGTAATAACGTAAATGCAAGCCATTGCTTTGCAATTCATGGCTTCAATACCCGCTGGGACTTTTAACAATTTTAACTTTGATCAATTTGAATTTTTATATGTAAGCGTCAAATTCATTTTGAATATGGTGTACATCGTCCTCATTCATATTTTGTGCCATCGTTAGAAAAAGACTATATATTCTGGTAACTAAAGTGAATTGGGGTAGGGGGTACATGTACACGTGCATGCCCTACCCCTATGCTGCTGGAAGATGCAAACTTCCCTGGGAGACGGAGCACTACGCAGCAAGCCTTACTACAGAGAAAGTTTACTAGACAACACCGAGATAGTTGTAGAAATATTTTTTTTATTTTTTTTTTATTTAAAAAAAAGGATTCCTTCAGGGGTCATTGCAGACCAAGGTGAACAGCGCCAGTAATATTAAAAAAAAAATCTGGACAGGGTTTTACTAGTATGTGGTAAAGTGCATCTGGTTAATACATACGACACGTGTATACGTACATGTATGTCTGTTTAAAAAGATATCTCTATGGGGCAGATTGTACATGTAAATACTTTAATCATGTTCGAGTACATATACCGGTATTCAAAGTTTTATGCCTCGATTAAAAAAACCCTGAAATCCTACTACATTTTGTTATGTCAACATCCTGCTTTAATAGGACAGATAGAAAAATAAACATTTAAATGCAGCGTAATGTCTAATTACAACCTGTGGCTATCTGAGGACATCGGTCGCTGTACGTATACATGTACTGTTTGTGAATGCCCGCTTAGGTTATCGGAAGAATAGAAAAATGCTTCCTCCAAGGTACACACAGCTTCAAGGTCCGTAGAAAAACAACTATACATCAAAATTAGAACATTTGATTTAATTGTTATATTCACACATATTGGAAGACGGGATTTTTTTTTCTTTGCAAGATGCCGGCTTTGAGATTTTAATGTGTATATAGTAAACTTGTCTTCTGAACACATACTTGTACATGTAATTACACAGACAAACTATAAACAAAGTAACATTACACAATCATCAAAAGATTATGAAATGGTTATGATAGAAAAAATGTTTCCTAGTACAACATTTGTACAATTTGAACCTTTCCTTTGAAGAAATCTACATAATCTTACACAAATACATTAATAAGACACGTTCAAATGACGTAATTCACAGATTACACGTAAAACTTGTTTGTGTCTTTTGAGAGTCGAGTATACATGGAAAAGCTACCCAGATCACCCAACTCGCGCGGTAAAAAAAATATATATTAATCTCAGCATGTACATGTATTTGAATTTCAAATAAATACTGATTATTATATCTATATACATTATAAATACTGATTACAATTAACTATTAACACATAAAATGAATACTGATGATATATAATACTGACTAGACATCACATCGCAATGGCGGGACAGTGTTTTGAAATAGACATTCCGTACGCACTGAACTAGTTCTGGAAAATCAAATCGAACATGGGTCAACTATTTCAGCACTAAATATAGTAACACGTCGCTTTCAGACTGTTTTTTTTTTTTTTGTGAAGGTCCTTGCCTCAAGGCTAACGCTTGGTGGGATTTGGCACGTCAATCACATAGTTTTGGTGAATGTTGAAGTTAGAAATATTCATAGTCACACCTGAAATAAAAGAAAATAAGAACTAGTCAATACTTGTGTTACATTAAAATTTTAAAATTTATCAATTTAAACTTAACTATAACAATTTGTCCAATTGTCATACATACTGAATTGAAAAAACAATCAATTCTGATCAAAATTTGGTTAATATAATTGTTTAATATGTACATGTAGATAGAAAAATGTTAGCATGCATCACAACAAATCCATGCTATTGAACATACAATGCATTAAAAGCTATAGTATAGAAACAAATTTTAAATCTTTGTTGTAGGTAAAATGTGGCTAGGCAGTAAAACATTTTATACGTAGAAAGAGTTATAATGGGGGGAAAGATGAATGGTCGATTCATTCGAGAGAGGAACACTGACAAAGAATGCAGAAGCAGACGGCAAACGAACGAATGCAGCGTGCACGTGCAAGGATACCTCACAATAGGGGCAGACATATTTCCCCAGACTTGTTCAGTTTGACGGTTAGAACAATCTTGATCCGATATTGGATAATCCGCTGGAGGGATTTCTGATCCGTCGTTGGGGCGTCTTTGACTCCTCCTGGAGTATCGGGGAGAGACCTCGTTCACCGCCTCTCTGTACGAGGTTCGTCTTGTGTTATGGTGTCTGCCGGGGTAGTCTGGTGCTGGGGTGTAAGGTGGGGGTCCGTCCTCGTTAAGGAGGCTGGGTGGAATATCACACCAGGCTCTCCGTCCGCCTTCACTCGTTGTAAAAGAGTAAAGTCTTTGCTCTGGATGATAAATCACATCACGATTATCATCTTCGTTGTCGGTCGCACGTGGAGCAATGGCATTTGTTCCAATTTGATTCCTTGCACGTGCCAAGTATGGGGAATTGTAGTTTCTGGCTCGAACGTTTTGCCGTGTCGTATTGTTTCTGTCAAAATCGTTGTCTTGCAGACGACCGCTTACAGATTGTAAGTCCTGTTGTATTTGATTTCGATTATCAGTGTTGCGACGATTTTCAGTGTTGCTAGATGCGGCATTTTGTTCAGAGTCAGCACCGCGCACAGTAGCCTGAGGATTTCTTACAGTAACAGAATGACATGGATTCTGCAAACTTGGCTCTTCTTGAGCTTGACTTACAATTACTTCTCTTGTAGAAGCGGTTGGGGCTGGGGGTAATGTCGCAGAAATAGAAATACTAACCGGGTTATGAAGGTTCGTTGCCGCCATTCCTGGTTGTCTCACAACAGACTGTGAGCTAGCTGCCGCTGGACGGGTAGCAGACGACCCTACGACCTCGTTGTAGGACGGAGGCTGGAGATCGTTACTGGAGGGGGTAGCGTACACGGTGGACCTCGTGCAGTCGCCTTCCGTTCCACGGATTATAGGTATCCACGTCCAAATCTCATCGTAGTTAGAATACCCTTGATTCAATCGCCCGTCCCTAGGATTGGCACGCCTTGGATCTATCCGTAGCATGTGTGACCTGTTCATAAAAATGAGGATTTCTTGATAAACTCTTATCGTTATTCGTTAGTATAATACCAAGAACCGCACAGATATCACCTTTAGCACAATTCTTATACTTTCTTGGTGATATATAATTCACAAGGATAACATTTGTTATAAGTTTATTTGCTCTTTGGAAGCGATAAATATGGTAAGAACACCTACCCAGTTCCACACTGCGCCCCAGTCTTTTTGTTGTTCCTTAGAATACAAACTAGAAGAATCAGCAGGGTCATTAGCAGCACCCCTCCAGCCACCCACAAAATAATGATGACCGTCTCGATTTTTACCTCATCCCGCACGATAATGTTGGTGCCATTTTTTGCTGCAGTATCCGACACATCTGAAACAAACGTATCATCCATAATTAAGGATAAGCCTTCCGCATCAATGAATCCTTCTTACACAATGTTAGAAACGTTCCCTAATTCATTCATGCTCGAGTTGTCTCTTGGGAACTAGTATCTTGGACCCGTCCGTATACGCGGACCAAGCCATATAATTCTTCAGTGTATGATAAAAACTCCAGTTCCTCACACATTACAGGTATGTTGGATCCCCCGCGAACCGAGACGGGCTGACATTGGTTTATTTTATAGACTATATAATAACTGCAGAATATACAAATGCCCCCTCATAAATATTCCATAAACGGCCGTAAACTGCATGTGTTGGGCCAGCAAGCGTACAGCTAATTAAACAAGCTCGGACATCGTAAACTAGTCAAGACTTAAGGACTGATAACATGCATGGCCCATGTAGCGGTCTTGTTTTTTGTTTGTTTATATCTATATGCAATGTCTTTATTTTTGCGATAAAATAGATCAATACTTTCAGATCAAAGAGCCGAACATGCTTACATGGCTGTTCACTACACAAGCGATCTGCTCTATAGGTATTTTACGATATTGCAATCTGCGTGGTACATCTTAATAAATTTATTATCAAGTTTTCAATTTTAAAGTGAAAACCCTTAATTATAAATTTTTTAGTTCCTCTCATTCATTATACATGTAGATAGAACATCGGTAAAAAGAACTTGGGTTTGTTTAAAATCAAGTTACTTCCTAATTACTTACCGGAAAAAAGAAGTCTATTCCAAGTCACAGGCATGATGCTTTCACAAATAAATATATAGGTAACACAATAAATTGTTTATATATATAACGCGTGCATCGACAATTCTAAATACGCCCGCAGTCCCAAGATATATATGTAAGTGTAACAAAGAAAGTCGATGAACCCGGTTCAAGTGTATGCCCGCTTCACTGCTAGGAATCCAAAATTCTCACGGATACAGGGGGCCTCAAAACGGTGGTCAGCGAACGGGCGGACTTTTGGTCCCCGGGGTCTTACCATCCATCAAGCCCAACTCACGAGCCACAACACACCCTGGGGTGAGCGGCGAGATCTTTATCAAATTCATATCTCATCGCAGGTGGACATTTGCACTCCATCAAATTTGTCAAAACGATTATGAGGTGGTTGTAAATAATTTAATCCCTTTATTTATTTGGACACACGCGATTATCAGTGCCGTGTTGACTTAGTGTTTCTGTCCATTCAATGCCCAGGAATACTAGAACACAAGGAAAGAGTAACAAATCTGCACCGAAGTCAATTCGATGACCGCAAATTTATTTCTTTGTTTTTAGAGGATAAGATGGGTGTGAAACACAAGTTTAATTTTCTGTCTACCTCTGCCCCGCGGGTTTAGGGAAGATATCGCCTTTTCTTCTTAATGTAAATTAATCTTTTTCATCAGGCCTGGTTTTCTTGTTAGCGGAAGTTTTATGATGTAAGGAGACAGGGAAACGTCAATTTTTATTTTGAATCACAATTAAATTTACCTTTTAAAAGTTCTGTTTGATGTTAAATGACGCGGAAATGATCACTAGTTTTTAGACAGTGAAACATTTTACGTTTCTTGAGATGTATATAAAAACAAATAAATACAAACTGCGCTTTACAGCTCTTTGTTCCAATTAATCATTGCTTCAATCGCTAAAATCTAGTTTAATGATTATTTTCATAGCTTTTTGTCTTTTTAAATCCTCTTTAAATAACCCGAAGGTAACCGCAGTGTAAATTTAGAGATTGTATACTATATGATATCAAGGACGTATATACTAAATACTGTATGTTATATATGTCTCTGATGATATTGAGTGTGTGACACAGAAAATGTTAAAAATTTTAATTTTATATATATCAGAACTAAAAAAAAATCTTTTTTGTCATCTATCGAGAATCTCGATCTTTTTTTTTTTACTCTCCTGATACTAATCGGGTCTCTTCGCCAGGTCAAAATACCTCGGGCACGTGGTCTATTCGCTATATCAGAGTAGATCGGACTAGAAAACCAGGATGTTCATCCAAACACATCGCACGCAGGCACACCACATGTAACTGTCGGGTAAAAAGTGGTCTGCAGATCCCAATGATAAAGGTATTACACGGTAATGTAAAATAACAGATACACAACATTTGGATGAAATTGTTTCCGGGGGGTGTTCGACATAGTTTTCGCGCCTTTGTTTTAAACCCAGTTTTGGAGGGAAAGGTTTTGTTGTTTGATAAGTGCATGTACATGAAAATCTAGCTTAAGGTTGTTTTGGGCTGTTTTGTCTGTTATTATGTTATAATATTTATTTGCGCATTCTTTGAATTGATGGGTTTGTTTTGCACCTTGTGACTTAGTGTAAACATGTAAAGATCGGATCAATTTAAAAAAATATTATCTGAAACTTTTCAAAACAAATATTGTGACAGAACCCTTGTTTGTATCCATATACATGTACCTTTAATAATACATTAGACTTGCGCCGATTAACTTTAGGATTTATATTTATATCTATTAATTTACTTATCTATTTTTATCTATTTATTTGTATTTTGATGGATTGAGCAAATTAGTTAAAACGAATGCATGCGATACCTAAGCTCGTCACACAAAACGATCATTTAAAATATTGAATGGCCTTTTTCAAATAAACAAAATTATAATATATTTTTTTTAAATATGTAACATATTTCATATTACACTTACTGTTGTGACCTAGACCCTCCATGGCATCCCATCGAATGATTAACTTTCTCTTTCAGACTCTATCTCAATATAATGCACATCTGCTTAACAAAACTGACACTTCAAATTTCCATATAAAAGGGCGAGTTTAAGAGGCCTTAATTTGCCATTATTCGTCATCGCGGGGATGCGCTGTATTAGGACCACTCGCAGCATCCGCTCTGCAGTCACCGCGCAAGAGGAGCTCAAGAAGGAAGTCATCTCTTATTAGGGCCCCCTGCTTATCTCCCTTGGCTGAGGAACCAGCAGGAGGCGTGAAGATAAGAAGGAAACTGAGAAAGAGATAGGCCGTGTGTCAGAGGCCATTGTTTATATGTTTACAGAGTCTGTCTTTTATCGATTCTTGTATAATGAGAAGTTTATATCTACTGCATAAGCATAAGGGAACCCCCAAAGAACGAATGTTTAGCCTACATTTTGGATCGGACATCTGGGCTTCCAAGTATTGGTTGATGCGTGGACACGCGCGGGAGATGTATATATAGACAAGTTTAGCAATTTATTTTCGGGTGGGGGAAAATAATCTGATTTCAAGTTGTCCTTTTGTCGGGGCACGCGCACATGCCCTGTAATGAACGGTTTTCGTTTGCGGTAAACAATGGAAACGGATTTAATTGCTGACAGCAGATTTTTTCGCCAGATGCGGGAGAACGTTTAGGTTTCCCAGGGATGCACTTCATCTTTGACACCAAGACAAAAGCGTGTAAACGACGACGATTATTATTTCGCTTGGAATCAATATTAAGGCGTATAATTTTATTTAACAATTTAGTCCTCTTTTCATATGATAATTAAGTGTAAAGTTCAAAAGTTTCTCTTCTTTTGTTTCTTGGTCTGAATCATGCATGAGTAACCGTCCTTCTGTCGGGAAAATTGCTGAAGTTTGTTTTAAGTTAACCCCTATGGCAAATTTTCACTCATGTAGAAAAACGAACCATTTGTTTTAAACCCTAATTCGTTTTAAATCTGTCTTGGATGTGGAAAATATTCTTTTATCTGTACAATTATTAAGCGTCACCCTTTACAACTCAAACTGTATTTCATTTACTTTAGGAAAAAAAAATATTTTTTATTTACACATTAAAGTAAAGATGAAAAGAATCGCATTCTTATTTCTTAATATCTATACCAAAAAACCCTTACAAAAACCCAAAAAACAAACACATACAACAAAAATGCTTCAAAACCACTTCCAATTGTATTATAAACCTCTTCATAAAAAGGGGTTTCCGTTGGTTAATTTTACAATCATGTATCTACCCGAGTTTAATCCTATTTGATCTGTTTATTTCCTCTTAAGACGTATCTTCTAAAGCAAACAATTCTAATAGCCAGGAAATGCGTGGCTTGCCTTACTCGGCAATGACACCTCCCCCTTTGAATAATGCTTGTTCATGAATTTGATTCAGCACCTATTTATGGGAATCAACTTTCAATAAAACGGGCATTACGATGTAATTTGTCGATTTGTCGCGGCTAATTGCATACCTGTGCCGTTTCCGTCACGGTTCGTTGGCTGTTTGAATACACGTGCTTGCGGGGGAGAGGGAGATAATAATACAATGAGTTATACCTGGGTCGTTTTACTGTTGTAAAACATTGTGACATATTTATGACTCTATGAACTCGGATGAATGTTTTTTGCAAACTGATACAAGCTGTTTGTTTCATATAATTTATTATCATATACAAATAAAAACAAGGGAAAGATTGCTCTCTTTTTTTTCCTTTTTTTTCATTTTTCTTTGCTAAAGATAATAATAAGGAATAAGCGATGTTTTCTTAAAGATCATTTTTAAAAACAAAATCTAATGATGATAATGTTAAATTCATTGTCAACTTTATTCTATTTAGAATCCCTTTTAATTAACATTTAACACACCCATCCCCCACCCCACCAAATTAAAGTCAAACCCGTGCCACGCGAGGATTTAATTTAGCTCGTGTAAATACTAATCCAACTTATCCAATAACATTCCCACACCCAGATTACAGTTATATTCACAGTTTACCTAACTGTGACCAATGAGCCCATATATACATAAAGGCTAATTCCGCGGAAATAATACCATCACACTTATCCATCGATTTAAGGAGCAGATGTTGCTGTACAACGATTTCCTTAAGAGAAATACACGCGTGCGTGTGTATTATTTATTTGTTTTCTCGAGTAGATCGATGACTTTTGATCATCATGTACAAGGGTTCTTTGATACACTGATAAACCCAGAGAGAGAGAGAGAGAGAGAGAGAGAGAGAGAGAGAGAGAGAGAGAGAGAGAGAGAGAGAGAGAGAGAGATGTATTATGAAAAAATAGAGAGAATGTGAGGAGAGAGAATATGAGAGAGAGAGATTAAAGAAAGAAGGATAGAAAGATGGAGAGATCAGTCATCTAGCTATATAATATAGGAGCTCGGGTAGCATCGCCTGGCGTTACCCCCCAGATGTGTTTGATCGATAATCGGAATACGAGTTGACATGGAAACACAAAATGATGAGACTGACATTTGGGAAATTAATAACTACATTTAATGATTTCACATCAAAAGGCAAATTCAAAAAAAAGTCTGACAGTATTAATTTTCCACGAATACCCTCGCGAACAATGGATGATCATTTATTAAACGTAGGAAATAACCCAGTGAATGAATACACGGAAGAGGGAAAAGGGAGTTAAGGATATTTTTCTAACCAGGGTTTTTTAAAAACCACGTCAATGATCAATGAGAATATATTTCCATATCCTTTAACATTGTCTAAGTAAACTTTGGTTCACAGCATCAAATAAATATATTTCATTGCATCGATGCATGCTATGCACGGAATGAGCTAATGAATTCGTGCAACGTTATGTTTTTAATCAATGCATGTGATATGATGTATAAACAGCGAATGCACCCTCTGACCGTGTCAAAGCCGCTTTACAAAAATCCACATATATCTACATGATGTAGGTACCCTACGGTAATGAATAAACAAGTGCTTACCGCGCTAAGTTGCTATATCTTAGGTGTTATGATTCATATCACCAAAACACTTAATTGACATTGGCACAAGAGAGAGAGAGAGAGAGAGAGAGAGAGAGAGAGAGAGCACGCGCGCACATTTAAATCTTATCAAATTTCTCTGTTAGTATTGATGACAACAGCATGAATTTAAACTATAACATTAAACTACTAGTATCACGTCAATAACATACTAAAGCGCGAAATATTTTTGTCTTGTATGTGTATACGTACACATGCATACATGTAAATCGTATACCTAGAATATACATTCATTAACACAGGAGATTTCGTGATTGATTTCTTCAGTACGTGTAACTCTAAAAAAAAATATTTTATCTAGTAACTTACGAGAATTGCCTTTTTCCATTTCCAGAGATGCACCATTCAGATTTCAGATTGTATGACCATCCGCGCCTCTGTTTTATTCTATACTCCAGTGACATATCAAATGCATGTCATCACCGCGACACGCTGAAGGCAAAAACTCATCATCTGATTGGCGAGCAGTCAAGCGTAGCGTATATTCCGCGTATCATCGCCAGCATCTTCCCGGCAAAAAAAAAAAAAGACTCGATCCATATACCATCCCCTTATTTGTACATTTTCTAACGAAGTGTCCCCGCAGCTAGTTACAGTGTAAGAGATCTTTTGTGACGCGATATATAGAAAGATGTGATGAAGTCACAAAGGAGGTATCTAAATGATTTAAAAAGCAATTTGTCTTTTCATCCATAGATCGAATCAGTTAAAATCTACTGAGACAGTCAATGTAGGTTAATTTTTACATGATGTTACAATGGATAGTATGACCCGGACGGTCATTGGACTCCCTTCCTGCTACGCATTTGTATTTGTTTAGGGTCTAATGACGATGTTTAATTTAAATTATACTTCAACACTCTCTCTCTCTCTCTCTCTCTCTCTCTCTCTCTCTCTCTCTCTCTCTCTCTCTCTCTCTCTCTCTCTCTCTCCCATTAATTTAAGGATTTAAAATTCTCCAATGTTCTTGAACTGGATACGTTACTGGATTCTCCTCATACTAAAACAAATGTTAAAGGGGCATGGTCACGATTTTGGTCAAAAATTATTTTTCTGATTTTAAATATTTACAATGCTTCAGGCCATCATTAAAAATATCTTTGTTTCCCCTAACCCGACCCTAAATTTTGAAGTTGGGTAGGTAGGTAGGTAAATTTTTTTTTCTGCCAGGGCATAATTAAAATTACATTATAAATTAAAAATGGAAAAAAAATCAATTCTTTAATTAATTACAAAACTAAAAAAAATTGATCAGTTGTAAAACAAATTGTAATACTTGTACTAATGGAATGTAAAACAAATTTAATATCGAATTCACAATTTGATATTGTTTATCTTAAATTTTAACATGTTTGATTCAATGACTAGATGTGCAAGAATAGATTCATTATCATTTGTATGTTGATGTACATGTTAATATATATTTAAATATCATTTTAATGATAATGTACATATTTCAAAGTATCAATTAGTTTTTCCAAATTTGGTTTATACAATGTCTAAAAGCATATTAAAACAATAATATTTGACAAACTTAACCTAATGTAATAAATGTAAATGTTTTTTAAGTCATATTTAATGATTCTAGTTACTATAATATCAAGTTTACACAAACTCACTACACTTGCAGACAATATCCTTCTTTGACAAGGAAAAAGGTGTCTGTACAAAGAAATATTAACCGAAATTTGAAACAAATTGGCAAATTTGGCAAAGTTATTAACTAATTACAATTTACCAACTAATTGTCATATCAACACTAAAAGTAATAAACATCAGTTGTAATTTTCAATGCACAGTAGGCTATACGTTGCAGCACCAGTATTAATATTGTAACCCATAAAAGATAAGACAATCGCAAATTTTTAATCACAACAGTGGTTAACTGAGGCTATGGAAACGTCTTTTGAATTAAATGATTATCATTTTAATGTATTTGGGGTTAATTTGCACGATCTTGAACTTAGAATACAAGGTGACTTCAGCTTCTCTTTCGGAGAAAATTCTGGCAAAGTTACCGATCATATTTAGCGAATATTCCGCCCATGTTGATGATCAAGGGTAAAACGAAAAAAATGTGGGTCTCCTAAAAACGAATTTGGGTAAAATTAAGTTTCTTTAAAAAAAAATATCTATTTCATGTGGTTGAAAAAATAATTCAGTCGGCGGGATTTAATTGGGTCGGTCGCGTTAGGGGAAACATAAATAATTTTAATTTTGGCCCCAGTAAGGCATTTTTAATAGGCAACAAAAAATTGAGTGTCATTCCAGTTTTAGACCTAAAACGAATGTGTTAAACGTTCGGAACTGTTTATTTATGCTCAAAATGAATAAGAACATAGACAAATCAACTTGAAAAAGATTTTTTACTGGTATATTGAACCTATGTAAACAAAAACAGGGCACGAGCCTTGTTTACATCACAAAGAATTGTGCGCACTGTATCTTGCTTTTAACTCTACAACTGACTCTCAAATTTCATTTGATCATTAGAAATGCATTTCTAAAGCATTGTAAATAATAAAAACAGAAAAATAGAATTTGACCAAAATCATGACCATGCCCCTTTAATATAACAGTGACACAGTTATATTTCTCTCTCTCTCTCTCTCTCTCTCTCTCTCTTTCTCTCTCTCTCTCTCTCTTCCTCTCTCTCTCTGCAATATGACGTCATTATCATGCGAAGAGCTAGAGGAGAGTAGGATCGGACAGAGAGGGTCTGTATCCTTTGAATTTTCTGGTTTGATAAATTTTCAGGAAAGTAATCAAAACTTGACGACATTGAAATCCCTTTCCATGGAGAATAGATTCAATTCTTTCAAAAGAGTAATGTTTCCCGAAGAGATGTGTATGAGTATTATATACATGTAGATTTAAAAGGTATCTAGATACGAATTATGATTTTAGCTCCTAAAAGGACGGATAGGGGATTACTGAGAATTTGCTTACTTGTCATTAAAATTAGGACTCGAACAATTGCCTTGGGGTTGGTGGGGGTAAGGGATAGAAGCCGCTGGACCTCCCCCGAGAAAAGCATTGTTGGTTATAACTGTCTTAATTGATATAGAGGAAAAACTACATGTAAGAAATTTCATCGAAATATCTAGGGTAGAAATAATTAGACTCGACCTCGTTAAAAATAAAGTTTGATGTAATGAATAAACTTTTGTGGAAAATCATAACGTTGAACGAATGCGATAGTATGACATCAAAACGATAATGAAATATTTTTGAGACGTCTTAAATGAGTCATATAAAAGACACTAAAAATTACCGTGAAGAAATTATTTCCGTTATTGTATCTGTTTTTACTGACTTTGTTTTAGTTAGTATTAATTAAGAAAAGTAGCCGACTGTAATATTATTTTTAGTTAAGATAATTTTGTAAGACGGGTGGACGTCCGTTAAACAACAAACTTTTCTTACACCCCTCCGTGTAAAATTACGACTAATAAACTTGCAATTTCATTGGGTTCACGTTTAACGTGAAATAATTTCTTGCAATTTGCCCATTGTAAATAGTCAAAGAAACTATTCACCGTCCTTCGCGTTTAGCAGGTGATATTGAAGTCAATATGCTAAATTTAAAGTCCAATAACTCGAAATTGTTTACTAACAACAGACTCTGTATCGCCGAAAATAAATCATAAAAATTAAAAACTTGTTACATGTATCGGCTATATGGTCAATAACAAATCTATTGTCGCCTTCAACATCAACTATTTCCTTCGACTGTCTTGAGGAACAATAAACTTGCTATTGTCCTCACAGCCAACGAACGGGTATGTCAATATCATATAAAGACTTGAATAGGGTGCAATTATAAATCTGACAAATAGGTTTTATTAACCCATTCTCACGGATTTACTTTCTTCATGCATATAAAATTTAGTAAATAAGGTGATCTGACAATGTGAAGCAAAAACACGTATACATGTACACAACATTTTCGATATTCGAGCTCGAGTTAATTGCATTCAGTTACCTTTTTATCTATGAATTCTATGACTATTTTTACCTGAGGGTTTTTTTTAAAGTAAAATCTTTGCACACATAGTATAGGTCTTTTAATGATATTGTCCTTTTTTGTGTCTATGCATGCATTTAAAACTAGTATATCTCACTATAGATCTAAATAGATACTATACTATTTATAATACTATTACAGGTGATAGAAAGTAAGTAATAGTTGGTTTGGTTTGAACATATTTTATTGCATAAACATATACAAATGGTTCGAACACAAGTTCTAGCAACTTACGAGGTTCTTACCAAGTATAAAAATTTACAACTGTGTAGTAGTTTTGAATGGAAAGTACATAAAAATGGATAATATTAAAATGATTTAATTATTGAACAAACGTACATGTATTTATAAACAGTTCTGTTTGAAATCGGTCTAGGCAGTGAGACTAAAATTACGAGAATCTACCACAATCTCTGATAAATTTTTGAACAGCTAAAAAAATACGTTGGTTTAAATTGACAGTCAGAGATTCATCTCCCCACAAAAGTAAATGACAATTAATAATGTTCATTTGATTTAACTTTAAAAGGTTTGAAAACAGTTCATTTCGTGCATTGGTATATTTATTACATCCAAAAAACAAATGATAAGAATCTTCTGGTAATCCACATTGGCAATTAGGGCTTTCAATAATATTTCTTCTGAAAAGGTCGAAGTTTAGGATACAGTTATGTCTAAGTTTTGTGTGTATAATGTTAAGTCGTCTCTTGCCGAAACAAAAATAGGACGGGGGTTTAATTTGGTTTAATTGAATACTGCTTTTGAAACTTGTAAACGAGGAATTATTTCTGGTGATTAAACTTAAACTGTTCCATTTATTGATCGTGTCAGGAACAAACGATTTCTTGAATAGTTCTAGTCTACATTTCGGAATAGTATAGTCTTCTCGATTGCGTGTATTGTAATTCGATTCTAAGGACCTGGTAGAAGGAAAAATATTTTTTAGATATTCCGGTACCAAATTATTATGAATTTTATACATTGTGCTTAATTTTGCTAATTTTCGTCTCTCTGAGAGAGGCGTCCAACCTGTTTCTAAATAAAGAGACTCTCTTGAAGATAATATGGGTAAGCCAGTGATGATTCTTGCTGCATAGAGTTGAACTTTTTCTAATTTTTCGACATCTTGAAACGAACAACCATCCCAGACAACAGAGCAGTATTCAATTAAAGGTCGAATAAAAGTCATGTACATTTTTGATAAAGTATTTCTACCTATGCTAAATTTGAGCTTCTTCAACAGGCCTAATCTTTGGTATGCATTTTTAACAATATTATCGATATACTCAGACCAACAAAGGTTCTGACAAAAAAGTAATCCCAGGTGTTTGTGTGATGAAACATATTCTAATCGACTATTTTGGAATTGGAGTTTGGGAATGTAAAAATTTGTTTTAAGTGTAAAAAATATTGCTTTTGTTTTGGATGGATTAAATTTTAACAGCCAATTGGATGACCAGTTTTCTAGGACTTTTAGATCATGATTAAAGTAATAGTTCTATGCAGTGTTTCATTTATTTCATATATACATGTAAATTCCTTTGATAACAAAAATTATCCCGAAATTATTTTTGATAACTCAGCTCCAATTGAGAAAAAAATCTGTTAGTGCAACAGTACCCATGTTTTCTCTCAATATTATAACACTATGTAGTCCTTAACGCGACAAGTACGTAAGCAACACTTTAATGTGAACAAATCCCGCTTTCTTGTTCATGTTTCAAACAAATCGTTGTTGTTTCCTTGAGGGAAGATTTGTACAAAACTCACCAACATTTGGAAAAAACGTCAGATACAATTCATAATGCCGTCGTCAGGATAAAGATTAGATATCAGGTATTTATTCTCTTAAAACAGATAATGTTCACAGCCAATAAATAGGGGAAAAAATCTGTTTTACCTTTGCTTTGAATGTTCTAATGTTACATATCATTTTATGTCACTGAAATGTTTCTACATGTTCTATAATTGGCTACTGCATGATGATTTGTGGTGATAATTTCAAACAAACAATTGAAAGTACGTATGACTCACAAGAAGTCATATAGGCCAGGGATTCTTCCATGATCAAATATCTTGTAGTTCTCCAATCATTTAATTAATATAATATATAAACAGAATCAATACCCTTTGGTGTTTATGATGAAGCATGCATACTGTTATATGTGTTGCAAAACTTGATTAAGAAAAGTATCAAAATTAAAAGGTTGAACTTCATTTAGGATAGCTTTTAATAGGGGCATATTATATTTCCTGAATTTATTTATTTCAATTGAAGTATTAGCATATCATATTTCCTGAATTCTGATTGAAACACGTCTCGTTTAAATTCTATCGAAATTTTTTACCCCATAGAATAAAATATAAAAAATCATAAAAGATATATAAGATATATATTAAAATATAAAAAAATATACTATATAATGATTTTGACCATCTAGTCTCGATGGCGATTAGTTAAAGGTCCTGGAGTTGCTTCAAATGATTTTCCAGAACTGAACAGACGGATGAAGTAATTTGCTTATTTTTTTTCCATTAAATTCAGTAATTTTGTAAAAGAGCTAATGAGACTATTGAGCATTTATTTGTAGACTGCTATTGTGTTAAAGAAATTTGGGAATCATCCGAGGAGTGGTTGCTAAGGAAATTTGAAATGCAAGTGACATTTGACGAAAACTTAATTTTATTTGGAAAAAATAAAGAGAGAAATTTGTATAAAGTGCATAATCTTTTAATTCTAATAACAAAGCAATACATATTTGCAAGTAGATATAAAGAGCTTCCAAAACTGAATTTCAATGCAATCGAAAATATAATAAAAAACAGAATATCTGTAGAGAAATATATTTTGCTTAAAAACTGTAGATTCTCAGAGTTTGAGAGACACTGGCAAAAAATTTGTGACTTATTATGACATACTAGCTGTATTTATTAGATTCAATAGATAATACTATAAATAACTAACCCCCCCCCCCCCCCCCCACACACACACTTTTCTCTCACTTTAACTTTCACTTTAACTTCCTTTCACACATAGTGTACAGGTACATTTGTAAACGAGGTATATATATATATATATATATATATATATATATATATATATATATATATATATATATATATATGTGTGTGTGTAATATATTGTACATGTGTATGCGACATAGGCCTATATTCTTATATTTGTATACTTTTTGTTACAGTGTAAGCTGTGTGTACTTGTATCCTTCTCTGTATATTGTCTTTGTTTAGATTTTATTTTTGATTACAAGTACCTAGATTCCAGGAAATAAGACTATAAACACGAGGCACGATTTTTACTGCGCAACTGAAAGGGTCAAATAAAATCACGTGGTCTAAATCTAAATGACAATAACATTCGCAGGGGTGCATTTAACCGATGTGACAAGTTTGTGCTGCTGATTTTGTATGATGTTGCTGAACATTAACTGTTTACCCGGAACAAACCAATGTTCATGCTGCTTATTTTTTTGCCTGCTGCTGCTGTTTGTGAAGATTGTTTATAATCATAGACATTCATAATGTTTAAAGTAAATTGCTGTTTGTGTCTTAAAGCCGAAACAGCAGATTATCTATGCTTATGCTGCTTATATTGTTGTGCTTATATTGGCTATGCCCTGCTTGGCGACCCATTGCTGCTTTTGTAAGGCTAGCGCTAAGACCAAAACGTCAATTAATTAAGTTAAAATATACAACCAATTGCTGGAGTTTATTTGTGAGTAAATTTCTTCGCTATAAATAATTATAGTTTATGGCGAGAGAGATGATGTTTTCTAAGACAAGTGGAACCGGTGGTCAATTTGTTGACCACCCACATCCTTAAATGAGAAACGATGTTGAATTACAATTTTAATAAATTATCTTACTAATTTACTGTTGGTATTTTTTTTTTTTTAGATAGACAAACATAATCAAGAACAAAGTGATTTCATATTTATTTAAAATCATACACAAAAACGATATACAAAAATACGCACCATTGATAAGAATAAGATGCACGCACATTATTTAGATTTGAATTTAAAATTTACATGAAAATACATAAGTAATGAAACTTATTTTTCTATTTGGCATTGAAATAAATTTGAATTTACACAGAAAATACAGTATAATATTCCTAAAATTTGACTTGTCTGCTAATTTTATCGACGTTCATAAAGTTTACGATTTGTTTTGGGGTTTTTTTCAAACAAAAAATATTAACACCACTAACCATTTGATATAAAGTGCACTGCAGATTAACAATTCAAAGATAAAAAAGAAAATGCAGTCAAATTGATATCTACATGTCTTTGAAATGTTAATAAAACACTAATTAATATGGGCGGCGGAAAGGGTAAAAAAGACGTTAATCCAAACCGAACAACTTATTTTTAAAAACATGCTCAAATAGGAAACATACCAGCTTAAAAAAAACCCCAACAGCCTCTTTCGCAAAATCAACAGACACCGATGCAAAACAAACGATTCCCGATGCAAAACCAACAGTCATGCACTGAATAATCGCTAGATGGCGTGCAAAGAGGTATCAGGAGAAACGGTACCCTGGAGAAATCGTAGCCTGGAGAAAACGTACCCTTGAAGTACAGGGAACGTTTTAATGCTCAGATCCAGATTTTTTTTTCCAGGGAGAAAGGAGAGGTCTGAGGGATATTTAGGTGTGCTTGGGGTGGGGTGGTGGTGGTGTTGGGGGTCCGAGCCATATATTCGGTATTTTAACTATGTAAATCTAAGAAATTTGAGTTTTTCAGGAGTGGGGGGGGGGGACTTCAGCTTATCTACATAACAATTAGTTTTAAGCTCTGTATTTCATTTGTAACTTGATTTTTAAAGTTTGATCAACATATAAATCTTCAATTTACCAATCTAGATATAAAAACTAATTGGAAAAATAAAATTTCTTTTTTTTTGGGGGGGGGGGGGGCTCATCAGTTATATTATTTTTTCTGCAATAACAATCATGCAAAACAAACGTAAAAGATATGAAACAATATCACATAAAATCCAAGAATGTGATAATTACCATTATCGTAGATAGAGATTTAGGCCCAATTCCCCGTAATACGTCTATATTGCCAATTGTTGCTGATTAAACAAATGTACATACATGTACTATACACGTATAACAATACTAAATCTCGTCCGGGTACTATAGACC
This sequence comes from Magallana ariakensis, assembly GCA_020458035.1. Classification (NCBI taxonomy): domain Eukaryota; kingdom Metazoa; phylum Mollusca; class Bivalvia; order Ostreida; family Ostreidae; genus Magallana; species Magallana ariakensis. Next base: position 19,689,667 of record CM035814.1, on the reverse strand, counting down.
CGGGCGCCCCTAACATATATGGATATATACATGTATAGACATAAAAGTATGTCAATATCTATACCAGTTTGCACGCTATCTAGCGTTTATTCAGTGCATAACTCCCGGGCGCCCCTAACATATATGGTTATATACATGTACATGTATAATAGACATAAAAGTATATCAATATCGATACCTCTTTTCACGCCATCTAGCCTTTATTCAGTGCATAACTGTTGGTTTTTAGCCGGGCTCTGCTGAAAGCAGAGTCCTGGCTGTAGGCAGGCAAATCGCCAAAGTTACTATAAATAGCACAGCTTCAAAAGTAAACAAAAAACCGAACACCGTCAAAGTAAAAGCTTCCGCTATACCAAATATATAGTTTCACAGAGAGCCATGTTTTGTGAAATATATTGTTTTTGGGGTTTTTTTGCGAATAAATTTAGCGAAGAGTGGTTGTTTTCTTATTAATTACGTGCTTTAAAAACAAGACTAATTGTATGCATTTTTGACACATACAATGCGCATGAATTTCCATGAACTACTTTACAAAGCATTAATCTTCGGCTGCACATCGAAGAAATAGGGGATTGAGTTTATAACGCTTGTTTCAAAGTGCAATGCACTGTTGATTTTATTCTACTAGACAGACATATTTTTGCTAATAGCTTTCAAAATTTAGTCACCATCTGACGCTTTGCCGACATTAAAAGCATGAGAGAGAGAGAGAGAGAGAGAGAGAGAGAGAGAGAGAGAGAGATTGTCAGTCTTTACTGCACAATGTGCATTATACACATCAAAAGAGTTCGGCTTTCAGTACTTCAGTACTTTGATTAAAAATAAGTTGTTTGTTTTGCCTTAACGTCTTTTTTACCCTTTCCGCCGCCCATACACTTCAATTCAGTTGCAAAGTTACCATCTTCGACGGCCTAGCTTGTGTTGCGGTAACATTATTCAGACTACAGGCCTACAAGTTCACTTCTACATTGTACAACTACAAATCATAATCCACTTTTACAATAAAAAGAAACATGTGAACCGTCCCTGAACAACCAGAGTTATGGTATAAACAAACTTGAAAAATCTTTCTCTATGTTCTAGCTTTCATATCGATATTACATATGTATATATCACAAGCGCATCACCATTTTCCTTTTGAGACTTTTCCATTTAACAAATCCTCATTTCAAACCAAACATCCTTCAATTTCTTCTTCCCTTCTTCTCCTGATTCCCATGGATAAACGAATATGTTCTAAAAGTCTTTGCTTTCTTTTACATAGTTTTTGTTTAAGAAATAAGGAATCATTCGTTTAGTATTATTTGGAGAGAAAATATGGTCGGGGGTGATCAATTCTAATGAAGCCCGAAAGGCTCCATGATAAATTTGATTACGCCTGACCGTATTTCATTTTGGAGTTTGGACACCCTTCACGCGTTTGGGGTCTGTGGCAACGCACTTTGAAAAAATTACGCACATTGAAATTTTTTTAATTAAATTAATTAGTTAAATTTGGGAGAAAATTAACGCACTTTGAAAAAAAATTTCAAAGTGCGTTATTTTTTGGTCCAAATGAACGCACTTTGAAATATTTTTTCAAAGTGCGTTATGATTGCAGACCAACATTTTTTTACATCATGACACTTAACGCACTTTGAAAAAATAAATTCTTAATTCTTTTATAACCATTTAGATATATAGTTGTGTTTATATATGAAATATTAATTGATATTTCGTTTTCGATGAAGCGATACGGCGATCCATTTTTTCAGCAAGGGAGATAATAGCGTCAGATCGTATTGACAAGGACGTTTCTCATGCGCTGATCCATACTGGAGGAGCTTCCTACATAGAACATTAATCCTACTGTCCTTTACAAAAATTTAGAATATTGGGAATCAAAATTTGTACATGACATTCATATTTCTTTCCCTTCCCAACTTCGCGGGTTATAAAGCGATGATTGTTCAAATCAATTTAACACCACATAAAAGAATAAACAATGAATTTTATATTCATTTTTTTTCTTAAACAAACTAGTATTATTATTAATAAACGTTAAAAACGTTGTTCTAACCCAGTTCATGATGTCTAACGTCGCTAGCTTTTGAATTTAATTCAGTCGTTATTTAAATTTCGGTTCTTATATGGAGTTAAGAAGATCTTTTAGCATCAAATTATGAAAACAAAATTATAAAATGGCTCATTAAAAGAATTTATTTATTTTTGAAATTCTATTTTAACATTCTTTATACTGAATGTACATTTCAGCCAATTGCGTTATAAAAAAATATAATTTTAAATTTAAGACTAAGTAATTTGACGGCTACTTCTGTTGAAATAGCCCTTCAATTCGAAAAGAAAAATATGAACTCGTACTAAGAATCGCGTAGACAAAGATTTTGAAATATTTAGAAATGTGGATCTATAATATATGTAATATGAGCGAGGGCTGTTTGTTTATTAAAAAATGTATTCTTTATGCACAAAAAAAAAAAAATAACGAAGAAAGAGACACCTTATTGACATTTATGTCTTTGTTGAAATTAAAAGGAATTAATTTGATTTAGAATTACTGCTTTAAAAAGAATCGCATGTCTATACTTAAATACTAAGTCATGAGTCACATTATCTTCACAGTAGGTAAATGGCAAATATCCATTCCTTGAGCCAGAAAGGATTAACTCGTAAATAAAAAAAATAAACTCTCGTCAGTAGTTTCAGAACTTTGATTTTAAAATGTAGTCCCAGTACTGTAATATTTAGGCGAGACAATTAATTACTAGCCCACAGTCGAAGTAATGATACAACACTTTTCAAGTTATATAGACAAATATTAATATATTTTTTATGAATTTTTTTATATGGAGATGGAATAACATAAAGCTTTCATCTAACGTCAATTTTTTTTAAATCGTTGTTGCCCTGCAAACATTTCAGGATGTATATATATATATATATATATATATATATATATATATATATATATATATATATATATATATATATATATATATATGACTTGGACGGTATAACATTAATTAACTTTACTACCAATTTGATCTGAAAGTTCAAGAAATCGACAATTTTTTTTTTAAAGTGCGTTGATATCGTCGTTAAGATGGTCCCAAATTTAACGCACTTTGAAAAATTTGTTCAAAGTGCGTAATTTTTCAAAGTGCGTTGTAACAGGGGTCCCTTTCTGATCGAAATTATTAAATTCTAAATAAATTCCAAAAACTTTTCATATAAAAATATGTCTACCAAAGTATTTTTCTCCATTTTCTGTATGCCATATAGATGATTCCATTGTGATTTTTTAGAGTCATGTATGAATAAAAAAGCAAAATAGAAATACATGTACGCGTGAATTGCACTGCAATGATTTTATAAATGACAGGGTCTTTTTTTGCAAGTTTTGTATTTGTCTGAAGATTTTTTTAAAATTCGTAATATGTAATGAATAATGAGTTTTAGGTAAAGCCGTTCATTTTAATGGAAATCTTAAAATTCCCTTTTCACTTTTTCTCCTTTTATAATGGGATCTCGGTATCAAATTTTTCTTCATCTGTAAATATTTTGTTTCCAGATTTATTAAAATAAGTTTTGCGGTTCCAGAGGTAAAAACTTAACTTTAAAATCAAACACTTAGACGAACAAACGACGTGCAACAGGTGATTAAAAAATACATTCAGTAATTTTCGTATTTTGATGACAATAGTACAACATTTTCCAAACATTCAACAGTAAATGACATCACCGACAAGAGTTTTTGTTTCAATATAAATTTACGATAAAGTTAAAAACATAATTTTAAAAATATTTTATCTTGACTATATGTATAAAACTCTTTATTCATATTGACATTCTTTTCATCTGTTGGCAATTCTTTTGTCTAAACAGGGAGCCTCGTGGGAGAATTATTTACTAGTATTATATTGTAATACTTGAGCCTTGCGCCTGAGTACTTTTTGTGAGGTCTAGTGAAGAGGTACTTTTACGTGTGGCTCGCTTGCTGTCAGTTATTTCTTCTTTACCTTTGCTTTTGTGATTTGATCTTAAATAATTCAAAATCCTTGAAGAACTCGCAAAACTCAGGAAAATAAAAGTACCTTGTGAAGAGGTTAGTAACGTTGCAACAAACGAAAAGACCGATATGTTTAAAACACCATCTACAATTTGAAATATCCAAACAATTCCTGTTAGACTAAACAATTTCAGAAATATCACAAGCTCGGATTTATCTTTCTTCGATTTTTCTATGTGTTTGACACTGTTAATGTTGATGGCGGTTATAATGAACAAGATAATATTGACAACGCATGTAATAAGCAAAGGTGCTATAAAAGTGGCGATATTTTGAACGAAATCCTCAACAAAGCACAAAGTGGTACCGTATCCAATTTTGTTCTGTATATAATAAGTAAGAATTATATTAGTAGTAATAATAAAAATTGGCGTTATGTAACAGTTAATTACATAGCGACCAAAAATTGACCTGATATTTATATGTATGTGCGAATTTCCTCTTCGATCCGAAAAACTTCGACACATGTGTAAGGAATAGGTAAAGAGACAAAAGCACAAGGTCAACCAGAAATAATGCAACAATATACCTATTACCGTACAAAACAAAGTCGATTTTTCTACAACATTAGCAACCGTATAGGTGAGTTGCATGCATAGGAGAGAAAATGTTGTACTCATGGTGTTCAGACCCGGAAGTGTTCGAAGTCCGGGAACAATCATGTAAAGAATCAAAAGTGCTACCATGGAAACGATACTGATGATATTTAAAATGGTTGCAAACATTTCCAATATATAACCGTAGTCAAGTATAGCACTAGCAAACTGTTTTTCCTCCACACAAACTCGAAACTGTCTATCAAAGTCAGCAACAAATTCGCCCAAGTAAAACGTTTTATTGGTTTTGTTGTCTATGATTCGAAAATTGTTAAGATCAACTTTAGCGCCTGATCTGAGAATTTTTTGTCTACAAAACATCAGTGGGCTTACGTGTACAGCAGAAGATGGTGACGGAGGGAAATCCCTTTTCTTTTTTAACAGGAAGGTGGCAAATTCAGTAGAAGGATTTGATATCAATAGTTGTCGGAAACTTATGAACCGTATGCCTTTCAAATCAAACTGTGTATAGTTTCTTCTATCAATAACTTTTCTGATTGACAAATTATTTGGTAGTTTCAAAAGAAATCTTTCCGTTTCATCTCTGTGAAAATTTGTAAAGTACATCAAGTCAAAATAAATATGTAGATATAAAAATTTATGGAACAAACCATTCTTGACTGTTGTTTGATAAACACGTTTGGGTAGAAAGAAAAAACTGGTCAGCTCTTTACTCATAGGAATTTCAAACATTTCTTTTAAGGTTTGATGCATAGACTCTTTGACAATCGTCAACATTGCATCTGTGTCATTTATATTTGATATTATCGATAAATGGGTAAATATGAACAACTCGTACTTTATATATTGGGGGTATTCAATAACTGAAACACAGCTTCCTCCTCTCAGAATCTTTCCAGGATAGCACAAATCATCAATGTTCTACAATACATAGAAAACATTTTATTGCATTACTCCTTTAATCGTAACTGATATTTCATGTCAAAAAATAATTCTTCATATCTGGTTTAATTAAAAAATAACTCAATAGTTTTAATTTATAAGTAATGCAATCTTTGTGACAGCTTTGTGCCCATTGCATTACCTTCAATTTTATGAACGTCTAAAATCTTTTGAAAATCTTTCATTTTGTCATTAATCAAATCCAAGAAAATATCATAAGATTCCCTTGATCTCAAATTAAGGCCTATCATAGCTGGTCCCGTATCTCGCACACAAAGATTTACATGTAGCAATATGCTTGGTATTATTTTGAAACCATTATGCACGGAAGTGATACATATATCTGTCACGTTCGTGATAATATGGACTTCCCTAACAATATCATACAAACAGTACTATGATACACTGTACACACTCTTTTAATGTAATCTGCTTATATAGCAATATTCCACATCACTCAGGAATGAGGAATCAAATATTTGTTGCATGAATATTTTGAAGAAATTGATAGAAGATTTTAAATGTATTTTTTTTCTTTGGCAATTTGCATTGTTTTCATTTATAGAGATATACGGAACCAAAAATTTACTATAAATCATTGTATTGTTGAGAATACGATGTTTCAATAAGGTACATTTGCATCTACTCTTCTAAATGCATTTATATTTAGATGATGCATTTCATTTTAAAAATAATGTCTTGATATTTCAGTTAAAACAAGTGTAATCTTATTCCCATCACTGCTACTGATATGTATACACCTGTACTTGTACCTAAAAGTTTTCACCTACTCAGCTAAAATCTATAAAAATAAATAAAACATTTACATTACCGTATTGTTCCTTTTCGTTGGTATTGTATCCTTAATAATTCTCGCCGGAGAAAATAAATCGCGTAACAAACTTTGATAAAAAACTCTGTACCCATACATTGGCTTGCATTCACGAACTGTCCATTTCTTTAACAACGCTGTTTTCTCAACTTCATCACTTACAGGTATGTCTTTTGATGTATTGTTCAATTCAGAACAGATATTCGGCATCTCATTTGGCGTTAAACATGAATTTGAGCCATTCGATTGTTTGTATGCTCTGTCTGAACTGCACAAATGGCAAAACTCGTTTTTGTATTTGTCAACATATACAAAGGAGTTGACGCTTGTGTTCTCGCATAGCCATTTCACAGGATGTTTAGGCGAGAGATCTGGACACCGTGACTCGACTTCTTTTTCTTCAGTCTCGCACATGATACATTTATCTGTAATGTATTTTACAAAACATCCTTGAGTTTTTGCCAGATTCATGACCTGAGTAAAATTCACAGCGTAAATAAAATTTAGTTGATTTGGACACGTGACAGTGAATTCCAACGCTTCGAATTGCTCGTGTTTAAGTGTGTCATTTTCCATGGAATAATTAGTATTACAGAGAAAACAAAATATGTTTTTATACGTTACTTTTTTGGACCAAATTAGAATATCAAAGTCAGGGGGATTTGTTTCACAAAGGTGTTTAACTGTCTCAAATTCAGTTATATCACTTATTTCTTGCATATGTTCGTTGTAGTAACAGCTTGAAACAACAGCAAATCTTGGTAAATCTTGTGACTGGGGCTGACCAAATTTGGTGTCACTGATGCATTCAATAGGGTGCATCATTGCAGTATCAACACAACACGTGCATTTCCCAACAAATAAACACGAATATGAACAATCACATTGTCTTTCTGGTTTTTCGCCTCCTGGCATGAGATCTGCTTTACAGATACGAGTTGGAGCTATGGTCGCCAAAGATTTCAAAACATCTTCAATATCATTTTGTTTTATGCCCTTTAAGCTTTTGCCAACGGCACGTGTTTCTTTAACAAAATGCACAAGGTACTCTGTATTAATTGAAAGATTCACAAATTCTATGTGAAATTCTGGAGTGGTTTCAATAGAAAAGATAAGCTTTTCCTTTATCAAAGACGATATTTCCGTGAAATAATAACGATGGTAACTTTTTGGTTGATCTCCTTTAAAAGACTGATTTATATGCGTAGGAACATTACATTGGTAGCAGTAAAAATTTTTGTAGGGAAATGTTATGCTTGATTCGGAATGTTGCAAACATTTTTGTTTTGTATTGTTTATCGAGTTTGAACAAGTGTCTATGAGGGAACCAGGTTTTTCAACATTTTTCATCATGCACATATAACAAAATATATTCTGATAAAGTCTAAATCGTATTAAGTAAGATGATGAACATGCTACTCTCAAGTCTTTGTCATCTTCGCATGGATCATTAAGATCATAGTATTTGCGTGTATCATACGGGATAACAATATCATTTAAGCTGGGCGGTGGAGAATATATGACTAAAGTTCCGAATATTTTTGCACATAAATGAAGTTGTTCGACAGTTTCGATGAAATTTATAAATCTAACGAAAGTTCCTTTCATTGCAAAGTTCCAAGTTATCAGATCTGTTTCTTTTTCTCCATGACAAACTGCACAGAAAACATTGCGATAAGAAAAGTTGGTAGCTAAAGATGTTACTGGTGCATAGTACATCAAATCATTACTAGAATTTTCACATCTCCTTTTATCTTCCATCTTGATGTAGTCTGGACAAGTTTCTATAATTTCATATTTTAACAGAGCTTGTTTTTTATTAAGATTGACAAAGTTGTCTGCTAAGTTAAGATTAGGAGAATCTAATACTGCCAACGGTCTTTCAAAGAACTTGTCAGGACAGCAGTTATGGTTTCGAAAACAGGACTCGTCGCAGAAACATGGAGGACACCGTGAAAGAGCCGGGTGTGGTGTATAGTATGTTAGATCTGGCCAGTCATAACACATGTGCTTCTCTCCACAGGCGTCATTGTAAAGACTCATCAACCGAGAAATGTTGAGTCCATAAGTTTGAGGAAGGATGCTTGATATGCAAAATATGGTAAACCAAATCATCGGCATATATTTCATGTGCCAATTTTTTAAATGCTGATACATCTGAAAAGGAAAGGTTAAAATTCCTGTTACACGAATAACGCTAACAGATATCAACATTTCTTGTCCGTTCGTCTCCGTCCAATTGCATGCGTTTTTTAACCAGTCGGCGAATACATTCAGGAGGATTTTGGGGAAGGGGAGGGGTAGGTGGGGAGTTGAACTCGAGATCTGAGGTTTACAAGCCCGATACTTTAACCAAATCAAGTCAATTGAGCTACAAACAACTTCACAAAACATTTTAAAGCATGACTTTGCGCATTTTATTTTCATGTAAACGTAGATGCAAAGTTAAAACAACTTTCTTTTGCATTGTGTTTTTATTAAAAAGTAACATTATCGTAACGTTTGAAAAACTGTGGTTTTATGTTCTCAATCGGGTAAAATCTAAAATGGCGCCTACGACAGCACCATTTCCTGGTATCGCAATCTATGCACAATGTCGAAGAAAAAAGTATGACTCGCTCATTTCTTTGAGTTGGCTATTGATTTGTTCACTATGAATATATTGACAGGGCATCATCAGGTACGTATAAGCAGTTTAAATAGTTTTATTTCTTTAAACATTTATTTTTCTAAGGCAATTTATACCGCAATATGCCCAATTAAAAGAGATGGGACATTGAAAAAAAAATTGATATAATCCTTGGACCAAACCAAGAGATCAACACTTTTTTGAATTTCACCATTTGGTAACTTTTTACAAAATTTTTCATATATTTGAAATGAAAAAAAAATCCCTAGGGCAGAAATACAAATTAAAGATGGGAGAAAAATGTAAAAATATGCGATTTCCCACAAACTCCCAAAAGGTCCAATAGTAAAAATAGATAACTTTCAAGACAACCCCTAGGAATTCGAGATGGTGAATAAATCTAAAAATAATTGATATAGAAGTACATGTTCATGCAAGAAATTTAATTAAAATATCCAGGGTAGCAATAACAATCTAGGCCTCGTTTAGTTACTACATGTATATGTCATGTGATTACAGATAATAAATACAAGATTGAAAGCGCAAAAAAATCCCGGAATTTTGTTTTGAATCTGTCTTACCGACTCTTCTACACACCGTATTCTCAATGATTATATTATTGTATTTACAGGAGATATCAAGCACTATACCAGTTTCTATATATGTGAAGCTAAAACATTTTTTCTACTCTGTCTTTAAAAGATACCAAATATTTATATAAAAAGATTTAGGTCACCCCCCCCCCCCCGTTTTAATGTTTACAATACATCAGGAGGGCATTTCTAATAGTTAAAGGGATGCACGACCATCTTGTACATTTGAGGCCCAAACTGTAAAAATTTCTTGAACTGGCTTGTTTATTCCCAAAACTGACCAAAAACGTCGTCAAAAGATAAAAAAAAACAATAAGTATGAGATTTTACATGTTATTTTATGCAAATTACGCATACAAGAACAGAACAATGTCTTTTTAATCACTAAGAACTACGCAGTTATAGACTTACCTTGAAGATATAAAAATCTGAAAAATTATGAAAGAATGTCATTAGTATCCACTCTACAATTTGTTGAGAAAAAAGGTCAAACTTGCACATTTGTAACTTTGTCTAAAAATAGGGTACTCTATTCTTTAAATGGGTGTTAGAAACTATCGGTTGGCACGATATAATTTTGTCTGTGTCTATGGAGATACATTGAAGTTATATTTTCATTGAAAAATATATGTATATTTCTTATTTAAAACAATTAATGTTTTGGATCCTTACCCCACATCTAAAAAGAATTTACTTTAATTTGTGCATATAGAACTGAAAACAAATTTGGAGACTGTTTTAGAGATGTCTGTCACATTCAACACATATAGTTTTGGCTATTTCTTGTTCTATAAATAGATCCCATGCCGCCTGATAAAAATAGGGGTGCCCTGTTTTGAGACAAATCTACAGCATTAATTTGCAAGATTCAACCTTTTTCTCAACAAATTGTACAGTGGACACCAATGAAACCCTTTCATATCTTTTCAGACTTAACTGTTTAAGATAAGTATGCAGCTGCGCAGTTCTACAGCAGTTCTATGTGATTAAAAAGTACTCCGCATTTGTGTGCACAATTTGCATTCAAAACAACATATAAAACCTCATGTTTATTGCTTTTTTTATCTTTCAACAACAGTTTTGGTCAGTTTTGGATATACATAAGTCAGTTCAAGAAATGTTTACATTTTGGTTCACATTTGTTCAAAACGGCCATTCATTCCCCTTAAGGGTAAAAATGCAAATTACGCATTAAAGAGTAAAACAATGCCTTTTGTAATCAGTTAGACCTACACATCACATACTTAAATTGAACATTAAAAAATCTGAGAAAAAAATGGAAGAAGGTCTTTGGTGTCCACTCTAGAACCATTTGTTGAGAAAAAGGTTTAAGCTTGCCCATTTAAGTTGTAACTTTTTTTTCAAAGAAGGGTACCCTTTTCTTAAAATGGGTCTCAGAAACTATCAGTTGACACGACATATATTTGTCTGTGTCTATGGAGATAAATTGAAATTATATTTTCACTGAAAACTATATTTTCATAATTGTTTGATTAAAAAAATATTAATTTTAGGACCCCTGGTCCACTTCTCAAAAGGATTTACTTTAAGTTATTCATATATAACTGATAAAACAAACTTAGGGTTGGTATAGAGATGTCTGTCAAATCCCACAGAATAGTTTTGAATTGACACATATTTTTTTAAAAATACAAATATAACGTCAATGTGCCTCCGCATACACAGGATTTCTAAGAATATAGGCTTGATTTTTTCTTGTTTTAAAAATAGATGCCATGCCGACTGATTTAAATAGGTACCCTATTTTTAGACAATGCTACAACATAAATGTGCAAGATTAAACCTTTTCTAAAGGTGAACAGTGGACCCAATGACCACCTTTCATATTTTATCATATTCTTAAATGTTCAATTTAAATCTGCACTAAGAAGTTCTAAGTGATTAACAAAGGCATTGTTCTGTACTTGTGTAAACAAATTGCGTACAAAATAACACGTAAAACCTCATATTTATTGCCTTTGTAAAATTTGACAGAGGTTTTGATTAGATTTTGGCATAAAAAGTCAGTTTAAGAAATGTTTACATTTTGGTCCACATGTGTACAAGATGGCTGGACATCCCCCTTAAAGCTGAACACCGCTCGTAAATAGGCACTGTCCGCCATATTTCTCTTTCATCACTGCTGTCCCTACAACCCTTATATAAGGGGCAGACCTCTAAACAGTTCAAAGTACTTCGCTGTAGACGTCTCACCTGTGTGGACGTTACATCTTGTCTCGCCGTGTTACTCGGTCGCGATGAAATTATCAAATTTTATCGACTTTTTTTAAGATAAGAGAATACTTACATCAAATAAATTGGTCAATTCGTTATTTAGAAACAGAATATGCACATAGTTTAAGAAATAAAAGCATAAAAACCAAAGACGACGAAAGGAATACCACATGTCGGCCACGAGTTTCAGGTGTGCAATCGGGTGTAACGAAATCGAAGGGTTTATATACCAGGTACCTGTGTGATGGTGCCTATTTACGAGCGGTGTTCAGCTTTAACCAAAATTTGAGTGTCAGTCGTCGAGTTATAAGAGATACAGCGTTCACAATTCTTTGTTATGTAAAGCTCAGGTCATTTTTTTTTTTGGCTTACATTATGAATGTTAATAGACAATTCCAGTTTAGACCTTAATAAATGTGACAAACACTAGGGACTGTTTATCTATGTTCAAAACAGATAAGCAGAAAAATAGGCTGGAAAAAGAACTTTTACCGGTATCTTGAATCAATGTAAACAAAAATATGGCACAAGTCTTGTTTACATAACAAAGGATTGTATGCTCTGTATCTGGCTTTTAACCCAACGACTGCCACTCAAAGTTTGGTTGATCATTAAAAATGTATTACTAAAGCATCATAAGGAATAAAAATAGAAAAAATAAAATTTGACCAAAATCGTAACCATGTCCCTTTAAAGTTCAGTCTTTCAAAAGTTATATTATTTTTAAAAGTTAATAATGAAAAGTATTGAAACAGAAAAGGGTGCTATCACCTAAAATTGTAACGAAGAGCTAAATGCACTACAATTATACTTACGAAAAAATAATTATCTTTAAAATAAAATACTCACTTTGCATTCGTCTCATGAGCTGGATCTTAAGATTTTCTCACATGAGTGTCTTTCAATTATTTTACTGGTTTTTACTTTTGGTCCTACAAGTTACGCATTTTGAATTGAATTTTGAAACAATTTTATGTCAATAATATACATGTAAGTAAAGATAAGCTGATTTGATGCCAATTTCTGTTTTGAATTTGTAAACTAGTGGTTTTTAAAGAATCAGATTTCTTTCGGTGTCAGATATGGGCTGGATGAAAAAGATTTCCTTGCACACAAACGGTGTCAAGTACTCTTAGAAAGTGAAAAAAAATAAATGGTAAATGGAATAAGTGAAAAGCAGAATACAAGGATTGCAATCTTTATAGGATTAATATATAAAGCATGAATGATATATCATAACGGAAATATGATAGAAATTGGCTAAAGTACATACGTTATACAGATAGCATTTGTTTACGTTCAGAAATGTCCAGTGATGAGCCTGTCGGCGCTGGTAAAATGCTACTGCTTACCACGGTGCGTCAGATGATTAGTATGGACAAGCGCATTTACTTATAAAGCTTGGAAGGCTCAAGGAAGCTTGTCTGATCATAATTTGTCGATTGTCGTCGTTATCGTCGTGGACTTTTCTCACTTCATCTTCTTCTCCAGAACTCTTGGGCCAATTTTAACGAAACTTAGCACAAAGCCTCATTGGGTGAAAGGAATTCAAGTTTGTTCAAATGAAGGGCCACGCCCTCTTTCAAGGGTTTTTTGGGGGGTACTGTGGAATCATTAGAATTCGTGGGTACCTCTCATCCACGAATTTAACATCCTCCACGAACTTATTAATACGGATTATAAAGTCATAATAACTTTTGTAGGTACAAGAGAATACACGGAATTACCTCCCCACGAACATGTAAAATTTAAGCAATCCACCAAAATTGGCCCCCACGAATTTGATTGATTCCACAGTATTTTTCAAATTCTTTTTCTCAAAAACCATTTGGCCAGAATGCTAAAACTTTTGTGGAAGCATCCTCAGACAGTGTAGATTCAAGTTGATTCAAATGACGATCCCCGGATTAGTTTGAGGCCACAGTTAGGGGGGGGGGTCCTTTTTTTAAAATAGAAATATATTGAGAAAAATCTTTAAAATTCTGCTCAAAAACCAATCGGCCAGAAACGCTGAAACTTGTATGAAAGAGTTTATTTAAGTTGTTCAAACGATGATCCCCGGAAGTAAGGCGTGGCTACAATGGGGGTTACATTTTTACAGAGGAATATATTGAACAAATCTTTAAATATCTTCTTCTCAAAATCTATTTGGCTAGAAAAGCTGAAATTTGTGTGGAAGAATTCTTCAAAAGTGTATATTCAAGTTGGTTGAAATCATGATTCCCGGGAGTTGATTGGGGCCACAATGCTTGGGGCCACAATGCGGGGGGGGGGGGTGTCAAATTTATACATAGAATGTAGAGAGAAAATTTTATAAAATCTTCTTCTCAAAATCCAAATCACTAGCAAAGGTGAAATTTGTATGGAAGCGATCTCAGGTAGTGTAGTTTCAAGTTTGTTTAAAACATGATCCCATGGGGTAAGGTAGGGCAACAATTTTTACATAGGAATATACAGAGAAAAACCTTAAAAATCTCCTTTTCGGAAACTATTCAGCAAGCACAGGTTGTGCGGTTTTAGATTTATTCAAAACACGATTCCATGGAGAAGATTGCGGCCACAAATGGGGGGGGGTTAAAATAGGAATAGAGAAAAATCTTTTTATAAATTCTGAAACAACAAAAGGGCTTGTTAACATTTTTAACATAAAAATATGTGGATAAATGTCGGAATTTGTTTTAAACTTTTTAATAAGATCAATGCAATAAATTGTCAAGATATTTTAAATTTGACACAGCAATGCTTATTTAATCAGAGTTATGGTTATTGTTGCTCTGGTAAGCGTTGTGGCCCCTAGGTCTCTTGCGTTTGTTTTGTTGGGGGTTTTTTTGGTGGGGGGGGGTGGCCCTAGTGATTTCTTTTCCTTTCAAATATCTATGAAAAAATAGTAAAAAGTAAGCAAATGATGAAATTTAAAAAAAAGATTGAATTGATTTGGTCCATGAATAATATGAAAGCTATTCATACTACTTATATTTTCTTTTGATGCCCTATCAGTAAATTCCTTATTAAAAAAGCTATGACCGCTTCAAGCAATTCACCTTTTACATACTTTATGCCAGTGGCGGATTTAAGGGGGGGGGCGCACTTTAATTTTCAAAATAAAGTTAATACTCCTTCTGGCAAAGAAAAGGAACAATTTTTTAGTCTTAATTAACAACTTTGTGGAAACTCATGGGATTTCATGGGATTTCTCTACATTACACAGGGAAAAGTGGCTCGCATGATTTTCATGCGATTTTCTTTTCGCATGAAAATCATGCGATTATCATGCGAAAATCAGACGAAAAGTTTCTCGTGCAAATATCATGCGAATGTGTTCGCATGATATTCGCATGAAAATTGTACAATTTTCATGCAAAATTTTTTTCGCATGTTTTTCATGCGATTAGATATTTGTGTCAAATTCATATAAAATTTATGCGAAATTTACATGAAAATTGCATGTTTTTCATATGAAAATTAAATTATGACAAATCAATCCATAACACTTTTAAAACATTCTTTCATTCATATGTTGACATACTATTGTCTTTTTTGTTAAAAATTTGACATTAAGGCAATAAAACAATTTTTGCATGTGTTGGACTTAATACATGTATAAATAAAAAATTAGAATAAAGTTTACATTTTATCAAAATATACATGTATTCAATACTTTTTCCACAAATTCACACCCACTGAGAGTTATATCTCTTCTTAGAAGGTCAGTAAAAATAAAGATTTTATTACATGTATAAAACATGTACATGCAGATTGCATTGGTTATCATTTAAGATACACTGTACATACTTTAAGTCTTATGTTTTTTAAGATACTGTACATTAAAGAGTTTGCATGTACTTAACCTGTCGAACGCAATAAGTGAATTATATATAGTTAAATGTCCAGCTATATTCAAACATAAATTTATTTCAATGCTAGACAATGAAAATTCACTTAAAATTCATAACAGTGATACAAGTTTTCCATGATTCCAAGTTAGATTGCACAGATGCCAGTATATTTCAGAAGGATTCAGGCCTTTGTGGTATCGATTTTCAGTGTGTACCAATGTTATTGGACTGATGTTGGTGTAATCACTCTGGTGTCTGTATCCTGTGCCTTTATCCTTCCTTTTTCTGTAGCATGTCTCTTTATCCCTTTCCATTTTTAAATATCTTTGTCAACCTTGTGTATATGCAAGACAAAATATAATTAATAATACAACTTAAATAAAACAAACAAAGGTATCGAGTACATGTATTACAGATTTATACACATCTGCTCAGATGAAAAAAAATAACTATTTTATTGTATCTCTGTATTAAAATAACTTTCAGTATATTTTATCAATCAGAAGCAAATGAGAACAAGTGGCAAGTCCAACCTCTTTTATCAATTAATATATGTTCATCCGTGTTTGATTTTATATAATAACTTTAGAAATATTCAAAAGTCAAAACACAAGACATAATTCACCAAATAAATACTTACATGGTATTATCATATGGATAGTTTGTTGTGCATGATTTCCCAAGTGATATATGTTACTGTTATAGCCATCATATATACAACATATACTGGAGCAGCATTCATTAATTCTTCTGTCTGTGCAATATTGTTTCAAATCTTTAAAAAAACCTGTAGGAAAAAACCTCAAAATAGTATGAACATTTTCAAACTGCATATGTATACTCCTATAAATGAATTCACCGTGATATATTCATTGATAATATGCACAAAAATTATACATGTAGACCAACATGATATTAGAAATAAAATCCATGTGCGGATCTAGAGGGGGGATCAAGGGGGCCCTAAAAAGTTAAAATTTCTTTAAATTTACATTATATTAATTTCTAAAAATATGGCTCAACCCCCCCCCCCTCCCCATCCACCCACCCACCTTGTTACTCAATTAACCGTCGGACACCCCCCTCCTTCCACCAAATTTTTTTTCTAGATCCGCGCATGAAATCAGATTGCTACCGCATGTTTTAAATATCTGCATATTTATTTTTTAATCTTTACGTTTATACTATATTCATTCATTCTTGAATTAGAAATACACGAGCAAAGATGTTGTTAATTGTTTTTGTTAAAATGCAGGGTAAAGATAGAAAATGATCCGTAGCTCTTATAAGAGAAAATTGAGAAACCGTCTGTCAACCCGAATTTTCTCCGTAAAGTTACATGTAAATACCTTATCTAAGTTTAATAACAATAGAGGTGTTCAGTGTTTAAACATGTATCTGACAACGTTAATTAATAAATAACTAAATAACATGTAAACACAGAATATGCATACACCTGAAACATCATAGGGGGTACCTGCATGTTTACGATGGATCCGCTCCTCTCCTATCCAGGATCAAGAACTTTCCAATCGCTGAATATATAATCGTACGATAGATCAGACACATCTTGATGATGTTGATGTAAAATGTCTGCTGGCTTGCATCACTGATCAGCCAGCGTCGGTTAAATATGTACATAAGTTTGTAGCTATACTATAGAGAAAATTCAGTCTGTCTGCACATATCATGTTATCGCGGGAGATAACTCGAACGGGATTTCGGAAACGAGTAAAAATGTTTGCAAGCGCTTAAAAAAAGATGCACATCAACCTGTAGCGCTTTAAATTAATTAATAATAATTATGTTTATCATATCTAAATTATAAAATCTGATCTGATTTATTGCTTTGTGGTATATTGCACTAATAAAAAATCAAACACCATCCTAACGGTTCTCAGTACCGAAATATACGCAATATGTGACGTCAGCAGGAACGAGACTCGTGTACAAAGGGATTGACAGAGGTAAGAAACATGAAATTTTTATGTTATTATCGGAAGATCACTGCTTCCCGTTTTGATAAAAAACCATCATTCGAAATTTTCGCAGAATAAATAAGTATTCCTTGCAATTAACTGCATAATGAAGATGAAGTGTAGCGTGATGATGATCAGAGACACCTTGTACAGCTGTTGTAGCCCTAGCGTAATTTTAGCGTAATATTTTAGCGTAATGTTATAGGCTTTTGTAATAAAATATCTGATATCTTTTTCATTGAAGCATGAGAAAAACACCCCTACACGGATATGGAGTTGGTACTATTTGGATGGAAATGTGAACATGATGATATGCTTGTTGTCTGTATAAAAGGTGAGGATTAATCAAAGTACTAAATATACTGAGATTTTTCGAGCCATATCAAAGCTTGAAAACTGTTTATTACATATGCTTGTTTTCTTCCAAGTTCTTTAGATAAAAATCCAAAGAAGAGAAGAAAAGATCCTTCCATATTTTTCCAGAGTCTGAGTGTCTTTCCACCAATAAGAGCAGGTTCATACTACATGTAAGTCTTAAGTAAGCACAACAATTCAGTTTTGTCAAGAATTTGAGTAGGAGTTGTAAATTATTAAATAAGAAAACCATTAATGAATATAAAAATTACAATAGCTGTATTACTTATATAACTTATATTCAGATATTCAAGAATGAAGTCATTTAGTAATACATCAATAATATTTGCAGATAACCTTAAGTATGCACATGCAGATTTGCAGAGATTCTTTGGAAAAGATTTTAACAATGTCACAACCAACAACATTCAGGAAACCTAAAAAATTCATGGATACAGTGGTAAGTAATACTTCTATGATTAAAGAGTTGTATGATAATTTGGATAAATGTTTAACATTGAAGTTCATTAATTGAAGTGATTCAGACAACCGGCTTGAGCTAAAAGCTCAAGTGTTGATCACTATTGTCTGTCTTAATTCTGTCCCTGGACAGTTTCTGTCTCTCTGTAAACTTTTGACATTTTCTCCTTCTTCTCCAGAACAACTGAGCCAATTTTAACCAAACTTGGCACAAAACATTATTAGGTGAAAGGGCATTCCAGTTTGTTAATTTAAGAATGAAAAGCCACACCTTCTTTTAGAGAGTTTCAAATTGTAGAAAATTTGTTGTCATTTTTTAAAAATCCAAAAAACCCTTAATTGGTCAGAAAAGCTGAAACTTGTATGGAAGCATTTTGAGGTAGTGTAGATTCAAATTTGTTCATATAATGGTCCCTAGGATTGGGGTTGGGCCACAATAGAAGTTGTATTTGACATTTACAAATGTTTTTCTAAAAAAATTGAAACAACAAAAGGGGCTTGATGTTTATGTAAGGAAAAATTTGAAAATCCTTTTAAACAAGATGTACAGTTCTCTTCAAAGTTGTCGAAATGTTTTGTATTTGGCAGCATAAAGTAGATTTGATAAGTTATGGCTATTGATGCTCAGGTGAGGGATTTGGCTTATATGTAATAATTTCACAAACTGAAAGCATAAAATAACAATAAGGACATGTATCAGAGTGATAAAGTGAGAATGGTAGTATTCGGATATGACATAGAGAAATTTACTGTATCTGATCAACATGATCAAATCTGCTTTAATGAGCATTGATCATGTTACCAACTGCATATCATATATCAATGAATTTTGTTCATATCTTCCAATATTAATAATGCACATTAAAAATAG
Source organism: Magallana ariakensis (assembly GCA_020458035.1). Classification (NCBI taxonomy): domain Eukaryota; kingdom Metazoa; phylum Mollusca; class Bivalvia; order Ostreida; family Ostreidae; genus Magallana; species Magallana ariakensis. The sequence continues at coordinate 19,670,290 of CM035814.1, read as the reverse complement.
ATATGCCATTCATGAATAGGAAAATTTTATGTACACTGCATTATGTAAATTTCCTTGTAGATTGATGAAGCAACAATCCTTTTTGAGAAGAAGAAGAAGAAACTTGAAATTTGTTCTCATCTGAATAAAGAGGATTATCCGAAGAAGATTATTGTCATTGTTTTCTGTTATCTCTGTATGAAGCAAATCCATTAGGACTTCAGTTTTCTTTTCAATAACAGATTATATTCTCAAATTTAGATAAACAAAATCATAGAAGATTTCGAGATTATTAAATGAAGCTGCATAGTATTTTATATGAAAATAGCATGATATTTGCATGATATTCGCATGACATTCGCAAGAAACGACAATGAAACATAAGATGTACATTTTCGCATGAATATCGTGCGAAATTTTAATCGTATGATATTCGCATGAAAATCATGTCAAAATCGCATGAAGTTTTCGCATGAAATTCATGCGTGTTACTTTTCGTCTCTTTCTCATGCGAAGAATTCGCATGAACTTCATGCAAATTTCATATGAGATTCATGCGAGCAACTTTTGCCTGTGTAGAGTGATTTCAACGGTGTAGTATGAAGAAAACATGTGGATTCAATATATACGTATAGAAAACCCCGTGGGTTAAAATGTGACCAAAACACTGTGTCGGATATTGATATATAATCATGCCAGTGCTTAGGTGGCATTTTTGCTTGGAAATATAATTCCTATAGGAGTTTTAGAAATTCTTTAGGATTTTCAATATTTCCTGTAGGAAAAGTATTTCTCCAATGGGAATTATTTTTTCGTATCGGACATTAATTTTTAAAGGTAAATATCTCACCTGCCAGGTGAGTCACACTAAAAACAAAAGTGGTACAATACTCTCCAGACAATCATATGGTCTTTCATTTGGCTTTTATGGATTTTTTTACGAAACTGCATCTTAAGCGGGTGCAAAATGTCACCTTGGCACTGACATATTATCCGGCACAGTGTTCCAATCAACCACCTTTGAGTAATTGGTTATATGTTTTAAAGACTCGTCTATAAACATAATACAAGCTTGCGTGGTTTTCTTTTTTCATGTATCATTTACATTGTCCCATTAAACTTTTTTTTTTAAATAAAACCGAATACTTTTCAGCCATTCCTCAGACAGATATAACAAGATATGTTTCTTATATCTCTGCAAGGCGGAAGCTTTTGATGGCTTTGCTGAAGGTCTTTAATGTACAAACCTTAAAAAATGTGTATTTTAAAATTCCTTAATCATAATAACGAGAAGAAATATCACAAAAGCTTAACTTTGAAGACTTCCTTTTTTACCCTACAGAATCTTTAGAATCGATGGGACTCGTAACATAAAGGGTGCTTAAGTAAATGACAGTGCTTAAGTAGGACTTAAGTACATTCTTAGACTTAAGTCCATAACTAGAAGATTGCTAAGCTAGGACAATTTACTCAAAACTTAGGCGGCCGGTAGAGGTGACTTAAGTTTATCGTAAACATTTAGAAGTTTTATTGGCAACTCTTTGCAAATCAGCATTTGCCTACAGTGTATTTGTTATATACATAAATCGCACAAAATTAATATCTAAACATATATTTACCTATGTAAACGTTTGCATTAATGGCTATAATCTTAACCTTAATGAGCTAGAACATTTTCCTCATAGTATCAAAGTTGGATACCGAATAATATATGTTGTAAACATGTACTGGAAGTAACTATATATATGTACATCTGCGGAACTTTAGAAAGAAACGAACGTGCAATGACAGATTTTAAAAAGACGGCGATTGCATCATATTAAGATATTGACTTAATAAAGTAGTTAATTTCAGATTATGTGAATAGGTGAAGTTAAATGTAAAGCAAAAGACAGAAAGAAATCACGCAGTTTGTATTTTCTTAAGTTTTAACCACATCCCGATATATTACGCCAAAAGCAGTCTGCACTAAACAAATTGAATATTTGTCAAAATAAAAACAATAGACTGAGTACATTGTCGTACATGTAGATCCATGGCTTTTAGTTGTAACCAAAAGACAGGTGCATCTACAATAAAGCCTTTTGTGTAGGTGCCATTAAATTTACTCCTACCTCCCCATCTAATATCAATATTTATCTCTTGTACCTAGTATTATAATCAAAACACTTTAATTCAATAAAAAATGGACAATTAATAATGAATTTTAAAAACATAGGCATGACTTAGCAAAGACATTGCTAAATGTGCTTTATGTTACGGACTAAGACAGACTTAAGTAGAACTTAGACAGAACCTAAGATTCCGCTTAAGTCCTACTTAAGTCAAAATCTTAGCATGCTTTATGTAACGAGCTTCTGGAGTCCAATTCCCCCTGCCTACAACTGACGCCACACTCTAACTTCAAATCCTGGATCCGCCCCTGCTTTATGCACATTTTACAAATCCGGTGCTAGTGTAGGCGCCATTTTAGCAGTTTACCCGGTTAAGGCCATAAAATCTCAGTTTCTCAACTCATAAATGATACGGATAATGTTAATTTTGAATAAAAACACAACAGAAAAAAAAGTTATAACTTTTACGGCCTCAAGTATCACCACAAATGCTTTTCTGTCAACAGTGCGCAGATCTGACTTTAAGAGAAATCCAATCGACACCCGCATTTTGACAGATCAAGGGAGACAACTTGGCGGAATACACAGGCAAAAGTTGCTCGCATGAATCTCATATGAAATTTGCATGAAGTTCATGCGAATTCTTCGCATGAGAAAGAGACGAAAAGTAACACGCATGAATTTCATGCGAAAACTTCATGCGATTTTGACATGATTTTCATGCGAATATCATACGATTAAAATTTCGCACGATATTCATGCGAAAATGTACATCTTATGTTTCATTGTCGTTTCTTGCGAATGTCATGCGAATATCATGCAAATATCATGCTATTTTCATATAAAATACTATGCAGCTTCATTTAATAATCTCGAAATCTTCTATGATTTTGTTTATCTAAATTTGAGAATATAATCTGTTATTGAAAAGAAAACTGAAGTCCTAATGGATTTGCTTCATACAGAGATAACAGAAAACAATGACAATAATCTTCTTCGGATAATCCTCTTTATTCAGATGAGAACAAATTTCAAGTTTCTTCTTCTTCTTCTCAAAAAGGATTGTTGCTTCATCAATCTACAAGGAAATTTACATAATGCAGTGTACATAAAATTTTCCTATTCATGAATGGCATATCTATTTTTAATGTGCATTATTAATATTGGAAGATATGAACAAAATTCATTGATATATGATATGCAGTTGGTAACATGATCAATGCTCATTAAAGCAGATTTGATCATGTTGATCAGATACAGTAAATTTCTCTATGTCATATCCGAATACTACCATTCTCACTTTATCACTCTGATACATGTCCTTATTGTTATTTTATGCTTTCAGTTTGTGAAATTATTACATATAAGCCAAATCCCTCACCTGAGCATCAATAGCCATAACTTATCAAATCTACTTTATGCTGCCAAATACAAAACATTTCGACAACTTTGAAGAGAACTGTACATCTTGTTTAAAAGGATTTTCAAATTTTTCCTTACATAAACATCAAGCCCCTTTTGTTGTTTCAATTTTTTTAGAAAAACATTTGTAAATGTCAAATACAACTTCTATTGTGGCCCAACCCCAATCCTAGGGACCATTATATGAACAAATTTGAATCTACACTACCTCAAAATGCTTCCATACAAGTTTCAGCTTTTCTGACCAATTAAGGGTTTTTTGGATTTTTTAAAAATGACAACAAATTTTCTACAATTTGAAACTCTCTAAAAGAAGGTGTGGCTTTTCATTCTTAAATTAACAAACTGGAATGCCCTTTCACCTAATAATGTTTTGTGCCAAGTTTGGTTAAAATTGGCTCAGTTGTTCTGGAGAAGAAGGAGAAAATGTCAAAAGTTTACAGAGAGACAGAAACTGTCCAGGGACAGAATTAAGACAGACAATAGTGATCAACACTTGAGCTTTTAGCTCAAGCCGGTTGTCTGAATCACTTCAATTAATGAACTTCAATGTTAAACATTTATCCAAATTATCATACAACTCTTTAATCATAGAAGTATTACTTACCACTGTATCCATGAATTTTTTAGGTTTCCTGAATGTTGTTGGTTGTGACATTGTTAAAATCTTTTCCAAAGAATCTCTGCAAATCTGCATGTGCATACTTAAGGTTATCTGCAAATATTATTGATGTATTACTAAATGACTTCATTCTTGAATATCTGAATATAAGTTATATAAGTAATACAGCTATTGTAATTTTTATATTCATTAATGGTTTTCTTATTTAATAATTTACAACTCCTACTCAAATTCTTGACAAAACTGAATTGTTGTGCTTACTTAAGACTTACATGTAGTATGAACCTGCTCTTATTGGTGGAAAGACACTCAGACTCTGGAAAAATATGGAAGGATCTTTTCTTCTCTTCTTTGGATTTTTATCTAAAGAACTTGGAAGAAAACAAGCATATGTAATAAACAGTTTTCAAGCTTTGATATGGCTCGAAAAATCTCAGTATATTTAGTACTTTGATTAATCCTCACCTTTTATACAGACAACAAGCATATCATCATGTTCACATTTCCATCCAAATAGTACCAACTCCATATCCGTGTAGGGGTGTTTTTCTCATGCTTCAATGAAAAAGATATCAGATATTTTATTACAAAAGCCTATAACATTACGCTAAAATATTACGCTAAAATTACGCTAGGGCTACAACAGCTGTACAAGGTGTCTCTGATCATCATCACGCTACACTTCATCTTCATTATGCAGTTAATTGCAAGGAATACTTATTTATTCTGCGAAAATTTCGAATGATGGTTTTTTATCAAAACGGGAAGCAGTGATCTTCCGATAATAACATAAAAATTTCATGTTTCTTACCTCTGTCAATCCCTTTGTACACGAGTCTCGTTCCTGCTGACGTCACATATTGCGTATATTTCGGTACTGAGAACCGTTAGGATGGTGTTTGATTTTTTATTAGTGCAATATACCACAAAGCAATAAATCAGATCAGATTTTATAATTTAGATATGATAAACATAATTATTATTAATTAATTTAAAGCGCTACAGGTTGATGTGCATCTTTTTTTAAGCGCTTGCAAACATTTTTACTCGTTTCCGAAATCCCGTTCGAGTTATCTCCCGCGATAACATGATATGTGCAGACAGACTGAATTTTCTCTATAGTATAGCTACAAACTTATGTACATATTTAACCGACGCTGGCTGATCAGTGATGCAAGCCAGCAGACATTTTACATCAACATCATCAAGATGTGTCTGATCTATCGTACGATTATATATTCAGCGATTGGAAAGTTCTTGATCCTGGATAGGAGAGGAGCGGATCCATCGTAAACATGCAGGTACCCCCTATGATGTTTCAGGTGTATGCATATTCTGTGTTTACATGTTATTTAGTTATTTATTAATTAACGTTGTCAGATACATGTTTAAACACTGAACACCTCTATTGTTATTAAACTTAGATAAGGTATTTACATGTAACTTTACGGAGAAAATTCGGGTTGACAGACGGTTTCTCAATTTTCTCTTATAAGAGCTACGGATCATTTTCTATCTTTACCCTGCATTTTAACAAAAACAATTAACAACATCTTTGCTCGTGTATTTCTAATTCAAGAATGAATGAATATAGTATAAACGTAAAGATTAAAAAATAAATATGCAGATATTTAAAACATGCGGTAGCAATCTGATTTCATGCGCGGATCTAGAAAAAAAATTTGGTGGAAGGAGGGGGGTGTCCGACGGTTAATTGAGTAACAAGGTGGGTGGGTGGATGGGGAGGGGGGGGGGTTGAGCCATATTTTTAGAAATTAATATAATGTAAATTTAAAGAAATTTTAACTTTTTAGGGCCCCCTTGATCCCCCCTCTAGATCCGCACATGGATTTTATTTCTAATATCATGTTGGTCTACATGTATAATTTTTGTGCATATTATCAATGAATATATCACGGTGAATTCATTTATAGGAGTATACATATGCAGTTTGAAAATGTTCATACTATTTTGAGGTTTTTTCCTACAGGTTTTTTTAAAGATTTGAAACAATATTGCACAGACAGAAGAATTAATGAATGCTGCTCCAGTATATGTTGTATATATGATGGCTATAACAGTAACATATATCACTTGGGAAATCATGCACAACAAACTATCCATATGATAATACCATGTAAGTATTTATTTGGTGAATTATGTCTTGTGTTTTGACTTTTGAATATTTCTAAAGTTATTATATAAAATCAAACACGGATGAACATATATTAATTGATAAAAGAGGTTGGACTTGCCACTTGTTCTCATTTGCTTCTGATTGATAAAATATACTGAAAGTTATTTTAATACAGAGATACAATAAAATAGTTATTTTTTTTCATCTGAGCAGATGTGTATAAATCTGTAATACATGTACTCGATACCTTTGTTTGTTTTATTTAAGTTGTATTATTAATTATATTTTGTCTTGCATATACACAAGGTTGACAAAGATATTTAAAAATGGAAAGGGATAAAGAGACATGCTACAGAAAAAGGAAGGATAAAGGCACAGGATACAGACACCAGAGTGATTACACCAACATCAGTCCAATAACATTGGTACACACTGAAAATCGATACCACAAAGGCCTGAATCCTTCTGAAATATACTGGCATCTGTGCAATCTAACTTGGAATCATGGAAAACTTGTATCACTGTTATGAATTTTAAGTGAATTTTCATTGTCTAGCATTGAAATAAATTTATGTTTGAATATAGCTGGACATTTAACTATATATAATTCACTTATTGCGTTCGACAGGTTAAGTACATGCAAACTCTTTAATGTACAGTATCTTAAAAAACATAAGACTTAAAGTATGTACAGTGTATCTTAAATGATAACCAATGCAATCTGCATGTACATGTTTTATACATGTAATAAAATCTTTATTTTTACTGACCTTCTAAGAAGAGATATAACTCTCAGTGGGTGTGAATTTGTGGAAAAAGTATTGAATACATGTATATTTTGATAAAATGTAAACTTTATTCTAATTTTTTATTTATACATGTATTAAGTCCAACACATGCAAAAATTGTTTTATTGCCTTAATGTCAAATTTTTAACAAAAAAGACAATAGTATGTCAACATATGAATGAAAGAATGTTTTAAAAGTGTTATGGATTGATTTGTCATAATTTAATTTTCATATGAAAAACATGCAATTTTCATGTAAATTTCGCATAAATTTTATATGAATTTGACACAAATATCTAATCGCATGAAAAACATGCGAAAAAAATTTTGCATGAAAATTGTACAATTTTCATGCGAATATCATGCGAACACATTCGCATGATATTTGCACGAGAAACTTTTCGTCTGATTTTCGCATGATAATCGCATGATTTTCATGCGAAAAGAAAATCGCATGAAAATCATGCGAGCCACTTTTCCCTGTGTACCAACTTAATGCAATATGCAGACATGGCAACAACCTTAGCGACCAAAATGAAGGATTTGCCAACTTGTCAAAATACTAACATATTTGAATATATAGAGAGTAGTTGGCTTATATCTGTCACCTGTTTGCAAGTTATTATGTCGACATGCAAACTAAATGCGACATTACTACTGCATACAGTGTTATATCTTCACGTGTTCAATCATGACCATCAGGGTTGTGTATCAGACAACAAAATCAAGCTTATGACATCTTTTCTGCAAATTTGCTGATTGGGTTAAATACAGCTTTAAGCTATTACAAGGACGGAGTGAAACGTAAACCCCGCCCGTACTGTGGCGATGCTTTATGGCAAACAAATTAACTTTTTTTGATAGCATATTCAGAATTTAAGAAGAAAATGCTATATATGTAAGTGCAGTTTTATGTGTACTTGACATAAAAATTCCAGGTAAAGGTATTTCAAGAGGGTTAGATGGTCCTAATCATACAAAGACTGTAATAATTTCCTTTAGAAGATTAGCTTTGTAAAAAGATAAAGAAAAAACATCTTAATCCAAAAGATTAGAAGTTTTTCTTTACCAAGCAATAATCTATATCTAGAGAAATTATGTCGACAATTGAAAGGTAGATCTGATGGTCATTTATGTATTATTTTTTATTGATGTCAAACTCTGTCTTTATAATTTTTTAGATCTTCGCAAGTTAACCAAAGTCGACCATGGATCTCTGAAATTTTTTGTAGACTCGGCGGAATAATGTATCTATTGTATATATATATATTTTCTTTTATATTTTATGTATTAGCATTTAAATCAATGTTAAATCAAAGTTAAGACAGATCTCATTCCGAGCAACGAGGAGGTTTTTCGATAAATTTTGAACTGATTAGTTTAGATACTGATCGAGTGAGATATTCAACAATTGTTGAAAATCTCACTCGATTATATGTATTGTCTTTCCCGGGATCATTATCATATACACCATTTTGCCCCCTATATTGGATCTTTTAGATTATTTTTTAGTCAATTTGCTGGTCAATTTTTTTTTTAGAAATAAGGCCAAAGTTTATACAGGTTTTAAATACGATTGACAACACCAATCAATCCTTGTACTTTTATGACGTCACTAAAATGGATCATTTCCCTACCGTTCTCCAAGACACAAAATATCATCATTTTCCCCTACATATTCATCAATAGGATCTATAGTTCGCGTGGATGCTCAGAACCATTTTCACATATATAATTTATCTGATTATTTTTACATCGTTTATAATATCCCTTGGCTGCCATCTTTGGGAAAAACCCCCATAGATTTCTCATAGTAGCCTTTGTAGTTTAGAGGTTTGTAACTTTATCATTTGACATTTAAAATCCGTTTCCGTTGTGTATTTTGATTGTCCCAGGATGGGGTAACCCACACATCGAAGGAATAAATTTAATTCAAAGCGATTTTAATCACAGGACGCCCAAATATTTGGTAGCATAAAGAAGGAGAAAGTAAGTTTTTTTCCTTTTGACCTTTGGGTTGACCCCGCAAAGGGAAACAACTTTTGAACTTTTGCAAAGTGTGGATTGGTCTATTTCCGATTTTATCTTTGTGCATATTAAATTTAAAGGTCATATCAGAAGGTTCAAGGTCGAATAGGAAGACGTCATGAACAATTTTTTTTCTCTATTTTTATTAACCTTAATTAATCTATAACCTATAACTACATTTTTTATTGAATTTTTATTTTTGAATACCGGTGTTGTATCGTGCCTTTTCCCCCTAGCCATCTTTCCCAGAAAGATGGCTATATAGCAGTTTCGTCCCCGAAAAAATGACTATATGGTAGATTTTCCCCAACGGAAAGCTGGCTATATAGTGGTATTTCCCCTTTTTATATCCAGATTACCCCCACGAAAGCCTACTATATAGTAGTGTTCCCCCCTTTTTTCCATTCTGGTTATGTTTATGGCGGACCATTCATGACAATATTTCGCAATATCTGAGATTACATTGATTACTTATAAAGAAAGGTAGTAAATAATATTTCCTCTGAAAAACTTACTGGCAAATCTTGACTAAGTTCGGTGTGTATCTTTTTTTTAAAAAGGGGGTCAAAGATTACAAATTTATTACCCTTTTATCACTCAAAAGCCATCCATTTGATCATGCGGTAAATCTGATTAATCTGTTTAAAAAAACCCAACTAATCCCTTATTCTTGATATCTAGCGACTGGGTGCAATGATACATGTACATGTAAGATGAAGAATGGCTTCAAAAGCGAGGGTAATGAGTACTATTGATTATATAATAAAAACAAATTAAAAATAGTTTCAAATATTTACTTAGCATTTTCAAGCAAATCAGTTTTTAAAAACCGCAAGATTATACATGTACAATGTAAACAATTTGTAAGCAAATGAAATGACATTTTACAAGCTTAAATAAGTTGGGTCTTTTTTCTAAAAATACGCGTGGTTTAGTTGTCATTGTCATGAGAAGAAAGTCTTTAAAATGTAAAATGGGGCCTTGTCCATTCTTGTGTTTGTCACCATTCACTTCAGGTTAGTTTGAGCTTCATTCTGCTAATTTTCAATTTGCAGTGTTATTTGGAAAAAATTCTATTTTGAAGCAATACCATAGCAAACAGAAAGTACATTAATTGTAAAAATGTATCATCATTTTAGAACAGTTTTTTTAGCTCACCTGAGCTGAAAGCTCAAGTGAGCTATTCTGATCACATTTTGTCTGTCGTCCGTCCGTCCGTCCGTCCGTCTGTCCGTCTGTCCGTCTGTAAACTTTTGTACATTTTGATCTTCTTCTCTAAAACCGCTCGGCCAATTTCAATTAAATTTGGCACAAAGCATTCTTATGGGAAGGTGAATATAAATTGCAAAAATAAAAGACCGATCTTTATTCAAAGCGGAGAAAACCTCGAAACTGTAGAAAAAGGGGGGTGCATTTTTAAAAATCTTCTTCTCAAGAACTACTCAGTCAAATTCAACGTAATTTAGCATAAATAATCCTTATGGAAAGGAAAATATAAATTGCAAAAAATATGGGCTAATTCTGTTTCAAATCTGAGTTATTACGAAAATAATAATAAAGGAAATGCGTGTTTCAATCAGTTTATAGCTTCGGGTTCGGTATTCCATGAGTCATGGTAAAATGGGTAGGCAACGGGCCGGGGCAAAACAAAAGATTGGCAGTTATTAATATGCCGATCTCATTAAAATTTTGAGGATATGTTACGGACCAGTATATTTGTATTCGCTGTAAATATTGCTGCAAAACAATGCGTATTTTGGAATTGACGATTGCCGATCTGCCCCGGCTTTTATTTTGCCCCGGCCCGGGTTTTACCAAGACTCGTATAAACATCATTTGTGCAAAGGTTACACCTGGAGAAATATCGTAGGCACTTTGATCGAAAGCACATTAATCTTCATCAAAAAATGAAAAAATACAAACTGGACATAAAGAGTGTTACATCTACGGTTAACAATTTGTGGCCAAATCATTCCATACTTCTAAAACGAGGTTCTTTGTTTAAGATAAACGGGTCGATCTGACAATGATGAATTTAGTTTGTTGTGCAACAGTTCGCGTACGAAGGGGATCTTTGAAACATGCAGAATACATTGGTGCCGATTTTGTGAAGTAAATTGAGGTTAAATATTTCAATGCGTTGACAGTTTTCACATATGACGGTGGTGTTAGCTTGTTTTGATTTTCGTTTCGTTTTCATTATCTATGTTTTGTAACCTGAGAACTATCGCCTGTATTTTGTAATTTTTACGTATCAAATCAAACAGAGACTTCGGTAAATCAGACAGTTAACTGTTAACCTGCGCAAATTAAGCAAAATCTGATGTATTAAAAGAGTACTAAAATACTATTCATTCTATCGGTAATTCGGTATGATCTTTTGCGTAATAGGCCTATAATTAGATTAATACAATGTGTTTTGTTGAGATGCTTAGCATTTTCTCGAATTTATTCATAAGTTTAAATAGAGTTTAATATCGCTGACGGAAATATGTAGGTATATATTTTGAAAAATAAATTGTGCACTTTATTTGTTATAGTGCATATGTTTCTTGTGTTTAATTGTTTACAATTTCTATTTACTAACCATATTTGAGTGTTAAGCTTCGAATTATAAGCAAGATACAGAGATTTGCTCACAATTCTATGTACACAGATCTGAGGCCATTCTTTTTTTTCCAATTTAAATGCTGAATAGGAAATACAAAGTTAAAATTCTTAAGCTGAATGTAATAAACTCATGTGAACAAAATATATGACTCAAACCTAGCAGAATTGTGAGCTCAGTATCTTGCTTATAATTCTACGATTGACGCTGAAATTTTGGTTGATCATTAGAAATGTCTCGCTAAATATTAAATACTTGTACAAAAAAATGAAAGGATGATATGCTGTATATAACTACTCTCTGGCTCCTCTTTATACAATGGATAATGTGAAATCTACATCGTGATAGTTTTTCAGACACGAGTAAATAAAAACGACACCGTTAAACAATTTCCATAATTCTGACACATTTCTGTTCCGGGGATAAAAGAATTATCGCTATTCCTAAGAAAATATTACAGCGGAAAATTATCCTGGTCTGTAGCCATTTTTCATTTTTGAATAAAGATGAAAATAATGGGTGGGTCTTAGTATAATAGAGTGATGTGCCTGTCAATACTGTAACATTGATTTTTATAGCTCTTTAACATGTCACGTGACAACAATTTTCATTCCAGTGTATTCATCAATCAAATGTGAGTAAAGTTATAAAAGTCACACGAGTTTACGCCAGGTAAACAACAGTCATTTAATTATAATGGAGAATGGACAAATTAAATTTTTGAATGTTTTTAATTTTAGAAATTGAGCGGACTAGGGTACAATTTTCTTCTTCACATCTATAGGATGGATTTTTTTTTTTATAAAATGCAATAACTATTATATGATATTTTAAAAAAATACAATAACTAGTAAGTAGTTGAGGAAGAAAATCTACCTATATGCTCTCATATATTTTGATCGCTTTATAAAGTGGGGGAGGGGGGGGGGGGCAGAACGAAAATATAGGGAATTGGAGGGAGGTGTACCCCTACCAAATGTTTAGTTTTATATCTTGCGTAGGATTTTCTTATTCTGGGTAAAAATAGTATTCCATAAAGATACAATGTCAAAGATTACGTGTATGCAAAAATAAGTGTAAAATTCGAATACTTTACAATATTTATTTTTTGTTAATCTACTTAGGGGCCATATGGCACAATATCATTTGAACGCCCATTGTTGCTCAGGTGAGCGATGTGGCCCCATTATTATTATTTAAATCAACTGAGCTACCTTACTAACTTTTAAAAAATATAAGCTAGTTTCTGTATACTGCCAACGTTGTTATTTACGCTGGTGGTTAAGTACTCGTTTTTTATAGTCAAACAATATTAAATATTATTACGTATTGAATACTCGGATGCTTAATTTACCTTACTAAAGTTTTGATCATTTTACCGTACGCGCAGAGGTGTTTTACGCGGTTTTAAGCGTACCGCGAAACTAGCCACTTTTACAGTAAAATGATAAATTATGTCAGTTTAAAAAGAGTGTCCCTTTTTAAGTTATTCAAGTAGTACATTTCCTTTTTGAATAAATTATGTTTTTCATTTTTGTTATCGGTATACTAGTAATTGTCACACAATGTACATAGTACATGTACAATTATGTATAGTATACATTGCCTACGTCACAAAAGGAAGTACGTGCTACCCGCATTGATTCCCTTGATATAAGATATAAATATGCAATTGATAGACTTCACAGAATATTACCCTATCGTTAACACATGAGAGAGAAAAAAATCAAGTTACAGTGTATGAGTGATTTTTGTATGACGTAGATATCTGCACTTCCAATGATTTTCCAGAACAGATATATTGCTCGGACAAGATTGTGCGAACAGTTTGACGGATTAACGGGCGAAGTATTTTGTTGATTTTAAACAAATTCATTTTTAATTCTAGGAACATTTTTTGTTTACAAATTCAGAAAATATCTTTGCATAACATGCTATACCTTACACATTTATCAAATAATTAGATAGGTTCTCTGTATTCCATATTAAACAAATAAATTAAAACATTGCCTGTAATACATAATTACATGTAGGGGACAAACACATGTACATTTGTATGGGGGTTTATGCAACCTCGGGATATACAAAGTATTGACTTAAATATTAACCCCGATTGGCTTTCCATATATATATATATATATATATATATATATATATATATATATATATATATATATATATATATATATATATAATCTAAACCCAAAATATAGGGGGGAAATCCTACTATGGGGGAAAGTCTATTCTATAGTAGGTTTTTCCCCCTGGGGGAACTACTATACTGCCAGTTTTCCGGGGGAAAGACTATAACAACGGAATTATAAGGTCATGAACTTTGGCTTATCTGTTGCGTACTATCATTATGAACCATTATTAGAAATAAGGGGTTTTGATATGAGAGAACGTGGGTTTTTTTTTTAATTATTATCTTAATCGATTTTATAAATCCAAATAGCAAACTACATACATGTACATGTACTAGCCTTAACAATTAGTATGAAAGCATTAGTATCACACGACAATTTTGGAAGAAAAAAATATTCTCGAAAATTTGATTGGTCTTACATTTTAAAAAAGGGAGTTGACTCATTAGATTAGGGCTAAAAAGACTCAAATATTAATCTAATGCTTTGAAACACAACGCAAAATTTGAGGAAATTGATGTATATATGGAAACTTATTGCTATATTCTATGTTTCATATTTGAAGAAGAGGATGTGTGGTGTTAATCATTGCTAAAAATAATATGTTTGTATTAAATATCTAAGTTAATTCAAACAATCAAAACGAAGATATACCGGTATGTCCCTATATACAGGTTTCCTTGATACTGGATTGGTCTCTAAATTATTCATTTTTCGTTATCGAAAAGTTGAGTAATCATAAGAAGACGGGCATACATGTACCTTTCAAATCAGAGACCAGGAGAATGATTAAAATAATTTGATTATGAAGATTTTCTAACTTAGGTTAATTAATCCCTATATTTTGAACTTTCATAATGGTCTTCCGTTCCAACGGAAGACCGTCTTGTTTTACAAAAGAAGATTCGGGGAAATTGATCAGTTAAAATCTTTACATTGTAGAAGACAGTGTCTATCCATTACACAAATCATATGATTACCCCTTTTAAAATAATTATTTAGGAACTTGAATCGACAGCAAGCCAAATTTAAGGGTCCTCAAAACCTTTAGGAAAAGTTTTAACAATCACAAAGATGTAACTCTACAAAAGGGGTGATATATAAGTGTTTGACAATAAATGGAAAAAAAAAAACATTTTTAGGGGAAAAAATATAATTTCAATATGTTTGAGTAATGCAAGTGAATTAAGAGAAGCCCCTGCCTTATTCAAACTCGAAAGTGCAGGCCAGATGTCCAATACCATATCCACTTCGCTTTGAATTTAGACATGCATCAGGGTCATTGAAGATAACGAAATGGTTATTGTTTAATAATGTTTATCCAAATGGATTCAACAATGTTTACCTGAATAAGCATTTGTGTATTGTATGTCATACATAACTTGATAAGAGTCATAGAAATAACAAGGAATGATCGTTCGGTGGTTTACAAAGATATAAAGTGTTTGACATTACTTTGATATATAATCATTGATAGAAAGATCATTCTAAAACAAGCTTCTCTGTTTACGTACGCATAGATTAAATTTTTACTTTCGCCCTTCTTCACTTGCAAATAGTTTAGCCCAGTCTTAAATTCACCCAGACATAGTTGTGTTTAATTAAAGAGAGATAATTTGAGATATTGGATTTCGTCAAGTTTTAATCACGCTCGCTAAAAACGTGTGCAAATGGGGAAAATAAAACGGGGCGAATAT
The DNA here is from genome assembly GCA_020458035.1 of Magallana ariakensis. NCBI lineage: Eukaryota > Metazoa > Mollusca > Bivalvia > Ostreida > Ostreidae > Magallana > Magallana ariakensis. Next base: position 19,654,751 of record CM035814.1, on the reverse strand, counting down.
TTCATTTTGTGTGTGTGTATGTTTGTATGCGTGTATGTGTGTGTGTGTGTGTAGAAATTTCATCAAGTAACAAAACAATTTTTTTTACTTATTTATTCAAGATAAATACAGTTACAAACATGCACAATAAGAATATCAGTCCAAGAAAAACATTACTTATATACAAATGTAAGTCAAATTGTGATCAATCTTTTTTATTCATCACTTACTTTTTTTCTCACTCTTTATAATTAAACGAGAAATGGTGTTACAGAACACATATTACAGATACAAAACATAAATATTCTAAATCGATAACTTCATATTTAAGGTAAAAATGATTAAAATTTACAGTATCATTTTTTACTTTCAATTGACAACTCTTGGTGGCTCCGGTGAAAAACTTCATACAATTATGTAGAAAAATCTGTTCTTTCGTCATCGTATATTGCGCTTCAAAGAACTTTTTTATCATTCCTGTCAGGACCGTCAGTAAATAAATTGCGTAAATCTAAATAAAACAATCACCTTGATAGTATTGCATAAGCAATACATGTCCTCTACCGGCATCCCAATTATCATTTAATGTGCTAAATAGGTTTCGAGAAAATTTGGTGAAAGATTGTTTTTTAAAAGACGAACTCAATAAGTAAAAACGACTAGTTTAGAATAAATTTGTTCATCGTCTGTAGATCAATCTTAATAAAACTTAATTCTCATTATAAAGCTATACAGTAAGTTTAAAATCTATGCACCAAACCAAAAAGTCTGGAAAACGAAGAAAACAGAATGACCGACACTGATAAATATTATAATACCCTTCGTAGGTAAGGGGTTTGCAATAACAATTGAATCCAGTTTGTTTGATTGTTTAAGGTCAGGTTTTAGCAAACTTCTGTAAAATCCTTCCTCAATCTGTATTTATCTTCTTTGGCGTGGCCCTCTCTGAATTATACTTCACCTAATATGCGATTGTTGTATGAAAAAATGACAATAACAAACCGTCAACCATCTCAAAAATCATAAATCATGTATAAAAATTTCATAATAATCTTAAACGAAATTTTAAAGTTACAGACTAAGATCAGAGCAAAATCCTTAAATTGTTTATTAAAAAGCGGGATCCTATGAGATGGGTTTTCTATTACATATTCCTTTGTTTTTATCCTTTATGATCCCTGAATGGTTATGGTTTGGCTAAGGTTTGATTGAATTTGATGATTGGTTGGGGAGAAAATTTCAAAATGTGATAAAAACGACAACAGCCAACGACAACAGACAACAGACAAATTTCGATCAGAAAGCTTAAAGAGGCTTAATGGTCAACAAAACTATCAGATCTGTCTAAGATTTTAAGATATAATTTGTTTAGCTTTATACTATTATTAAGTAAAGAAAAATCACCATTTTATTACCTTTTAAATTTGGATATTTTTCTATATTTTTATATAGAGCTCTTCTTCTGAAGGTGATCAATACAGTCTAAAAATAGCTCGACCATCGAACCCTCTTAAAACTGTATTATGAAGTAGATCTGTATACGGTACAGGCCAAATGGCTGGGTACTTTTTCTATGCAATCATGAAATTAATAGTAAGTTGTTGGACAAAGACAGCTGTAGACTTTCATTATTCTTAAAATATATATAAAATATATTTTATATAAGCTAGAATTTTTAAAACAATTGTAAGCAATAACCATCAAGTATAAATAAAGGCTACTAATTGTGCATGAAATGACAGCTAATCATTTAAAAATAAGTACCGAAAAGACCAATTAACGAAAACAATACAATATTTTATAGATTTTTATAACTGTAACCATAAGACAAATTCACAAGGGAAACCCGATTATCATAATTTGATAGATGTAAATCAATGTTTGGGACTTTTCTTTAATGCTTGTAATATTTAGCTTTAAATATTGAAGGATTCATATACATTCTATAAATACTTTTCGTGTTAACATGGAACGCTAAAAAGTATTGGGATTAAGTAGATTTAGATACTAGCTTTCCTTGTTGAAGAAGAGAACAGTATCATATTGTGATAGTTGAATCATGACACGTAGAAATTTTTGTGTGGTGTTGTTGAGATGTATCGCTTTCATTACCTTTGATCTGCTTTCCATCAATTATCACTCCTTTTCTTTTAAAATAAGTTTTCGATCTAAAATAGTTAAGAATCCTTGAAGAAGACGCAAAGCTCAGAAATATAATGGTACCTTGTGAAGAAGTCAGAATTATGACGACAAATGAGAAGACAGATACGTTTAATATGCCATCTAGTATTTGAAATACCCAAACAATTCCTGTTAGACTAAATAGTTTGAGAAAAATAACAACCTCGGATTTATCTTCTTTTGACTTTTTTATGTGTTTGACATATTTGATGTTGATGGCGGTTATAGTAAACATGGCAGTGTTAACAACACATGTAATAAGCAAAGGTGCTATAAAAGTGGCGATATTTTGAACGAAATCCTCAACAAAGCACAAAGTAGTACCGTATCCAATTTTGTTCTGTATATAATAAGTGAGAATAATATTAGTGGTAATTATAAAAATCGGTGCGCTGTAGCAAATGATAATATAGCGACCGAAAGTGGTTTTAATATTTGTATGTCTGTGGATATTTCCTCTTTGACCTGAAAAACACCGACACATGTGTAGTGAACAAGTAAAGAGACAACAACACAAGGTCAACCAGAAATAATGCAACAATATACCTGTTATCGTACAAAACAGAGTTGATTTTTCCATAACGTTGGCAATGGTATATGTTATTTGCATGCAAAGAAGAGAAAATGTTGTGCTCATAATGTTAAGACCTGGAAGTGTTCGTAACCCGGGAACTACCATGTAAAGAATCAAAAGCGCTGCCATTGAAATGATGCTGCTGGTATTTAAAATGGTTGTTATAGTTTCCAGTACATTTGTCATGTCTATTGAATCAATCACAAACTGACTATCATATGAACAAACTCGAAATGCTAATTCTAAGTCAAAAACAAAGTCACCAATGTGAAACATTTCGTTCGTTTTCTTAGATATTATACGAAAATTATTCAAGTCTTTTATGACTTCTGACTGCAGCATCTTTTTCTGTCTACACCATAGTAGAGGACTCACGTAAACTAAAAGTGGAGGATTATAATCAAGAAAATTATTTTTAAACAAACGAAACTTTTTCATTTCCTCTCTAAAAATACAATCGTCTGATAGTAGCATTTGACTGAGATTAGAAAACCTAATTCCTTTTGATTCATATAAATTATAGGTATCATTAGTTATGAAACCTCTTAATGACATAGTAAATGGTAATTGAAAAAGTTTTCTTTCTATTTCTTCTCTGTTGAAATAAGAAGTGTATGAGACATGGAAATATAGATTAACGTTTACAGAAAACTGAAACATGTCGTTTTTGAACTCTTCTAAAAAGGGTGTTTTGGGTAAAAAATAAAAGTCTTTCAATGCTACTTTACGATGATTAAACATTCCTTTTAACTCCTGATGAACAGAGTCTTTGACAAGCAGAAGCAATTGCGTCGTACCATTTGAATTTGACGCGATTGACAATTGAACCAAAATAAACAAAGCATACTCAATTTTGTTTGGATTGGCAATTACTGGTACACATCTTCCTTTTTCTAGAATTTTTCCAGGATAGCAAAAGTCTCCTGTGCTCTACAATATATATTCAATAAGAATAAAAAATATTTACAATCGTTACATAAAGTAACGCACTGAAAGCTATCATGTTTATCAGTAAGTTAAAGATGTAACGACATAATTTGCATATATATATATTTTTATTTGCATAGCATTGCCGTTATTATCACAATAACGACAATGTTATGCATATTACGATTTCGTGTTATCTTTTATAATTTTGCAGTGGATTCAGGGTTTTTTTGTTTTTTATTTATATATCTCGATCCCAAAAGTCAGTGTATTTCGAGAAACTGTTAACTTATAGTATACGAAAATTGACTGTATATCTTCAAAAATCTCAAAAAAAAAAGTAATATGACATTTTAATTAGATCATACTGTGTACATGTTTATTTTCACAGAAAAATACAGTTCCTGGGGGTTTTTCCCCTGTTATATGTGTTTATTTTTTATAATGATTTGTTGCACTTAATTGTCATATATTAAGAGCGTCAAGTGTGATCCAATAGCGAATAACAAGTATATACGCTTGCTTACTTTAACTTCCACAACACCAACATGATTTTCTTCCATTTGTTTCTTTGTATTACAGTGAAAACAACTCTTTAAATACTTTTTACTTTCGCTGGTTCTTATGTTGAGTTATATGCTGTACTTATATGTAGATATATATATATAATTAAAGCACTAAAAATGGCTAACGTAACGAACAATGAAAACCAGACTAGTTTGCTGGCTTAGTATTTATACATGTATATTAGATCCGACCCTTTAAAATACATAGTTTTGCTGATTTTATTTAGTGCTAATTTCATTTTGAATAACATCGTTAATTCATGCATTTGAATGCAGCAAATGTAAACATATATAATAGCACAGCAAGTACATCTTACTTTTCATAGAAAATGTTTATCTGTGAATAAATGAATTATTTCAAAATCTCATTCTAGGCCAATCAATAAAAAGTTAAAGATTACCTTAAAAGTTTTTTCCGTTAAAAACCAATCTTTGATTATCCTGGAGGGAGAGAATAAATCACGCATCAGAGAACTCGGGAAATATAGCTTGGTTCCAGTAATAGGCTCACAATCGTGAACTGTCAAGTTCCTGTATAGTTGTGTCCTTTCGTCGTGAATACAATTAATACAAGGGAAAGTAAGGTGTGTGGACTGATTTGTCATACTTGTGCATGTACCTCCATTTGTTGTCAAACATATATTGGAAAGGTTTTCTTTTGTTTCATTTAAATTACAGATCCGACAAAACTCGTTTTTATATTTGTCAGTAGAAACAAATGAGTTCGAACTTGTGTTCTCACAAAGCCATTTCAAAGGATTGCTAGCCGAAAAATTTGGACACTGCGATTTGACAGTTGTTGTGTCTTCTGTATCGCAAAGGATAGAATTGCTTGTATCATAAACTATACGGCATCCTTGTGCTTTTGCCAATTCCATAAATTGACCAAGATTTACAGCATAAACAAATTGTAGTTGATTTTTACATACAACAGTGAATTCCAATGCTTCAAAATAATTATGTTTCAAAATATCATTTTCTATTGTAAAGTTAGTATTACAAAGAAAACAGAAAATGTTTTTATATGTCACTTTATCAGAAAAAATCGGAATCTCATAGTGAGAAGGGTTTGTTTCACATAAATGCCTGATTTTTTCATATTCGTTAGAAAAACGCATTCCAGGTTTTTCAAAACAGTTTGAAATAACAGCAAGTTTAACGTTCCATCCATTTTGTTCCGTACCAGATGAATGCGCAGTTACGTCGATGCATTCAATTTTATGCATTATTGCTGTGTCAACACAGCACGTGCACTTTCCGACAAATAAACAAGAGGATGAACAATCACATTGTCTTTCACTTTGTATACCTTCAGGCAGTAGATCTGGCCTACATATATGATTTGGATATACGGTCGAAAAAGATTTCAACATACCTTCCCAATTTCTCTCAACTTTTTCTACATTTTGGAATGTTGTCGAATCGGTAGCTGTTTCTCGAATGAAGTGTAGGAGATAACTAGTTTTAAAATGCATGTTCTGAACTTTAAGATAAAATAGGTTTATATCTTGATCCCTGAAACGTTCCGTTATATTGAAAGATAGCTCTATAAAATAATAATCATACCAACGTTCTTCGCTGGTGCGTTTATAATCGCCATTAGTAATCTCGTTTTGCAGAGGGACATTGCATTGGTAACAATAGAAATTTTTATGTGGATAAGTCATGCCTGATTTAGGCCGCTGTATACATTTTTGCGTGCTTTTGTTACTAGGATTCGCACAAGTATCTATAACAGAATTGCTTTTGTCAATGTTATTCATCATGCACATATAACAAAATATGTTTTGATACAGTCGAAACCTATTGTGGTATGAAGATGAGCATGCTATTTGTAAATCTCTGTCATTCGTGCATGGATCACTGAAATCTCCATCGATGAGCACCTGATGTGGTTCGACAATTCCGTTTAATATGAATGGTGGAGTAAATATAAGAGTGATTTGGAATACTTTTGAAAAAAATTGGAGTTGTTTGTTTGATTCAATGAAATTAATAAAATTAACATCTGTTTCTTTTAAAGCTATGTCCCAAAAAATCAGATCTCCTTCATTTTTCTCTCCATGACATAATGCACAAAAAAAATTACGATAAGTGAAATTTGTAGCTAGAGAGGTAACTGGTCGTTCAAGATGAAAATCATCTTTGGGGTCTTCGCACTTTTCTATATCTTCTTTCTCTGATGAATCAAGGCATGTTGAAATAATTTCATAATTCATCAAGTAGATTTTGTTATTGTTTTTCTCAAAGTCAGCTACGAAAAGGAGCGGAGAATCTAATACTGCCAGCGGTCTTTCAAAGAACTTGTCAGGACAACAGTTATGGTTTCGAAAACAGGACTCATCGCAGAAACATGGAGGACACCGTGAAAGAACCGGGTGTGGTGTATAGTATGTTAGATCTGGCCAGTCATAACACATGTGCTTCTCTCCACAGGCGTCAATGTAAAGGCTCATCAGCCGAGAAATGTTGAGTCCAATAATACAATTTGAAAGGCTTATAAGTATCATAATGATAAACAGACGAGGTGGCAACTTCATGTTGATCATAATTGAAGGTTACTATTTTGTTCTAAAAAAAAGAATGAAAACCCGATTCAAAGGTATTAGCAAACCGCATTGCAAAACGAAAATCTTGTAAAATGTTGTTGAAAAATTGACGATTTTTTTTTTATGTAGAGACAACTGACGAGTGTTAATTTGACAAAATTTTCAATGGGAAATATATTGACTACAGATTTAAGAGTTATATTTTTTGTTTTACGCAATGTAGTCATATGTTTTCCTCTTAAATGTTAATTCAAGATCAGAATGGACACAGACGCACTAAACACTTTCAGTAAAATGTCGCAGATTCGGGCATTTATATAATAACGTTCTTAATTATACATAAAACTTCATAAGTAAAGTTATCGTGATTTTTGTATTATTGTTTAACTTTTTCATTGTTCCTGAACGTTTAAACATACTACCTGCAATTGAATAATTGACTCAACTTACATGACAAAAAAGATTTATTACACAACTTCGAAGTCAAAACTATCATTCACTCTTATTCTCGCATGAATCAATAAAGAAAGCATTTTTTGTTTAAATAAATATTTTTGTTTGCACTATTTATATAATGCAAGTAAAAGTGTACCGCTGATTGTTTGAATAGATGGACAAACTACCACGTGTTTGACCTTTGAAACATCGAAGTTGTTTATGCCAAACATTTTCATACCAATTGTCACTAGTTTTAAAAAGTCCGTATCTTTTTACACGCCTTATTACTGTACCATTTGTAAATGATTTTTTTAAAGATAAAATACCGGTACACTGAACTATGGGCCTCTGGGGCTCGTTTCATAAAGAGGCCTAAGTTTTGGGCCTAACTTTAGTTTAGTCCGAGGACTTACACCGAAACTTAGTCTGGCGTATTTTGCATTTCACGAAGCAGCGTAACAAGAGGCGTAAACTTTAGACTATAACTTTGGCATTTAAGTCTTTGACAACGCAGCACTGCACATGCATAAAAGTGTTTCTATTACTCTGTTATGTACAGGTGTATGTAGCATGTTAATATATGATCAATTTTAGATGACAGTCTTTTGGTTTAGGATATCTCCACTTTAAAAAGAGAATCACAAATTAAGTTTATGATTGTGTATCAGTATCAGTGAGTTTAATCGGCTTCGATTTTCAGTATATTAATGAATCTACAGGTACATACATTGTATGTAATAAAAATATACTGTTCATAATAAATTATTACAATATATATATATATATATATATATATATATTTATATATATATATATAGCTATTTTCACGGGAAGCAATTTTAATGAATGATTTTTTAAAGGTAAGTTATTACTAAATGTGATGTAAACTTGTTCATACTAAAAGTTTAGAAAAATATAATGTAAGTTTATAAAGTGCCACATATCTAAATATAATATGAAGGCCTTTGATTACACGTAACATGCTTTGTGAAAGATGTGTCGAAAAGTAAAAAAAAAAGAAAAAAAAGAAAGGCATCTTGTTTTTATATAAATTTTATAGATACATTTCTCACCTTAGCTAATATGATCTCTCTCTCTCTCTCTCTCTCTCTCTCTCTCTCTCTCTCTCTCTCTCTCGTGCACCTTTATTCGGGAGAAAATCACGTGGCAATTAAATTTCAGAATTTAAAGTATAAATCGTTCTCTCTCAGTATCTAAATGTGACAATACATGTAATTTGTTAGGGATCAGAATAACCCTAAATTCCAGCAAAGATCAATCACAAAGATTATACTTTAAACTTAATAATTTATTTACAGTAATATATATATAAATACAAAAATACAACTTACACTAAGAATCCTAACTAAAGAGCGTCCGTTACAATCTGCCAAATGGATCAAATCACAATGTCCCAGTAAGTAGATAACTGTTCTCAGTTTAATGTCTTCGAACAAAAGTCCAATGGGTCTATCTTATGAGCACTGTTTACAGGTTGTTTACAGGTTATTTATACTAAAATATAAATCTAGCAAATTCTAGAAATTATATGTACAAGAAGTTACATGAATTACCTGGACACTCAAGGATGTTCTAGAAAGAATAACTGACCACTTTAGAATAGTCCAGAATATTCTACATGTATTATACAAACCTACTATATATAACAAATTAAAATCGCAATAGTGATAAAATACAATCGTCGTTTCATAATATATATGCTTACTTATGTTTCCGTCCGAACTTACGTCTACCTATGAGTGGACGTAAAATTTTGGCTTAACGTTAGTCGGAAGTAAAGATGCGCTCTTTAATGAAACGCAAATATTCGAACTACCGGTAGTCCCGTATTTACACCGGCGTAGCGCTAGGTTTGGGCGTACGACCCCTTTATGAAACGAGCCCCTGGTTGCTAGTACATGTAAATAACCTTTGCAAATCTTTCTAATAGGCATTTTCAGGTTTAATCTAGCAAACTTTGACTTGCCTGTATGTATTCCATATATGTATTTCTAATTCAATATGCCATAAAACGTTTTATATGAAAATAGTTGATAATATCAGAAAAAAAAATGACCTTAACTGAAATCTGACGGAATTGGACATCCATATACCACCGAGCCCACCTGTATGTCCGTTTGTCTCAAAACAATGTCTTAGTAGATTAGATTAGTTAGCATTGAACCGTTCTTTAAAAATCCTTTACATACTTTAATATTGAAATATATATCATTTATTTACATGCAACTTCCATTTAAAACGTTGGCAATATGGTTGCACAAGTATATATGAGAGTTATTCCTGTAGGTGCACATTGAATAAGTCAAGGTCTACATATTATATAGGTTTACGCTGTAGGATTTTATTAAATATTATCGATAATATCCTAAAAATACTTACACTATGTTGGTTGAAATGTACATGTATCTAATTATAATAATTCATTCATACACTTAAAACTTTTGTTTTTGTTGTAGAATTAACTTTACAAAATTCTTTATTCGAAACCACATGATAAGAAGCTATTAAACGAATGCAGTTCAAATTGTCGATCTATGAATTAAAACAATAAATACTACAAAAACTTCGAAGTTCAATTCATTAACATACCAATTTAGTTCATTACTACTGTAAAATCATTACATACTCACTTAAAAGACTTTATTTCGTATATCGAAGTTTATTATACATGTATAACATACATTTAATTCATATTGGTAGCAAAATCTTCCCACATAATTTAACACAATTTACAGAAACAAAAATTTGAAAGTATTACTTACTTGTTTGTTAATTAAAAGTTTCTTTTCTATGACTTCTTCAGTTGTTTGGTTGGATTTTAGATCTATTCCATGGACGTGGATTTGAGATCTTTATGACTTGCATGTCGTAAATATATTTACGGATAAGGTTGATTTATACTTCTGATTCAGCTAGAGCTGTGATTAAATTTAACTCACGTTTTTTTTTTATTTCAAACTATTTATTACTTTAAAAGGGTTTAAACGGTATAAACAATATTAAAATAATGTGTAAAGGCTGAAGACTGACAAGTCTGACAGTACGGTTGTGTATTACTTATTGTTAAAACGTCAAAACCTCTAAAACAATTTCGTCTCACCTTAAAGGTAAATCTTGTTTTTCCAGAAATGACTCGTTGTATTTCATATTTGCATGACTTGCACACGTAGAGAAAACACCTTTTATTTATCATCTTATCATCTATGTAAAATTTGTAAATAAGTACGATTGATCCCAAACCCTTTTCTCACGGAAGAGTGAGCGTATTTTTTTTATCCCTTTTTGTAACCAAATCAATGTATCAAATTTTTAACAGATATAGGCGATGGTTTCAAGAATAGCCTTTTTATACTGTGTTGCTTTGTTACTTACATGTAAGAGACATTCCCATCATGTGTGGACTATTTCCTCGTCAAAGGTTATTCAAGTTGAAAATTTAGACCAAAGATGAGGATAGTTAGTGAGAGGTTCATTTAATGTTCTGTCTAAGCTTAGTACTAATAAGTACTAAAAGTATGTCACCCATGTATTTTCATTGTCCGTTACAAGTGATAATCCACTATTACTGTAACAATTTAATGATGGTATCATCTTAAGTTTGAGAAATTGGATCATTTCTTTATTTACACTATTTACTTTAAGGGTTACTTATACACCAGGCTCAGAAGTATCCTACTTTTGTGACTGAAGCTTTCGGGGTAAATTTCTACAGTTGTTAACTTCTTATACAGTGGGATGTTCAAACACTTTTATTTGTACATTTATTTACTATAAAGAAAAGTCAATTATAGGCCTCGGAATCGCCCTCTATGGGGAGGGAACTGATATTTTCAAAATTAACTACCATTAGTCTACTTCTACTACTGTGAAAATACGGTGATTGTGCCATCTCTATATGTTCTTCTGCATGTAAATCATACAATTTTACTTTATGAGGACTTGAAACATAGCGCTCAGAAATATCGACCACAACTAGTCCATGGATACTTCAGCTAGGGGTTAAAATTATGTCGGATTCAACTTTTTGTGGCAAATTGTTCCCAGTGCATGTAAAATTATGGTCGCAATACTACTACTCTTCGGTTCTAAAATGATTTACTTATATAGTTTTCCTTCTCTGTTTGTCATTAGTACATAACAACGTACTTGGCAAATATATGAGCCTTAATTTCCCATATACTATGGCTTTATTAATTTTTTTACTGATAGATATTATAAACTTTTAGTTAAAAATTCTATTTTTATGTATAGTATACTAGATCCGGTGTTGAATAGTGAGACTTCCTTCATAGTGAGACTTTCCCAAAAGGCTAGCTATATAGTGATCCTTCTCCTGGGGAAGTCTCGCTATATAGCCACTCCAAAAGTAAACTTTGGTTTATATAACAGAAACCCAGAATTACAACTTTTTTACCGATATTCAAACAAGTTGTGGGGATATAAAATCAACGGTAATTGGACAAGTTATTCCACAATTTATTTTTAATTTTAAATTACTAATTTTTATAAAAATTTAGAACTATTAAATATTTTTTGTACAATTCTTTATACTAATATATTATACGAGTTAAAAAATATAAATGCTTTTGTTTTAAAGGGGCATGGTTACGATTTTGGTCAAAAATTATTTTTTCGATTTTAATGTTTACTTATCTCCAGAAGCACAAATCACGCTAAATCTCGCGAAGTCTCACACTTCTCTCCCCATTCTTCAGTAAGTCATTTTTAACCGGCAACAAAATATGAATGTCCTTCAAAACAAAAACAGGTCACGAGCCTTGTTTACATGACAACGAATTCTGAGCTCTGTATCTTGCTTTTAACTTAACGACTGACCCTCAAATTTCATAATATTTATAAAAATACATTGCTAAAGCATTGTAAATAATAAAAACAGAAAAATCGTTACCATGTACCTTTAAAGAATCTACAGTGGATAATGAGCGGGTTTTAAATCAATTATGTGCAGTTTGTTCTATTTTCCAAAATGAAAGACAAATATTGCCTGTTCACTTAATTCCTCTCAAACGATTGTTTTACTGTAGATCTTTTACAAACCTAGAAAACGTTCTTATTCACTCAACATGATTGTCCATAGATCATTAATCATTGTTTTAAAACAAAATTTATAAAGACATGTTCATTACAAGTAAATTACTTATTCTTGTTAAAATATCTCAGACATTTTCGTCTCACCTTAACGATAAACCTTGTTTACGAGACACGACTCATTGTTTTTCATATTTGCAAAACTCGCAAACATAAGATGTGCTTTCGGCTTAAAGAAAACACCTTTTATTCATCGTCTTATCATACATGTATATATTTGCAAAGTAGTACTGTTGATCCTTAGCTCTTTTCTGAATTCTACAACTGAAGTGTGAAGATATTTTTATCTATATGTGCATCGCCTTCATGTATCAAATTAAATATTAAGAGGATCTACAGAATAACCTGATGGGCATAAACAGTCAGGTTTTATAACAGATATAGCCGGTTGTTTCAATAATATCCTTTAATACTGTGTTCAAATGCTTTGTCACTAAAGAAACATTCCCATCAAGTTAGGGCTATTTCCTACGTCAAAGGTTATCTAAGTTGACGATTTATACCAAAAGATGGAATATTAGGGATAGGTCCTTCTCATGTCATAATTTTAGTACTATAAGTATGTCATCCTTGTATTTTCATGGTCCGCTACTAGTGATCAGCTACTTTTACTGTAACATTTTAATGACGGTATCATCTTACGTTTGAGAGATTCGAGCATTTCTGTATTAACACTTTTTTACATTCAGGGTTACTTATATACAAAGCTCAGAAATATCCTACCTTAGTCACTTAAGTTTTTAGGGTAAATTTCTTACTGAATTGAACTGAATATTTATATTTTACAACGCTTGACAAACAAGTTCTACAATTTATATCAATATCACTCGTTGGCACTTATGTAAGCGCGAGGGGGTCATTGATGTGATAAATTTTTACAGTTGTTAACGTCTCATATATTAGGATAACGCTTTTGTTTGTACACGAATTTACTATTAAGGGAATTCAATCATTGGTCTCGGAAATAGTTAAATTCTCACCCTCTTTTGAGAAGGGGGGGGGGCTGATATTTTCAAAATTAACTACTATCTGTGAAAATACGGTGATTGTGCCATCTCTATATGTTCTTCTGCATGTAAATCATACTATTTTACTGTATGAGGACTTGAAACGTCGCGCTTGGAAATATGGACCACCCCTATTCCAGGAAAAATTATAGTCGCATTTGATTTAACATGAAAGATAAAATAGAAATACGGGTGCTTTACGATAAGTTGAAACTGTATTTAAGTAAGGTTTTATTAAAAAAAAAATAGTGGTGGTGTCAGTCTTTTTTTGCGATTTAAAAAGGTTTCTAATAGCAAACAAAACCTGAAACAATTTTTGCAAACTGTATTTTTGCGATGTGTAAGTCATCACAAAAAAGCGAAAACTAGACCATCGCGAAAATAAACGGATAGGTTCTTTGGTAAAAGTTGTATTTAAGTAAGGTTTTATTTTAAAAAAATAGTTGTGGTGTCAGTCTTTTTTGCGATTTAAAAAGGTTTCTAATAGCAAACAAAACCTGAAACAATTTTTGCAAACTGTATTTTTGCGATGTGTAAGTCATCACAAAAAAGCGAAAACTAGATCATCGCGAAAATAAACGGATAGGTTCTTGGGTGAAAGTTGCTGGAATAAACACATGGTTATATGTTGCTCAGGTAAACAAGGTTACCCATCATCACCTTGTCCAAGTATTTACCAGAAGAAAACCAATTCATGTACGTATTTATCTATTTGGATTGAAAGACTTAGCCAAGAAAATATTTTACGTTTCGTAAAACCTGTATATATATTTTATATTTTTGTCGGATCATTTGGACCAGGGATTTACCATTCCTAGAATTGATAAAGATCCATCAAGAAAAGGCCAGTCACCTTTCTCCGAATTGGAATTTTTGAGTTTTATTAAGCGAACGTGATAAATTTTTAAAATTTAAAATTTTATCATACATTAAATGTTAAACAGTGTATCAAAACATCCGGGTCTCTCAATAAACAGATGTGCCATGCAGTCATCAGATTCTTGCAAAAGGAATAGATAAACTCTAGATGCTGACCCTGAGTAAATAATGAACTTCCTTTTAGAATGCAAATACATTATTTGCAAAGAAGGTGTTGCAGTTCCTATGCTAATTTTCCCTAAAGGAGTTGCAGATAAAATGGAAAAATCAAAGTTAAAGAATTCGATGTAAATCTTTTTTTGATGTAACGTTGTACATAAAGCAGTGTATAATTTTATTTAGAAAGTTTGTACTAACTTATTTAAGACCATGAAATACTTTTGAAAATGGTTTCACAGACAAATGTGACAGAATTCACACTATATAAAAGGGGAGTCCTCATCATTGTGAAAAACTGCCTCCTTGAAACAAAATGAATTTAATCTTAACGTTTAGAGTAAGACAATGTCTTGAAAACTGCCATTTCCGATTTTTGTTTCAAAGAGGCATATTTTTAATAAATCTGACTTTTGGAAAAAATCATTAATACCAAACGATGTGTTTAAATTTCCCCTCTATAATTCATGTCTAGATTTGTCGAGTGGTAACGTAGTTAGAATAGATTGTAATCGTGTATTACATTTTTGACAGGGTTCGAATACCGAAAAAGTTGGAATTTTTAAAAATTTTATTTCTTTTAATCGAAAGGTAATGTATATAGATAATTTAAAAATGTCAATATAAAGTTATTAAAACTCTTCTTAATGTATTATTTTTTTTCAACATTACTGTGTGAAGTCCCCGTTATAAACTTGATAAATATTTTCTTCTGAACAAGAGACTCGGTATGCATCAATGTAGAAAGTTGATTTTTCACCCTTTTTATGAAATAACCGGGTATGCTGATTTCAAGGATACATGTACAGGTTGTTAAAAGCAAACAAAATTATTTTAAAAAGTTTGAATCGGTGATGAAGCAATAGATTAATGAAAATATGTACGGATAAAATTGGTCTACCTTTTTATCTAGACTTGGCGTTTATTTAGATACTATAGAAACATAGGATGATTATTATTACAACTCTGACGGTTTTGAAGAGCCGGAATCAGATTTACTCATGTATCTGAAGAATGATATTTTAAACACGCTGGACAGTAGAAATCAAATTGATATATGTCAAAATTCGAATACAGAATATATGGTTATCTCTCTAACTGTATTTGGTGGTTGCCGTGTTCGATAGAAATGCGCGTAAAATGTTTGTTTATTATACCCGCTATGTAAAAATATTCGTCTACGTAATGTGTCTATATTTAGATATGGCTCTCAAGCGATACGGATATTTAAAGGTCCTTTCCACGTTAGGGAATAGTCCCGCTGTTTTGCAACACCTTCGTCAATTTAATATTTTTCCACTCGAGTACATTTTAACAATTACTTTGTCCCTAAGAAATATTCAGGAAGTAAAATGCTAGCCTATAATATACTCGATGTTGAATGTTACATAATTTGTCCTTGAAAGAATTCGCCGTGAAAAGGGCACTATAACTTCAAAATAAACATGGCCGATGAGTCCATCGACGTTTATGACGAAATATTTGATTTCCGTGTAGTTGCTGCGCTTGATTTTGGAACAACTTACAGTGGCTACGCTTATTCTTTCCACCAGGATCCGTTGAAAATATTTTGTCCTCAAACTTGGTTTGCTGGTGAAGGCAACCTCGCTTCGCTAAAGACGCCGACATGTTTGCTGTTGAATCCTAACCGATCGTTTCATTCGTTCGGGTACACAGCAGAAAATAAATATGTGTATCTGGCTTCAGAGGGGAAACACCGGGACTATTTCTTTTTCTCGAGGTTTAAAATGGATCTTCATTGGAAGGTATAACGAATATGGGTTTTTTCTTCAAGTTTATATTTAAAGCGATATTTGTAGTTCCTGTAACGAATAACATTGAAAAATATCAATACAGTATGACCCGCAAATTTCATGTTCTAAAACATATTCTTAAATTTTTATGAACTTCTAAATGACATTAAAAAAATGGTGTACGTAATCTTCATTTATTCATGTTTTGTCACAGTCGGGGTGGATTAGTACTCTATATATTTTCATCGTTCAAAAATCATTTGATAACATTTACCGCACTTTCTTTTTGTCTTGTTTAACAGAGGTTTGAAGTACATGCATATAAAAAAAGAAGAGCTCCTGGTATCTAATTATATAAGCTACTCTTAAGATGCATATGAAACAGGGCGGAGACACTCATTTACCTGTGGTTATATTACCACACGTGATGCTGTTATGTAAATTAATGATAAAGCCTTTTGGATTTTTATTTTCTTTAAAGTTTTATAGGTGTACAATGGCATGTTGTGTCAATTTAAGTTTCGTCGAAGTTAAAAAATGAATGCAAAATGAGCAAATATCGTCCTTGCTCTTTAATATGATTCACTATTTCATCTTTGTCTCAATTTGCGTTTGATATCGCCAGATTATGTTATAACTGCTTCATATATCATGATATGTTTGACAAATTGTGCAACTAATTTCACGTATCAAATTTGACTTTTTTACTGTATCGTATAGGATTTGCAACATGATTCTGAGATAAAAGATATCTCCGGGAAAAGTCTTCCAGCAATAGACGTGTTTGCGATGTCCATCCAGTACTTAAGGGACCATCTCTTGCAGACTCTGAACGAAAGAGGAACATTAGCAGACCTCAGTCAGATATCGTTTGTATTGACTGTACCCGCTATATGGACAGAGTCGGCTAAACTGTTTATGCGGAAAGCAGCTGTAACGGTAAACCTATAGTATTTCGTGATATTTAAAGTATTGCACTAGATGAGAAAAAAATATATTGAATAAGTGAAGCATGTAAATTAACTAGTGAGTACGCTCAGGGGCAAAAACGTGGACCATTGAAATCAGTAAATCCATAAAAGTTGCAATTAAGAACAAAAATGCTAGATTGCTCAAAGCGTTGTGTATTTCAACAAATAAATTTGCATATGCGTTAATTGTGTAAAATTTGTAGTCTAATGAATATTTTTCTAGGCTGGAATACATACAGACCAACTGATATTAGCTCTTGAACCGGAAGCAGCTTCGCTTTATTGTCAGAAGGTTCCTGACGACCACTTGTCGTTCGGAACTAGTCATTTGATAAGATCTCCAGGGGTGCAATATCTAGTAGCGGATATAGGAGGTACGTACACTGTATACATGTTCGCTTGTAATCATCCCTTACTTCGATACAATCATGCATATTGCCTTAAGAAAACAGTCTACTTGATTTCAACCCTCATTGCAAAAACAATATTGACTTGATAGAATATTGATAACTAAACCAAGCGTTCATTTGCAATTTCAACTGAAAACCATATTTTAAGGTGGAACAGCGGATTTTAGTGTCCACGAGCTGAATGAAGATGGTTCTCTTACTGAAGTGCATATGGCAACAGGGGGTCCTTACGCAGGAACAAGCGTTGATGAAGGGTATCTTAAGCTTTTTCAAACGGTGTTTGGAGAAAAAACAATGGAACAGTTAAAAGAAAATGACATGATGGAATACTTGGCCATTTTAAGAAGTTTTGAATCAAAGAAAAGACTGGTTTGTGAAGAGTTCTCGGAGAATGTCAGTGTAAATCTGGCAACAATGCTGTCTAAAAGATTGAAAAAGAAATCGAAGAAGATTAACAAAATTCTGAATGAGTGCAGTTTAAAGGACTTGATTTCCTTCCATGATAACAAAATTAAATTCTCTCCAGTTTTGATAAAAAGTTTATTTAATCACCCAATCTTTGGTATACTTGAGCAAATTAAAAACTTGCTGCGCAAGCACGAAGCAATAAAAAGTATCATTCTGGTCGGTGGATTTAGCGAATCGCGTCTACTGCAAGAAAAACTTAAGGAAAGCATTGAGGGAAAAACATTTATTATTCCAAACGAGTGCGGACTATCTGTTTTGAAAGGTGCCGTGCTTTATGGACATAGTCCTCTCTCAATAACTTCTCGAATTACGAAGTATTCCTACGGAGTAGCGTCAGATTCTATCTTCATAGAGGGAGTGCACCCAAAGGAGAGAAAATATTGCGATGATAATGGAGAGTCAAGATGCAAGAGGGCCTTCCGAGTTCTCATAGCTAAAGGAACAAGAGTGTCCGCTTCTGGTGTGGAAGTTTCACGAACCGCAGAACCTATAACAAGCACTCAGATGAGTGTTTTGGAGAGAATTTACTACACTGAGAATGAAAACCCGGTAGTTGTAGATGAGAATTGTAAACTTTTGAAAAACTATGTACTCTCTCTTCCGAAGGATAATGAAAAACCCCGAATTATTAAAAGTACTTTTACTTTTGGCTTGACGGAATTAAAATATTATGCAGAGGTGATAGAGACGGGTGCGAAAATTCAAGGGTCATTGGACTTGCAATAATAAAATACGATATACAAGTTATATTAATAATAAATTTGTTTCAAACACATTCTTGGTTTTAAAGCTATAGGTGGTTTACTTTTGCACGTATCTTCAAATTAAAAGAACTAGCCGAAAAAATGACTCGGGACAAAAAAAAATAATGAGAGAGAGAAAGAGAGAGAGAGAACCATTGTTGAAAAAATGAGAGATGTGGCAAGGCCCACAATATTTCGCGTTCTACGTTTCATGTACATCTCAAATTTCAGATTATCTTGTTTTATTTTTACTGTTTTTGTTCGTTATATAGGTTGACTTCCCTAATTTATTCTATAATTTTCTAGTTTTTGCTTTAAAAAAAACTTGTAAAACTTAAGGTCACCAATATAAAAGTTTACATTTATCATTTACATTTAAAGATGACCATTGGCAACATCGCAAACCTAAGCAGCAAGGTATTTTGACCCAAATTACTATATGTAAAACATGACATGGTTTTCTGAATCTCATGTAAGCATTTTGCATATAAATAAGTACATACATGTATATAAATTTACAATATATCAGTTGGCTTATGTGAAAAAATATATTTCAGGCAATTGACCTTTGAGAAGAACTTGTATTGTTAACACCCAACATTGGCAACAATCATATTATTGTAAGTTTATTCTAATGATATTTGAAAATGGCCTGTCATACTTTGGGCCATCTTTGGTTGAAATTGGCGTTGGTTCTGGAGAAAAGGTCAAAACAGTGAAAAGTTTACAGATGGACAAACGGACACTAGAAAAAAATGATTTGGGAACCCCATATTAACCTTCAACTCATGTGACTTAATTTAACATGTAAACTCAATATTTATAAATTGTGTTAGAAAATTTCAAGAATATACAGAAATTTTGTAATTGATTCGCAAAGGTATCCCCTATTTTCAAAAACAACAAAATCATCGGTCGCAAAAATATCAATATCATGGCATGCCATCCATAACTAGAACCGTTTTAACAAGAGTTTGGACTTTCGTGGGATGTTACTATCTAGTTTGCTCATCAAAACAAGCTTTCAAATAATTGACCTCCTTTCTTCTAATTCGCTAACAGAAGCTCATAAATACTCATAGACTGTCAAAACCGGAAAGTTGTTTGCCAAGACCTGCTCTGCTATGTGAAATTGACACTGTTTCAGCGAAATATACATCCCTGGATGAAGACGGACGAGTGTCATTGCGTTCAATGTATTCATATCAATGACTGGACAGTTAACCATGAGTAGACGTCGCCTTCATCAAATCGGAGTTTGTTACGTACTACCCAAAGTCCAAGCTCTTGTTAAAACGGTTCTATCATATTTCATATCTAATAGATTGCAAGTTTGATCACTAAAAGTGTGATTTTAAATGGTTATTTATATAGAATTATATAGATTCACCTTTGGAATGTTTGAAAATATTGAATTATAACAAATTTATCACATCTTGAAGTTACATGTTACATGTAACATTGAACTCTATGAGAAAGGTTCATTTTTCATAATATCTTTTTAGTACAAGTCTTCTTGTACAAATGTCTTGGTAAAAAGTTGCAAACGCTTTCTCTTTCACCAGGCTGAAGCTAGCAGCCACTAACAGCAGCCACTAAGCCCGTAGAAGCTAGCAGCCAATAAGGAAAATCATCAAAGTACTGAGAGTACTCGAATCGAAAATTATATTTTACTTTATTATCGGCATTCTTTAATTAATAATAAGAAGATTTATACATGATTAATTTGTATGAGGATTGACAACTTCGGAGGCAGTAAAGCTCGCCTGAATAAGAATTATAAATGCGTTTGTGTTTAATGAAATTAATGAATATTGGTATTTGTCTATACGTGTGCTTAAAAATTGATTCCCCAGTCTGTTTTAATTCTCTCCGGAAATAACATGCATAAAAATTCAGAAAAATAGTCTAATTTTTACAAAAATAGGACTTTCAGACATCTTGTATTGTGATTGTATTCTCATAAACAAATTTGCCTCTTTCAAAACGAAAACCAAACAAGAGAAATCCAGAGGTTAATTTGGGATTATTTTGTGTCAGCCATGTTTTGACGTGAACCTTCGAGAAAAAAATGCAAAGATATAAACAAGAGATTATTTAGCTCACCCGAACTTTGGCATTTTTTAGCATTTCACAATGATATAGGGGTGAAAAGTGGACCATTATCTCCCTTATCTTTGAAGTGTGCATCAAACGGATAACAGGGCAGTGTAGGGGACCTACAGGGCTATTATTTCGCGGTCTCAAATATGGGCTGTAGGGGTACCACCAAGTGGCTCCCAGGGGTTCGGGCTCATTTCAAGGGTTTATATCTCACGTGAGATTGATCACATGAACCTGGAAACACTGAGGTTAAGTAGAGGACCTCAAGAGGTATCCATAACAAGCGTTAGAGGGCGTCTATGACCCCTATAAGGGTCCAGTTAGCTCACCCGAAATTTGGCATTTTTTAGCATTTCACAATGATATAGGGGTGAAAAGTGGACCATTATCTCCCTTATCTTTGAAGTGTGCATCAAACGGATAACAGGGCAGTGTAGGGGACCTACAGGGCTATTATTTCGCGGTCTCAAATATGGGCTGTAGGGGTACCACCAAGTGGCTCCCAGGGGTTCGGGCTCATTTCAAGGGTTTATATCTCACGTGAGATTGATCACATGAACCTGGAAACACTGAGGTTAAGTAGAGGACCTCAAGAGGTATCCATAACAAGCGTTAGAGGGCGTCTATGACCCCTAAAAGGGTCCAGTTAGCTCACCCGAACTTTGGTATTTTTTAGCATTTCACAATGATATAGGGGTGAAAAGTGGACCATTATCTCCCTTATCTTTGAAGTGTGCATCAAACGGATAACAGGGCAGTGTAGGGGACCTACAGGGCTATTATTTCGCGGTCGCAAATATGGGCTGTAGGGGTACCACCAAGTGGCTCCCAGGGGTTCGGGCTCATTTCAAGGGTTTATATCTCAAGTGAGATTGATCACATGAACCTGGAAACACTGAGGTTAAGTAGAGGACCTCAAGAGGTATCCATAACGAGCGTTAGAGGGCGTCTATGACCCCTATAAGGGTCCAGTTAGCTCACCCGAAATTTGGCATTTTTTAGCATTTCACAATGATATAGGGGTGAAAAGTGGACCATTATCTCCCTTATCTTTGAAGTGTGCATCAAACGGATAACAGGGCAGTGTAGGGGACCTACAGGGCTATTATTTCGCGGTCTCAAATATGGGCTGTAGGGGTACCACCAAGTGGCTCCCATGGGTTCGGGCTCATTTCAAGGGTTTATATCTCACGTGAGATTGATCACATGAACCTGGAAACACTGAGGTTAAGTAGAGGACCTCAAGAGGTATCCTTAACAAGCGTTAGAGGGCGTCTATGACCCTTAAAAGGGTCCAGTTAGCTCACCCGAAATTTGGTATTTTTTAGCATTTCACAATGATATAGGGGTGAAAAGTGGACCATTATCTCCCTTATCTTTGAAGTGTGCATCAAATGGATAACAGGGCAGTGTAGGGGACCTACAGGGCTATTATTTCGCGGTCGCAAATATGGGCTGTAGGGGTACCACCAAGTGGCTCCCAGGGGTTCGGGCTCATTTCAAGGGTTTATATCTCACGTGAGATTGATCACATGAACCTGGAAACACTGAGGTTAAGTAGAGGACCTCAAGAGGTATCCATAACAAGCGTTAGAGGGCGTCTATGACCCCTATAAGGGTCCAGTTAGCTCACCCGAAATTTGGCATTTTTTAGCATTTTACAATGATATAGGGGTGAAAAGTGGACCATTATCTCCCTTATCTTTGAAGTGTGCATCAAACGGATAACAGGGCAGTGTAGGGGACCTACAGGGCTATTATTTCGCGGTCTCAAATATGGGCTGTAGGGTACCACCAAGTGGCTCCCAGGGGTTCGGGCTCATTTCAAGGGTTTTTATCTCACGTGAGATTGATCACATGAACCTGGAAACACTGAGGTTAAGTAGAGGACCTCAAGAGATATCCATAACAAGCGTTAGAGGGCGTCTATGACCCTTATAAGGGTCCAGTTAGCTCACCCGAACTTTGGCATTTTTTAGCATTTCACAATGATATAGGGGTGAAAAGTGGACCATTATCTCCCTTATCTTTGAAGTGTGCATCAAACGGATAACAGGGCAGTGTAGGGGACCTACAGGGCTATTATTTCGCGGTCTCAAATATGGGCTGTAGGGGTACCACCAAGTGGCTCCCAGGGGTTCGGGCTCATTTCAAGGGTTTATATCTCACGTGAGATTGATCACATGAACCTGGAAACACTGAGGTTAAGTAGAGGACCTCAAGAGGTATCCATAACAAGCGTTAGAGGGCGTCTATGACCCCTATAAGGGTCCAGTTAGCTCACCCGAAATTTGGCATTTTTTAGCATTTCACAATGATATAGGGGTGAAAAGTGGACCATTATCTCCCTTATCTTTGAAGTGTGCATCAAACGGATAACAGGGCAGTGTAGGGGACCTACAGGGCTATTATTTCGCGGTCTCAAATATGGGCTGTAGGGGTACCACCAAGTGGCTCCCAGGGGTTCGGGCTCATTTCAAGGGTTTATATCTCACGTGAGATTGATCACATGAACCTGGAAACACTGAGGTTAAGTAGAGGACCTCAAGAGGTATCCATAACAAGCGTTAGAGGGCGTCTATGACCCCTAAAAGGGTCCAGTTAGCTCACCCGAACTTTGGTATTTTTTAGCATTTCACAATGATATAGGGGTGAAAAGTGGACCATTATCTCCCTTATCTTTGAAGTGTGCATCAAACGGATAACAGGGCAGTGTAGGGGACCTACAGGGCTATTATTTCGCGGTCGCAAATATGGGCTGTAGGGGTACCACCAAGTGGCTCCCAGGGGTTCGGGCTCATTTCAAGGGTTTATATCTCACGTGAGATTGATCACATGAACCTGGAAACACTGAGGTTAAGTAGAGGACCTCAA
This sequence comes from Magallana ariakensis, assembly GCA_020458035.1. Taxonomy (NCBI): domain Eukaryota; kingdom Metazoa; phylum Mollusca; class Bivalvia; order Ostreida; family Ostreidae; genus Magallana; species Magallana ariakensis. The sequence goes on along the minus strand of CM035814.1, from coordinate 19,631,042 downwards.
GAGGTATCCATAACGAGCGTTAGAGGGCGTCTATGACCCCTATAAGGGTCCAGTTAGCTCACCCGAAATTTGGCATTTTTTAGCATTTCACAATGATATAGGGGTGAAAAGTGGACCATTATCTCCCTTATCTTTGAAGTGTGCATCAAACGGATAACAGGGCAGTGTAGGGGACCTACAGGGCTATTATTTCGCGGTCTCAAATATGGGCTGTAGGGGTACCACCAAGTGGCTCCCATGGGTTCGGGCTCATTTCAAGGGTTTATATCTCACGTGAGATTGATCACATGAACCTGGAAACACTGAGGTTAAGTAGAGGACCTCAAGAGGTATCCTTAACAAGCGTTAGAGGGCGTCTATGACCCCTAAAAGGGTCCAGTTAGCTCACCCGAAATTTGGTATTTTTTAGCATTTCACAATGATATAGGGGTGAAAAGTGGACCATTATCTCCCTTATCTTTGAAGTGTGCATCAAATGGATAACAGGGCAGTGTAGGGGACCTACAGGGCTATTATTTCGCGGTCGCAAATATGGGCTGTAGGGGTACCACCAAGTGGCTCCCAGGGGTTCGGGCTCATTTCAAGGGTTTATATCTCACGTGAGATTGATCACATGAACCTGGAAACACTGAGGTTAAGTAGAGGACCTCAAGAGGTATCCATAACAAGCGTTAGAGGGCGTCTATGACCCCTATAAGGGTCCAGTTAGCTCACCCGAAATTTGGCATTTTTTAGCATTTTACAATGATATAGGGGTGAAAAGTGGACCATTATCTCCCTTATCTTTGAAGTGTGCATCAAACGGATAACAGGGCAGTGTAGGGGACCTACAGGGCTATTATTTCGCGGTCTCAAATATGGGCTGTAGGGTACCACCAAGTGGCTCCCAGGGGTTCGGGCTCATTTCAAGGGTTTTTATCTCACGTGAGATTGATCACATGAACCTGGAAACACTGAGGTTAAGTAGAGGACCTCAAGAGATATCCATAACAAGCGTTAGAGGGCGTCTATGACCCTTATAAGGGTCCAGTTAGCTCACCCGAACTTTGGCATTTTTTAGCATTTCACAATGATATAGGGGTGAAAAGTGGACCAATTATCTCCCTTATCTTTGAAGTGTGCATCAAACGGATAACAGGGCAGTGTAGGGGACCTACAGGGCTATTATTTCGCGGTCTCAAATATGGGCTGTAGGGGTACCACCAAGTGGCTCCCAGGGGTTCGGGCTCATTTCAAGGGTTTATATCTCACGTGAGATTGATCACATGAACCTGGAAACACTGAGGTTAAGTAGAGGACCTCAAGAGGTATCCATAACAAGCGTTAGAGGGCGTCTATGACCCCTATAAGGGTCCAGTTAGCTCACCCGAACTTTGGCATTTTTTAGCATTTCACAATGATATAGGGGTGAAAAGTGGACCATTATCTCCCTTATCTTTGAAGTGTGCATCAAACGGATAACAGGGCAGTGTAGGGGACCTACAGGGCTATTATTTCGCGGTCTCAAATATGGGCTGTAGGGGTACCACCAAGTGGCTCCCAGAGGTTCGGGCTCATTTCAAGGGTTTATATCTCACGTGAGATTGATCACATGAACCTGGAAACACTGAGGTTAAGTAGAGGACCTCAAGAGGTATCCATAACAAGCGTTAGAGGGCGTCTATGACCCCTATAAGGGTCCAGTTAGGTCACCCGAAATTTGGCATTTTTTAGCATTTCACAATGATATAGGGGTGAAAAGTGGACCATTATCTCCCTTATCTTTGAAGTGTGCATCAAACGGATAACAGGGCAGTGTAGGGGACCTACAGGGCTATTATTTCGCGGTCTCAAATATGGGCTGTAGGGGTACCACCAAGTGGCTCCCAGGGGTTCGGGCTCATTTCAAGGGTTTATATCTCACGTGAGATTGATCACATGAACCTGGAAACACTGAGGTTAAGTAGAGGACCTCAAAAGGTATCCATAACAAGCGTTAGAGGGCGTCTATGACCCCTATAAGGGTCCAGTTAGCTCACCCGAACTTTGGCATTTTTTAGCATTTCACAATGATATAGGGGTGAAAAGTGGACCAATTATCTCCCTTATCTTTGAAGTGTGCATCAAACGTATAACAGGGCAGTGTAGGGGACCTATAGGGCTATTATTTCGCGGTCTCAAATATGGTCTGTAGGGGTACCACCAAGTGGCTCCCAGGGGTTCGGGCTCATTTCAAGGGTTTATATCTCACGTGAGATTGATCACATGAACCTGGAAACACTGAGGTTAAGTAGAGGACCTCAAGAGGTATCCATAACAAGCGTTAGAGGGCGTCTATGACCCCTATAAGGGTCCAGTTAGCTCACCCGAACTTTGGCATTTTTTAGCATTTCACAATGATATAGGGGTGAAAAGTGGACCATTATCTCCCTTATCTTTGAAGTGTGCATCAAACGGATAACAGGGCAGTGTAGGGGACCTACAGGGCTATTATTTCGCGGTCTCAAATATGGGCTGTAGGGGTACCACCAAGTGGCTCCCAGGGGTTCGGGCTCATTTCAAGGGTTTATATCTCACGTGAGATTGATCACATGAACCTGGAAACACTGAGGTTAAGTAGAGGACCTCAAGAGGTATCCATAACAAGCGTTAGAGGGCGTCTATGACCCCTATAAGGGTCCAGTTAGGTCACCCGAAATTTGGCATTTTTTAGCATTTCACAATGATATAGGGGTGAAAAGTGGACCATTATCTCCCTTATCTTTGAAGTGTGCATCAAACGGATAACAGGGCAGTGTAAGGGACCTACAGGGCTATTATTTCCCGGTCTCAAATATGGGCTGTAGGGATACCACGAAGTGGCTCCCAGGGGTTCGGGTTCATTTCATGGGTTTATAGAATTATCTCGTATGAGGTTGATTAAAAAAACACTTGGAAACACCTGGGTTCAGAAGAAGACCTCAAGAGGTATCCATAACAAGCGTTAGAGGGTGTCACTGACCCTCAAAAGGGTCCAGTTAGCTCACCCAAATTTAGGCATTTTTAGCATTCCACAATGATATAAGGGTTCACTGTGGACTACTGTATTATCTCCCTTATCTTTGAAGTGTGCATCAAACGGATAACAGAACAGTGTAGGACCTTAAGTAAAAAAGGTATTCGTATTAAGAGACCTGGAAGAAATAGCCCTATAGGTCCTCTATCCTTGAAATGAGCAAGAATCCCTGGTAGTCACTTGAGGTCCAAATACATTGCCTTGTTTTCCGTTTGATGCACACTTCAAAGAAAAGGGTGATGATGAACTACCTTTAGCCCCTATATCATCGTGGAACGCTAAAAAATGCCATAGTTCGGGTGAGCTAACTGGACCCTTATAGGGGCCATAGACGCCCTCTAACGCTTCTTATGGATAGCTCTTGAGGTCCTTTACTTAACCCCAGTGTTTCCAGGTTCTTGTGATCAAACTCACGTGAGATATAAACCCCTGAAATGACCCCGAACCCCTGGGAGCCACTTGGTGGTACCCCTACAGCCCATATTTGAGACCGGAAAATAATAGCCCTATAGGTCCCCTACACTGCACTGTTATCCGTTTGATGCACACTTCAAAGATAAGGGAGATAATGGTCCACTTTTCATCCCTATATCATTGTGAAATGCTCAAAAATGCCAAAGTTCGGGTGAGCTAACTGGACCCTTATAGGGGTGATAGACGCCCTCTAACGCTTGTTATGGATACCTTTTGAGGTCCTCTACTTACCCTCAGTGTTTCCAGGTTCATGTGATCAAACTCACGTGAGATATAAACCCCTGAAATGAGCCCGAACCCCTGGGAGCCACTTGGTGGTACCCCTACAGCCCATATTTGAGACCGGGAAATAATAGCCCTATAGGTCCCCTACACTGCCCTGTTATCCGTTTGATGCACACTTCAAAGATAAGGGAGATAATGGTCCACTTTTCACCCCTATATCATTGTGAAATGCTAAAAAATGCCAAAGTTCGGGTGAGCTAACTGGACCCTTATAGGGGTGAGAGACGCCCTCTAACGCTTGTTATGGATACCTTTTGAGGTCCTCTACTTACCCTCAGTGTTTCCAGGTTCTTGTGATCAAACTCACGTGAGATATAAACCCCTGAAATGAGCCCGAACCCCTGGGAGCCACTTGGTGGTACCCCTACAGCCCATATTTGAGACCGGGAAATAATAGCCCTATAGGTCCCCTACACTGCCCTGTTATCCGTTTGATGCACACTTCAAAGATAAGGGAGATAATGGTCCACTTTTCACCTCTATATCGTTGTGAAATGCTAAAAAATGCCAAAGTTCGGGTGAGCTAACTGGACCCTTATAGGGGTGAGAGACGCCCTCTAACGCTTGTTATGGATACCTTTTGAGGTCCTCTACTTACCCTCAGTGTTTCCAGGTTCTTGTGATCAAACTCACGTGAGATATAAACCCCTGAAATGAGCCCGAACCCCTTGGAGCCACTTGGTGGTACCCCTACAGCCCATATTTGAGACCGGGAAATAATAGCCCTATAGGTCCCCTACACTGCCCTGTTATCCGTTTGATGCACACTTCAAAGATAAGGGAGATAATGGTCCACTTTTCACCCCTATATCGTTGTGAAATGCTAAAAAATGCCAAAGTTCGGGTGAGCTAACTGGACCCTTATAGGGGTGAGAGACGCCCTCTAACGCTTGTTATGGATACCTTTTGAGGTCCTCTACTTACCCTCAGTGTTTCCAGGTTCTTGTGATCAAACTCACGTGAGATATAAACCCCTGAAATGAGCCCGAACCCCTGGGAGCCACTTGGTGGTACCCCTACAGCCCATATTTGAGACCGGGAAATAATAGCCCTATAGGTCCCCTACACTGCCCTGTTATCCGTTTGATGCACACTTCAAAGATAAGGGAGATAATGGTCCACTTTTCACCCCTATATCTTTGTGAAATGCTAAAAAATGCCAAAGTTCGGGTGAGCTAACTTGACCCTTATAGGGGTGATAGACGCCCTCTAACGCTTGTTATGGATACCTTTTGAGGTCCTCTACTTACCCTCAGTGTTTCCAGGTTCTTGTGATCAAACTCACGTGAGATATAAACCCCTGAAATGAGCCCGAACCCCTGAGAGCCACTTGGTGGTACCCCTACAGCCCATATTTGAGACCGGGAAATAATAGCCCTATAGGTCCCCTACACTGCCCTGTTATCCGTTTGATGCACACTTCAAAGATAAGGGAGATAATGGTCCACTTTTCACCCCTATATCTTTGTGAAATGCTAAAAAAATGCCAAAGTTCGGGTGAGCTAACTTGACCCTTATAGGGGTGATAGACGCCCTCTAACGCTTGTTATGGATACCTTTTGAGGTCCTCTACTTACCCTCAGTGTTTCCAGGTTCTTGTGATCAAACTCACGTGAGATATAAACCCCTGAAATGAGCCCGAACCCCTGGGAGCCACTTGGTGGTACCCCTACAGCCCATATTTGAGACCGGGAAATAATAGCCCTATAGGTCCCCTACACTGCCCTGTTATCCGTTTGATGCACACTTCAAAGATAAGGGAGATAATGGTCCACTTTTCACCCCTATATCATTGTGAAATGCTAAAAAAATGCCAAAGTTCGGGTGAGCTTAATAATCTCTTGTTTATATCTTTGCATTTTTTTCTCGAAGGTTCACGTCAAAACATGGCTGACACAAAATAATCCCAAATTAACCTCTGGATTTCTCTTGTTTGGTTTTCGTTTTGACAGAGGTAAATTTTTTTATGAGAATAAAATCACAATACAAGATGTCTGAAAGTCCTATTTTTGTAAAAATTAGACTATTTTTCTGAATTTTTATGCATGTTATTTCCGGAGAGAAGTAAACAGACCCTGGGATCAATTTTTAAACACACGTATAGACAAATACCAATATTCATTAATTTTATTAAACACAAACGCATTTATAATTCTTATTCAGGCGAGCTTTACTGCCTCCGAAGTTGTCAATCCTCATACAAATTAGTCATGTATAAATCTTCTTGTTATTAATTAAAGATTGCCGATAATAAAGTAAAATATAAATTTTCGATTCGAGTACTCTCAGTACTTTGATGATTTTCCTTATTGGCTGCTAGCTTCTACGGGCTTAGTGGCTGCTGTTAGTGGCTGCTAGCTTCAGCCTGGTTTCTCTTTCTATGAAAATGACAAAAAATTCGTAACTTACTTTACATATTTTGAAAAAAAAAGATTATTTCCCAATTAATATGATGGACAGACAACTCTTTAAAAAAAGTTTCAATAAGTTAATTGTCTTTATATACTGCCGAGTTTGGTTACCGTCAGCCTCAAAATAATCTTAAAAGGCGTATGTAATGTAGTTTATATCAATCAAAATTATTAAATTCACCTCTGTAATTGGTGGACTACCTTAAATTAAAAAAAAAACAAGAAAGGATTGTGTTGAGAGGGAGGGGGCCGGTGAACAGTGAAGTCGCGCATGTTCTTTTAATAAGTTATTCCTTCGATTTAACGGGCATGGTCACATTGGTCAAAAATTATTTTTTAATGTTTACAATGCTTCAGTAAGGCATTTTAAATAGGCAACTAAAATTTGAGTGTCATTCGTTGAGTTTTAAGTGAGTAACAGTACTTACAATTCTTTGCTATATAAACAAAGCTTTTGTTTACATTTTGAATGTTGAAGTGAAAATTTCAGTTTAACGTAGACTTATAGGCAAGATTCAGTGCTCACAATTCTTTGTCTTGTAAACAATTTAAGCTTCCTGTTTTTGTTTACATAGGTTCAATATACCAGTAAAAAATCTTTTTCAAGCTGATTTGTCTATCTTCTTATTCATTTTTAGCATGAATAAACAGTTCCTAACGTTTAACACATTTATTTGAGGTCTTAAACTGGAATTTTCACTCAACATTCAAAGTGTAAACAAAGGCTTAGAATTGTAAGCTCTTTAACTCGCTGATAACTCAATGAATGACACTCAAATTTGTTAAATCTGTTAAAAATGCCTTACTGAAGCATTGTAGATATTAAAATCGGAAAATCAATTTTTGACCAAAATCGTGACCATGACCCTATAACAGTCGATAAACCTAATTTATTAAATATGAAACTATGTTTAGCTCATTTTTGTGAATTTGGCATGCCATATATTTGACATATGTACAGTTATTTATCATTATATTTTTCATAATCAAATGATTTACTGTTAATTTTAGTGACTTTTTCAAGGTGTGTTATTCCACCTTAATGTCTCGTAACGTTATAGATGTGAAGGATATAGTATAGTATCGATTTAATGGCCACCGTAAATCGATAGGTAATGGTTTATTTCAAAGGTAAATAAATATATATTATTAAACGGATCCAGTGTTTATTTTCTAGTCAATTGTCAATCATGTGCCATGTCTAAACTATGCAGAGTACGTGTATTTGATCACCCTGTTCCACGTAGAAATATGTTGATGGAAAAGAAAATAACGGATAAAATTTCAATAAATGTACATATGCATGTACCTCCCGACTGCAATTTTGCAAAATTTGCATCTTGGAAGACGATCTTTCAAATTTGTGTTGCTAGCAGTTCGATGTATAAAAAAAATAGCATAGCCGCGCGATTTTTTTTTCATACGAAACAATTTACGAACGCATTAACATGTATAATTATAACGTCGAAAACCGGAAACAATTATATCCGGATTTATATGAAATGGAGGTGGTTTCTGATGATGTCGAGTGGGTGACATGTGATTCACCTGTGAATATTGCACTCATTAAGTATTGTATGTATTTTATTCTAAGCGTAAATAGTTATTGCTGGATTACCTGCGTAGTTTAGAAAATAGAGATTTTTCGAATTTCCTCGAAATGTATTCCCTTGTGTGAACATGTGAATGGCACATACATGTATTGATGTAAATATAAGTCTAGTTATGGTCAAGCTTCTGAAATTCAAATTTATGCAATGATACTTAAAAACATTAAGCATTTGGTATAAAAAAAACAATGCTGTGCATAGCATTTTGGTAAACACAAAGAATTGTGTGATTTAAACTGATACATATTTTCAATAATAAGTATACTTAGAGTATAATCTGAAATATCTAAATTTTCCTAGCTTTTTTTAAGTATTTTGATATTTTACAAGTCAGTTTTCCAGGCATGTAAAATATCAAAATTCTTAGAAAAGCGAGGAAAACGTCATATATTTAGGACTATGAAATAAGAAGAAAACCAGTTACATTATAATGAGATTCTCGTAATTACTTGTATACCAAGATTGCACTTTATCGAGAATCATGGCTGTTACAAATCAGTACAGTACAGGGACCAGGGCCATTAAGATTTTGGAAAAGATTTTAGACATTCAAAGCATTTTAGACAGTACATGTACATTCAAAGCATTCATAGGAGTGTATATACATAGTGTTTTGAAAATCTAAAATCTAGGTTGCCCATCTAACAACAAACAGCTGAACTTCGATATCTCGAACACTGACATAGTCATATACCAAATACAGTGGATATGTCGAAGTGATTTGTAAGTCCCAACCACTTATTTTTTAAGTATTTTACCCTTGATATATCGAATACTCTGATATCTCAAAGTTTTTAAACACTCCCATCTATAGTTCTAGAATAAACAAAGTTTGAGTGTATATATATAGTTGTGAAATGAAAAGCTCACTTTAAAATGATAATATCTTTTGGGGTATGTGAAATGTTGAAATACTGATATCTTTCATGCTGATTTTTACTAAGTTTTATTGATTCTTTTACAGGGGGAAAGAGAGATGAGAAGCTGGTCTTGCCGTTGAATTCTTCAGTCAGTGTTACACTTAACCAGGATGAGGTAAACTAAGATGTTGTCTCATAGATGAAGTCATTAAATTCATATCAATCAAGGGGAGGCCAGTGTGTATTGTACATATTTTAATCAGACTTTAGAGAATACTAGGGTAGCAACATTTCAGTACAATAAACATATGATGCTTTTTGAGGTACAGCTACTAGTTTATTCCTTATACCAGTAGTTGTTAGCAGTCATTTATATCGAGAAGGCTTGTTTCATATACATGTATATGGTATTATATTCCAAGATATCGAAAAAAAATACTTGCACAGTGAGTACATAATAAGGCCAAGTTCAACACCATAGTTTAATTGTTGTAAATTCTTTAATTATATCTGTCGGATTCTGTTTTGAAGATGATAGTTCCTCTGGTTTATTTGTTTTTTTCCCTGTTTCCCAAGATAAATAGAATTTTTTTACTCAAAGTTATGACTACAGATCTGATAAACTGATAAATTATAAATCATAACTTATTAACTGGATCATGGACAGTAATGACAAATTTGATAATACAGTCAAAAAGGCTTTCTGGGTTATCCAACCCCCATAACAATTCATGAATTGTACAATATTCTAAATACAACCTATACACTGCTATATTTGCCACCCTTAACAGTTTTCTTTTCTATTTTTGCATAAACATCAATTAAATAATGCAATAGACAGTATTGCAACAATGTGCCATTTTATTCAATGGGTCTTTCACAGAACTGTATTATACTCTGGTGGCTTTCTAAATGTTACATTTCATTTGAATAATTAGTAGGCAAACAAAGAGAGGAGCCTTTAAATTTGAAGAATATGTGAGCAGGAAAAATGCTCAATATACAATATACACTGTAATTATTTAACAAACTGTACATGCATGCAGGCAGGTCAAGCCACATATAATCTAATTAAAATTAGACTTGTAAATCTGCTCCTGTAAGATACACTATACAAGATCTAACAACATCCCACATGGGGTCATCTCAGAGGGACTTTTCAAATGACCAATGAAATCGCTGCTGTCGAAATCCTGGTGGGTAGTTTGGATATGTGTTTCTTTATCACCGATGAACTTGAATTCCAGAGGGGCCTCATGTAGTAAACAAAGTCATGTTGAAGTGCATGTGTTGATTCTAAGTTTATGTTGCTGTGTAAATGATTGATGGAAGAATAGCAGATCTGATGGATATTATAAACAAATTTGGCAGGAAAACTTAGCTTTGCTTAATTATGATAGATGACTGCATGCACATGAGCATTATTAATTAGAGTTGTTAGACATCATTTATGTTTATTCACACTTGAAAAGGTCGCTGTGAGATGACCTCATATGGAGACAATGTTAAACAATACAAATTTATGCATAACCAATTCAAATTGGGGCTTAATCGATTAAAAGTGTGATTGGGTTTAAGAAAAAGCCCAAGAGATAACCTTTTTGCTTCTATTGACAGTTAAGGGCTAGAACTACAGTAGCTGTCAGTAGGAATTTTAAGGAAGACAAAATGTGGTTGAATGGGAGGTTTGTAGCTTTGTAATTCTTTCTATATATATATATCTATGTATATCTGATTTACAGTTATGAGTTTTCCTTGAAACAAGTTCAATTTACACTGCTGTATTAGCAACCTCATTTCTTTTATGAAAGCAATGCATGAATACAACATTTTACACAGCATTTGTTTAAAAACATGTAATCTACAGGACCTGGTAAACATTAGGCAGCTAGAATATATTTATGTTGATTAAGATTTAATGGTTAATGACCAAACAACAAGAATTATGTCATCATTTATTATCACATGGAAAGAAAATATTAAACACTTAAAACCTAAGTACTGCTGATTGCCCATCCCAATTTCCAATGCAAAATAAAAACCTTATAATTTCTCCCAACTGGCAGTATATACCCCCCAAAAACTTGAATTGATCATGCATCTTAACTCACCTACTCACATAATACTAGTATATTACTCAGAGAATGACATAAAGGATATAGACAATAGGTGTTTACATGGACACACACGTGTTTATACGGTATCATTATTTGTAATAAAAATATTCTCTGTTGTGTGCAATACAGAAATGTAGTCTAGAAGACAATATGTGGCTTTCAGGTATATGTTAATTTCACAATTGAAAAATGATTTCAAAATGTCAGCAGGCCAGGAGCTATGCATCCATTATGAGAAAGAATTGTTTGGCTTAATTGAGCATTGAAAATCTACTGGGTAATTAATTAAATAATTTAAAATATCAAATATTCTCAGCTTTTCAAAAAATTAAGATTGATACAGTGTACTATAAACTTTCAAATACATGTAATTGGAAGAATATACATTGTGCCTGGGTATTCTTGCCAAGATATGACCCTATACAACTGAAAAGTGAATAGATTTAATGAAATAATTTCCATAAAATGTAAAATCATTATGATGAATTTACCTGATATGACATTATTCATTGTTTTACACATATACTACAGTTTGTATCTAAATTGTTTTTTTTTTCTGAAATTGTATTAACAGGGAACAGTCAATGAAAAATGCCAGGTTACAGTCTGTGATCTCCCAAAGTAAGTATAATGTTGTTTTATCAATATTTGCTGAATACCAATCTTCTCAGATTTTGTTGTTGAGTTGATCCACAAAATGCAACATCTTATAATGTATTGATGACCAGAAATAAAACTGTGATTTTTACTTGTCAATAATCTACGAAAATTGATGTCCACAAATACCAGTATGTAAATAATAAAACCACAGTACTTCATCAGGTAGGGTATAATCCTCTGTATATATAAACAAAGATTTCTCTTTATTGTTTTTACATGTTAATGCAAATGAAATCGTTGTTATTATATACCATCGATTCCCAAAACAAAACTGTTGGATTTGACATGAAAGACATAATCAGCAGCCTGGTCCATAACTAGTGAAAAACAGCTTTTTCCTGTCAGTGTTAGCAAAATGAATAAATACTCATGTAAACGTACTACATTTGGCTGTGTATTCTATTTAGTGCTTTTGACGGAATGCTGCTTCCGCTTAAATCAAGTACATCGCTAAATGCCATGCATATACAAATGTAGGTATATGTATAAGAATAGTCACATTCAGGAATACGCTAATTCAAATCCACGCCAACTTGTTCAAAACCTAATTTCCGCCAAATATAATAAGTTTACAGTACATGCTGTGTGTTTCCTATTCCATCTTTAAAATGTGGCAGTAGGTAGGGAAAACATTTTATTTTCATTTTTTAACATTTTATTGAACATGTTTTTAACATAGTGAATACAGACCAATAGTCAACAATACAGCTGCAACTATGTCAAGAAAATATTTATGGTCTGGATACCAGCAAGAGAATAATTGTATTTTGTAGTTGGTAAAAGCTGTGCATAGATCTTTATGAATTCCATACATAAAAAACTATAAATCACTTCTTTTTGATACAAGAAATTTGTAAAATATAATCTTTTGGTTTTTGTTTTTTGTTTTAAGCAGTTTGGATTCAATAAAATTCTGAGTGTGCAACTTTATATATTTAGTTAAAAGATTGTGTAGGAAACGGAAGATTGATGCTGATCAACCAAATGAAAAACTTCAATGGAAGCTGCATATCTGCTCAGAAAACAACTTTCCAACAGCTGCTGGGCTGGCGTCATCTGCTGCTGGATATGCTTGTCTTGGTGAGTAAATGAAGGAGGATTGCTTATGTACCCGGTAATGTATTTTATGTATCTAGATTATGGAATGTGGATGTGTGACTTACGGTAAATTGAATCAAATTACTTAGGTCAAGGTCATGGACACACTTAGGTCATAAGCTATCTTAGTATCAATGAACCAACTATCAGGTTCCTTTGTCTTTTCAAAACAATAATGAACATGAAACTCATTAACTTTGTTCAAAGATTACTTACATTATACCTGAGTGTGCACAAGAATCCTTTGACTAAGGTCAAAGTCAAATAACTTTGTTCAGTAAAAATTATCTGCCCATGACATTGCTTTGTATCAGATACACATATGTTGAGAAAACCAGGAATAATGGCCATTTAGGTAAATTGTTCTTTTCTTTTTCAGTGTATGCTTTGTCAAAGTTGTATGGAGTTGAAGGAGATATTTCCAAAATAGCCAGGTAATGAACTATGGTAAATTGTATACCTAAAAAAAGTTGAGACATGTTAGTGTCATGTTAGTCAAACAGTGCTGATACATTTGTACTATACTAAAATATTCTATGCTAAACAAAATATAGGAGTGCAGGAAAACATAAACAGCATTTTGGAGTGTATAGCTGTTAGACAGTAGTATTTCTAAATAATTTGCTGTCATCACATGCACTGGTAGCAATGTAGATTATGTAAGCACTTATATCAAGATTTCCAGAGACTTCTAATACTGTTTATTTTGTATTCCTCTGCTTTCAGACTGGGCTCTGGCAGTGCTTGTCGTAGCATCCATGGGGGTTTTGTCATCTGGAACAAAGGAGAGGCAGAAGATGGGGAGGATTCAACGGCCGAACAGATAGCTCCAGAAACACACTGGCCAGAGCTCCGAGTCCTAATACTTGTGGTGAAAATCAAGCTCACTCTCATACATATATATATAACTGTGTTGTAGGAAAAAATGCAAATCTTTATTTCTACCGCTAATAACTGTTTACTTATCTGCATGCATAAATCTTTGATCATTTGCAGTTTTTGACACACTTTTCTTTCTAAATTTTACCATAATTAACAGGATTAATTTTATAAAAGCTTTGCAGATATATAAGTTCTTTTAAGATGGCTCTAGGGTTACTAGCTAGAAGCATGAGTTTTTTGATGTCATGAAACCCCTAGCCTTTCTTCTTCGATTGATTTTTCTAAGAATTGGTCAATTACATATTTCTAATCATTGTTACCGCATTATGTAAACTCATCCACTTCATTTTTTTTTTAAATGCAAAAACATTCGATGAATATTTGTTAAATTGAGGAATAATGAAATAATTCAAAGCACATGGCTGAAGCCTGCAATGACCTTTGTAAAATACAAGTATGCTCAGAATAACCCAGTATAATTAATGCAGGGAATGTGAAACTTTGAACACGTTGGCACCAATGACTCATTTTGTTATTAGTTTTGTATTACTGTACCTTGTAATCAGGACATTAAATTATCCCTCCTTCTGACCTAATGATAAAGTATTAAATTCAAATTGGATTCTTTCAGGTCTCAGACCAGACAAAACACACAGGAAGTACAGTAGGGATGCAGACGAGTGTCGAAACTTCTGATCTACTGCACCAGAGACTACAAGGGCTGCCAAAAAGAATAGAGAGAATAAAGAAAGCCATCCTCAAAAAGGATTTTCATTCATTTGCTGAAATAACTATGAAGGTACTATATGCTATACAAACATGGAAGAGTAACTAAACTTTCATATCATTTTCTGATATTGCAGATTTGCAGTATACATGTGCTTCGGACTTTTATCAAGTTTTAGTATGGTCATAAGTCAAGATACATGTATGTTAGATCATTTAAAATTTGTACTAATAAGCGAGATACTTTGGAATTTATTATCAATACATCTGGTTGTTCAATTTTCATGGATACCTATTACTCAGGCTACAACTTTACATCCTGAACAAATTATAAAATGTTGTTCTTTATATTGTATATCTACATGATCTACTATGAAAAAGAATAAATTCAACAAATTACATGCATGCATGTCTCCATGAACCACAGGCACCTGATGTTATCAGTGATTCATTTTGAAAATGGTCTTCATGGGTCCAGAGGACCCCTTCTTTTAAAATCATTAACTATGAGTCCCAACCAGAAAACAATGAGTCCATATTTTATTCCACAAAGAACAAACTAAAAGACAGGTTTTGGGATGTCACTGGGTTCCTTCCAAGTTTTCTCTGTTTCTTTATCGCCACTGTCATTTATTTCACGTTCTGGATTAATTTTAGCTTCCCTTTCAGCATGAACCTCCTTGTTGTTATTGATGTCAGATTAACTGCCACACTTGTCTACCTATTCACAAACTCCGTTTAATCTACCCTGGTTTGGGAGTAATTTTATCTTTTTTTTTCAGTGGCATCGTGATCAACATCAATATCCCCGCCGTAATGTTATATATCATTGAATCTAATTGGGTAATGCACTAAGCGTTAACAAATGAGATCTCGGCTTTTGTAGTGGTTTTCTTTATTCGGAACATTATGTGCGTCTATTCAGTAGGTTTAGAAAGGAACAATGATCCGGAATTAATTAGTGATTGTATTTTTAAATTTCTAAATAGTGCGATGGACTGGTGTCTCATCCAGGGGGAGTCAATGACTCTCATCTGCTTAGCACCACGGAAACCGGGGATAAGCACCGGCCTTCTGCGCCTTCATGGCACAGAGAAGGATTTAACTTTAACTTAATATTATTAGGTAGAGGGTATATTTTTGAGTCACCTCGTGAAGCGAGGAAGTCCTTTTTATCATAGCGTTTCTGCGAAAATTTTGCACTACATTATTCATGTGCTAAAGAAAATAGTGCATGCATCAACAGCTTTTTGTTTGCCTAATTGCAAATTAAAGAGGGTTAAACAATCTCATCTTTATTTACACAGTCATATACTTTTAATGTTTTTCTTGATGTTAAAAAAAACAAAAAACAAGTCAAAGTATTTTTTGTGTTAAATCGCTGTCCATGAATTCAACAACGTACACGGGGGGAAAGTATTTGAGAAGTTCCGAATGGGGATATGTGTAAAATCTATTTTTAGAAAACCCTGTTTCTGTTTGGAGTCCAGTCAAGTCGTACACAGACCAACTCGTATACAGGTCAACTCGTATACAAAAATGTCCGTATAAACAATCAAAAGTCAGCTCATATACAAAAATTCCCGGTATGCTAAACCGAAAGTCAACTCATATACACAAATTTCATATGCATATACAGTGTATAATCAAATATAATTTATGTCAAATACTAAACAGAATGTGTTTAAAAAAATGTTATTCCTTTCTTATTCTTTGTTTATGAAAACATAACTAAGTATGCTTTTACATAGTATTTATATAAAACAGAAATTGAACTGAGATATATCTTGCTATTTCGATTGATTTAGAATTGTGTCAAATCAGAGAAGCTTACTCTGAGAGCATCATGTTTATTAGCTAGCCTACAGCTATAGTCTGTATGTGTTAAATTAAAACAATGAAATTTACGGCGCCCCAATATTGCACTAGTATTATACAAACGCATATATTAAGTAACTTTCGAAGAAATTTTTTAGCAATAAAGTAGAATAATGTGGATAAAATTCGAGGTCAAACTTATATACTGCTAAATTTTGCACTTGATAACATGCAGTAAGGATATGAAATATTTAGTCTAGATTTATATAGAAGACAAGGTGTGTAATATTGCAAATTTTGTTAGAAAATATAATTATAAACCCTTTGAACACAAAAACCCGGTATGCATTCAATTTGAATTCATGGTCAGCTTCAAGAAAGGTAAATCTTGATATGAAAACATGGAAGAGTATTTTGTAGTGAATGACGACCAAAATATGTATCGTAACTATCAAAACTAATGCATTTTCTTGGACACAATAAATAAAGACATTTTGTAAATAAGTATTTAATACTATATCACTTTTTAGCTGAATATCTTTTATACTCTGCATTAATTAGTGTTGCATTCTTTAGTGTTTGCCATGACACTTTTGCAATCTTCATGTGCAGAGGTAATGCTTTGGATTTTCTCTCATTTTGGAATTTAGCTTGTCTCTTTAATTCTCATTTTAAAACAGGCAAGGATTATGTTTGAGTGAAGGTGCAAGTAAATAAGTGGTAAAAACCCAGAAGAATCATCGTTTTACAAATTTAACAATTACCCTTAGATGGTAACAAAAATGATGAACTATTTGAATTACATGGTTTAGTCATTAGAGAGACTTTACAGTTTATAAAAAGATTTTGTTTTCAACCAAGTTGTTAATATCCACTTTATTTGGTTGTACTTGTTTTAACATTTATTAACTTGTCTCCAAACTTATGTCCAATCTAACAAATGAATCATTTCACTGTGTGTCAATCATATTGGGGACCTAATAAGAAAATGTAATTAATGCATGCATTTTCCAATTGCATGTGTATAGATGCAATGAGTATGGAAGTTAATACCATGGAAAACAATGTATTGACAAATTGATGTTTTATTTGAGTTATTTTATCAAAATTAATTTTGGGGTGATAAAATGTAAATACTTGCTACACCATGATTCCATATATCACATAGCCCCCTAACTCCTTCACTACCCTAACTCCGTCACTTTCGGGAAACTCCTCGCCGTTTGAAATCAAGTGCGATTATGACGTCATTTTTTACATGTCAAAAATCTTCAATCAAATGTCAACAATTTACAACGGTTAAATTCAAAAATGTGTTAAAACATAACAAAATTACACCTTGTTCATTTTATACACCATTAATTGCGTGCAATCAGCTAGCACTTTTTTTACATGTGCACTAAGACATCGATATCTCTGAAATGCAGGCCCTTCAACCATTAACGGTGGTCAATCATTTTTTGAGAGGTCAAGGGTGAAACATTTCACAATTTTAATAGATTTTTTTTCAGTCTGCATTAGCGTTTATGCACTACACTTGATGATAACGTCAAATCGCTCATGTCGTAATTTTTGCCTTATACAGGGTATAGATATATACGATATGTCGCTATTTAGAATATGCTACATTTATAAAAAATGTAAAATATTCATTAATGATATAAAATATTTGAAATATATAGTGACAGAAATCAAACAGCATCCATACATTCTCAAAAGATCATTGTGATTGTTGTTACAAGGATCCATTTCTTTATTCTGACGATCATTTCATTTCGATAAAATAAATACCATTTAAATTGTATGCACAATTTTTACTTATTATAACTTGGCCTAGATACAAATTGCATTTAAACTAAATTGTTAATGTGTCTGCATTCCCTGGCATATCATAGAGCATGAGGGTGACGGAGTTAGGTTTATAAGTTATGATAAGCACGTGTGATACACGTTGAATTCAGTGGGCTTATTTGAATAATAATAAAAATATTTTTGTTGATAATTTTATAAATTATATTGTTTCAGGTTATATATAGTAATTGCAAATGACAAAAACCTCAAAAAATAATTTACAGAGAAACGCGGGATGTTTTCTGCTTATGGTGACGGAGTGGTTCAATATTGTATAATAAAACATCACATTATATAATATGATATTGTATCATATAATATTAAATTATTATTGTGCCAAACACCCTACCATATAAAATATTTTAATAAAGATCATTAACTATTATTATAATATAATATGATAATGGTGGTCTCATAAATAAATGTGATGTCTGCCATTATGATCTCTATAATTGTTGATTACCTACCGGTATCTTTAATTTATTTACTAAAGACAGAAAAGAAATTTTATGTATTACTAACAATGTAATAAAAAATTCCCATCAAAATATTGACATGTTGAGAGCGAGTTGACTCTTATAGGCCCTTCAGGCCTTTGATTTATTATGAGAAAAATATAACATCAGGTGCCATGATTCCACAGTATATGTAAAGCTGTAGGAAATTATCGCAACCATTTAATTAAGGCCCTTGTCATCAGGTGATTTCAAGACTAAGCGAATTCAAAACAATTTCTACATAACCGTTTGTAAATGTTGAATGGTGAGAAAAAAAACCCATGGGGTGAAAATAACCCTGTATACAGTACATGTATTTTCCTCTAAAGGTGTCAATTTTATCTTTTCACATTTAGGACAGTAATCAACTCCATGCCGTGTGTCTGGACACGTACCCTCCAATCTCTTACCTCACTGACACCTCCCATCACATCATCCAGCTTGTCCATGCCATCAATCAGGACAACAACTCCAACATGGTAAAAAATTCCAATCCTTCTGATCATTTGTAAATTCATAGATGATGTAGTCTTGATTTTCCACAAACATGGGTCATTTATTGTACTGGCAGCCGTAAAATGAAATATTTACGTATATCCAGGACATAATGGATAACCAAATTAAACCAGTGTCTGCATGGTACAGATTGTACAGTAAGTGTAGTACATACTGTGTAAAATCATCGTAAGTCATGCCAGGTTTAAGGCTCATCATTGCATGTAGTCATAACTAATTGGTTATTGATAAGAGTTCTCACTGTGAAGGGAGCTATCAATAAAAGAAAACTGTGCTAAGATATCAGTTCATTGAGTACTTGTATGTTTATGGGTTGGATAAACTATAATAAATGTTTGCTTGAAATGAATATGCATTTGTACATGTACCAGTATTTGATTTCGTAAATATACATGTACTTAGGTCAAATATAAATGTTGTAATTTGAAGACCCAAAAACTGTACAAGAGCCTCAATAGTACTGAATGTGAGTTTAACAAAAACTGTACATGTATATTGCTAACTATCAAAAGACATGGTTGCCCAGTTGAGTGATGTGGCCAATGTTTTGGTTAAGGTTTTATCTATATGACTAATGAAGCAAGGTCACCACTGATTCTCATTGATACAATAACTATTGTGTACACACAATTTTTATCATGAATGTACAGATGCATTAAGCAATATTTCTAGTTGTACAGAATGTTTTGTTCAATTCATCCAGACTTACAAAGTTCTTCGTGACATTTTTTATTCATAGGTCGCCTACAGCTTTGATGCAGGACCAAATGCCTTTTTGTTCATGCAAGAAAAACATGTACCCACAGTTCTTGATATTTTGCATTATTTCTATCCAAACTCGGACCCACATTACATCAGAGGGTTACAAGTGCCAAAGAAGCATGCTGTTCATGTAAGTAGGGAGAGAGCTATCTGCAGAACTGGAGCTCCACAGGAAATTCAGGTTGATGGATCGTGGAGCTACAGTTCCATCCATAGAAAAACTGTATATTAACTGTGGAATCACCATTGTTTTGCGGGGGACCAATGTTTATGGCTTCCATTTGGAAATTTGAAAATGTAGATCACTCGCGATAAACACACTAGATCGGGAAATACGCATAAGATAAATTAATATAATATTTTCAGTTTTATACAATATCTCGATACTAGTTCACTCTGGAGCTACGAGTCGGCGGATTCCAGAAATTCAGATAAATTCAGGTAAGCATGGTTGGTTAGGGTGTTTAGGAAAACTATAAAGGCAAGTAAAGTGTTGAATCGGTAGTAAAAGCTCTCAACAGTCCATTAGCCTGAATTTCCTGTGGAGCTACAATTCTGCAGCTAGGAGAGGGCAAATTAAGGTAGTCCTTTACTTGGCACTATAATTTTAATCTTAAAATTATTGGTTTTTCATGATGTATGTATATTTTAGCAATTGATAGACATAAAAAAAAATTGGATATGTCAATTTTCTTATAATCATGATCACCTCTCAACAAAATGCACCCAATCAATAGCCAATCATTGACAATTAATATGAATATTTACAAGACTATCAGTTTTTTCCCATGAATAATAATAATTTTTTAATACACAAAATAAATTTGATTTCAACATTCTATTGTATCATTATTTTTTTCTCTAATCATGGTAAATACATGCAGACATATTATAATACAACACAAAAGAATAATGCTTCATATCACAATGAAGATCATGTTCAAATACTTTTATGAACTCAAACTTATACATGTATTTTATTTTATTTTGTTTGGTTTTTTTTTGGGGGGGGGGGGGGTGCATATTGGCTCCGGCACACTGGTATTACATTTCATTAAAATTGCTGTTGTACCAACTTGTATGAGATATACCGGTAGTGGGCAGGGTCCAGCTCAAACTATTGCTCTCATCTGGAGCCCCATCTTGTGTCTTTCATACAACAGGAAAGATGAAAAATATTTCAAAATGACTTTTTCTTCCATTAGAATGTATGCCCCACCCACAGGCACTTGACCTTAAAACTATTTTTTTATAGGTAGCCTAGATAGTTTAATAGTAATATGACAAGGTTTGTCACAGTTTCCATTAATTTTTAGCTCACCGAGACGAAGTCGGGGGAGCTTATGCTATACCCTCGGCGTCGGCGTCCTGACCTGGTTAAAGTTTTTGTTGCAGGTCCTGTATCTAAGTTATTATTTGTCCTATCTTCACCAAACTTGCATGGATGATGCATCTTGACCTACTTATGGACTTGAAAGACTTGAATGCTGAATCAGGGCCATGAGTTTCAGATGCTGGAGGAGGTTAAGGTTTTTGGAGCGGTTAAAGTTTTTAGTGCAGGTGCCCTTTGATAGCCATTTCTAAGTTACTACTGGTCCTAACTTTACCAAACTTGCATGGATGGTGCATCTTATGATACTGATGCACCAGACATGCTTTAATGCTGAATCTGAACCATAGGTTTCAGATGCTGGATGAGGTTAAGGTTTTTAGAGCTGGTTAAAGTTTTTGGAGCAGGTGCCCTTTGATGATTATATCTTAGTTATTACTGGTCCTAACTTCACTAAACTTGCATAGATGGTGTGTCTTATGATACTGATGCCTCTGACAGGCAGGAATGCTGAATCTGAGCCATAGGTTTCGGATGCTGGATGAGATTAAGGTTTTTAGGGCTGGTTAAAGTTTTTGGAGCAGGTGCCCTTTGATGATTATATCTTAGTTATTACTTGTCCTAACTTCATAAAACTTGCATGGATGATACGTCTTATGATACTGATGCACCTGACAGGCTTGAATGCTGAATCTGAGCCAAAGGTTTCGGATGCTGGATTAGGTTAAGTTTTTTTGAACAGGTCACATGTTTAATAAATAATAGTACTATTTCAAACTTGCATAGTTGATTGAACTATAATATAAATGAATCGCAGAGGTAGCTTCAGATGCAGAGCCTTATCTCCATTATCAAGGATGCTAAAAAATATATCTTAGTTATTACTGGTCCTAACTTTACTAAACTTGCATGGATTGTGCATCTTATGATACTGATGCACCTGGCAGGCTTGAATGCTGAATCTGAGCCGTTGGATTCGGATGCTGGATGAGATTTGTTTTTTTGAAACAGGTCACATATTTTATAGATAATGGCTTGCATAGTTGATTTAACTATAATATTAATGAACCGCAGAGGTAGCTTCAGATGCAGATCTCCATTATCAAAGATGCTAAAAAAATTCTCCTATCTCAAACCAGCTTGATAGATGTGTTCATTGTTAAATGATATAATATGATTCCTATGATATAGTATTGTATGATATGATACACTATTGTTTTATATGAAACAATATTATATCGTATATTATATTGCAAAAAGTTATATGATATATGATATTGTATCAATTTTTTTGTACATTATGATATGATATTGTATCATGATATTGTTATGTATAGTATTGTTTATTATGATACAATATTGTATAATATGATATTGTATAATATACTATTTTATCACATGCTATTGTTTCATATGATATTGCAACATATAATATTGTATCATATGATATTGTATAATATATCGTATCATATGATACGATATTGTAAAATATGATATTGGTTTATATAATGTATTATTATATCACATGAAAATGTATTATATGATATTGTATCATATAATACAATATTGTATAATATGATATTGTATGATATAATATATTATTATATCACATGATATTGTATCAATTGATATGATACAATGTTGTATCTAATTTTATTGTATCAGATGATACAATATCCTATTATGTATCAAATATGATACAATATCATACAATACAATATCATAGTATAATATTATACAATATAATATCATATGTTACAATATTGTGATGTATTATGTGATATGATATTGTATCATATATTATTATATTGTATCATAGAATGTCAATATCATAATTTATTATGATATTGTATTTTGTGATCAAATACAATAATGTATAACAAGATACAATGTCATATCATATGTTACAATATGATATTTCATCATTATTTATTACAGTATTTTATTGTATTATATGATATATATTGTAGGTATCATAGGATGCAATATCATATTTTATATTATTGTATTGATTATTATTGTATCATATAATACCCTATGAAATGAACATATGATTATTATACAATTTTTTAACATATGATATTGTTATACGATATTGTGTCAAAACAGTATCCATGTTATACGATCTTGTGTCAAAACAGTATCCATGTATATCCAAGATCATTATTAACTATGATTTTCAAATAATATGATAAAGGTGGTCTCATAAATGTGATGCCTCGTCTCGGCGAGCTTTGTAATCTGGGATTACCTATGTTTAGCTCAACGAGACGCAGTCATGGGGGAGCTTATGCTATACCCTTGGCGTCGGCGTCGGCGTCCGGACCTGGTTAAAGTATTTGTTGCAGGTCCTGTATCTAACTTATTACTTGTCCTATCTTCACCAAACTTGCATGAATGCTGCATCTGGACCTACTAATGGACTTGAGAGACTTGGATGCTGAATCTGGGCCATGAATTTCAGATGCTGGAGGAGGTTAAGGTTTTTGGAGCAGGTTAAAGTTTTTGTTGCATGTGCCCTTTGATAGCCATTTCTAAGTTACTACTGGTCCTAACTTCACCAAACTTGCATAGATGGTGTATCTTATGATACTGATGCCTTTGATAGGCTTGAATGCTGAATCTGAGCCATAAGTTTCGGATGCTGGAGGAGGTTAAGGTTTTAAGAGCTGGTTAAAGTTTTTGGAGCAGGTGCCCTCTGATGATCATATCTTAGTTATTACTGGTCCTTACTTCACCAAACTTCCATGGATGGTGCGTCTTATGATACTGATGCACCTGACAGGCTTGAATGCTGAATCTGAGCCAAAGATCGGCTTTCGGATGCTGGATGAGGTTAAGGTTTTTAGAACTTGTTAAAGTTTTTGAAACAGGTGCCCTCTGATGGTTATAACATAGTTATTACTGGTCCTAACTTCACCAAACTTGCATGGATGATGCATCTTATGATACTGATGCACCTTACAGACTTGAATGCTGAATCTGAGCCATAGGTTTTGGATGCTAGATAAGGTTTAGTTTTTTTGGAACAGGTCACATGTTTAATACATGTAGGTAATAGCACTTCAAACTTGCATATGTATGATCTAACTATAATATATATGAATGGCAGAGGTAGCTTCAGATGCAGAGCCTGATCTCCATTATCGAGGATGCTAAAAAATATATCTTAGTTATTACTGGTCCTAACTTCACCAAACTTGCATGGATGATGCGTCTCATGATACTGATGCATCTGACAGGCTTGAATGCTGAATTTGAGCCATAGGTTTCGGATGCTGGATGAGGTTAAGGTTTTAAGAGCTGGTTAAAGTTTTTAGAGCAGGTGCCCTCTGATGATTATGTCTTAGTTATTACTGGTCCTTACATCACCAAACTTGCATGGATGATGCATCTCATGATACTGATGCATCTGACAGGCTTGAATGCTGAATCTGAGCCATAGGTTTCGGATGAGGTTTAGTTTTTTGGAACAGGTTACATGTTTTATAGATGATAGCTTGCATAATTGATTTAACTATAATACAAATGAATTGCAGAGGTAGCTTCAGATGCAGAACCTGATCTCCATTATCAAGGATATAACATGATTCCTATGATTTAGTATTCTATCATATGATACACTATTGTTTTGTATGATACAATGTAATATAATACATTATATTGTAAAATGTTATATGATACGATATGATATTGTATCAATTTTTTTGTATATTATTATATGATATTGTATTATGATATTGTTATGTACAGTATTGTATATTATTATAGAATATTGTAGAATATGATATTGTATAATATATTATTTTATCGAATGATATTGTTTCATATTATATTGCAATATATGAAATTGTATCATATGATACGATATTGTATATTATAATTATATTGTATCATATGATACAATATGGTATAATATGATATTGGTTTATATAATATAATGTTATATAATACATGAAATTGTATTATATGATATTATAAGATATAATATAATATGATATTGTATCATATGATATGAAATTGTATAAAATGATATTGTATAATATTGTATGATATAATATATTACTATATCAGATGATATTGTATCATATGATACGATACAATGTTTTATCAAATTATATTGTATCATATGATACAATATTGTGTATCAAATATGATACAATATAATACAATACAATATTATACTATATTATACAATATAATATCATATGTTACAATATTGTGATGTATTATGTGATATGATATTGTATCAAATAATGCTATATTGTTATTTATATGAGGTATTATGATATTGTATTATGTGATTAAATACAATAATGTATAACACGATACAATGTCATATTATATGTTACAATATCATATTGCATCAATATAGTTATATATTGTGTTAAATGATATGTATTGTAAGTATCATTAGATGCAATATCATATTTTATATTATTGTATTGATAAACATTGTATGTTATAATATTGTATGAAATGAACATATGATTATCATACAATTTTTTTTTACATATGATATGCGATATTGTGTCAAAACAGTATTCAATGAATATCCAAGATCATTAACTATGATTTTCATATAATATGATAAAGGTAGTTTTATAAAGGTGATGCCTCATAAAGTTGATGCCACCTCTCGGTGAGCTTTGTAATCTGTGATTACCTATGTTTTAGACTCTGCCGCGACTTTATTCTTGCAGAATTAATACTACTTCTATGTGTATATTTGTGAATCATCCATTTGAATTTATGATACAACTGTTTCTTTTACAGCATTAAAAATCATGCACCAAATTACGTCTATTGCTCCTCATATCAATAAATCTTAAAAATTAAAGATTCAAGTCACCTCTGGTGACGGTGATAAAGCTTGTTATTATTGTAGTTATTTACCAATAAAAAGAAAATCAAGATCAAAAGCATGTAACCAAATGCACTGATAATAAACATGTACCAATATAAACTTTATACAAAATCTGTTCATTGACAGGTGGATTATACTGCATTTAGTGACATAAAAGTGATTCCTAGAGCTCTAAAATTCATCATCCACACAAAACCTGGACCAGGCCCAAGTGTCAAGGAAAACGATAGTGGTCTATTGACAATGGATGGATTACCAAAAGAACTTGAACAAAACAGTAGAAAGTTCTAGATCCAACATAATCTTACATTTCCCTCATTTTTCTATATACTTATACATTTTTTTATTCATTTTGTATCTACAGAATATTGTTTGTGCTAAGTGCTAACATAGTATTTTAGAATAAAGAAATCCATTGCAAATCGATTGTGTGATGTTTTGGTATCTTTAAAGTTCATAGAATTCTATGAAGTAAGCAGAATTCTGTATTACTAACAAAGTTGTCAAAGATTACAGAGCTTATCGAGGTGAGACATCACCTATATGACACTACCATTATCATATTTATGATATGAACTGGTATCTGACGTGAATTCTACGGCGAACCGTATGCACATGTAACAATCGTTTTTATTATACTTTCAAGTTAAATACTGAAATCTGATTGGTTTAGACGCAGTTGATAATCTGTTCTTACTATTACCCTCAGCATTAGCATCAAACTTGGCAACGGGTAACACTATATAAATAGTGCCTGATTGGGAGGGTACCAGTTGAAATTGACACCCCGAGAAAACCATTGTCAACCGATGCGAAGCGGAGGTTGACAATGGTTTTCGAGGGGTGTCAATTTCAACTGGTACCCTCCCAAACAGGCACTATTTATTTTATTATACTGAATGTCTTAATTTTATAGCAAATTTGAATGTTTTTATAAAGAAAAGACGTAAGTTCTACGGCGAACCGTACGCGCATAATCTACGCGCATGTAACATTTCGTTCTATCGGCCCGTTGCCAAGTGTGTTACTAACGCTGAGGGTATTAGAACGGATTGTCAACTGCGTCTAAACCAATCAGATTTCAGTATTTAACATGAAAGTATAATAATATATAAATAATGCCTGCTTGGGAGGGTACCAGTTGAAATTGACACCCCGAGAAAACCATTGTCAACCGACGCTTCGCGTCGGTTGACTGGTTTTCTCAGGATGTCAATTTCAACTGGTACCCTCTCAAACAGGCGCTATTTATTTTATTATACTGAATGTCTTTATTCTAGAGAAACTTTTACTGCTTTTATATAGAAAAGACCCGAGTTCTATGGCGAACCGTACGCGCATAATTTATGCGCATGTAACAATTCGTTCTATCGGCCCGTTGCCAAGCGTGTTGCTAACGCTGAGGGTACGAGAACGGATTGTCAACTGCGTCTAAACCAATCAGATTTTGGTATTTAACATGAAAGTATAATAATAATATATACATTGCTACTATCATTATACTATGATTACATCATTATATACAGGGGTAAATTCTTTATTTGAAGTGGTTAATACCATTACGTTATGACGTAAGACCATTATGTGCAGTGGTTTATATATTATATGCTATGAATAAATCTTTATTGGCTGTGATAAACTCATTTTATACAGAGATGAACTCATAATGTATTGAACATTGCTCAATCGTTATGCTTCATGTGCAGTTGCAAAATCCTTTTATGCAGTGTAACTTCTTGCAACTTCTTGGTGATAAGTTTATTATATGCAGTACTAATTTCATGTTATGCATGGTGTGTTAAAATCATTATGCATGGTGGTAAAACCTTTGTGTATTGTGGTGAAAGCGTTACATGCAATGGTAAATCTTGTGACAATTTTATTACATGTATATGCCGTTTTTGAGTCATGCTATAATGTGGTCACCTCTTTACATGATGTAAGCATTTCATTATTTATATAGAGTGGTAACTTCTTTTTATGCGGTTAAAATTTTATGGTGAGGTTGTAAACTAGTTCTTGCTGAAAGGTTTAATTACGAAAGACGAATAGGGCCACATAAAAAAATATTTTTATCTCGTAATTACGAGAAAAGATCTCGTTATTACGAGATAATTATCTCGTAATTACGAGAAAAGATCTCGTTATTACGAGTTAATTATCTCGTTATTACGAGTTAATTATCTCGTTATTACGAGTTAAATAACTCGTTATTACTAGAAAAGATCTCGTAATTACGAGAAAAGATCTCGTTATTACGAAAAAAGATCTCGTAATTACGAGAAAAGATCTCGTTATTACGAGTTAACTATCTCGTTATTACGAGCAAAGATCTCGTAATTACGAGATAATTATCTCGTTATTACGAGTTGGTTATCTCGTTATAACGAGAAAATATTTTGTTATAATAAAATATATAGTAGTTGTTATTTATTATTGTGAAAAAAATACATAAATAATATAAGTGTTCCTCGTTTACCAAATCCATAATTCCAAGTCGATTGGTTCAGCCTTTCAGTCTATTTTGGTTTTTATCCAGAAACGTTAATTTAGTTTTGGTTATTTTTAAATAACAGCGATAATTATTTATTGATTTCTACAAATAATAATCGGATTTGATATTTTATCTTATATGAATTAATAAGTGGAAAGAAATTCATGTAATTTTAATTTCAACGTATATTACAATACCACTCCGAAGTAAATACCAGGTAGTCCTAGTCATAAAAACACAATTTCATTAGTCACAGAGAACTATATAGTTTCAATCATGAATATGCGAGATTTATCCCGGATTGTGTTTAACATATTCATTCACAACCTATTTTGAAAATAATTGTTTTCGTATATTAACATTTTGGAGTCTTAAAACAAATTACATCCTTCATATTTATAAATCGGTCAAATAATTTTTTAATCAATCTGCTTTGCTTCTTCTTTTGAATTGTTTTCACTAATTTAATGAATTTCTTAATATATGTTCATCCATTTTACATAAAAGACTCAGATAGTACATGTAGAACAATGACACGCACCATTTTATATAGATCTTTTCTCGTAATAACGAGATAATTAACTCGTAATAACGAGATCTTTTCTCGTAATAACGAGATAATTAACTCGTAATAACGAGATCTTTTCTCGTAATTACGAGATCTTTTCTCGTAATAACGAGATAATTAACCCGTAATAACGAGAAAAGATCTCGTTATTACGAGATTTTTTCTCGTAATAACGAGATGATTAACTCGTAATAACGAGATCTTTTCTCGTAATTACGAGATAAAAATATTTTTTCATGTGGCACTATTCGTCTTTCGTATTTAATGGGGAAGAGGTCCAGTTTTATTTTGAAAAAGATGTCACGTTCAATATGTCAATGCACATTTCCTAGCCAACTTGTCGTATGTTTTGAATTCATGAGAGAGAGAGAGAGAGAGAGAGAGAGAGAGTTTCTGTCCTTTATACACTTATATAATATAATATTGTTCATTGAACTCTTTTTGCGTGAAAAATCGAATGCTTTTTGCGTGAAAAATCGAATGCATTATTAGTAGAGTATGAGTGTAATGATGCTCGCCAAATTTTCCTTTACCTTCAACACAAATTTTGGCGAGCGCGCGCTCTGCTGAATAGGTCTATGGTCTCCATGAGAGTGCTGTTAGCCAACGGTTTCCTAACAATTTAGCAGGACTGGAGGTAAGATATTTAAACAATAAAATGCTATCTTTGGTGATTCATGCGGGATATGAAGGTGGCGACATTGCAGAAAAAATACGTAACCCGCGTTAGCGGGTTATGTATTTATTTCTGCAATAATCGCTACCTTCATAACCCGCATGAATAATCAAAGAAAGCATTTTATTGTTTATATTTACATCTTTCTTTTAACAATCAATAATAAATTGATTGTAAAAAGTAAGTAAAATTCACTAAATTACTCTTAATGTACATCAGTACGTTAGCTAAAAGAAACAGCCAAATCGCCTCCTTTGGGAAATTGAGTCCGACATCATCATGATTTTTCCGTGCAGTCCGTGATTTTTCTTAGGTCGCTGTAGATTTCGACCAATCGATAAATGGGGCATGTAGATTTCAGTCTGTCTGTTTCTATAGAGCTATGAATTAACTATGAGTTTCCGTAAGAAGTAGAGGGAATCATGTTCGATAGATGTTAATATATCTTTATATCATTCGGTGAGAATTAATATTCAGCAATATGGCCGACGCTTTGATTTGCCTACTCATCTCGACATTTCATTATATTTTTAGTTTCACTGTGTTGAATTGGGGTGTAAGGCCACTTTTGCATGAATTTTTGAAGATCATCGCTTCTTATGAAATAAGGTGGAAGGCTACATCGTCACAACATGTCTGACATCCGTTCGAAACGCCATTTTGTTCCGGATTGATAACATTATGTAGTGGATTGAACTCTTCTTTCAAGGGAGATGAAATAGGAATGAAATCACCAAAACGTTTAGAAAATATGTCAATTTTCTTCCTGTTTAAAGCTTTCAACTAACATTGATTATCAGCTGTTTTGTACGGAAAACGT
This sequence comes from Magallana ariakensis, assembly GCA_020458035.1. NCBI lineage: Eukaryota > Metazoa > Mollusca > Bivalvia > Ostreida > Ostreidae > Magallana > Magallana ariakensis. Next base: position 19,600,686 of record CM035814.1, on the reverse strand, counting down.
GGAATTTGAATAATATACTGTTTCCCCGCTATTGACAATACAGTTTTATCATGTCATTTGCAACAGACGATAATACATTTGTGACGGATTATCGATATAGGTAAGCCGATATAATATTTTCACTTAAACTACATGTATAAATGTATGATGAATATAAAACAAAAGTACCGTAGTACGATCTATTGAATTGATCCGAATTTTCCAAATGTAAAACATTTGAAGTAAAAGACTTGCATTGAAACTTTGACACTAAACTAATGTATTTTAATTTTAATAGATATAGCTAGGTACACGTAGCAATAGCAGTGGAAGCCCGTATTTGCAAGCCAAATGAGGGAACGACAGAATTCTGAAAAGGAGCATGTTTTTCATTTCTTATCACTATGGACATCTAATGTATGTAATAATATGCGTATGGTTGTTGTTTATAATTCATATTGTATATAAAAAATGTTAAAGGCAATTTAACTTCAAATATGTTGTTTTAAATAATTATATATTGCGTTCTTTACAAATAAAATTTTTCATCTTTAAATATTATTTATCATAAGTACTACTAATCTTATACCTACATATTTAGCATAGACTTGATCCTTTTTTAATTTTTCTTCGTGATTTTTATTAATTATAAAATTGGTCCCAAGATATTTGAGACCATGTAAAATAAAGAAAGACAACTCTTAAACAGGATCTTTTATACCAATATTTTTGCAATAACTCAGTATTTTCTTTAATTTTTCAATTTTATTCAATTTCTTTTTTTCATCCTATTAACCAACAATTATTGTTTATATTTTCAGATTTTTGTGGGATTTTGTCCAGCAGTTTGCCTGAAGAGATTTTTTTATATTTTAGTTTCATATTTATGTGGATTCCAATAAAAATCATACAAACTTTTTTCATTATTATTTTGTCTTTTATTTCTAAACCTAATGACATTTCACTTTCATAAGAATTTTAAAACAGAAACGTTTAAAAATTTGATAAATAAGGGGTTATCTGAAACCAGACTGATATTTTAAAAATTCTCTGGAAAATAGAATATTGTATTTTGAGGTCTTTTATTGTTGAATACTGTGCCTAGTAATGGTAACAAATGCATGCAACAAAAATCCCCATCACTTATTTGGTGTAGACATCCCCCTTAATATTCCTTGGGGGGGGGGGAAGACTTAATAGATTTGTTGTTTGTTACTGACTATGTAAATATATCCGGTCGATCAATCTCATAGACAGCGAGGCGAAACTGAGCTAAATATATCATGATGTTATCACATTGTTCATCAAATCAAGCAATGCAATTTCAATGAAACATATAGCAACATGCAAATTTTAGTCAGTAAACGCACTTAGAAACTATGCCTCTATTTCATAAACAAATCAGACGAATTTTATTTTACTCTACACAATAACAGAATAGATAATTGAGAACTAATACCGATTCATAAAAAATAATATGTTTTCTGCTAAGTTTTTGCAAAATAAATATAAAGTTTTAAACAATTTTACAATTTCACAAAATAAATTTATCACTTGATAATTTAAATATTTGTTTAAACTGCATTCAAGCTTTTTGAATTATTTTATTTTATGTTGATAAAAAGGATGACTGCTTTAGCGCCGGGTTTTGGGCCCTTTTCGGTCGCTTCTCTTGCATTTATTTCTTAACCTAATATCGCTTTTAATAATTTTTTTAAAGAGTCTAGTAAATTTCCAACATGATTTTAGACTGTGATACAATAAGCTCATTCTATGTTTTTCTCCTTACAACTTTCGAAAAAGGAGACTTTTCGCTTATCTGCCGTTGATCAAACATAAAATTGATATTAATATGCATGAGAGGTGGATCTGACATTATCAGAATGGTACTAAAATTAGACTAGCATGAATAACAATGCCATGTATAAACAATTATGTGATCACTCTTTCACCATAACCCTATCTATTCTATATGGTACAAGTATACTATTTACGATCATGGTTTCAACAATTAGACTTCGCCCATGTAAGTACAGAAGACTTTAAATCAATGCTTGACAACTTAAAGTGTTCGAAAACATTGTCCTAGTTAGCACATAACATGCTTCCTTACACGTCACGTGATAGAATGTTGTATTCACAAAGTTACCTGATGTGAGAAATCACGTGGTGAATTATAATATTCAACATGCATCAACCCTTGTTTACAACAGGGAAAGCGAAAGTAAGAAGAAGCAGTTTTTTCTCATGTAAACCACGAGCGCAGGTTTGTCTATCAATCTCCTTTTGACATAACTTTGATAATGCAAACATATAACTACTGTTAAACGGAGAACAATAGACAAACATGCGCTGACTACATGTATGCACATAAAAGTGGGCGTCCTCATTATCGTATGGAGCTTCAATAAATTGTTATGACCCCCGCCTTTGAAAACAAATTCGTACTTGGTAACAACATACTTTTATTTAACGCAATTACGTAAAGTTACAGTTTAGATGTTGACCATATCTGCAATTTAAAGAAAAATTCTTCTTTTAAAAGTTTACATTCTCGCAAATATAGCATGTCCTTAAGTGCAGTCATCCTTTATATATTTGTTTTTTTTTATGATTTTGCTATGACGGTCAACTTTCTACGTCCAGATTTCTATTGTGACGTCAGCAAGCCCACGAGCTACCTTAAAGCTGACATGTACTCATATTAGTTTCGATCGCTGCTCAACTGCCACTGGGGAATATATATCGGTCGAGAAAGGTAACGGCAGGTTGATTTCAGGTTGCACGGACTTCTAATTGCATTGCATGAACTACACATTGTAGTAAAATGTTTGTAAAAAAAAAAAAGAAGAAAAAGAAAACTACAATGAATGAAACAATATATATACATATTTATTCTTTGAGAGAATAACAAAATTTCCAAGGTATCCATATTATTTTGAAGAGATAGTGCTGCCTTACTTTCGCATGCACATCGAACACGTGTGTCGTTTATACAGAGTGCATAACGTCTGCATATTATTTTAAGACCCGGCGGCACCATATCCAACACAGCAGATAAATGGTAATATTTACATTTTCAACTGTTTTTGTCTGTGATAACATTACCAATCAATTTTGAACCCTAAAACCCAATAACTTCATAAATCATGAGTGACACAAAATGGGCGTGTCTTATAGCAAAACCGCGAGACGGTATTGGCTGCGACGCGCAGTAATACATAGCATGTGCTCCACGATAAAATAGTGGTTTTAAATAATGTTGTTTTAAAGTGTACAAGTTGGAAATAATGTAAATATAAGTAATAAGGAATCATTCTTTGAATATTATGAGGTGATAATTTCGGTCGGAGCGTGGTCAAATCTATCATAAAGCCCTTCGGGCTTTATTGGATTTGACCACGCCCCGACCGAAATTATCACCTCATAATACTAAAAGAATGATTCCTTATTCCTTAAGTAAATCCAAGAAAGTAACAACATAACATCGTTTCCTACAAAACACTCTGTTTCTAAAATACATGCAATCATTGATATTGCTCGATCTGCCACAGTGTGTGGTTTGCGCATGTGCGATGTTATACCATACATTGTAACATACACATGAAAACGTTCTACAATTATCGAGGATTTTTGAAATATGTGTGACTGGATTTCAGTCTGTCTTGTTTCGTCGTACATCTGATATTCCTTACCAGTGCAGTGGTTGTTATATTATTTTTGTTCAAAGTGCGTTTCTACAAGACTTGCGTCCAATGTAACGTGTTCAGGTGAATGAAATACCTGAATGCGGTGAAGCATGAATAGTGCTATCAGCCTTATATAGGGGGGTGTGTACCAATAGAAATCGACAACTTATATGGCGGTAGTCAGAGATTAAAGGGAAATAATGCGTATTTATGAAATCATGTCATCTTTAAGTATCCCCAAAAGCACTATCTAAGCAAGTTATGTGAATTTAGTATCAATAATACCTTGGATATGGAACCTACTCCAAAAACTTTGCACCGTACGCCGATGCCACCACCAATGGTATAGCATTAGCTCCCTCTGATTTTGTCTCGGTGAGCTAGAAACTAATAGGTGAAAATACACAAACATTCCACAAGATGAAGGTATCAAGACCTTAAGGGATGTCTGGGATAGTAAAACAATTCAGCATCCATCAACAAAGGAACTACAATCTTGAAGCTCCTTGAACATGTTCTTAAGGTGGTATGGGACACTTCCATGTTGTGACGTATTGTTTATCGAAATAAACAATAAAGTGTAATTATATAAATAGTTTCTTTCCCAATATTGTCACCTAACAGCGTAGCGCAGTGGGTTAGAGGGTTTACTACGAATCTGTAAGTAATGAGTTCGAATCCCACTGGGAGTTTTATAATTTTTACCTTTCCAAATATTTTTAAAAGCTATTTTTGGGTTAAATATTGTAAAATTTAAAAATTCTAAACCCGTGAAAGTATTTCAATTATAATGTACTTTAATCCACATTAATATCGACAGATGTCCCATATTACCTTAAGTTGAAGACTGAATTTCATGTTTAAGGGTGAACACTTGCTGACACAGCTATGTGCACCAAAAGAACTTTTTTTTACACACCCATTTTTTGGGGTAGATAATTTTGAGTTGGTTGCCTTTCATATACCAGTAAGTTATTGAGATGAAATGACAAAAAGCTCCATATTTGCCTTAGTACAGTAAAACACGCTTATAACGAAGTGCCAGGGACAGGTGATTTGCTTCGTTATAAGCGTAATTCATTATATTCGTCACGTTTACAACGTAATAAAGTCACGGGGGATGAAAATCACCTGCTCTTAGCGTCAATTCATTATAGGTGTGTTCGCTATAACCATGTTTTACTGTATATAATTGGTATATCATATGCCTGCTGTGTATTATTGTAAAAAAAAAAAAAGAGCAACACATACATGTTTTGTGATTTTTAATCAAGGCGGTTGTTTTTTAAATCAAATAACAGTGTTTTTTATTTTTTGTGGGGTCATATTATTGTCCACAAAGCAGTTAACAGATCTCCAATATTTCCTTTACAGTTCATCATCAAAGTCATAATTGATGCCAGTCAAAGGTTTGACATGGTTTCCAAACACATCCATTTCATAATGGTGGGGATTACTAATCTTGAATTGAGTCAACCTGCGTCTTACCATATCAGCACGTAGTGGAAATACATGGGCAAGTCCCAAGAAAATGCCCCATGGCATAAAACTATATGTCTGAGTCCATTTTTTTACTGCAAAAAAAATTAAAAAATCAAATAATAATTTTTTGTACAGATTGCACTTGCCCAAATACTTCATTTATGCCACATTGCTCACCATAACAAATATTTCCAATTTGACACAAGTACCCTTAGCTAACTTTATTAAATAAAATCCATCATCACAAATCCCCTCTTTAAAAGAGGAGTCTTATACCGCAGTAATCTTATCCCAGGGATAACAATCTGATCAATCTTGGACAATGTTGAAACAATTTATCACTAATTATAGGCTAGATTTTCTTCATAAGATATTTTCCAACATAATTCCATTTGAAATTGAATACAACTATAAACTTTCCTGTATTCATTGTTTCACCCCAACCTAAATGTGGCCTTTCTTTCCCTCAGGGATTTCCATACAACATTACTTGAAATTATTCACCCTATCTTGCTTCAAATCTATGTTAATTTAAACAAGAGGCCCATGGGCCACATCACTCGCCTATGAACATTAGCCAGAATAAAATCAGCTTTATGGAGTCATAAACAAAATATCAAAACATTGTAGAAGAATAGATCCTGTATAAAAAGATTTTCAAAATTTTTTCCAGATAATCTTATGTTAAACATGGAGCCCCTTTTTACCAGGATGAATGAATTTATACCCATATCACACAATGAGCATCGCTCTCTCTCTCTCTCTCTCTCTCTCTCTCTCTCTCTCTATATACACCATATTTTTCGGAATTTCGGTCTATACTTTTTTTTTCCTGGCACGTGGACCTTGCACTTTTAATCGCTTCGCCCTATTATTGTTTTTTTTTATAATATGATATAAAATTTTGCAAAAATTCATGCAAACCTCCAATAAAATCATGAAAGTTTACTATAATACTGCTTGAATTTCCGTATAAAAGTAAATTTATTTCTTCTTACATTTCTTACTTCGATCTCTAAGATTGAATCATCTTTGAAATCGATCATTATTACATGCTGTCATGCATTTTGATTGTGTACTTACAAAAACAATTGATTTCGCATGGTAAAAGTAACATACAAAGGGTAATTACGGGGAGAAAGTATCATCGGATAGATATTAAAAAAAAAACAATTTCTCTTTATAAAAGAATACATGTACAAGTTTTTTTTCTCTGTAGATTCAAAATAAAACTCTTGATGAAATTTAAACCAGGGGTCTCTGAAATCAGTCTGGGTAGGGCCTAATTTGTTTATACACAGTTGAACTCTCAGCACTTGCTACTCATGCCTGCAGGCTTCGATAAGATCAGAGGTTGACCCATTTGTTATATATATTGACAGTAAAAAGTCACACAGAGGTGTGAATGATTATTATGATTACATGTATATACACATTGTTTAAGCCATATGGTGGGATATATCCAAAAATCTTGAGGAATAATTACAATGACAATATACATTAGCGGGTGAAATGAAATTTCCGGTGAACTAATTCATATGTTACTTTAGACTCAATCAACAACGAAGACACAAGGTTGCATGTGTTACCGTATTCATGCCTCCAGGCTAGGTTACTATCCTCTGGTTAACACCAGTTTGTACACATGGCATGGAAGTGATAAACAAACCATCTTAATTGGTTTTAAAATTTGAAGCAATTTCAGACATTTTCTTATATTTTGTAAATTTAAGAAATGCATTTTATTCCCCGTTTGTTTAAAACTGTAAAATAAGATAAAAGGCTACTATGATAACATTATAAGTTTAATTAAAACCATTTTTCTACAAAGGTGACCGGCCTATTTATACTTTATTTTTTTGCTAAAAACGGGCTCCTTTGCCCTATAAACGGGATCGACCTAATTTTCAAAAAACACAGTATATGTGTGTGTCTTAAAATTTTTAAAGGAATCAATGTGTCAAAATGCTTGCATATCAGCATATAATTAATACATATGTACCATATGTTATAACATTTGAGTTTTTGGGAATAACTTTTTCCTATGTAAAATTGAGTTTGCTTTCACTAAAGTTACAGCTTTTCTAGGCTAATGGTTTTAAGAAGATTTTTATATATTTTACTCCATATATTCCTATGTAAAAATTCACCCCCACCCCCCAATGTGGCCCTACCCTACCCTCGGAAACCATTATTTGAACAAATTTGAATCTACCCTACCTGAGTATGCTATTAAACAAGTTACATCTTTTCTGACCATAAGCATCTTCACTAGCCAAGGGTTTTCGGTCCACTCTGCTCCCCATAAACCCTTGGCAGATTTCATTACGAAAACTCGTTGATGCGGTGGCGCTATCTAGCGAGCAACTTGAATTGCGCCCCTTGCATATTTACATTTTAATCGAATGAAACAACGAGTAATATACACGCTACGGCATAAATACAACTTGAAAACATGTTGACTAGCGAGAATAGGAACATAATTAACGATGCTATTCGATGGGAATGACGATATAATCTAGAAAAAAACAAGGAATGTTTTATATATAGGCCTAGTGTTTGTAGGAACCTGTACCGGGAGTGAAAAAGTAGCTATATAAATGCGTTCAAGCCATAAAACCAGGTATCGTTTTCGTAATTATTGTGGACAAAAGAAATTTAATAAAATACAGCTCATTGAACATTTGAACCTCTAACCATAAGCAGGGACGTATATACTAACGGGATATGCAACTTCTTCATTTGCCACGTTTACTTCCCACACTACAATCACACGAGCCTTGACAAGTTTGTAAATCTCTGTTAAATCCAGTAAAATATATCGTTTTTTAAGTGATCTGGTTAGACCATCCTTGTGGAGGTACTCGAGCACTTGTGCCTCAACTTGTGAAAAACACCGAATGTTTTACTAAAGATCTCACACGTGTTTCTTTTAATACCGTATTTTTCAGAATTTAGGTCGATACTTTTTTTCTCTGGAACGTGGACCTCGCCCTATTCATCGCTTTGCCCTATTTATGTTTTTTTTTTAATTTGATGTGAAATTTTGCAAAAATTCATTCAAACCTCCAATAAAATCATGAGAGTTCACTATAATACCGCTTGGATTCTGTTTAAAAATCGTATGAATTTTTATCAATATTTTGTAGTAACTTATCAAAACAAATTAAATGTGAATAAATTTATTTCTTTTACATTTCTTACTTCTATCGTTCAGACTGAATCATCTTTCGATCTTTATTACATGCTGTCATGCATTTTGATCGTATGCTTACGATAAACAGGAAATGGATCTCGCGCGGTAAAAGTAAAATGAGAACTGTACAAAGGGTAATTACGGGAGAAAAATATAAGGGTTGAAATAAAAACAAGAGGCCCATGGGCCACATCGCTCACCTGAGCAACAATAGGCATGATAAAATCAGCTTAATGGAGATCGACATAATACAAAATATCTGGACAATGTAGTAATACATGTAGATATTCTTGTGTTTATAATCAAGTCCCTTTTCTAACAGGATGATTTTATATTCATATCACATGTTGAGCATCGCAGTTCTCAACAAGATCCTAGACAATTGTTTATACATGGGATATAAACCTACATCAAACTCTGAACCCCTTGTGAGGCCCAAGAATTGTCCAGGGGCAAAAGTCTTAACAATTTTAAAGAATCACAAATTGGCAAAATGTTTGCATATAAGTAAAACCATATATATTATAACATTTCAGTTTTTGTGAATTAAAAATGTTTTCGTTTGTAAAATTGAATCCCGAATGTGGCCCCACCCTACTCCTCAAGATTTTTATTTTAACGAATTTGAATCTATACTACCCAAGGTTGCTTTTACTAAAGTTACAGATTTTCTAGACAAATGGTTTTGTAGAAGATTTTTCTCCATATATTCCTATGTCTCCCTCCCCCCTCCCCGTTGTGACCCCATCCTACCCCCGGGGATCATGATTTGAACAAACTTAAATCTACCTAGTCCTTACCTGAGGATACTTCCACATAAGTTTCACCTTTCCTAGCTACTTAGTTTTAGAGATTTTAAAGATTTACTCTATTCCTATGTAAAAATTCGATCCCCATTGTGGCCCCACCCTACCCCCAGGGGTCATGATTTTCACATCTTTGAATCTACACTTATTGAGAATGCTTCCACATAAGTTTCAGCTTTCCTGGCTGATTAGTTTCTGAAAAGAAGATTTTTAAAGATTTACACTATAAATTCCTTTGTAAAAATTTGACCTCCCCCATTGTGGCCCCACCCTACTCCCGGGGGTCATGATTTGAACAAACTTTGAATCTACACTAGCTGAGGATGCTTCCACATAAGTTTCACCTTTCCTTGCTGATTACTTTCTGAGAAGAAGATTTCTTAAGATTTACTCTATATATTCCTATGTAAAAATTCAACCCCCCATTGTGGCACCACCCTACTCCCGGGGTTCATGATTTGAACAAACTGTGATTCTACATGAACACTAGCTGAGGGTGCTTCCACATAAGTTTCAGCTTTCCTGGCTGTTTAGTTTCTGAGAAGAAGATTTTTAAAGATTTACTCTATATATTCCTTTGTAAAAATTCAACCCCCCATTGTGGCCCCATCCAACCCCCGGGGGTCATGATTTTCACAACTTTGATTCTACACTAGCTGAGGATGCTTCCACAAAAGTTTCAGCTTTCCTTGCTGATTAGTTTCTGAGAAGAAGATTTTAAAAGATTTACTCTATATATTCCTATGTAAAAATTCACCCCCCCATTGTGGCCCCACCCTACCCTGGGGGTCATGATTTTCACAACTTTGAATCTACACTACCTGAGGATGCCTCCACGTAAGTTTCAGCTTTCCTGGCTGATTAGTTTTTGAGAAGAAGATTTTTAAAGATTTACTCTACATATTCCTATGTAAAAATTCAACCCCCCATTGTGGCCCCATCCAACCCCCGGGGGTTATGATTTCACAACCTTGATTCTACACTAGCTGAGGATGCTTCCGCAAAAGTTTCAGCTTTCCTGGCTGATTAGTTTCTGAGACGAAGATTTTAAAAGATTTACTCTATATATTCCTATGTAAAAATTAAACCCCCCAATGTGGCCCCACCCTACCCTGGGGGTCATGATTTGAACAAACGTTGAATCTACACTAGCAGAGGATGCTTCCACATAAGTTTCAGCTTTCCTGGCTGATTAGTTTCTTAGAAGAAGATTTTTAAAGATTTACTCTATATATTCCTATGTAAAAATTAAACCCCCCATTGTGGCCCCATCTAACCCCCGGGGGTCATGATTTTCACAACTTTGAATCTACACTAGCAGAAGATGCTTCCACATAAGTTTCAGCTTTCCTTGCTGATTAGTTTCTTAGAAGAAGATTTTAAAAGATTTACTCTATATATTCCTATGTAAAAATTTGACCCCCCATTGTGGCCCCACCCTACTCCCGGGGGTCATGATTTTCACAACTTTGATTCTTCACTAGCTGAGGATGCTTCCACATAAGTTTCAGCTTTCCTGGCTGATTAGTTTCTGAAAAGAAGATTTTTTAAGATTTACTCTATATATTCCTATGTAAAAATTCAACCCCCCATTGTGGCCCCATCCTACCCCCGGGGGTCATGATTTTCACAACTTTGATTCTACACTAGCTGAGGATGATTCCACATAAGTTTCAGCTTTCCTGGCTGATTAGTTGTTGAGAAGAAGATTTTTAAAGATTTACTCTATATATTCCTTTGTAAAAATTTGACCCCCCATTGTGGCCCCACCCTACTCCCGGGGGTCATGATTTTCACAATTTTGAATCTACACTAGCTGAGGATGCTTCCACATAAGTTTCAGCTTTCCTGGTCAAATGGTTCTTGAGAAGAAGATTTTTGAAAATTTCTCAAAATTTTCCAATAATTGCCAATTATCTCCCCTTTAAAGAGAGCGTGGTCCTTAATTTTCACAACTTTGAATCTCCTTTGCCTAAGGGTGCTTTGTGCCAAGTTTGGTTGAAATCGGCCCAGTGGTTCTGGAGAAGATGTTGAAAATGTGAAAAGTTTACGGACAGACAGACGGACAGACGGACAGACAGACAGACGGACGACAGACAAAATGTGATCAGAAAAGCTCACTTGAGCTTTCAGCTCAGGTGAGCTAAAAAACGATTTGTTTTTATAATAGAATATATACAAGTTTATTTTTCTGTAGATTCAAAATAAAACTCTCGATGAAATCTAAACCAGGTGTCTCTGAAATCAGTCTGGGTAGGGCCTACTTTGTTTATAGACAGTTGAACTCTCGGCACGTGCTACTCATGCCCGCAGGCTTCGATAAGATCAGAGTTTGACCCATGTGTTGTATACACAGTAAAAAGTCACACAGAGGTGTGAACAATTATCATGATTATGTACCGGTACACATTGTTTAAGCCATACGGTAGGATATATAAAAAAAATCTTGAGGAATAATTACAATGACGATAGATGAACTGTAACATTTATAGCGGTAACATAAGCGGGTGAAATGAATCTCCGGTGAACTAATTAATGTTTTAAACTCAACCAACAACAAAACACAAGGTTGCATGTGCTACCGTATTCATGCCCCCAGGCTAGGTTACTATCCCCCGGTTAACACCATGCAGTTTGTACACATGGCAGGGAAGTGATTTAAACAAACGATCTTAACCATTAATCCGGCCGTACTGAATAAATGTTGTTGCAATTTCAGACATTTTTTTACGATGTGTAAATTTATGAAATGCATTTTATTTCCCTTTTGTTTAAACTGTAAAATAAAATAAAAGGCTACTATGATAACGATATTGGTTTAAACCATTTATTCATTTAATCTAGCGGTAATTTTTCGACCAATTCATCGAAGTCGACCTATTCATACTTTTTTTTTATTTTTTGCTAAAAACGGGTTCCTTCGCCCTATAAACAGGATCGACCTAAAATCCCTAAAATACGGTAGTTAATTTATAAGCGCTTGTTTACAACGCTGCGATTGGATCAGCTACTCGCAGCTGCAGCCAATCATTAAACAGAGCTTGTCACCGAGTTTTCGTAATGAAATCTGCCAAGGGTTTATGGGGAGCAAAGTGGACCGAAAACCCTTGGCTAGCGAAGATGGGCCATAAGATGTGAAACTTAAATGCAAACATTGGACTCAACAGACTAAATGAAACTTAAAATTAATGCAAACATGGGACTCAACAGACTATGGTACTACGGGTACAATGGTGACTGTCAAGGCCTGTGGGCCTCTTGTTAAGATTTTTTTCTGTATATTCCTATGTAAAAATTCAACCCCCCATGGCGGCTCCAACCCTACCTCCAGGGATCATGATTTAAACAAACTTGAATTTTCAGTACCAGGGGATGCTTCCACATAAGTTTAACCGGGCTAATGGTTTTTGAGAAGAAAATTTTTGAAAAAACCCAACAAAGTTTCAATAGTTTCTGAGAAGAAGATTAAAAAAAAAAATGTTCTCAGTATATTCATATGTAAAATTTTGTTTTCCATTGTAGCCCCACCCTATCCCCTGGGATCATAATTTGAACAATTTTGAATCTACCTGACCTAAGGATACTTTAACACAAGTTACAGCTCTTATTGCCAATCGGTTTTAAAGAATTTTAAAGAATTCTAAAGATTTTAAAAGATTTTTTAATATCTGTTCCTATGTAAAAATTCAATTCCCAGGGATCATGATTTATTATCTCCTCTTGAAAGTGGGCATGGGCTTTCAATTTTACAAACTTTTTCCTTCACCCAATGATGCTATGTGGCAAGTTTGGTTGAAATTGGTTCTGAAGAAGATAAAAATGTTAAAAGTTTACAGACAGATGAATGGACGGACAGATAGAGGGACGACGGACAAAAAGTTATCAGAAAAGTTCACGAGCTTTTCATCTCAGTTGAGCTAAAAATTATTTGGAATTTGTTTTTTTAATATTGGACAAGCCCAGCCCCCCCCCCTCACTCACCCCCCAAACTTTCTGTGGAATCATATAGATTTGTTGGGGACAAATTTTTGGATTTTAAATATTTTACAGTTTTGTGGGGATATTATTCTGTGGATTCATTTTTAAAGAATGATAAATGGAGATAAAATTTTATAGTTCCTTGAGGATGTACATTCATGGATGCGAGGTGCCCTGGAAATCCATTGAAATTGAGTTACCAAGAATATTAATGATTCCATGGTATATTAGGATGCTTGCATAGTAATATCACAAATTAGACTTTCGTAGTTCTTGAGAAAGAAAGTTTTAAATATTTTTCTCTATATGTATACATTCTTACAAGTATGTTTGAACCCCTCCTGGAGTGCCAGAATTTTTTTTCTGGAGGTCATGATTTGAACTACAGATGAATCTTGGTAACTCAAACTTAAAGGGACCATGATTAAACATCCAGAGATCAAAAGTTTAATAAATTCCGGATATTTTGGTTCTGGTCATTTTGGTTTACTGTGGAACCATCATTGTTCGTGGGGGACCAATGTTTGAAGCTTTTTTGGGTAACCCTTTCCCACAAATTTAAATCCCCATGAACCTATACACAATCATTTATTTAATATTTATTAAAATTATCCGGATTACACTACCAACGAAATTAAGTCCTTACAAACCAGGAAATTTTTTTCATAAAAAATACTTCTCTCTTGTGAAAAATTACCTTACAATGTCTCGCCTATAAGTCGGACCCCACTTTTCACTCAATTTTCTACTCTCAAAAATTGACTTATAGGTGAGTATATATGGTAACCAATTATTATACCCGCACTTTCTAAAGAAAGTTTGGGTATATTGTTGTTACCCTGTTCAGTCTGTCCGTCCGTTCGTCGGTCTGTCTGTCACGTTTTACTTTCTCAAACTGCTCTTACATCTTATAAACCAGCAAACTGAACTTTTGGAGTTTAATTTAGGGTATCATGTTGTTTTGTAAAAAAGGTTTCAAAAATTCTCTGGTAGTTATCTGTCTCTGTCATTATAAGAAAAAGAAGCATCCATTATTTTCTAATAGAGAAATATTTTAGTTATGATTTTGTTTTTCTTAGTGGGGAGGGGAGGAATTATTTGTGAGGTTGCTCACAGAACCGTCAGTTAGTCCACTGAGAGCACTCTCCCCCTTTCTCGCAACCAAAATTCACCTTAAATTAACATAAAGGAAATTGAATTTTTAGGCATTGTTCCCCCTCCCCCAACACACATTTTAGTAGAAGGCAATATAACTTTTTATGGCAAATTGAAAACAAATTATACTAAACAAAATAAGTTATAGCTGCCTCACAACTCCCCCCTCCTCCCCCTACCACTACCATGGATTTGATTTTGAGGATTTAAGTAATCTTTTCTTTGATTTGCTTGTTAATACATTTCAGATAAATTTGTTCCCTGAAGCAAAAATGATGCTGAGTGCTTGCATGGCCAAACGTTATACGGAGAGTTGTCCCCGCCGCACTCTCAGGTTGGAGAAGCCATCATCATTTATTTTTGATTTTCTGAACTTACTTTTATCATATTGACAATCCAGCCTGATTAAAATCACCCTTCTGCTTACACTCATCAGGGTCTGATAGGTATCAATAACAGGTCATCTTAACATGACCTCTATATTTGCACACAACCTAAATATACTCTCATTTACCAAATACATGCCTTTATCTGTTAATGAGAGGTGCAACTCTTCAATACTTAGTCTGGAGGTTACAAAGCGGGCATGAATTAATTTGCCTGTCTCCATTTAAAAAGTTCCAATAAATTTTCTAAAGCCATGATTGGTCAGAAGTTTAGGTCGGGTGAAGATGACCCCCTATCAATACCTGTCAGACCCTGTAAGGAGAAGAGGGTGCTTTTAATCAGACTGATTAACAATCCTTTTCCGACAGGAAGCTGCAACGGAAGACCTCTTCGTTGCTTTGCAATGTGCTCGTCTCTAGTTATTCTTGCTCTTTGTGTGCATCAAATTGTATATAGGTTATGCCCCCTTGGAGACACCCTGACTTTCGAGAACTGGATATAATATTAAAGTATTTTATCTTATTCATATGTATAGTGTTTGATCCATGTGGGTAATTTCTAGCCTATTGATGACCCTGCTTTGTTTAGGATTACAATTGCCCCGAATACATATAACATTTTGTTTATTTTATCGATAAGAATTAAAAAGCAATTTTCTAAATCTTAATGTGCATGTAGAGAAAAATACCAATCAAGAAATGATTTAAAATTTGCTACAGTACACATGTTAGAATGTGAAAAGACTCTGAATCTGATGGGGTGTGTGGAGGATAAACATTTAATTTTTATCATTTATTGTTATGAAAAGTTTACAGACAGACAACACTGGACTAAATATGATCTGAAAAGCCCACTTGAACCTTTGGTTAAGATGAGCTTAAAAATGGGTAAAAGTTGTCAACTCTTACAGACTGGCCCAGCTGTCGTGGCCCACGCTGCATTGGATGCAAATATCACTCCAAGGGCATTGTCATTATCAAAGTAAGTATTCCAGGCATACCAATAGGCTCCAAAGCTTAAAGAAGCAAACACTGAAAAAGAGAGATACATGTATACAGTAAAACACGGTTATAGCGAACACGCTTGTAATGAATTGACGCTTACAGCGAAGTGATTTTCATTCCCCATGACTTTATTACATATTGTTAACTTGACGAATATAACGAATTACGGTTATAACGAAGTAAAATCGCTCGTCCCTGGTGCTTCGTTATAACCATGTTTTACTGTAATTCTTTGAATTGGACTTTTTTGTTGAAAAGAAAAGCAGTTGTATATACATGTAATTATATTAAGTTGACTTGGAACAGATGCTGGAACATTCTCGTAATCCAGGTTACATAATAGAGTGACAGGAAAATAAATGTACGGTAGAGAAAGCAAGTACATGTACCATATTTAGGCAAATTTTAGCATTAACTGTTTTTATGTAATGCCAAAAGTACAATATGCATTAAAGGGGCATGGTCACGATTTTGGTACAATTTTATTTTTCTGTGTTTAGTATTTACAATGCTTAAGGAGTGCATTTCTAATAATTAAATGAAATTTGAGAATCAGTCGTAGAGTTATGAGCAAGATACAAAGCTCACAATTCTTTGTCATGTAGGTAAACAAGGCTCGTGCCCTGTTTTTGTTTACATAGGTTCAATATACCTGTAAACAAATCTTTTTCAAGCTGATTTTGTATCTTTTTATTCATTTTAAGCATAAATATAAGCAGTTCTTTACGTTTAACACATTCATTTTAGGTCTAAAACTGGAATTTTCACTTCAACATTCAAAATGTAAACAAAAGCCTTGTTTACATAGCAAAGAATTGTAAGCTCTATAATTTGCTTATAACTCAACGAATGACACTCAAATTTTGGTTGCCTATTACAAATGCCTTACTTAAGCATTGTAAACATTAAAATCGGAAAAATAATTTTTGACCAAAATCGTGACCATGCCCGTTTAAATAGGATAAATGGCACTGTTATTTTGCTTTCCAAAATAGCAAGGAATGAATTTTAAGGATGACTGCACTTTAGAACATGCAATATTTGTGAGAAAATAAATTTTAAAAGAAGAATTTTTCTTTAAATTGCAGAAAAGTTCAACATCTAAACTGCAACTATATGTAATTGCGTTAAATAAAAGTATGTTGTTACCCAGGATGAATTTGTTTTCATAGCCAGGGGTCATTACGATTTCTTGAATCTCAATATGATAATGAGGACGCCCACTTTTATAATGACTTCATACATAGTCAGCGCGTGTTTGTCTATTGTTCTCTGTTTTACAGAAGTTGTGTATATTTGCATTATCAAAGTTATGTCAAAGGGAGATTAATAGACAAACATGCGCTCATGGTTTAAATGAGAAAAAACTGCTTCTTCTTACTTTCGCTTTCCCTGTTGTAACCAAGGGTTGGTACATGTTGAATATTATAATTCACCACGTGATTTCTCAACTTTGTCAATTGTGAATACAAAATTCTATCTGACGTGTAAGGTAACATGTTATGTGCTAACTAGTACAATGTTTTCGAACACGTTAAGTTGTCGAGCATTGATTTAAAGTCTTATGTACTTGCATGGACGTGGTCTTATTGTTGAAACCATAGTATACTTGTACCATATAAAATAGATAGGGCTGTGGTGAAAGGGTGATCGCATAAATTTTTATACATGGCATTGTTATTCACGCTAGTCTAATTTTAGTACCATTCTTATAATGTCAAATTTACATGCAGCTGTCACTGCAATACAGTTAAACTTACTGCTGACTGGTACTCTTTTGACCAAGCTCAGTGCGAAGAAACGAGAGGTGCCACCTGCTGGGTTAAGAGGGTGTGGAAAAAGGTAGGTCTCACAAGAGGCATACCAAAACCCTGCAAACAGAGCACGTACAGTTAATTCAATTCATAAATCAGTTAAAACATGATTCCAATGATTCACATTTTCAATAATTTCAAAGACTGTATGAATCCCTCATTATGTCCATGAGTTGTATTAATTTGAACAGATTAGACTTTGTAGCCATGGCTAAGTTGCTTAATGTCCTATTACATGTACTGACATGTACTGTAGTGTGACATAATTTAACAATACATGTAAATTCAATAAATTAATTTTTTTTTTTTTTATTTTAGAATTTATAACTGCAAAAAATGGGATATCGGCACACATCAAAATTTTATAATATACATTCAAACAATTCACTACTAATATAATGTTGATAATCATATTACATGTCCTATAAATTTGACATAAAACCAAACAATTATTGATATGATATTATTTGTGACAAATTTCCCCACAATCTATGGTTTTGTTGAATAGAAATAATTTACAAAAGACGGGGCTACCGTCACTTTACTCTAAAGCCAAAGCGCCCAATGCATGAGTGCCAAAAATTATTTTTGAGCACCCTAATCTCGTTTCACCCCAAAGTTGGAATCTTACTTACCAAAATATTGGTTTGTCAGATTTACTTAATATTGGTTTATCTGATTTTATTAAATTTTTATGCATTTCATGAGTTTTTTTCAGGTTAGTTTTAAGACATTTTATCCACCCTCTACTGTTGCAATCGTGATCTGCAATCGTATCCATCCTCAGTTGATATACTGTTCTGCTAAATTGGGTTAATTTTGTAACTCTCAGGAATCCGAAAAAGGATTTGTCTTCTGTTGTCAAGTCCTGATTCATGTCATAAGAGCATAAAACTTGAAATTGTGCCTTTAAATTTACATAAAATGTCTATTCTTTTTACTAGCATCCCAAAAATTTGTATGTTTCATTTCACATTTCAGTTGTCAAGTGTTTGTACATTTCAGGTGCAAGAAAGTACTAATAATGTAAAAAAAAAATATGTAATAAATAAAATAGAAAAAAAAGTATGTTGTGAGATGTTAATCTATTCTTATAATATACCGTACTATATCAGCATTCACTATTTTAATTGTTTAAAGACCAAAGAAATAAGCACTGCCTTCAAATTTCCACTATCTTCACTCTGAATAGGGATTCTAGAATGCAGATTGGATTATAGAAAATCATACCTGTTAACCTTTCAAAGCTGCTATTAGGGAGAATCTCCCCCTTACCAACTTGGCTAAGGAGGAGATTTTGTGTAAACGACGTTTTTTTTCATGTGAAATGCAAAATTAATATTCATATAATATATGTAAGATACCTTATTTTACAATTGCAGTGCATTTGCAATCATTTTAAATTTTATTATTTCTATGACAGCAGTTTGCAATTACAACTTGTGTTGCAGTGTTCAGAAAATTAACCATTATTTTGTTTGCATGGTACAATACAAGGAGCAAATTAATGGTGTTACTTCTTAAGAGTTAAGTCTTCATATGTTTTACGGTGCTACCATTGTGGCGAGTCCAGCAAGAATTACACATACCTTGTATCATTGTCAACTTAATTAGTGATATTTTGACAGTTATCAACTAACATCAAAAAACATTTTTTATAGAGAGAAAGAGAGAATTATAAAATATTTTTTAAGTTTTGAAAAATTCTTACAAAATACATAGACTTGCTTCCCCTAAAACCGTTCTTTACTTTTTTGTAAAATGTAATTTGTGTTTAATTTGGTCAAAAGTGTAAATACAGTATTATTTTTCTTTTATACCTTGTTGTTATCTGACTTTTATTTTATTTTTTTCCTGATTCATGATTTTTTTTACTGAAGTTTGTTTATTTTGGCATACATCCGTGCCCCCGGTTTGTGTAATTTCCCATTTTCCAATTTAATGGTTTGACAATATGCAAAATCTGCATAGATTATTAACTTTTTATTTTTTCTCTTTATTCTTTATTATTTTGTTCACAATGACATTTTTTAATTTCCTCCTTACTTATGCTTATTGTTCATGCATGCACAATTAGCTTAAACACGAGAGAAAACATTAGAGAGCACTATGAGACATAGACAAAAAAATTTTCTTGATGAATCTATAGGTTTAGCTCATTCTTTTTCCCGCGCATTCTGGTTCTAAGAGCTTGCTTCACTATCTGGCCCTGAGGCGGACGAGCCGTGCTCGCTATAATTGTTAAACTTTGAACGATCACTGCATCATGCTGATGTCTAGGGTAAACACAGAAATTTTTTGAATTGGCAGTGAAACTCAGTTAATTAAAATACTAGTGTATTATGATCTATATCATATGATATCATATACCGGTACAATATGATAGTGTTGTTATGATAGTCGCCGACTAGGCCTATAGAAAAATCATCGCTGAAGGCAGCAGGTCGGCGACAATTGATAGTCAGTTTTTATCATTGATAGTCGCTAAAATTCAGTCACGTGACAGATAACCTTTTATTGGGTAGCAATATCCATAAAATGACTAAAGTATTATTATACAGTGACCAACCTACACTGCTTGGGGGCGACTTGCTTTGTGATCGGTAACTTCGCCAGAATTTCCTCCGAAATCGCGTCGCGCTGTATTCTGAGTTTACGATCGTGTTAAATAAACCCAAAAGCAATAAAATGATAATTATCAAATTCATAAGACGCTTTCACAAGCTCAGTTAACCCCTGTTGTGAAAATTAATTTGCGACTGTCTTATCTTCATGGGTTATAAAAACGGGTGATACTGTGCATAGAAAATTATAGCTGCAGGTCTGTAGCTCCCGGTCTGAAAAAATTCGGATGGACGACCTGGGAGCTACAGTTCCATGCATAGTAAAAACCTACGATTTACGGCGCACAAAAAACGGCGCTAGTTTTGGACTGATTAACCTTATTTCCACACAAATTCTGTGAAAAAAATTAGTACCATTAAATTTTTCAGGAAATTTACTACTGATATTGTCACTTTACTTGCCTCAGAGTTTCTCTTAAACATGCTAACCGACCTCGAAAAATGAAGTTTATTAATTTACGTCGAGATCGAGAGTCGCCATTTTCCCATATAAACAAACTGCACCACTTCACTTTACGGGGCTGGTGATGGTGTTTAAAAGAATATCAGAGGCAAGTAAAGTGACAATATCAGTAGTAAATTTCCTGAAAAATTTAATGGTACTAATTGTTTTACCGGTTTACCTCAGGTAAGTTCAGGTGGGGGTGGAGCCTATACTGAAAGAGGTGTGAAGCCCTGAGGGAAACACGATCGCTTGTGTATACATGTCTATATACATGGGGTATTAAAGTGCTCTCAACATAGTTTTTCCGATGATCTAAAAAAAATATTTATGTACTAATAAAACAAATTGACGATCGTTGAAATGAATGTAAATGCATGAATAACCGCGTGCTACATGGGCAAAATCTTTCGTTTGATTGAACAAGTGTCTGACGGGGTTTACGGAGAATATATCGTGATGCGATCATCCCACCGTACTCAAATTCTAGTGCAACATTGCAACATATGCTTGTAAAACTTTTCCAATCAGCTGCTAAATTAAAGTGCACAATAATTCTACCAGCTGCGCATGTACCAGAGTTGTCTGTGCTTGTTTGTCTTCCGGTTTCGGCTCGTGAAATTTCTCAAAGAAATGTGATAACTAACAATATAAATCGTGGACGCACTATTTGATTTAATTTTTAAAACTATATATTCTCAATTATTCACAAACATCTTTATTAATAAACGACGTTTTCATTGATGCATGATCGGCGCCACGTGATTTTGACAGACTATTGGTGATCAGCGCGTTATACAATAAGTAAATTTTTAATTCATATCTTTTTAAATATCTTCATAATATTTCTTTTGATTATAGTGCTAATAGATGGTGATTTATCGTCACGGTATGCATCAAAAGACAAAAGTTAATTGCCCCATCGTCGCGAGAGCTAGACATGGTATACACAGGATGAGTAAACGAATGTCACTCATTTTCTGACAACAAATCTGGGGCCTCAATTTAGTTGATTGACAGGGGTACACTGACCAGGTAAATTTGAAGTCGGTGCTTATTTTCTCGGTCTTTAAAAGATTTCAAAAGCAGCAGTGTTAAAACTAATTTTAATTAGGGTTGCTTTTTTAATGGTCCATGGTATAAATATGCGTGGTAATTAACTTGTGATTTTTTGTTTATTTCTGGTAATTAACATTTTTGTGAAAAACTGCATATAGATAGCTTTATCAAGCTATTCTGAATAGCTTTATTAAGCTATATAGCTTTTTTAAAGCTATATAGCTTAATCAAGAGATTGTGCTGGACCTGTTCAAATCAATTAAATTTAACAAATTGGAGAAGTTAATTTTTACAAATTTTGAAGTTGTTTTATTTTTATTGACATGCTTCGTATCCAATTTGAATTAAATTGCCCTAGGTTGGTCCCTAAGTATAACATTAATTCATTTGAAGATAAGTTCATTAAAAAAACTATTGATATATGAATTATAAATTTAAAAAAGGTATTTTCTTTGGTGCTGGTATCTTAATTTCACTCATGATAAAATAAAATAATTAATCTTTGATGGAATTTGAAAGTTTACATAATCGATTTTACAATCGATTGTGAGCTGCCGATTCAATTTGATTATCGATAGTAAAATTGGTGCGATTTTACAACACTACAATATGATATACATGTATGATATAGTATAGCATAACGTCCGAGTTTCCTCACCCATAACGAATCCTCCTCTGGCAAGAATGTAAAACTTTCTTAATGTATTGTTTCTTATGTCTCCATAAAACAGATGCAATTTTGTAATGTCAACCCATTCCGTGGGCTCAGGATAACTTTCCCTTTTGTAATTCCTAAATACCAATTTGTGAAAGGCGTCTTCATACATTTTTCCGATTTTTATGCCCTTGGCATAGTATAATTTAGTTTCGTAAACTTAGTTTTTTCTGCACAATTTAATATACACAATGTTTTACCGATCAAGAAATGAAATGATATTTTGAAACTGATAATACCTGCAAAAGAGTTATCTTATTTTAAATGCGAAAATGCGGTTTTGAACACAATACCGGAAGTGACAGAGGAAAACATCATGATGGAGGTTGTGCACATGGTTTTTGCACAATTCTAGTTTAAAACGATTTAAACAATGTTGAAAAATTATGGGGAAAACAAGGCATAAAAAGTTTAAAATAGACAGACCTAAACCAACAGCTTTAATCAGTGTGAAAGAGGCAGAAAATGAGTTGGAGCAAGAAAAAATCTCGTCAAATGGTGGTATGATCCAGTCCTTGATAGAAAAGGTATATGCTTACATTTTTAGTGTCTCAATCTGTGATAACACTACGACTCAAATTTCTTCTTCTTTAAAAGCGCTGACACCATTTTAGTATATTTGCGCTCGCTTCCCGAGTGTAGACTAGAGACCGGGTGAACCTCTATATACAGCACAGGTGCTTGGGGACGGGACCCCCCCCCCCCAATATTCACCCCCACATTCCCGAGTTATTTTTTTTCATCATTTATTTTTTAAATTATATGTTAATGTGTGCAACACTATAAAAATTCACAATTAACGCGAAATAAGCTATGTATAACACAGGCACAGGCAGCTATTTTTAGCAAAAGGTAAAACCATAAGAAGACATCCGAGTGGCGTTAGATACATGAAAAGATCAGAGGATCACGATTGTTAAAACAGTAAAATTTTACTATAAATAGTTGCCTGCAACTAAAATAATGCAGATATGACGACTTCCGTTCACTGAGAATTGAAACGAGAGTTCGATGGTGTATAATGTGAAAATAACACGACTGGATTTATTGAAAAGTCGCAAAATAGCATTGCACCTCATTTATTAATAACTTGTGGAAATACAGCTACCATCACTTCCAGCCGGTCAATTCTTTTCAGTTAAATAATGTTGGGATTTCCTAGCGAGGTGTCGAATTTTACAAGATGGCGTCTGCTGAAGTTGCCAACCTTCTTCTCTTTTTATACCAGTGGTATAAACATTTTTTATACATAGCTTATTTCGCATTAATTGTGAATATTTTTAGTGTAGCATACATCAACATATAATTTAAAAAATAAATGATGAAAAAAAAATAACTCGGGAATGTAGGGATGAATATTGTTGGGGGGGGGGGGGGGGGGGTCCCGTCCCCAAGCACCTGTGATATACAGACCCTAAAACGCTTTACGCTCACTAAACGGTACATGCTTTCCCTGAAAAGCTGAACAGCTTACATGAAATGTTTATCAAACAAAACAGTTTGTTCGCTTTTCACATGCTTTGGACACGCTTCGATTTTTGTTTCAATCGTGTCCTTTGGGATGCTGCACACTCACTACACGCTCGCTAAATGGTTTACACGAAACACTGCATGCTTTCCCCGAAACGCAGAACAGTTTACACGAAACGCTACACGCTTTGGACACACTTTGATTTTCATTTCAATCGAGTCCTCTCGGATTTTTCCTCTGATGGTAAGAGTTGTTTTAAAATAGCACGATATAATAGAAATACTGATATTTGACAAGTAGATCTTTTTTTAAAAAATCAATACAAAAGTATTGACATTATATTAAACATTATTCATTCACAGAAATAAAATAAAAATGCCACAGAACATGCACGTACATGCATTCTTCATTAAAATTGAAATCCATATAACAAATGTAATTCGATTTTTCGTTATTTGGCATTTTATTTTTCAACATTAGGAATAATTTTGAAATGATTTGAAAGAATAAAAACATAATATTAAATATTTATTCAATTAGATTGAGAATTGACAATTATTTAGAAGTAAGTTAGTCACCGAATTTAAAATAGGCTATGCAATCAAACAATTTTTTTTCTTACATCGTATCAACCGCTTATTAAAATATGTTCCGCACATAAAACCAGAGAGAAAATAAGACGATTGTCATAAAAAAAAAAATTTTTACTTCGTATCACTATTTAGGATTTCTTTTTTCTAAAATAAATTCAATAAATTATATCGGAAGGAACAAAATCAATGAATTAAATTTCAATATGCATTAACGCATTACGTCGCTTTTACCACAAACTGTTTATAATTAGTACCAAACATATAATTATACATTACGTTAACAGTTTATTTCCCCTCTATTCTTCTTTACTTTCTTTCATTGAGTTGATGAACGTTATATTATTAACATGATGTCCTTTATCAGTTTATCAAAAACGGATTTTGACTGCTTTAAAGTCACTATATTTTTATTGGCCGTTGACAAAAAAAAAGACGTGTGACCATCCAATGAAAAAAATACACAGAGTTGATTGACAGGTTTAGTCAGCTGCAGGTACATGTTACCCGATGTCCAAATGCTAATTGTACTCTGTCGAAAAGTTTTTGTTATCAATGTAAAAAAAAACCCAAATACTACATTTTTATTACGACTTGAAAGTATCACAATGGATTGATTTAATTTTTTACAAAAAAGTCATTAGTATACAAACATAAGTGTTTTGTTAATCACAAACTATTTCGTGAAGTCTTAAACTCAGGCGCCATTTTAATAGAATTGATAAATGAGAAGAGTTCCGAATGAAATCTTATGAAACATTTCACACCATTCTCGCACGCTTTGCTCGAAACGCTTTATACGCTTTGCCCGAAACGCTAAATAAGTTACACGAAACGCTTTACGGTTAACACGAAACGCTAAACAGTTTACACGAAACGTTAAACGGTTTACACAAAATGATTTTGCACCCATTTTGGTGTAGTAGTACGTTTCAGGGTCTGTACATTGCCAGTAAAAACTGTTTGTTACATGGGTTCAATACACATAAAACAGGAAATCGTGAAATTTTAGACCCGTGGAAATAAAGACATTTATAGTATTAAGTTTTAATAGTCTTTTAAAATTTATTAGGCATCAATTAAGTTTTTCATGTGCTCTTCCTTTAAATTTCGAAAATCTCTCGTATTTATCAATGACTAAAAGTGCTAATCAAGTGTGTTTTGAATTTTAAAAGTTTCTCCTTTCCTCCGCAGAGGTTTGACCAAATCTCGATACTGCCATTTTATTCTACTCCAGACACAACAATGTGATGTCAATTCAAAGGGCAACTACTCTAACTTAAAAGTAATTTCAAAGTGAAACTACTCCAAATATTTCAAGAACTTATGGAACGCATTTTTAGGTCACCTGAGTAAACTCAGGTGACCTATTGCTATCTGTTTTCGTCCGTCATCGTGCGTTGTGCGTCGTGCGTTAACAATTTACATTTTTAACTTCTTAATAACTACAAGGCCAATCGTTCCCATTTTTGGTGTGAAGCATCTCAATGGTAAGAGGAATGTAAATTGTGAAATTGGTGGCTATACCACCCCCAGGGTGCCACAGGTGGGGCCAAATATGCAAAAAAACAGCCAAATTTTCAAAATCTTCTTCTCTTCTCCCACACATGTGAGGAAAAAAACTGATTGCAGGGTTATGATGTCCATGAAGTCCTCTACCAAAATTATGAGATTCATGGCCCCTGGGTCAGGGGTTCAGGCTCAAGGGTGGGGCCAATATGGTCATATAGTAAAAATGTATTAAATCTTAGTAAATCTTCTTCTCTACTCCCATAGATATTTGTTAAAAACTAAATACATGGTTATGATGTCCACGAAGTCCTCTACCAAAATTGTGAAATTTATGGCCCCTGGGTCAGGGGTTCAGGCTCTAGGGTGGGGCCAATATGGCCATATAGTAAAAATGTATTAAATCTTAGAAAATCTTCTTCTCTACTCCCATAGATATTTGTGAAAAACTAAAGGCCTGGATATGATGTTCATGAAGTCTTCTACGTAAATTGTGAAATTTATGACCCCTGGGACAGGTGTTTAGGCACTAGGGTAAGGCCAATATGGCCATATAGTAAAATGTATTAAATCTTAGAAAATCTTCTTCTCTACTCCTGTATATATTTGTGAAAAACTAAAGGCATGGATATGATGTCCTTGTGTTAAGTGGCATCAAATAGTATGTAGGTCATGGGCCCCGGGGATGGTCCTGACCCCCTCTCAAACAGGATGTGCACAAATATCTTGAAAAAAGTGTTAATATCCCCACCCCTAAACCATATATATTCTTGTTCCTTGTGTTAAGGGCCATCAAATGGTATGTAGGTCATGGGCCTCAAGGGTGGTCCCAACCCCCTTCAAACAGGAAGGGCCCAAATATCTTGAAAACGGTTAAGCACCCCACCCCTAAACTATATATATATTCTTGTTCCTTGTGTCAAGGGGCATCAAATGGTATGTAGGTCATGGGCCATGGGGATGGTCCTGATCCCCCTCAAACAGGAAGTGCACAAATAACTTGAAAATGGTTGAGATCCTCACCCCTAAACCATATATATTCTTGTTCCTTGTGTCAAGGGGCATCATATGGTATGTAGGTCATAGGCCCTGGGGGTGATCCTGACCCCCCTCAAACAGGTAGTGCCCGAATATCTTGAAAACGGTTAATATCCCCACCCCTAAACCATATATATTCTTGATACTTGGGTCATGTTAGTTCACCTGATATAAAGTAAAGGACCCCTGGGAACATCATGAAACTTTGTGGGTCATCCCTACTCTATATGATAGCCTCGTTCGTTTGGGAGACTTTATAATCGCCCCGATTATGATTACATCTTGTTTTCCCTTGCTTCTTCCTAATGGAGTTATCTTCCTTTGCTTGTTCATATTTAGAAATTAATCATTGAATATAATGTAATTATAAAGAAGTTGTATGATCAAAAGAGTTATGCAAGGCTTTTTATCATTTGAAACAAAAACAGTTTTTGAACTTTCAAAATAAACAAATAGACTTGTTAATAGTAAAGTAATAATTGGCTAACTAAAATCACTGATATAAAGGTAAAATAATTTTGGTATATATGCCAGATGGTGATTCTCAACAAATGTTGAATAATCAAAACCTGGAACAGGAGAAATGAGTAACTCGTGATGGGTTTTATCGATAAAGCTGTGTTTTGGTTTTTTTTCGTTTGTTTAAATGCCCACAGGGAGAGTTTCTGTCTGTCCCGGGGGGATGGGGGATGGAAGGTTGTTTTAGATAAAACATAATTAATAGCCACCTTGTTATTATTATTAAATTATTTTCTATCAGAGTCTTGCACCTTTTCAATATCAGGTCATGCACTCTTTTATGATCTTTTAAGTTTTTCGCTAAAATTATAGGTTTAATAGTCCATTTTGAAAGATTTCAGGCAGGGAGGTGGTCGTCATTACAAATTCAAAATTTTTCTATTCCAGAATAAAACTTAATTAAATGCATATATGAGACTCCTTGACAAGTTTGTGTATGGGTTATGCTACTCAGGTGACCGTTATCGCAAATCTTACATGAAAGTATTCGCTACGACCGATGTAGCATTGCGTTGAGTGATGACACTTTCTAATCGGTGTGTATTTCAATTGTGATTCGAAATAAAGATTCTGATTGGCTCATTTATATTGACCTGCCCATTTATCAAATGCATGTTGAGAACATGATGCTAACACGTGGAAAGATATGTCGGAGAAAGAAAACATCTCATGAAGTTGTACTAGCAAGTTAAAAAATTACAGAGTTATTTGATATTAAACAAACGGGGCGATGTTCACGTACATA
The DNA here is from genome assembly GCA_020458035.1 of Magallana ariakensis. Taxonomy (NCBI): domain Eukaryota; kingdom Metazoa; phylum Mollusca; class Bivalvia; order Ostreida; family Ostreidae; genus Magallana; species Magallana ariakensis. The sequence continues at coordinate 19,572,484 of CM035814.1, read as the reverse complement.
TGTAAATAATATTAATGAAAAGAAAAAGAAAAGTTCCCTAAAAGCAGGGATCGGCGCATTTATCAGTCACAGATTGTACGTCGCTTATCAAATTATGTTATTCAGTTCATTGTGAAAAAAAAAATCGCCAGAAACTGTTTAGTGAACAAATAAATTTTACGTTACCGTTCATAATGTACCATTTACTGTATATATGGAAAATCGCACGAGTTGAACATTTTTTCCTCACAAAAAACTTGTTGCAAAATGTAGATCCACGGGAAAATTCGGGTTGACACGCCGTGAAATCCATTAGACATTTTACAGCATATGTCTTCACTGTTTTGTTTACAATAAATCTGTACTGAAAATCTTTGAAACATTGTCAACAGCTCTGCAAAATGAAGAAGTGTGGTTTGTTTATATACTTTGAAAACTGTAAAATAGCGACTCGATCTGCACGTGAATTTTACAATCCGAGGTCGATTAGCGTGTTTGAGAGAAAGTCAGTGTCAATGTCAGTAGTAAATATTGTGTGATGAATATCGAAGAACATATAATAAAATGAATGTTTCTACAGACTAAGTGAGTTACAAAATAATGTTTATCACAGACCAGTCCAAAATTGAACAAGTTTACATGCTGTAAATTTTAAATTTTTGGTATGATTGAAAACACATGCACACTTGTAGTTTTAAGTGTGTCATATTGATCGGTCAAAGTTCAATAAAATGCAATATAGGCTATGTAATATTTATTGTCAATATCTGTTGTGAATTCTTTGGAATAAGCTACAACAAAATAAATACTGCCTCATCTTAAACTGATGCGTTAAACAGTTAAAATGATTTGAATTTATCGATGAAGTATATATTATATTGAAAAATAAATTGGGGATTGAACCTGTTTAAACAGCGTGTTTTTGACTATTGTTTACACAAAAAAGAAGATGCGATTATTGTGAGAACTCTTAGTCAATTCTTGCAGTGATTAAGTTTTTGCAGTTCAGATACAGAGTTAACGACACATCTGTCAGTTGGTGCATAAATTATCAATACCACGTTAGCAGGTAAGAGTGGGCGGGTACTAAAACGGCCAATGAAAATGCTTGTTTTATAACTGCAACTCGCGATCCCAATAGTGTCGTCACTAAATGCATCAGTTTATCGCTTGCAGCTAATACACCCAAGTAAGATTTGCGATAAGGCCTATTGGCCTCTTGTTTGTATTCAATATCATGAAATGTCATAATGAGTAGGCGAAGCATTGGCCATATTACCAAATATTAATTCTCACCAGACGGACATAGAGATACATGTATACCCGGCAGTCACATGTCATGTTTAAACCAATGAAAGTGTGACATTTAAGTCCGAGAGAAAACAAACTGATTTTTTTAGTAAGATACTCTTCCTCTACCAGCTGAGCTATCTGGCCACTGGTGATGGAATCGGTGTTACCTTCACCTACATCACAGACATCTGATTTACTATCAATAAGCATAGTGCATATAATGTGCATATATATTTTCAGCTCACCGAGACGAAGTCGGGGGGAGCTTATGCTATACCCCCGGCGTCGACGTCTGGACCTGGTTAAGGTTTTTGTTGCAGGTCCTGTATCTAAGTTATTACTTGTCCTATCTTCACCAAACTTGCATGGATGATGCATCTGGACTATTTATGGACTTGAAAGGATGCTGAATCTGGGCAATGAATTTCAGATGCTGGAGGAGGTTAAGGTTTTAAGAGCTGGTTAAAGTTTTTGGTGCAGGTGCCCTTTGATAGCAATTTCCAAGTTACTACTGGTCCTAACTTCACCAAACTTGCAGGGATGGTGAGTCGTGCATCTTATTGAAAACTGATGCACCAGACAGGCCTGAATGCTGAATCTGAGCCATAGGTTTCGGATGCTGGATGAGGTTAAGGTTTTAAGAACTGGTTAAAGTTTTTGGAGCAGGTGCCCTCTGATGATTATGTCTTAGTTATTACTGGTCCTAACTTCACCAAACTTGCATGGATGGTGCGTCTTATGATACTGATGCACCTGACATACATGAAATTCAATGCTGAATCTGAGCCATAGGTTTCAGATGCTGGAGGAGGTTAAGGTTTAAATAGCTAGTTAAAGTTTTTGAAGATTACATATATATATCTTAGTTATTACTGGTCCTAACTTCACCAACCTTGCATGGATGATGTGTCTTATGATACTGATGCACCTGACAGGCTTGAATGCTGAATCTGAGCTATAGGTTTCGGATGCTGGAAGAAGTTTTTTTTTTTTTTTGGAACAGGTCACATGTCTATAGATAATAGTACTATTTCAAATTTGCATAGTTGATTTTACTATAATATAAATGAATTGTAGAGGTAGCTTCAGATGCAGAGCCTGATCTCCATTATCAAGGATGCTAAAAAATATATCTTAGTTAATACTGGTCCTAACTTCACCAAACGTGCATGGATGGTGTCTTAGGCCATTCCAAGTTTTTTCTATGTTTAGTGTCCGCGGACAGATTGGTTTTGAGATGTAAAAATAAAAAATATCAAGAGGCCCATGGGCCACATCGCTCACCCGAGCAACAACAGTCATGATAAGATCAGCTTAATGGAGTCATTATACAAAATATCTGGACAATGTGGTAAAATACATGTTGATCCTGTATAAATAAAAATCTATTTTCCCCCTGGATATTCGTATGTTTATAATCAAGTCCCTTTTCTAACAGGATGATTTTATAGTCATAGCACATGCAGAGCATTGCAGTTCTAAAAAAGATCCTAAACAATTGTTTATATATATGATATAAACCTACATCAAACTCTGAACCCCTTCTGAGGCCCAAGAATCGTCCAGGGGCCAGAGTCTAAACAATTTTAAAGAATCAGCATTATGTCAAAATGCTTGCATATAAGTAAAACCATATGTGATAACATTACAGTTTTTGTGAATAATTAAAATGTTTTTCTTTGTACAATTGGATCCCCAATGTGGCCCCACCCTACTCCTCAAGATTTTGATTTAAACGAATTTGAATCTACATTATCTGAAGTTGCTTCCACTAAAGTTAAAGCTTTTCTAAGCAAATGATTTTTTAGAAGAAGATTTTTAAAGATTTACTCGATATATTCCTATGTAAAAATTTGACCCCCTATTGTGGCCCCACCCTACCCCCAGGGGTCATGATTTTCATAACTTTGAATCTACACTACCTGAGGATGCTTTCACATAAGTTTCAGCTTTCCTGGCTGATTGGTTTCTGAGAAGAAGATTTTTAAAGATTAACTCTATATATTCCTATGTAAAAATTTGACCCCCCATTGTGGCCCCACCCTACCCCCGGGGGTCATGATTTTCACAACTTTGAATCTACACTACCTGAGGATGCTTCCACACAAGTTTCAGTATTCCTGGCTGATTGGTTTCTGAGAAGAAGATTTTTGAAAATTTCACGAAATTTTTCAATAATTTCTAATTATCTCACCTTGTAAAAGGGCGTGGTCCTTAATTTTCACAACTTTGAATCCCCTTTGCATAAGGATTTGGTTAAAATTGGCCCAGTGGTTCTTGAGAAGATGTTGAAAATGTGAAAAGTTTACGGACAGACAGACAGACAGACGACAGACAAAATGTGATCAGAAAAGCTCACTTGAGCTTTCAGCTCAGGTGAGCTAAAAAAAGCCAATCATTTTTCATAAAATTAGATCGCGTTTTCATATGTCGGGCTTGGGATCGCATTTTAAATCGAATCGGAAATCAAATATTCATAATAACAACATTCAAAATGGAAACCATAGTGGTTATTTGTTATTTTTGTATTGTTGTTACAAAATTAAGAAAATGCTTAAAAATATATTATCAATTTTATTTTGTTGAACCTTTAAAGTTGTGTGTTTTTTCTAAAGTTTGTGTTTTTTTTCCTGATAGAAAGATAGGTTTTTGAGTTTTGGGTGGACGCTAAACAAAGAAAAACTTGCAATGGCCTTATGATAAAAATGCACCTGACAGGCATGAATGCTGAATCTGAGCCAACATGATATTGTATCAATTATGTTATGATATAATGTATCAAATTATATTGTATCATATGATACAATATCATATTATGTATCAAATATGATACAATATCATACAATACAATATCATAATACATGTACTATATTATACAATATACAGTAAAACTTGTCTAATCTGGTGGAGGGTGGTTCTAAAAATTTGGCCGGATTAGGCAACATCCAGTTTGGAGAACAGTGTTGCAAATTAATTTTAGTATTAAATGCAGTAGGTCTTGATCGTCTTTTCTTGCAAAATGTTCAATTCTTCTGAAATATGTCAGTCATCCTTGATCGTGATTTTGGTGCCAATTTTCAATTTTTATTTGGAAAACAATAATTGCATAACGGAATAAGTACGATGGCAGTACATTTCAATCAATTTATCGTAGTTGATAAATTTTCAAACACCTGATTAACCTGAGAAGTCCGACACGAGACAAGTGCATTAATCACTGGAAATTGTTAAACAAACATTGACCACGCGACAAGTCAACTGGTGGCTGATTACGAATGGCGAAAACTGTTTTGATGCAAAGAACAATGGATAAATATTCGAATAAACGGGAATTTAATAAAGAATGGAGCATTTTGACAGAATAAAATGTGACTATGTTAGTGTAACCATACCACACGCATTACAAACGATATCGGCAGTCTTATTCCGGCGATATCCAGAATCATGGCCTGAAAATATATTGGGTGAAGTATAATATGCAACCGGCCCCACTTTAGATGTAATTCTGGCAGAAAAATGCGTGTTTATTTATAACAAGACTTATGGTATAAACTGAAATGAGTTGCTAGTTTTAATTTATATTCACAGTTGTTTAAATCAAAAGCAATGACAGGAAAATTGATCGATAATTGAGAAGTAATTATCCCACATAAGGCCGATAAATAAGTGGCCGGAATACGGGAGATAACTCTCACTAATTATGAGTAGTCGGTTCTTTTCATCACAGCCGGTTTACAGAATAGACAAGATCCGGATTGCACAACATTTTTTAAACATAAAATGATAAGAAAATGTCAAGGGACTGAATAATTTCGCCGGATTGGACGACATGCCGGTATGCACAACATCCGGATTCAACAAGTTATATCATATGTTACAATATTGTGATGTATTATGTGATATGATATTGTTTCATATAATACTATATTGTATCCTATGTATATTATATATTATGATATTGTATTATGTGATCAAATACAATAGTTTATAACATGATACAATGTCATATCATAAGTTTCAATATCAAGATAAAGGATGCCTCATAAAAATGATGCCTCGTCTCGGTGTCAGAGCTTTGTAATCTGTGATAACCTATGTTTTATTTTTAACTGTATGTTGAAACCTGATGTGCTTTAGGGGGTATTTCAAAAGAGAAATCTTAGGATTTTTTCATTCTATTGATTTGAAATGAACATGATTTTAATCCTAGGTATAATAAATGTATCTAATTAATTTTAAAAAAAATGTGCTGCATATAGTATATCTGGTTGGGTCACAGTCCTGCAGTGAGGCTATTTGACCCATGAACAGTTAAACTTCTGTATCTCGAACACCGATAATTCCGATATCTCGAATACCATTGATATCTCGAGGTACGTCTGTGGTCCCAGCCATTTTTACTATATAAGTGATTATGAAAAACCCCTGTATGTAAAACATGGAAATCTCGGATACCCCGCTTATCTCGAAGTAAATTTACGGCCCCAGTCACTAAAAGACATGCGTTATCTCGAAGTCAAGTCAATTAATCGCCTCAGAAATTTCACACCTTCAGTGCACTGTCGCTCCGTTATGCAATATTATGGTCTATTGAACAGATCCGTTAGTATAGCACATGCTTTTACTGAGGTCACTTGTGATTTTCATGCCTTAATAGCCCCAAGCTGTTGAAACCCTTTCTTTATAATTACGTAAGCCAGGATATCGACGATGCTTACATAGTGACATCAGATGACACGATGATTAAACATAGCTTTATGTTTATATTATTTCGTTATTATATAATATAAGTGAGATTATTTCGTAAACACACTAAACACATCAGAGTGAAAATTATAGACCATAGACCAACTTTCATCAACTTCGATATCTGGAACCCTCGGATATCTCCAAGTTTTTCCTCAGTCCCGCCAAGTTCAAGATACTGAAGTTTAACTGTATGTCTATTATATTATATAATGTATACTAACTGTACACAGGGTTATTTTCACCCCATGTAATTTTCGCCTTTCTACACTTGCAAACAGTTCGCCCTGTCTTGAATTTGCCCGAACACAGTTGTGTTTAAAGAGAAGTCAATTGATGATCACTGGATTAGCAATGATTAGTATGCAGATTTTCTAGTTTCAACTGATTCAGAAACTATGTTTTATTTTGTATTTTTAGCTAAATGGGCCATCTGAAGAGGAAAGAGAATGCAGTTGCACAACAATAGCAAACCTTGTATCCCAGCCTAGTGCTGTTAAACTTCTCTTGCAGAACAACATTGTAAAAGTCTTAGCTCCAGTAATTCTAGACAAAAACCCTGAGATTCAAGTCAAAGCTCTTGGGGCACTAAGGTTAGAATCTCAGGTTGCATTAAATACATGTAAATGAATTATATTTGGTTAGGCCACATAAAATTGATATTTAGATTCTCATCCTGATTTGCAAAAAATATGGGGCGGAGGGCAGATTTTATTTATTACTTAAAAATTTTTATTTTTTTTTTGAACACCTTTTTCAACGTTCATGTTCTAGAAATAACAACTGATCTATTCTTTTAAATTGTTGATGCTAATATGAGTACACAAACCCACTTTTAATTCCATTTTATTTTAACTTGACTGTTAATGCATAAAGACATTTTTATCCTTAATGTAACAAACATGACTGGAATCAAACGTAATCCACGTATTTAGGCAGCCATTAAAATGTTTTGAATTTTTTGTATACCGAGCCCGAATTTTTTTTCCACACAATTTTTTTTCAAAATGAAATAAAATGCTTCGGGGTGGGCCATTTTCAGAGGGGCGGGCGGGGATGAGAATCTAAAAATTAATTTTATGTGGCCTTATTTAAGATGCTTGATTACTAGTAAATACATTTACCCGTAGTCATGCAAATATTTTGTTTTACAATTAAATGATTTCTAAAATTTCATGACAATTAAATGTTAACGCTTTTCTTTTGCAAAATTGTTCGATGTTTTAGTGTGGAAAAAATGAGGCATATTAAATTATAGATGTATTTAAAAAATAAATGAGTTATGACAAGCAATCTTTTTTCAAGGAATGAAAATTCATTAACCTTTGGCATTTCTTCATAGAAACTTAAGTGTAGACGGGGGTGAGACGGTATGCCAAGAGATGGTGAAAAAGGATGTTCTAACACCACTTGTGGCTTTTCTCAAACAGGTAAAATCATGTTTTAACCAATTTATAGTACATGTATCTTGGGTTTTTTAAAGTTCAATCAAAGTTAGGTTTACATATTGTTGAAACAATAAAGCGAGTGAAGCGAGCTCTAAGTACCAGTGCGCGCAGGAAAAAGAATGAGCTTTACCTACAGATTCATCAAGAAAAATTTTTTGTCTACGTCCCGTAATGCTCTCTAATGTTTTTTCCTGTGGTGCTTTGCCAAAAATTTAACTCATAATTTAACAGTGCCTTGAGGTTTGAGGACACTTTTTGAGTACCGCACAAGCTTTGGTGAGACCCAAGAGATTTTAACATGCTTCCATTCCTTCGTATTGAGTCGAGATACGTAAACAAATGAATATGGATTTGAACTTGAGATGTCACAGTGATCACGCGCTAGATATCCCGCGATAAATTAAGAGGTGAATCAAACATCTGTAATGCGTGTACTATAGCCATTTCAGTATAAACTTCGATATCTGCCTTAGATGATATGTGGGGTTTTTTAGTGTTTTTTTTAATTTTGATAGAGAGATTATATAATTATATATACACGCAAGAGTTAAGCTACTTTTGTGTGCATGAACAGAAGTATAAGTAGGAAGGAAATTTTTTTAAAAGGTCAATTTGAACTAAATAATGAGAAAAAAATAGTTAAAACATTTTAAAAACAGGGACCTGGGGAACAAATACAATGTATGCCAAAACAAACCAAATTTCAGTAAAATAAAATTATGAACCAGGAAAAAAAAGTCAGATAACAACAATGTACAAAAGAAAAATAATACTGTATTTACACTTTACACCTTTGACCAAATTAAACACAAATTACATTTTACAGAGTGAGACTGATCAATTTTCTCCAGAAGTAAAGAATGGTTCTAGGGGAAGCAAGTCTATGTATTTTGTAATAATTTTTAAAAACTTAGAAGTATTATATAATTCTCTCTCTCTCTCTCTCTCTCTCTCTCTCTCTCTCTCTCTCTCTCTCTCTCTGATGTTAGTTGATAACTGTCAAATTATCACTAAGTTGACAATGATGCAAGGTAAGTGTAAATTCTTGCTGCGCTCGCCACAACAGTAGCACCGTAAACATATTAAACAAACATCGAGGTTTATGCAAAAATTCATTGTGATGAACAATGTTTAAGTTCCATAGCTCCACTTATCATGCTTATTTTTTAATTATATTTTGCAAATCAAGATAAACACAAAATCTAGTTTCTTGATTTTTTTGCACTCTTGAAACTCAAGTGATCCTAAGGTGGGTTAAAGAGCGTAGATTTTTATGGTCAGATGATGTAATCCAAGTCAGAACTACCATTTAGAGGAGAAGATACAGATGTCTACCAAAATTGAAAGATTAAATTTGGCTTTAAAAAAGGTATATGGAGTTGCAGATGAGTGAGCGCAATTAAATTTTTTCCCTATAATTGAATGGGAATTGTATGCATATTCTAAGAGGGATCAGAAAGCTGTGCACAAAAGAATCTAGATTAAGGCTGAATACTGTATACAGGGAAATATTTTCCCCCGTTTTATTTTCGTCCCTTTCACCCTCGTTGTCAGCAGTCGAATTTAAGACTGGGCGAATTCCAATGTCTTAAATTATCTCTCTTTAAGCAAACCTATGTCCAGGCAAATTAAAGACGCGGCGAAGCTGTGAACAAGTGAAGAAGGGCGAAAATAACACGGGGCGAAAATAACCCTGTATACAGTATTAGACTCCTTAGTGTATGTATTGGCTATTTGCTATGGTACGTGGGTGAGCATTAATGCCTGTGGGCCTCTTATTTATCTGTCTAGACAGGTATGCTACAATGATATGAAACTCTGCTGTACCCTTTTCAGTATGGTTGCAATTGGATGCCAGATGCACCAACAGGGAAGAAGCACAAATCTCTAAATTGTTCTATTTTCACCGAAGCTGTACATCTGTTGTGGAATTTATGGTAGGCAATTATTTCTTTTCTCTGTTATAAGTTATAATACTTATTAATAACATACTATAACCTTCTTTGCAGTTAAGGAAATTGCATTGCAAAAATTGCCAGTTGTTACTGTAGATTCCTGATTAAACTCAAGGAATTAATATCAGAGAAAATGAGCGAGAAGTACATATTGCAGATTTTAAAATCTCGCTTTATTTTTCTGACAGATGTTAACTTCAAAAAACTGTGATTAATTTTTTGGCGTTTGGGATATTATATTCTCCCGATTTGAGGCAGAACAATTTAATTGCGGAATTAAGTACTCAAATAAAATAAGGAATCTACAGTAAACACCTTTCATGAATGTCCATATGAATCCTTATAAATTATATTTTGTGTAAAATTTAAATTCTGTCATAGTAAAAACCATATCATCCTTAAATCAAGCTTAATGAATGTTAGATGTTGTTTGTACCAGTATACATGTATGTTTTTTAAAAGAAAGTTTATGCACAGTAATTTTTCCTGGATTTTACAGTGAAAGCAGTGAAGAGGCTTTAGATATATTCAACCGAGAGAACCTGTTTCCCATAGTGTGTGCAGGCTTACAGCACAGTGTTTATGGGGCAGAACTCGCCATCACTGCTGGTATGTGATCCATAAATCCATAAACCAATAACTACCACCACAGTATTCTATATTCTGCGAGTCAAAACAGAAAACGTTTTGTATATTGTGAAAGTAAAACATAAAACAGGGAATTATTTGAACTTGGAATAATTATAACACCTGGAATTTAAGTAAATTCTGGTGTTGTACCTGATCATTAGCTTAGTTTTACCTTCACAATATTCTATAAGTTTTCTATTTTGACTCGCATAATATAGAATATTGCGATATCAATTATTAACTTTTATTATACCCAAAGTTTATATAAATATGTTTATAAACGCATATATATATATATATACATATATATATATATATATATATATATATATATATATATATATATATATACACACACACACACACACACACACACACACACACACACACACAGAGGACCCCGCTTAGTATAATACCTGTTTAATATTATAGTTCGGTTAATATAATAGTTTTTCAAAACACAAAACCATTTCTTAATAAATCATTGTATTTTACATCGGTTATTATAGTAGCTTAAATAGTGGACCCCGCTTAATATAATAGAAAGATCATGCCTGTCAATTGAGTTTCACACCTTTTTCTCGAGCTAGCCCCCCATGAGAAGCTTGTATAAACACTCTGACTTCCCAAATCACTTTGAAATTTACCGACTGTGCTGGCCAGACGGGATTAGTCACGCCTCACTGCACGTGGCTTGGGTACTTTACCTATGCACCTAACAAGTGACATCGCTGTATTATTGAGGTTTTTTACAGTTTGAATATGTGAATGCCTCATGTTTTTGTAAATAAATTTATAACAAATGGGACATTTTACATGGCTTAGCATATGGTACATGATGTTCCATTTGACGATTTGTACTGCAGTGAAGTAGTGACAAAGTCTTTTTTTAATATGCCTCTATTTTATAGGAAGAATGGGCTAAATAAATCAAAGAAAATAAGAAAATTCTGCATAACTTTGTGGTTTATTTGATTTTTAATGAAAGAAGTTATTAAAAACGAATTGTCTCATGAATGCCTTATTAGATTTAGTCAAAACCGGAAGTACGGGAAGAAAACAAAATGAAAGCATGTCAACTTATCGGAAGCATATTGGTGGATCTTGCAATTTTCCAAGCTTGTAATAGTAAACTTTATTCATGAAATTAACTTTAATGAAGCATTAAAAGTAAAGTTTTAGAAGAAATCATCAATTATTGTGGACATTACATCGTCTAGAAATAGATAGTAATAATACATGACATGAATAGGCACTTAGCATACTTGTACACATTGAATTTAGCTGGGTACGCTTATTATTATAGTCCGGTTAATATAATAATTTTTCCTGACAAAATAACTATTATATTTAGCGGGGTCCACTGTGTATGTGTGTGTGTATATATATATATATATATATATATATATATATATATATATATATATATATATATATATATATATATATATATATATATATATATATATATATATATATATATATATAGGTGACAACTTCCGTCCACCCTTTAAACATTTTTCGCATATGTAAGGCAGTAGATGTTGAGTGAGGGATGATTTTTATTAAAGACAGGTGTAATGCACCGTTTTGGTTGAATCAGTTGTAAGCTAAATTGTTGAAGCACCGATTGGAAGACAAAGAGGATTGCAAAATAATTTCACCGATGAGTTTTAAGCAAAAATTTCACCTGATGTGACAGTTTAAGGTATCCCACTCCTCAATGTTCTTGTATCAAGAATTTCTTGAAAAGTACCGGTATATCATTGAAATCTGTAGACAAAACATACTTTAAAAATACAAAGATAATCGAGGGGGGGGGGGGTCAGTGTTCATCCCTTTGAGTAATTTAATTTGACCTTTTTGCACCTAAAATGCGATTTCAGCCTGATAAGGATTTGTTTTCAGTATTTTTTATTAAGCAAACTTATTTCTTCAAATATTGTTTTTTATTATGCACAATGGTCACACTGAATAACGAGATTACGAAAACAAAGCTGCATTAATTTTTTAGTGACCTTTAATATATATACAAACCTAGTACATAAAACTTTGAAACCCTTGTTGGGCCAAAGAAATGTCCCAGAACCACAGTCTAAACAAATGAGAATCAACAATGTCAACATTCTTGCATAAAATTAATACCATATATCATAATATTTGAGTTTTTAAAAATAATTTTTCCTACATAAAATTGGACCACCAATAATGGCCCCATCCTACCCCATCAAGATCATGATCTTTACAAAGTTGAATGTACACTACCTGAGGATCCTTCCAAGTGCACACAAGTTACAGCTTTTCTGACCAAATAATTTTAGAGAAGAAGATTTTTTGTAAAAAATTCTAACAATTTAACAAAAATTCTTTATTATCTCCCCTTAAAAATATATATATCAACTAAAATATTAAAGACTTTTGAAGTTTAGTAATATCAACACATGCAATAAAAATGTTTGCATGCATTTACCATCATAGTGATTCCCGGTAAGCTATTTTTTTTTGGAGGAAAAAATATTTGAGTGCAGAGACTTTGACAATTGCCTTTGCTGAGAATAAATACCGGTAGGTAAAATTGCCTAAATTTAACATAAAAGAGGTGTAAGAAAAAGTAGGAAATCGTATATGCAGCATTGCAATGAACTGCAAGTCAAGTTTACTGTTATATAACCAAGTTAAACGATATATTCAGTCATCGTTAAAGCCACATGTGGAATTGCAAAGCTTCTTTTTACTTGGGGAGGATAATATTGACATGTCCTGTAACTAATGTAATCACGGGAAGTGGCTTCTTTCATCATTCAATGTAAAACACATGCTTGAAAACTTGTCATTCACGCGACTTAATAAAGCGTTTGTGTGGCTCCAAATCAAAATCATGCGCTAACTTTTTTTTTATCACAATGGCTTTCAAAATGGCTATCTATCAAAACAAGAAACGTATTTTGAAGAAAAGCGGTAGATTTTTAAATAAAAGCGGTAGGCAAGATACAGAGCTCAAAAGCGGTAGACTTCCGTGTAAATCGGTAGAGTTAACATGTATGGATCTTCTAGAGAACTGTCATGTGCAATAATATGTGATATGACTATGGAATCATCCTGTTACAAAAGGGGCTCAATGTTTAACATAAGAATATCTGGAAAAAAATTTTAAACTAAATACAAGATCTATTGCCACTGCTTTTTTTTGTCCAGATAATTTGTACATTGCTCCATAAAACTGATTTTATTATGGCTATTGTTGCTCAGGAGAGCAGTGTGGCCCATGGGCCACTTGTTTAGTGATGATTTTAAAACTTTAAAGCCTTGTACAGAACTAAAGTTAAAATGCATCATTTCGTTCTTTTTCAGCTAATTGTCTTTACACCATAACAGAAGATAATGCTCCAATTATAAAGATCTGTCAAGACCCAGATGTTATCCAACTGCTGAACTCTTTGGTTTCACTTAATAGTGATTCCTCGGATCTAGTCCTTCTGAAAACTCTTGCGACAGGTTGGTAATTTTACATAAGTTAAGTGAAGAGTAGCTTCAGCACACAGCCATTAAAAAAATGGATTTTGGCAATAATTTCCATTTTGCCTCTCTTTAATAGATACCGGTATACATGTACATGCAACAACTCTACAAACATTATGTGCATACTGCACATGCTGTATTTGTAGTTGAAAAAGATGTTGGCATTGATATATTCAGACATTTTAAGCAAAATGTACAGGTTATCATCATATATAATTGTAACAGTAACTTGATCTAAACTGTCCAATCACTTTAAGTCTCGTGATCTGTGCTTGGCGACCAGATGTGATCCGGCTCTTTGGATCAAGTTACTGTTAGATGATAAATTTATTATACACCCTTTCATTTAAAAGGAAAAATAACAAAATTTTCTTTTTTTAATCAATTGTACAATGTTTTCTTAATGAACAAAGCCATTTTGAAACAAACTCTTAAAATGCAATTAGAAGCAAACAATATGCATTGTGTACTATGTCCTTAGTTTCAAAGAGGGGTGATATGGATTGGGAAAACCACAGTTAGGTGATCCAGAAAATTGGATCACACTCTGTAAAATTAACAGTATCGAGGTAGAAAAATTGATGGGTAAATAATGAAACAAAAAGGTTGGTCATCTCATTGTTGAAACTTGACAGGAATCCTGGTGAATGTACACTCTGGAGGTGCTAGATGTGAGGGTGGAAGTGTAATCACTTCATTACTGAAGGCAGTTTCGGACATTTTAACCTTGGATGCCTTGGATGCTGCCCCCAAATCTACTTCTGATGACAGCAGCTCACAAAATGGAGATGATGACATGGTTACAGAAGGGGAGGAAGAGGGCAAAGCCCACACTATAGATATTGGTCAGGTGGGGGTCTCTTTTGTACACCTTGAAGACAAGGCTCATCTTCACAGACCAAGTCTTAATTATGTAATCAAAAAAAAAAAGAGTGCACTACTTTCCTCTCAGTGATATTACTCTTAAAATATTGATAAAGTACTGTAAACCAACTTATATTCGCAACAACTTTATTTAGCGATTAACCAAAGATGTATGGGTTCGCAGCTACGCGAACAAGATGTAAGCTATCTGGAAATAATGTAATATACCAGAGGCATTTAAAGACTGATTTTGGTGAGAAATATTCGTCGTGGCTCTTACTAACTTCACAAGAATTTATTGCACACAGATAAAAATTGGTTTACAGTAAATAAATCACAGTATCAACCCCAGCTATTCTACCAATAAACACCCCCTGAAATTAAAAAAAAAACTTTTTTTAAGATTTAGCAGAATATATTCAGGTTTGCAACACTACTTTACAAATTTAATGATTTCTTTTCATGTTGATATTTTACAGGAAGAGTTGGAGGAAACATTTAGGGATGTTCAAAATGTGTTAACTGCTCAGCAAATAGCACTGGAAATAGTGGCCAATATATGCTGTACGGAGGGTAAGATTCTTGGTCAAATTACACAATTATTTTATATTTTAGATGATTTAATTTTCCTGTAACTGTAATGTTTACAAAACCGTATATCCGGTAATTTTTTGCGATGATCTAATTTTCGCTTTTTCCGTGATCTCTTTCAAATCGCAAAATATTGAATACGCAGAAATTATATCCTGTATCATTTTTTTTTTTAAATCGCAAAAAATTAAACGCAAATTTTTAAAAATGCTACATATTTTCCCCATTTTCGCAAATTTTGTGACACATGAAAAACATATATATACGGTATATGGGAAAAAAGATAAAGATTTGGCTATCAAAATGATCCCAGCAATTTTCTTATTTATTATTACCAACTTGAAGGACCTGGTGATAGATTTGAACCATTCAGTGATCAACCTATTTGGTAGGCAAGTTTGATGGAATGGATGAAGAAATTTAGTAATACAAGTGTAATTCAAGTGTATTTGACAATACTTTCACCCAAGTGGGTTTATTTTTTAGTATTGGAAATGTAATTGGTTTTCATTTATACATTAGAAATGTGATGTGATTTCTTCTACAAGTAATGGACACATAATGTCTGCACGCTATATATCCATATTATCGATATTTCAATATATTGTCCCTACAGGCACATGATGTTACATATTTTTCTCATAATAAAAAATATATACCCTCTACCTAATAATGCGCAAGGTACACATCGCTGCCATCTTGGATTTATTTAAAACTGTCACACCAGCTAGAAGTTTTGCTTGAAACTTCTGGGTAAAATTATTTTGCGACCCTCTCCATCTTCCGATCGGTCCTTCAACATCTAAGCTTTCAATTGATTTAACCAAAACGGCGTCATTATTTAAAAGCTACCCTCAATCTGAATCTACTGACTAGGATATGCGTTAAATGTCTAAATGTAAACATAAACAGTAAACTTCAGGTGCCTATGATTGTCCCGGCGCTAATTGTATGCAGTGATAAAACAGAGATCAAAGAAGGGAGTTTGAAGGACATTGATTTCCTTTGAAAATGTGCAAACTGAAGTTCTCAAAGGATTAATCTCTCCTTACAGATGATGGATGGGAAGATATGGGAAATAGTGAATCCAGTAGCTGTGAGGAGGAAACAGCAGAGGAAGAGGAGGCCATGGATCAAGAGACCATTGATATGTTTGTAAGTGGAATTTGAAGGCTGAATGGGTGAAAAGGGGTTGTAAGATGGTGAGGTTTTGTAAGGCAACAGGGCTTATATCTGATGGAAGTATTTGAGTTGATTCAGATTAGTTAAGAAATGAAGGAAACTGCATACATCTTGTCAGGTTTTCATTTTAATATTTCACTTTCATCCTTAGTCTTCCCTCTGTGTGTCGACTGAAGTTCAACAAGCTGTGAAAGGGTATTGTGTGTTTGAAAAGGTAAATGTAAATGATTCTTCTGAAATATTCTAAATGCCATTTTGGTCATTTTTTTAAATCTTAAGATTTTTTCATTTACAAAATTGTGTTTGTTTTGCAGGTGTGTTCGAAGTGTTTCCCTGTGGACTGCTGTGGTCTTCCCGTTAGTGTTTCAAAAAGGTTTGTATGTTAAAATCAGAGTTAGAAAAAATGTAAAAGCAGGCTTACAAATGTGTTTCTTCTAGTATTTATAGTAAATTGTAAACATATCCACACAATGAACAAGAAATTTTTGTGATGTTAGCAATCTCTGTCTTGTGCTGAAGTTTTACGTTGTCAGATTCATGTAGAAATTTTGTTGAAATATATTAGGAAGATTTTTTAATTGCATTATTGATGTGATGCACAATCTGGGTTAAAATACTGTCAGATTATTCCCCACTAAATATCAATTTGGTTTAATTTGTTGGGTTTTTTTTTTTTGAGGAATGTCAAGTAGTGATTCCAGTTTTAACCAATCAGAATTCATCAATGCTATACTTTTATGTGATAATGAATTTGATACAATTTCAATGAAAATACTAAATGATGGTTTCTACATGTATGTTATAGCTTTGTGAATTTACAAGCTCATGCTCTGCTGTGTATGAACAATATGGTGAATTGTATGGACCTGGATTTGTTAGGTGGAGCAGACAGACTACACTCAGTGTGGACCAGCCTAGCCTCCCTGTTGGCAAACATTGATAGTAAGTTTGGAAAACTTATCAAGTACCCCAATCTCATTATTTGGAGGTATAAGTTAAGGTTTTGTCAGCCATAGTGAGGTATTCTTTCTTTTATGTTGTGTGTAGTTGGTTCTGTACTTTATTTAAAGAAGGCAGTATTTTATTGGTGAGAATAATATAACTACTACCTCCCTTATTTCTGTCTACTTAGAACATATTACACCAGCATAGCAAAATAAAACTACAAGGTTCCGTCTATAGCATTTTGCTATACAGCTGAACATATTTCTAGTTACAATCTTGCACACATGTTTGGTCTTTAAAGGAGGGCATAGATTTATGGAATTGGCTTTTTTCTCTTTTATGTCAAGGGGTAAGATGCTAAACATAGAACAGTCTTTTAAATTTTTTTATGACTAAGGTTAGTTATTACTGTACATGTACGGTACTAGATGAGTGACTGATATAATTACTGATTGTTTGTACAGAGACTGATGAGATGTCGTTGGAGGCTACAACCACTGCATTGCGGGCAGTGATACAGAAACTCTCTAGTGCTGGGTCCCAGAAGGTGTGTATACTAGAAAAGCGATTGCAGTCTATACATGCATTAGCTAATAAAAGAATACTGTGATCGTGATTCCACATTCTTACTTTCTATAATCAAATTACCGGTACTGTGGATGTAAAGTATTTAGTTTGAAAAGTTGATTTTGGTATAGTAATTTGGAGGAACTTTTTATTTTATAATGTAAAAACAAAATTATTGATGGGGATATTTTTTTTCACTTTCAGTTGCTAGAGATTTCAGTATCTGACCTTCAGTTCCTGTTCAGCATTGGTCGCTCCTGTCAGCTGGCTGATGTCAGGGTCAACATTGTAAGGATTGTAGCCACAGTGGGTGTAGTGTTCAGCAAGCAAGCCGATTTACCCAATGTCGATACTCTGAAGGTTGGTTGCTCTCGATAGAGATGTATCAATTATCAAGTTCAAGCATTATATAAAGCACCAACATCTGTGCCAGTCAGAAATATTAATATAAGTTGTTTAATTTGTTTATCAATTGTTGTAAAATAGATAATTCTTTTGAAAATGTATCAATTCATAAATTTGTGCTCTCTATTGGACAGAATATTGGGATTTTCTTGCTGACTATTGTCTGTGGAGACAAGGATTTATGGGTTGTTTCGGAGGCTCTGGATAGTGCGTTTGATGTGTTTGGAGAGGATCATCTAGACTCCATCGACCATGACATAGGTCTTACAGACCGACTGTCAAAATTTGTGCCTGAAATGAAATCTAGAGTAAGTGAGAAAATGTGGCTTATGTATGCTGACTTGAATAAGGTGCCCTCTTAGTGCGCTGTATGAAAACTGACATTTATTTTCAATTCAATTCCTTACACATTTGTTAATAATGTAAATAGAAACCCTGTATGAAATTTACATACATTTTTGGAATGAAGAATATTAATTTTAACCATTACAATAAGTCTAGTATTATATGCAAAAATTATCTGCTAAATTCAAAAGCAACCCTTGTCGCAAATACAATCATGTATTTATTATTGCAAACCTTTTCATTGGAAAATGAGCAAAATGGATATTCTCTCATCATATTTTTTATCATATTAGAATCATTATAATATTTTTTAAAAATAATATCGTATACAAATATTTATGGTAAAGTAGTGCAAATTGTTTCTTCTTGCCCACAGGTAAACCTGATAAAGAGAAAACCAGATGAGCACTACCCTGTGATTTCTACAGCTAAAACTAACCTGATTCGATTTGTGAAATATAAACTCTCTAAGAAAAAGTCGTAGACTGTTTTTATTGCATTCATGTTTAATATTGGGTTGTTGACATTTTATGAAATTTTACTGTCTAAAAGTATTGATATTAATAGTTATATGCAATACAAAAGTTGTGTGTAGTTTATGAAGTGATACAGGTGCTGTATAAAGCTATTGTTTTAATAAATTACCAATCATAAGAAAAGAAGTTGTTTCTATTTCTTCAAGGAGGAAGTTACGAATATTGTTAACGGAGTATTGAAATATTTCAATTTTTCAGTGTCTTTGCCTATGATAACACTACGTATTGATTTTGTACTATATAACCCATAACTTCAAATGAGTACAATTTGGGGCGCCAGCGGGGTTTGCTTATTTATATTTAAATATTTAATCGTACAATGGCTGGAACTTATATAAATATAAGTAATAAGGAATCATTCTTTGAATATTATGAGATGATAATTTCAGTCAAGGCGTGATCAAATCTATCATAAAGCCCTTCTGGTTTTATCGGATTTGATCACGCCCCGACCGAAATTATCACCTCATAATACTCAAAGAACGATTTAATTCCTTATTCCTTATATATAAATTAAATGAAAACTGTATGCATATTTAGAAAGATTATATGTATTAAACTATTCACAAAATAATCCAGTATGAGGTTTGAGACTTCGTGGCAGATGTATGGGCTATGGTAGTCGGTGATTGTAAAAACATATTGGACTTTTGTTAGTTCAAACTTCATCTGGTGTTAAAGTCTGTAAACTTTGAAGATTTTAGTATTCTTAGAAGGACATTCAAGTTCTTCCAAATGAAGAGATACATGTATGATTCCATGTAGAGTTAAGCATTTATATTTCATATATTATCAGTTGGGAAAAGATACCACCAAGTTAGCTATGTTGAAGAATCTTTCTATTTGATTGATGCATACTATACTTTATCAAACAATACATATACCACCTTATTTTAGAATATGGTTTATTGTGTGACTTTGAAGTACTTTAGGAAGTTATCAAATGAGATCATTAGG
This sequence comes from Magallana ariakensis, assembly GCA_020458035.1. Lineage (NCBI taxonomy): Eukaryota > Metazoa > Mollusca > Bivalvia > Ostreida > Ostreidae > Magallana > Magallana ariakensis. The sequence continues at coordinate 19,552,522 of CM035814.1, read as the reverse complement.
GGATTCATATGATGATAAAAGGATAGAGCCCTAAACAAAGACAGTTAGAAAATAGATACAGTTTTCACATACTAGACAAAAACAACAGGGAAACGTTCAACTTGTTTATCTTATCAGAAGAGGTCCTTAAACAAACGTTTGATAACCTCCCGTGCGTGTATCCTCAGAAGTGTCACTTGGAAACACTTCTATTGTTTATCCACCTGCTTCATTTCACAACTACCTTTTATAAAATGTCTTCAGGGGGTATGAGACACCTTATTGTGATGCACTTTTTCCCAAACAAACAATAAAATCAACTGTACGCTTATACAGTTTTTCTTTGGCAACCTAAACGCTGGTATCTAAAAGCCTTGTGCAATAGGTTATAGCGTCAGCTATTGATCTGCAAGTCATGAGTTCGAAACCCGCTAGGCCTTTTACATTTTTTCCTTTTTAAGGTAACTCCAGTGTCTTTCGGATCCGGTTCTTTTTTTACACGGCGTGATAAATTTCCGGTTATAATTTTGGCACACAACAAGTGTTTTAAAATAATTATGGTTTGGTCAAAAAGTGGAAAATATGTTAAAATATAGCATCTCTGTCGTTTAGAGGGATTAGAGAAAGCAAGGAAAGCAGCGAAATGTAAAACAGTAAATGAGTGTGTAATATAATTGTACGTATTGTATGCATTCTCCTTCAACAATCACACTGCGTTTATGTAGCTTGACGACCTCATGTGTCCTCCGGGACAAGGAGAGGATAAGTAAGTACTTGTGTAATTAAAACTACAAAACACTGATTTATGTTTAATCTACAGATAAATATGTTAAAAAACTGGGAGAGAAAGTATTTGACAGAAAGAGGGAGGGGGTACTACTGCACTCAACTATATGAGTTTTTTGGCAGTCTCGAACTTAATTTTATATGTATAATACAGTTTCATTGAGTGAATCAATTTAAGTGACTGTTTGATTGTGTCTTTTTGGTACATTTCATTTTTTTCCAAAGTCTGCAAAAAACAACTTGTAAAATTTACATTTTCAATATGGGGGTACACATGTTCAAGGGACTATCAAGCAAAAACTAGATGGTCAATTTTGATAAACTATGTTTTTTTGTTAACACAATATGTAACTCTTAATAAATATTCTTTAAAAAATGTATGTAAACTGAATAATTTTTTAGAATTTTTCAAAAATATGCAATTTTGTGATTTCTTGGGGAAGGTCGTGGCAAGAAAAAATGTAATATTTTTTATATTTTCTGTAGAAAATAAATAAAATTTTTATGATTTACTGATAATCAATTGATTTGCTTAAATTATAACCTAACATGATGTATTTTGGTGCATAATTTAATAAATTATGAGATCATGCATCATGGGGTTAAATTTTGGCTGTTAAATTTTTGGACCATGTGAACTGAAGCTCACTGTAGGAAAACAAACGTGCAAAGGTATAAGTATTTTGGTCTCTATAGTAAGTTTATAAGTTGTTTTAACTATTAAAATAAAAAAATGTTTGGTTTGACGCGGATTTCTAAAACACTGGAGTTACCTTAAAAAATTTTGAATTGCATTTATTGATTGTACATTTGGAAAATTTTAAAACGGTGATTGTGTTATAAATTTAATGTACTTTTATCCACATTGACATATCAAGGTGTCCCATACCACCTTAAAAGAATTAAACAAATTAAATTCGTATGATACAATTAGGAAACAAAATAACGAGATTTTTGTTTGAAAAACTTCTACATTCACCGTACAATACTTATACTTTAGATTCGTCACATGTTATCATCCTCTCAAAGGTAGGAAGACTTAGTAGGACTTTATCTTAGGGCAGGCAATTAATTACAGCTCGTCCTTTGACTGACCTAAAACCATGCCATTTGTCTTTTGCAAAACTAAAGGTCACTTTCTACCAAGATGGACAGTAACTTGGTATTCCAGAAGCATGTGTGCTCAATATAATTCTGACTTCTGAACATAAATTCTCTCGAACGTTTCTTTTATCTAGGAAAAATAAACAAGTTGCATTATTTTATAATACATTGCACTGTCGTCGTTTTATCAGCCCTGAAGCAAGAGCCAAAGCCACAAGGAGTAAGCTTAAAACTTATTGTCAACGGACTTCGTAAACTTTTAAACAATAAAATGCTTTCTTTGGTGATTCATGCGGGGTATGAAGGTGGCGATATTGCAGAAAAATACATAACCCACGTTAGCGGGTTATGTAATTTTTTTTCTGCAATGACCGCTGCTACCTTCATAACCGCACGAATCATCAAAGAAAGCATTTTATTGTTTATATTTACAACTTTAATTTAACGAATTAATAAATTGATTGTAAAAAGTAAGTAAAAGTCACTAAATTACCGTTATCGTACATCAGTACGTTAGCTAAAAGAAACGGCCAAATTGTCTCCTGTGAATTTGAGTCTGACATCAGCATGATTATTTCATGCGAATCACTAAAGAAAGCATTTGATTGTTTAAATATATTCTTAGTTGAGATACATGTATTTAGTAAACACTTTCGTTCAGTATCATCAATTACGTCACATAAATCATTTTGGGTTGAATGTTCAAATTTTGAATTTCAACTTCCCGCAGTACTTTTTGTACTTTGATTGTTGGAGTAAATAAAACAATCAAAACTAACTTTAAAGCATTTCCTGTTCTAAGTAGTTGTTGCATTTAACCTTCAAGTTTTTGTTTCATAAATTTTAAGAAAATTTGCTTGCACTTAATGTCGAATGTCAACAAGTAGTATGTTAAGGTCATTGTGTAACCGTTTAGCAAACCTTAGGTCAATTTTTGTGTAAACTATTTTGATAACAACTTGTTATCACATATAACCGTCGACGATTTATACTACTTCGGAACCCCCAGGACAATCTGCGGGCTTCGTATCTGGGTGATTTCAGAATCTGTCTCAGAGCAAACGACGGCTTGGGGAAAATGGAGATCTTTGTTGAAATAAAGAAGACTTTGTTTGAACATGGTATGCGGTTATCTAGAACATGCTTCATCTTCTAAACTTCCTAAAACTTGTAACTTGTGGTTGCAATTTAATTACTATTAGAGCATAAATGCAGCTAATGTTTTGTTTATTTGACTAATTCTTTTTTATAAGTTGTTATTGTGCATTTAGATATCATCATGTAATGTAATCCTTGGTATGGCATGTCTTTATACTAGTTTTTACCTAGTACACTTTTTTTTTAATTAATAGTCTCAACAACAATCAAAAAGATTGTTTTAAAGTTAAAAAAAAATATTTCTTCAGAATAGTTTGTTCTATAATATGTATAAATAATTCGCTGGTATGGTATCAGTCTTAACTAATATTCTTCACTATAACTTTTCGTATAAAAATTCACAAACTTTCTTCAATGAACGTTGAGTCCCCTTTTAGACCCCCCCCCCTCTCTTGAACCAAAGAGCTCCGCCCAATTTTTGACATACCTGAATATACTTTATTCTTATGCTTATGTACAAGCTTTGATATTACTGACTATTTTGTACTATTTTTTAAGAACAGGATTATCAAAACACACAATTCTAGTTCTATATTAGTTTGCAGTTCTCTCACTCCATCTTCGCTAGCCAAGTTTCTCGTCTGGATCGAGATGAGAAAAACGAATCAGACACTTGGCAAGCGAAGATGCTCTCACTCATGGAAGAGGGTCTTGCTCTTCATTATTTGCAAAGTTTTGTTGGAATTGGCTTTGTGGTTCTAGATCTGGAGAAGAAATTTAAAAAAAAGTTAACAAGTTTACATACGGATCAAGGACAAACAAGTAGGTCAGGTAGTAAAAAGTCAAATCTGTATGCGAGAAACCAAGGTTCCTTTTTGATGAATAGATACGGTATTTATTATATACAGTAAAACACGGTTGCAACTAAAACAATTAAAATATATTCACGCTCACAGGTGCTTTCTTTAATTGTATTTTACTTTTTCGCTTTACGTGAATAATCTTTAAAAATTCATGTTAAAAAATAAATGAATAAATAAATGAATAAATAAATAAATTAATAAATTAATTAAAAAAATTCTGATCCAACTTTCGTTTCACTCGTATTTATTTGGATCTTTATTTTAACGAATTAATAAATTGATAGTAAAAAGTAAGTAAAATCCACTAAATAGCTGTTAACATCAGTACGTTAGCTAAAAGAAACAGCCATCAAATTGTCTCCTATGAGAATATGAGTCTGCCATCAGCATGATTATTTCGTGCAGTCTGTGATTTTTCCTAGGTCGCTGTAGCTTTCGACCAATCAATAAATGGGGCGTGTACATGTTAGTCCTGTCAGTTTCAGTTGCTGTAGGTTTCGACCAATCGATAAACGAAGCGTGTACATTTCAGTCTGGCTGTTTCTATATAAGAAACAAGGAATCATTCTTTGAGTATTATGAGGTGATAATTTCGGTCGGGGCGTGATCAAATCCAATAAGCCCGAAGGGCTTAATGATAGATTTGAATTGAATTTGAATTTGATATATTTAAATGTAAAAAAAAAAATTAAAAATATTTTGTGAAAAATAACTTAATTGTAGAAAATTGTGTTCATAAAAAACCTGGAAGCATTACATGTACTGATAATATGTACTTTAATTTAAGTAATTATTTGTAACTTTATGCATACATTACTTTCATTCCACCCTCTGGGGGGTGCAGTCCTTCAGTTAGAAGACAAGGGATTAAATGGACTACGGAATGGACTTTGTATGTAATTCCCTTGTCTGCGTGGAAAAGATTGTATAATATACATTATATCTTGTGTAAAACTATAGTTTAAAGGTATATGTGGCGTATTTTTAGTGAATAACAATAATAAGATCTGATTATTTGCTTCTTTTCTTTACTTAAAGATAGGACTTTCACACAAATTACGCTTTATAAGTCAATCGCATAACAAAGATACAAGAAATCAAAAAAATATTTTTTTTTTACCGGCACGAGAATGATAGGTATACCGTTAAGTTTGACAGATTTGGCAATGGAAGAAAAAAAGAGACAGACTGACAAGGATAGAAACAAAGGGAATATTGTCATCGGAGACCATGTAGATTAATGGAACAGGAATTAAAGCCGAATTAAACTTAAGTTTCCATGATGAAGTTGTAGGGGTTTTGCTAGTCAGGTTCGTGCTCCATGTGTCCCCGTGTCTTTACTTTATAAGTTTCAAACCACAAGTGGATTTTCGTTTAGAGGAATTTTTGAATAAAGAATAAACAAACACTCTCAGTACATGCATCCCTCATGGAGAGGGGTATTTCCTCCGTTTACCATGTCGATGATGCTAAAATCGTGCTTCGTCTTTATTACACTTAAATCAGACGTGTAGCAAAGTTTAGAGACAAATAACTAAAGACAGAACATGTTTTATGGGCCTAGAGTTTGTGAAACGTCTAATTATAAGAAGTATGATGTATATTTTTACTCAAACTCATGTCAAAAAATTTACTCCAAATACGCCACATATACCTTTAAGTTATATCTATTGTTTTATTGTTGAAAGTTGTAATAAATTATGGAAAATCAAAAAAAAAAAAAGAAAAAGAAATTATCACCTCATAATATTCAAAGAATGATTCCTTATTACTTATATTTATATAATTTTAAGCCATTGTACGATTAAATATTTAAATATAAATAAGCAAACCCCGCTGGCGCCCCAATTATACGTCATTTGAAGTTATGGGTTATATAGTACAAAATCGATACGTAGTGTTATCACAGGCAAAGACACTGGAAAATGTAAATATAGAGCTATGAATTAACTACATGTATAAGTTTCCGTAAGAAATATAGAGAATCATACTCGGTTGATGTAAATATAATGTGATAATTGCTCATTTTAATCATATTTTATGTAAGGCGTAGAATGAAAACAGCAGACTTTATAGTGTTTGATTTTATCAGCGGATGCAGATAGTATATATGCATTTGATTGTCTTTAGGAATTTGTTCGGACGAATTAGTTATTTGTTCGGACGAGTAAGGATTTGTTCGGACAAATAAGTTATTTGTTCGGACGAATTAGGATTTGTTCGGACGAATAAGTTATTTGTTCGGACGAATAAGTTATTTGTTCGGACGAATTAGGATTTGTTCGGACGAATTAGCTATTTGTTCGGACAAATAAGTGTGGCGAGGTGGGGAGTCTGAAAGATAATTTTGTTTGCCGCCCCTGCCCCCCGTCTAGATGCAGATTTTAGGCAACGCAGGTTTTCTTTAGTAACTAAAAATAATTTCGCGCTATGCCATAACAAATAATGCTATTCCAGCCCTTTATCGACATGCAAAGCAAAATTGTGACAGATTTTGAGACTTGAGCTTATATCCTGGCAGCAAAATATGTCACATATTGTATAAATACAGGGGCGTCGAAAGATATCTCATATTGGGGCGGCGAATTTTATTGATAAGTTGAGGGGGGGGGGGGTTGAACCAGATTTTGAACCAGTAAGTTGTTATTCTACAGTGTGTCAAATTACTCTTGAATTTGATAAATTATATTGTCGTTTTTTTTATGGCACTATAAAAGAAACCAAGCAAAGTTACTCTTAATCTCTGTTTCTTACCTTTGACGACATAGAATGTGTATCAAGATAACGCAACTCACATTTATATTAAAGAAGTTTATGTGCATCATGCGCGGATCTAGAGCTTGGAAATTCAAAATTCTTAACTTTACATAGTAAAGTTACCAAAAATAGGTTTAGGCCCCCCTCGACAAACATAAATATCCCTTGGACCCCCCCCCTCCAGCCCACAAAATTTTCTGGATCCGCACATGTGCATATATCAGCACCGATTATGTCCGCGTAAATTTGATATAACTTATCAGTCTCTGTTGCACTTCAAAGACGTTTAAAAATCCTTAAATGGATTTCCGTGAATCATGTGGTGACATATATATTTTTATAGCATCAGTTGTTTCTAACTGACAACTTGTAATTGATCATCAAAAATGAAGAACGATATTTCTTTAATGGCAAACCTATCTAATTAATTCACTGTTGATTGTCAAATCACGTCAGAAACAGGTATATATACCCAACTTTTGCCTATTTAAACAAATTTTGCTTATTTATATTTAAATTAAAGTTACCCTTCGCCGCTCCATTGAACATAAATCGCCGTTATCATCGCCGCACCAATTAATACAGATCACCGTTATTAATAGAATCATTCATTATTACAAGTGTGGGATAGTGAAATTCCACCGAGGGGACAAGATTCACGGTCTAGGACGAGGCTCTGCCGAGTCCTAGAACGTGAATCTTGACCCCGAGGTGGAATTTCACTATCCCACACGAGTATATAATGAATGATTATTTTTCTCGCATTATTTTACATTTAAAAACGATGTCTGACAACTTTCTGTTATGACGTTAGAAAATTTACGTTCGGTTTACTCTTCCGCGTACTTCAAATAGTGCAAGTCAAAATAAGAGCATACGACATTTTTGTACAATAAAAATACGATAAATTGTTATTAATTAAGCAAATCAACTACTTATTGGATAATCTCAATCAATAATTTTGCATTTTCCACCAGCAGACAACGTTTGTTTACGTTTTAAAGTGGCGTAGTGATACACAGTGTAAGACAGAAAAATCTCACACTGCTGTCTCACACTGGACAAACCGATCTCACACCGGTGATAATGCGAGAAAATTAAATTTCAATTCAGTCTTATTTTTTTCAGAATTCATTTTTTGGCAAAATTATTTGGGCAGCGACAGCCTCTGCCGCCCCTGTTCCAATACCTTTGAAATATCAGTGACTAGTACATGTATAACATTGAAGTGTTATCATTTGAAGGAAAAACGACATTCTAGGAAAGGGGTGGCTTGACCAATGACCCTCTTCCCCTTCATCATCTATATCATTGCCAGATCAGATAGTCTTATAAATTGTTCATCAAAAATGCTGTTTTATATAAATATCACATTGTTCGTCCGAACAAATAGCTAATTCGTCCGAACAAATCCGAATTCGTCCGAACAAATAACTTATTCGTCCGAACAAATCCTAATTCGTTCGAACAAATCGTAATTCGTCCGAACAAATAACTTATTTGTCCGAACAAATCCTAATTCGTCCGAACATATAGCTAATTCGTCCAAACAAATCCTAATTCGTCCGAGCAAATAACTTATTTGTCCGAACAAATCCTAATTCGTCCGAACAAATAACTAATTCGTCCGAACAAATCCTAATTCGTCCGAACAAATATCTAATTCGTCCGAACAAATAACTTATTCGTCCGAACAAATCGTAATTCGTCTGAACAAATAAGAATGTTTTTTTCACCTGGCCCCTCCACGCCGCCGTAAGATTGAACATAAGCTCAACTCACAAAAAATGCTAAATGTTTTGAGGTTTTAAGTTCAACTGCCTCTTGACACTGAACGGGTAGGAAGAGACGAAGAGGGGTAAAAGTGATCAGTCTTGCAATGAGTAGGTTACATATGTTCTTTGCCAGATGACCACAAACTCCATAGAAATGAGCGGTTGTTTACAATACACGGTCGTATATTAGTACACGAAAACTTTTCAAAGTACCGTTAGTATATGTTATGGACTACTAACAATAAGGAAGGTCTGATAGGGGGCGTCTGATAAATGCGGGATTGGTAAAAGGTCGAAAATGCCGGTCTTTAAGACTAACTTTACACTATTATTAGCAGACACTGCTGGCACTATCTATTCCCTCATGTACATACATGTATATGCACAACTGCATTCGATAGATTACTTCACAAATGAAACTCCATATACCATTATCAGATTTCTTTTATATCTGTATCATTTTAATCAACGCTATCGTGTAGATTAATCCAGTTAGCGTGTGCATTATACCCGCCACTTTGGTTTTAACTTATTTTGGTTTTAACGTATTTTGGTAAATGTCAAAAGACAATTGTCCTTAATAGATCCTAATCATATGTAACATTTGAACTTGAAAAACTGATTAGACTTAACCGTTTAAAGAACAACATAATTTGATAGTAATACAAAATTTGTTTCCTAACATTTTCTTGCATATTCTAAATTAGTATGGTAACACTAATGGCCTTGACATGCCGGTATGACATTCACCCTTGATTGATACAATTTAAAGCGTTGAAGATATAATTAATTCTCATTGCATTTGCCATGTACTTCTATAAATTCTTTGTATTAGATAACTTGAATAACTCTTCAAAAAATCTTGGATAGTTCTTCAAGCTAGAAACTTTAAACGATTCTTTAATAAATCATTTTGTTTTATTCATAATTTATTCAATAAATTATACACACGCTTTCATGCATCGGATTCATGTTAACTCAACTATTCCTTCATTTTAAGTAAAGCACTAAGACCAAGAACATTTTTAGGCCAGTTTTGTAACTGGCTCATTGTCAAAGCCCCAGTTACCGTATACAGAAACAATTTAAAAAGCATCCGTTCACTGCGATAGGCTAGAAGGCATCAAAATCTTCCTACACTTAGTTATCAAAGAATTTCCTAAGTTGGTCAAGACGTCAGATAAAAGGCCAGATCGGGCGAGATTAGAGCATTTTACAGCGGGTCCTTGGCCGACATGCGGCGGATTTTGATTCTTCTTTCGTGTGCTCTTGTGAGCCTGAGAGGCTCACAGGGTGCTGCAACTACCGCTCCATCTTGTAAGTTTGACCTTTGGGGTTATGAACATTTATTCATACGTGTTGACCTATCGATAAGTTTGGGGTTTGTTTTCATTATTTCTTTTTTTATAGATCTTTTTTAAGTAAAAAAAAAAATTGGTTATACGCCTGAATCCTTAAACTTTTGAATAAGCAGCTGACACTTTGGTACAGATTTTTTTTGATTTTGCAGAATGTTGCCTTTTATTCAAAACTATTTCAACTTTTAAAAATAAATCTTTGTTGAATGCGGGTGTTGATATTTTAATAAGATTGATGAAAGATTTTAATTTTGAATATTTCATTACATGAAAAAAGTATTCAAAAATCAAAAAGTAAGATGTATCCGTAAATAATTATGACATTGCACACTTTTCACAATTGTGCTGTATAGAGTTGTTTCTCTGCTTGTAGCCTGTGGTACTGTCCCGGCAGACATTGTGTTTTTACTTGATTCTTCGGGATCAGTGGGATCAGCAAACTTTCAAAAACAGTTAGACTTTGTGAAAAAATTCGCCAATACATTTGACATTGGGCCCAACAACGTCCAAATTGGTGTGGAGACGTTCGCAACGACTCCCCATCACCAGTTTTTCATGAACAAATATCCAACGAAACCGACGTTGTTGAACGCCATCGGTACTGTGCCATATCAGTCGGGATCGACCCACACCGATCTGGCGTTGAAATATGTCATGGACAATGACTTCAAGCCGGCTGCTGGGGACAGAGATCACGTGGTCAACATTCTGGTTGTGATGACTGACGGCCAGTCTAACGACAGACAGGCTACCACCACTCAGGCCAACAAACTTCACACCATGAATATCAAAACTTTCGCCATTGGTATCGGTAGTGGAATTAACCATGCTGAGCTGGAGCATATTGCTACTGATGCTAAACATGTCTTCACCGTGTCAAACTTCGACGCTCTGAACACACTGCAGGCTGAGCTGAAAAAGACGGCTTGTGAAGGTGGGATATAGTAGCAAATATCTCTCTCTCTCTCTCTCTCTCTCTCTCTCTCTCTCTCTCTCTCTCTCTCTCTCTCTCCGTACTACATGTATTTCAGTTTACAAATTGAAATGTAAACCGCAGTGCTGTATATTTTTCACTTTAACTTTATTCATTAAAATGGGCTTGTAACAAGAATGTCATCTAAAGTTTCATCTATCGCTGCTTTAAAGAAAAACAAAGTAATATGTTCATTGTTCATTCTTAGTTAATATCATATTTTGGAAAGATAATGTATATATGTCTGACATATATGTTCATCCTGACATAATATGTTGTTCAATTTGGTTAATTATGGTTTTAAACTAAAATATTGTGAATAAAATGCATGATTTCCAATATGGCAAAGAAAGAAACCAGTTTATTAAAAAAAAAAATACTTTTACTTAGTAACTCATCCAAAATTTAACCCTTTCTAAAACATGCAAAGATATGCAAAGATATAGAAGAAATCCGTAGTTCACAGATCGGCCCATTCTTATTATCAATGATGTAGACCGAATTATTCCAGCGTAGATAGTATAACAATACAATATAGGCTTGTCTGGAAAACGACCAAATGTCTCACAGAGGTGTGCCCACCGTAGTATATAGAACCTTGCTCGTCCAACGTGTTGCCCCAAAGAAATCCCATACACAAGTATAACAGTCGACAAACACCTCATCTATCGATTATTCAGAATTAGTATCAGAATGTGATACTATGTTTAATTATTTTTGAGTAAACATGATTGAAGTGTATACAACCAAATGTTCATACATTTATCCATCCTTTCTATTATGTCTTATTAAAAGACCCTCAATATACAAATATACACTAATATTTTTTTTAATTTTTAGAATAATCAGAAACTTGATAAATTAAGCTATTTAAAGACAACAAAGTTTTAAGTACATTCTGTAATGAAGAAATGAATGTAAATAAAGTATACAATAGCCTTTTTTTTGTCTAATACGTAGACTTGAATCGATTACCCCTTATAACGCTAACTTATTACACAAAAGAAAGTTATTCAATTTATTGCAATGTATAGAAAGAGGGTCCTTAATGGCGTTCATTTTTGATACGTTCGCGCTTTTGATGCTCGATAATGTTTTAAATAATGCAAATCCCCGGTATATGCACTATTCCAAATCTTTTAAATAATTTCTGTATAGGGAGAAATTCTAGAGCAATTGAAAGACTAAGAAATACTGTAAAAGTGGTTATGTACGCATAGGTACGCAGAAAGCTTAAATTCGCGGAAAATACCACCGCGCGTATGATAAGAAAATTAATTCACGCATCCGCGTATTTAACACCCTCGCGAATTGTTTGACTATAGAAACTCGTACTTAACCACCAGCGTAAATAACCACTTTTACAGTACTTGTTTTCTCTTCGATTAGTTGACGGACATTGGAGCAATTACGGTTCCTGGTCTCCCTGCTCCAAATCTTGCGGCGGTGGAACTCACTACAAAGAAAGATCTTGCAACAACCCTCCACCAGCCAATGGAGGCAAAGACTGTGTCGGAGCTGCCAGAGAAACAGGGACCTGTAACACTCAAGCCTGCCCAACTCAACCCCCCACCACCACCCCCCGCCCAACCACCAACCCCCCTCCAACTACCACCCCATCTCCAGGTATATTTGAAGTTTTCTATAAAGACAACAAAATCATTTTTTCCACTTCAAGTTTATCTATTCATCAGGTCTCAAAACTGTATGCAAGTCTTTTTTGTAATAATATTCGTCTCGAAAGATTTCTCACAAGATAATTATTGATTATGCGGGTTACTGATTGCACGGCGTTTTTTTAGGATGTGGTGTCGTTCCCGCCGACATCCTCTTCATTTTGGATTCTAGCGGTAGTGTAGGAAACACAAACTTCCAAAAAATGCTTGGCTTTGTTAAGAACATGGTGAACGGCATGGACATCAGCCCAACCGGAACCAAAGTTGGAGTGATCACCTACAGTGATCGAACCCATCTTGAATTCCACTTGAATGCCCACAATGACAAGCAGTCTCTTGATCAAGCCATTTCAGGCATCAGGTATATTTCTGGAGGAACAAATACCGCTGATGCTTTGAAATATGCCAGGGAGACCAGTTTCCAAACTGTGAATGGTGCCAGAGGTAACGCTGCCAAGATTGCCATTGTAATCACTGACGGGAAATCCACCAGCAGTATTGCCACTTCTGCTGAGGCTCAGCGACTAAGACAACAGGGTGTAACCGTTTTCTCTGTCGGTGTTGGAGCCGCAAACAAGCAGGAACTGGACGCTATGGCAACCGATCCCGACAATTCACACGTTTTCGTCGTAAACAATTTCGATGCTCTTAAACAGATTAACGGAGAGTTGGCCCAGAAAGCTTGCGAAGGTATTAAGCACAGACAAGAATTAAAAAAAAATATGATGTTTTTGCTCATGGAACAAATTGTACAAAACTTGTTTGAGTTGATATAATAATACCTGTTATATTTTTATCATATCTATTTGATCAGTTAAAGCCACAACAGCCCCTCCACCTAGCAACAGAACAGGTACTTACCATTCTATGAATTGTCTAAGAGCAGTGAAAATCAAAACTTAAAAAAAAAAATCCAATTTGTCTTCAAATTACATGCATTGATACAGTATAATTATCCAATGTGTTCATAGTTATCGTTTTCTTCAGGGTGTGGTGCTAAGGCAGACATCGTCTTCCTGTTGGACTCCTCCGGCAGTGTTGGATCCTCCAATTTCCAGAAAATGCTTAAGTTTGTTGAAGGCGTTGCCCAGGACTTCAACATTGGGCCAAATGATGTTCAGATCGGAGTCGACACTTTCTCATCAGGCCACAAGGCCGAATTCCACTTGAACTCTCACCCCGATCAGCAATCCTTGGTATCCGCTATCAGTCACATTCCTTACAAGTCTGGATCCACTCATACTGGGGAAGCCATCCAGTTTATGCACGCCGACAGCTTCACAGCTGCTGCAGGTACATGTATTTAACTTTATCCACCAAACGAAGTACATCATATTTAATTGAAACCCAGGTCTTTCTTATGAAATTTAAAATTGTCCGATGCCCATTTCACAGTAGTTGCTGCATGATGACAGTTTTTATGTATATGGTGTATCCCGAACAGTCCAAATCAATTTAATCTTCAGTAGTTTTTTATATACTTTTTTTTTAAACAGTCTTCTTGCATCAAAAGTTGTGGTGATTTATAAGTCTTTAAACAATTACATTTAGTAGTCAATCACAAACATGGACCAAGAGAGATTTTATAACACCACTTGTTCCTTTCTTTAGGTCAAAGACCAGGCGTACCGAAAATTGCAGTCGTGGTTACGGACGGTAACTCCAACAACAGACAACTGACGGCAGCCGAGGCCGACAAAGCTAGGAAGGACGGCATCACGATGTTTGCTATCGGTGTCGGGCACGGAATCAACGACGGAGAGCTTCACGCCATCGCCACGGACCCCGACAGCCAATACTCCTTCCACGCCGAGAGCTTCGATGCCTTGACCTCCCTCAAGGGATCACTGTCTTCAAAGACATGCGAACGTAAAGAAAAATCATGCGTCATTTTATTTTCAATAAAATTGATACAATATACAATAGTACTCTGATTTAACTTTTTGGTATTGTTTAACTTGTCTTGTTACATTGAATTTTAGAGGCAAAACCAACTCCAGCCCCCGCACCAAGTAAGTAAAATTATTGATTCACTCAATAATTTCAACAATTATATCGTTACCGAGATTACTATTCTTTGCTATCGGCTTCGACAAATTCACTGTGTCGAAATTCAAATATATGCTTTATCACCAGACTGCAATGCCGGAAGCGTCGCCGACATCGTTTTTGTTCTGGATTCCTCCGGAAGTATCACGAAACCAAACTTTGACAAGATGATCAATTTCGTCAAGGACATGGTCCGAAGCTTTGACATCGGAGCAAACAAGATCCGTGTCGGATTGGAAACATTTAGCAGCCGTCCCTACCAAGAGTTCCAACTGAACTCACACACCGACAAAGCCGCTCTACTGACCGCATTGGATAAGGTTACCTACAAGAGTGGCGGTACTAACACTGGAGACGCTCTTAACACAATGTACACCAAAATGTTTACGACTGCCAACGGTGACCGATCTAACGTACCAAACATTGCCATCGTATTGACAGACGGAAACTCCAACAACCACCCACAGACAGTCAAAGAGGCCAACAATGCTCACCAGCAGGGCATCAACGTGTTCTCCATTGGTATTGGAAGTGGAATCTCTAAAGCAGAGTTGAACGACATTGCCTCGGATCCCGATAGCGAACATGTGATGACCATCACAAACTTTAACCAGTTGTCGCAAATCCAAGGGGCTTTCCAAGCCAAGACTTGCAATGGTATGATTCAGAAGCTATTAAACGTGAAACAATATTATTACTTTCATAGCAAGTAAATTTTGATTGAATAGGATTGATAGACAGAAGGATAATAACGCGCTCGGTTTTCCGGTATTCTAATTAAATTTCACATTGATTTTTTTAGTCATTCCACCAACTCCTGGAGTCAACCTTACCCGTAAGTGACCGACATTTTTATATAATAGTAATTCATATCGGTAACAACATTGTTTTTAGTTATAAATCTCTTTTAACAAAGTTTGAAGTACAATGGCTTCCTTTTTTGCAGCCCCTCCTCTGATCGACCCCTGTCAGGACGCCATTGCTGACTGCGCCAGATACGGCGTGTCTTCCTGTTCCGGACAATACACTGACTGGGCCAAGATTAACTGTCAGAGGTTCTGTCAGTTCTGTCAACGTAAGTTATGCTCTCTCTCATTCGAAAAAAACCCAAACATTCTCAGATGAACTTGGATAGACAACAATTTTCTCAACATGATTGTTTAGATTGTACGGACAGAAATTGATCGGATTCTCCATGAAAAAGAACAATAAAGGAAAAAGGTCAATAAATACTTTGGACTAAAATAAAGATGCCAAACAAAATTAGATGAATAAGTCAAACAGTCCTCTGTGCGTTTACTACTGTGTGTCCATTTTGGTATCATAAGAGAACTAATTGACTAGTTACTCACGTAGGCAATGTCACAAACAGTGACGTTTTGACATGAACTTTTTTACTGTTCCCAAATGAATAACAAGTTAAAGAATACGAGCAAATTTATTTCTTTTATGAGCTAGAAAAAAAGAGATGTGATACCGGTATTAAAACGATTTATAAATTTTATTTCTTTCTAGCCGCAGTCAAGACCCCGCCTCCCCCCTGTACTGATGATCTTCCCGCTCCTCAGAAATGTTCCCAATTCGATCCTAATGTGTGCACCCAGTACAAACCTTGGGCTGAGGCTAACTGCAGAAAATTCTGTGGATATTGCAGTAAGTATTGTAGTATAGAAAGACGCCAATGAAATCCTACGGCTGTTACAGACAAACGTTCTATTCCAGTACCTTTTAAATGTATCGATCAAATAGCAAAACTATGAAGATTCTGGATTGATGATAAGATCAATTACAATGCTATAAGATAATTCAATGAATTTTCATAACTTTGTACTGTATACTGGGATAGTTATTTTCGCCTATAATGGATGTAAAAATGTTTTAATTTCATCCTGATACATATTTGGTGAAAGAGAAGTTTCAGATTTGAATAAGCCCGATTTTAGATTTGTCCTCAGTAACTGAGGACAAATAGAACAAAATAAAAATAGGGACGAAAATGTTTGTATATGGTACACAAATAATTACAAGTTTTGAGCAATAGCTACTCGTACGTACTCGAATAGGTTTCAGGTCACGTTATCAGGTAGTATAAATAGTAGGACCATGCGGTGGCGTGGCACTCTAAGCTCGCTCGCTAGTTGTGTTCTAAGTAAGGTAAAATGAAAGATGAAATAGAATGCGGTGATTTTGGACTGACAAATGGTTGTAAATATGTGTTTTTGTGTAAAATAAAATAAACGCTAGCGAGCAGCGTTCCTTTTTAATACTTGTTGTTTTTATTCATTCAACACTTTATTGTTTTACATGTATATTCGGACGAATGTAGTGAGGGAGAATATAACAATATCAAAGTGTTTTCATTATTTTAACTTAATTTGTTTTCTTTTTACCCAAAGGCCCAGATGCCAAGGGAGTCACTGGATATTGTAAGTATGAGCTAAAGAAGTGAATATATACTTTGTAATTGCAATGATGACAGTTGAATGAGACATGCAGTCAATTACACTCACGTGTCACCTAAATAAGAACATTTCACGTGAACTATACAAATGTACAAATTCAAGTTCAATGCATAATATAGTGAAATGCTAAACAAAAAATGCGCGTTTTATATGATAACCCTAAATAATGGAAATAAAATTTGCTTATTCATGTAGATTTGTTTAATCAACTCACTTAAAGGTTTTTTAAGCGGCTATTGTGTCGTTATTTCACAGACGGAAGCTGTTATTACAATGGCAAGACATACTCTCAGGGACAGCGATGGGCTGATGGCTGCGCATACGAATGCACGTGCGATGATGCTGGCACTGGAAAATACAGTTGCTATAACAAGTAAGATCCCCCTGAAATGTGCTTCAAAAAGATTAATGATCTTCCTCGCGTAAACAATGGATTTTAAAAACAGTTAAACACAATTTTTGTAAGAGATGAAAATCAATGTAATAGTTGTTGTTTTTTTTCATAAAAGAATGAAATTTCGTTAACGCTATCACCTGTTCTTTATTACACAGGTGTCCCGCCTACTACAATCTACCACCTCAGTGTACACTGACTAAGAAAACAGGGGAGTGCTGCCTGCAGCCCGTCTGTAACTTTAACCCACAATACCAGACCCAGACAGGTCAAAAGGTCGTCAACGTCAACGGAGTCAGTAAGTGACGTCATTTCCTGAATTGAACTCAAATTTTGATTCAGTTTACATGAAAAGTCAAATTTTAAAATCGGTATATCAGTTGACAAACTTAAGGATAAAAAAATTGAAATGTCAAAATCACTTGGTAGTTTTTATATGTACATCTTCTTCTTCATAATGCCATTTCAGCAATTAAATTTTTGAATAATCAGATATTGAATTGACAATAAAGACGCTGGAAATCTTTTTTTTCTCCCGCAGACATGTGCGTCTACAACGGTAAGAACTACTATCAAGGCCAGACCTGGTCCGTTGGCTGTGAATATGACTGTCAATGTGTTGATGCTGGCGCTGGAATGTGGAGCTGTCAATCAAAGTAAGCATGCAACGCCCTACAAACCATGTCTCTATTTACACCAACGGTTTTCATTTATTTTTTTAAAATGTTATTGATAATGTTATGAATGATATGTTTCTTTCAAAATATATACATGTAATAGGTTGTCAAAGAACGCTATACCATGAATGATTATGTATTGAAATATTAAAAATAAGATTATATTTAAATTATTAAATAAACATACGTGCAGATGTCCAGTTTACCAGAATATCCCATCCATTTGTCGCTTGGAAACTCCACCTGGAAAATGTTGCCAGGAACCAGTGTGTACCTTCAGTAATCAATATGGAACATTCTCCGGAGTTGGAACGATTTCCGGAAATGGAACAGGTATTCAAAACTTATCTCAAGTAGAATGATTTTAATGCGTACTTCCTGCTCTAAAGTCATATATGAGACAAACAATTCGACCTTTTTCCAAGAAGGCATTGGTCTCAATACATACCAAATAATTTTTCAGTCATCGGTTCCTGTCGTTTAAAGCTGTATCAAATCAAAATTTGTTTTCATTCAAATAAATGCATGTCAGTACTTTCAGTACTTTGATTTTGATTACAGCCACTACCACACCTACTGCACCTCCCCCTTGTGTTGATAAAATCAACAACTGTAACCAATATCAGCTGGCAACCTGCACAGACAAAATGTACAGAGACTGGGCTCTGGTCAACTGTCCAAAATTCTGTGGATTCTGCTGTAAGTACCTGTTATATTAGTAAACAAGTATTGTATACGCTTTTAAGAATTATTAAGCTTTGTTTTATTTATATTATTTTTTTTTTTTTGGATAAAGTTTTTATAAAATGTTCACAATATTTTCTATTGCAGCTTTACTGAACCAACCTGGACCATTTGGTAGGCAAAACTATTTAATTTTGTAAATATCTGTAAAACCATTCCCTTTATGAATAGAAATATTTTGACTTATCCGTTCCGAATCAAACATATGCTTGCAAATTTGTAGAACAGGATATAATTAAACTAAAACAATATATATTTTTGTTTCATTAATATTATTGCTAGGGATGTCAAATCGGTCAATTTTTAGTACTCGGTTACTCGGACGTTTTTCCGATCGAGTACCCGGGTACTCGGTAAAAGTGTAAATAAATATGAACAAGTACATTGATAACTGTAAAACCTTGGTCATTTTTGTAGAAATAAAACCACATGATCTAATGAGAGGTTTCCCCGTAAGATTGCACTACAGTATTAAATTTTACTATATATTCTTACCAAAATTGCACAACTTTAGGTACAGATTAAAAATTCAAAACGAACTTCTCGAAAAAATCCTCTTGACATCTTTTTAAACAACGCTTCATTTACAATTTTCTAGCAAAATACACACGTGCATCCAGCAAGGCGTGAGACTTTGTTTACCTCGAAGTTACACATGTGCTTGAAAATCACGTTTTTTGAATCTTCAGGTCTTTTAAAATATTTCCAGACCTTTGAAGTCGGTTGCGGCATTTAAGATCTGTTCAATTTCTCTACTGTGTGCACAGGCACCTGACGTTATAAATTTTTCTCATAATAAAAATAAATACCCTATATTATTAGATATAGGGTATTTATTTTTATTATGAGAAAAATATATAACGTCAGGTGCCTGTGACTGTGTGCTATCTAATTTATATAATAGACTATATAAATGCTTGGTCACGAAAATTACTACATAAACACTGCCACCGGCGATAACGGTCATTTAGCATATTTAGAGGCGTAGGAAATTCTAATTACTGTATGTACAAGTGCAATGGACATTTTAAGTTTAAAACCGATGTTTTAATGCATTATTAAATAAACTTAGAAATATTAAAAAATATACATCCGAGTAACCGAGTACCGATTTCAGTATTCGATACCCGGACGTTCGATCGAGTACCCGGTTAACCGGGTACCCGTTGACATCCCTAATTATTGCACATGCGAAACATCGTTCGAACGACATAATACATTCAAGTTATTGAAAGTATATATATTAAAAATAATAACCAAGGCGTCAACAGAATAAAGTTCAAAATAATTTTGAACTGCATTTTGGTGTCCCTTTAGATGTCTGCGTTTACAAGGGTGTAACACACAAACAAGGAGAGACTTGGTACGATGGTTGCGAATACGAGTGCATGTGTGAGAACGCCAAGTATGGATACTACAGATGCAACAAGAGGTCTGTTAACAACTCACATATATGTACATGAGATCATGATTTATATCTATGAATTACTTACAATTAAGGTCATGAAACTATTTAAACTTAAATACCGTGGATTCCTAATTAAACGCGATAAATTATTGTACGCGTAAATTAGCGAGAAGTACATACTAGTATCGCAAATTTTAAAATTTCGCCTCTTTTCTAAAAGATGTGAACTATTATCTTTTTTAAATTTTAAAGATGAATCTTTATTAATTAATTAGATAGGAAATATGACAGTTATGGACGGACAACTTTAAGTACTTGCGAGAAATCTACAGTAGTTAGATGTAATTTTTTTTCTACCTCACCTATAGATGTCCAGATTACACTAACCTTCCCCTTGGCTGCAACATGATCAAGGTGACCGGCCAGTGTTGTCCAGTTGTCAACTGTACTGCCGGCTCTACGGGCACCTTCGTGGGCTCCAGTACCGTCCCCACCCTCGGAGGATACCCCATCCCAAGCATCAAACCCACAGCCGCCCCTAACCCGCTCAACCCAGGCGCACCTACTGTGGCCCCACAACTGGTTCCTAAACAGATTGGTGAGTAGAACCAAACCTATAAAGAGGGAGGGATGGTCGTGACAATTTTAGACTACGTTGTTAAGAAGAAGAGCGCTGTATAAAGAAATGGAAAAATATTAAATTTCAGAGATTAAATTTGGAACATTTTCTTTACTATATGATAGGTAATAGCTTGAAAAATAATATATATAAAATTCAAGGTACTATAATAGATCTGATGGCTTATTTGTTGGCCACCCAACCTACTTAATGCATTGTTAGTGGAATATCAAACGAAACAGAATGCGACTTGGAAGGTGATAATAAAACTTTCGATTTTCAATGCATTCCATATTTAGAATTAAAATATCAAATGTAGAAATAGGAAAGGATCAGACCTGACTCTTGGAAATTATGAATGGTTAAACTATTCTTGGATTTCAAATTCTTAGAAAACTTCAAGGGACTCTTTTGTTTGCGTTAGATGGCTGTTACTACAATGGAATGTTGTACCAACAGTCGCAGAGATGGGTGGATGGCTGCAAGTACTCCTGTGTTTGTGACGATGCTAAGACCGGTCGTTACAGGTGTTCTCCAAAGTAAGTACTCCTGTGTTTGTGACGATGCTAAGACCGGTCGCTACAGGTGTTCTCCAAAGTAAGTACTCCTGTTTTTGTGACGATGCTAAGACCGGTCGCAACAGGTGTTCTCCAAAGTAAGTAATCCTGTTTTTGTGACTATGCTAAGACCGGTCTTTACAGGTGTTCTCCAAAGTAAGTACTCCTGTGTTTGTGACGATGCTAAGACCGGTCGTTACAGGTGTTCTCCAAAGTAAGAGACGACTTCATTTAAGTCCTTCGTTCATCATTGGGGATCGCGCTGGTTTATGTTGTGTAGTTTCGCATTGCAAATATTAGTGTACACAGTTTAAATTTATCAAATTAAGAACCTAATACACATGAAGATTCACTGAATGATATCGGATAAGAAAGGTTTTCGGGACTGCTGTCTAAATTTTCTATCATAATGAACATGCATTATTAAAACGAATCATCAATATCGAAATAACTTTTTCAATGTGAGATGGGAGTGCTTCTTTGTGTTTTTATAGCTAAAACAAACACATCTAATCAATTTTGTACCGTAAGAGTTGATTTTATTTCGCGTTATTTTAATTCTGATTCATAAGATGACACAAACCATTCTTCTACTTTACCATCCCCAAGGAAACATAAAAATAACTAAACGACAACAAAACAAGTAGTTTTCATTTCATTCTGGGTTGTTTTTGTTTTTGTTTGCAACGCTTAGATGCCCGTCATTCAACAACTTGGATGCTGCGTGCAAACTTATGGAGGACCCCAATGATCCGTGCTGTCAGATCCCAGACTGTCCTTCAAACGCCACCCTTGTCAACGTTCCCGTTCCCTCATACGGACCCGGAATCACCGGATACGGAACTGCCACCTATCCTCCCATGACCGTCACCGGCTCCACCGGACCCTCAATTAACGGAACCGGAACTCCGTCATCCTTCACTGGCTTTGGTCAAGTTGGACCCACCGTACAGGGATCAACAAGTGAGTTTATTGGGAGTTGATTTTAATCAACTCTCCTATGCAGTTACTCAGGCAAACCGAAAGTGAAACAGTGTTTGGACCTAAGCACAAATCAACACCGCTGACAACATTTAGTTCTTGAAAATAATCAATAAATTCGATGAAATGTATTCTAAAGCATTGTTTTTCAAGGAAACTTATTTATAGATACCTTGTAAATAGTCAGGTTTTAAATGGTGCGAATAATTTAGATATTTTTGTAGTCGTAAATTGTATGTATTCCTACGCCAGAGTTCAATATAGTCTCGTTCAACCAGACGCTCGGCTGTCTCCGTAAATATCCGACAAGCAGAGTGTCTCTCTTGCTTGTCGGAGATTAACGGAGACAGCCAAACGTCTGGTTAAACGAAACTAGAGTATAATATTGCTTGGATCCAAACAATATCTCAGAAATATTTCGATTACTGATACGTAGTTTGATGGAATTAATTCTTTGAATAATACACAACATGATTCATATGGGGTTTTCACGAAATTTCTGTTGGAGAATTTATATTATAAAAAATATGCGTAATTCAAATACATATAGGAAACTACTTGCCATGCAAAATAATATCGTTGATTTTAAAATAAATAATAATTGATAAAATCAACTCCCGTCAGTACTTCAGTACTTTGATCATTATAAGTCTTATTTTTTTCAAATCATTTCGAAGAATTCAAGCTTCTATATACACTGTACAATATTTCTATGTATAAAAATGATTTGTAATAGGTATACAAAATGTAGTAAATTATTTTATTCAAAGTTTCATGTAAAATTGGTTTTATTAAAAATATTAGTTGCTTAAACATACTAATGCGGAAAAATACATGCTTTCAGTAGTTCCTTCAATTTACATTTTATTAATACTAGCCATAGGACCATATCCACGTCTTTTGAATATTAATAAGTAATATTAAAATAATGATAGTTATGTGTGAATCCTATTTACTTTACTAATTTTCAAAAAATTAGTCTACCTTATTTTACTTGTCTAAACAACTAGTCTACCTTTTTACTATATACTTGAATGTCTACTGTCTTGTCTTTTTTTTCTACATTTAGTCTGTCTTAACAATTCGTCAGCCTTTTTCTGCCGATGTTTTGTAAACTTTTTTTTTCTACTTGTGTAAACGACGAGTCGTTTTTTCTACTATTTGTCTTGACTTTTGTCTACTAATTGTCATGACTTTACTATTCCTGTTTACTTTTTTTCAGCCGGTGTTTGCATTTACAAGGGCCAGATCCACCAACAGGGACAGACATGGGACGATGGATGTGACTACAGGTGTACCTGTGTGGACGCTTCCATTGGCCAGTACAGATGTACCGACAGGTAATGGTAAATTCCTGTCTGAAACACTGTATATTTACACAGGATTGAAATATTTTTAAATATTGCGTGGGATTATCAGATGGAAACAATGAGCAACCGTAAAGGCGTTAATCAATAAACTACCTAAATAAACGTTATACATGTATAAATATTGTAGATCAGGCCTCTTAATTTCAGTTAACCATATGGAACTCGATGTATTTGTGATTGAAGTCTTAATTTTAAAAAAAAAATCTACTATAGAAAGAACTGTGTAAAAAATGAAATGTTCCCCACCCCCCACCCCCCCAAAAAATTGCTGATCATACCCTGACACAGTATTGAAGCGTACTTTGTTTTGTACAAGCAAATATAAAATATATCCAAATTGGCCATCCATTTCATTTTGGACGATAGTACTAAGAATTAAAATTCTTTTCAATATCGAACACATTTTAAGTTGTAAAGCACACGAAATCTATTGTTCAACTTTGAAAGACATGCTTTTGTCTGATTTTTAGATGTCCATCCTACCAAAACCTTCCCCCACAGTGCCGCATGATCCAGGACCCCAACGATTCCTGCTGCCAGACCTACGTTTGTGACCAAACTGTCACCACGGCTCCCCCACTGTTCCAAAGAACCACACCCGCATCCGGAACAGGAGGTAACTACATGTATCTCCAAGTTTTAAGAGCGCTGGATGCTCGGCTGTAACCATTATCAGACTTAATTAATCTCATCTCCTCGACACAAAGACCTTTGTATAAAAATATCTGATCATCTAAATTTTAGCCTAAAATATCAGGATTTTATCATTTTGAAATTATATTGTTTATGACTGAAAAATAAGATTTTAATTTCAATGTAGATATGACGGGTACTAGTAATTTTGTTGAGCAATTAGACTCCAATATTCAGTAACTCAATGTTGTTGACATGTTGTCGGAATTATAATGATTGGTTGAAATCGTTTAGACTACTGCGTGTACAAGAGCCAGTACTACCACCAAGGAGAAGAGTGGTTTGATGGCTGCAGCTACAAGTGTCGATGCGAGGACGCTAAGAATAAATACTACCAGTGTACTGAAAGGTGAACTATGTCGTGGCAATTAGAACCATTTTAACAAGAGCTTGGACTTTGGGTAGTTGTGTCAAACAGCAATGTGACGTAAGCCTGTCTATTTCATTGCTGGCCATTCAACTAGGCTCTTTGAAATCAACAAGATTTGGCTTGCTCTTGCGCAAAGACTACCAATCTGTGTATAACCAGCATCATTTTTAACTTGTTTTGACGCAAGAAAAAGATAGTTACATCCTACCGAAAGTCCAAGGTCTTGTTAAAATGTTTATATCTTCTTATTAATGAAGACAATTTACTTACCCACACTGATAAATATGCATTTAATTTGTCTTCAAGATGTGGTCAATATTCCAACATTCCCGTCGGATGTACATACGTCACTGATCCCAAGGATTCCTGTTGCCGTGTCCCACAATGCACGGTGACCGGAAGCACCGGTCAGGCCGTCACTGGATTCAATCCAGCGGGTTACACCGGAAGCTTCACCGGACAAGGCCGACCCCAGGTCGCCACAGGATCAACTTCCGGTGCAGTGACCGGATATTCAAGTAAGTACCAGAAAATGTTTGTTAGAAATAATTCAATACCGGTAATTTTTTTTTTAAATTGAAATGTACCTTTTTCTTTTTATTTGAAAAAACGTTTTGTGTGATGCCGCTCTCGTAGAGTAGTATGTTAATGCTTTTAAAAAAATTTTTTAACAGATAACTGCATCTACAAAGGACAAATTTACACTCAGGGCCAGACATGGCAAGATGGCTGCGACTACAACTGTGAGTGCATCGATGCATCAAAGGGAGTTTACCGTTGCAGCGACAGGTCAATTGCGATTTATTGATGATTTTTGTACAATAGAATTTGTTTTCCCAAACAAAATTTTGAAATGTAAGAAAATGAAAAAAGAACCAACCATTTCTTCTCACAGATGTCCAAGATATGGAACAATTCCTGCAGAATGCCACTTAGTTCCCGATGCTAACGATCAGTGTTGCCAGAAACCAGAATGTAATCCAACTGGACCCGGCGCATGCCGTGACGTCAAACCCGACTGTGCATCTTACGGAGACTACGCGTGTCACGAGCCATACGCCGGTTGGGCCAAGGACAACTGTGCTAAGTTCTGCGGATTCTGTGGAAACACCACATCCAGTAAATATTTATACTAATTTCTGCTTATTCATTTTTGCTTCGGAGACTCGGCCTGTTATGATTGGCGCAAGGAAAATATTCATGACCTAATTATTGAATTCTTCCTCAGGATTTTTTTTAAAATGCATCAGAATTTTGTATTAAAATTTTTACATTACTGATTGCTAGTAACAATGATAAAATTTTGCTCAGCCCAAACCCAAGTAACCACTGCCCCAGGAATGTGCGCTGACAGAATTCCAAACTGCAAAGATTTCGGAACCCAGTCTTGCTCTGGACAGTTCGTTGGATGGGCCAAGTACAACTGCCCCAAGACCTGTGGATATTGTGGTAAGTTGAACTTTGCTTTGTAAGCAAACTTTTTTAATTAATTTAATTTTTTATGATTTAGCCATCTTTTAGTTCTAAAAGAAATAAACCATTTCGCATATCTTTGTGTTTTGTTTAGGCGGAACTGGCACTGGCACTGGGACAATTGGATCGATGACCGGTAGGTGTCCTCTGATAAATGTGTACTTAACTATTCCGAGTTTTATGAACGGTATGTCATTGTCTTGACTAATTTTATCTGGTGATTGTGCTTAATATAAATATATTGCCGCAAATTCAATGAAGCATTTATTTTTACCACCCTGGGCTCCATTTTGCTTTTCTTGCGCTTTTGATGGTATTGCAAAATATTATATATATATATATATATATATATATATATATATATATATATATATATATATATATATATATATATATATATAAATTAATTAAAATAATAGATTATGTTAAGCCTATTCATGCTTTATCTATGGCATTTTGGTGTTTATATGTATTTTTTCATTATTCACCATCCAAAAATCCGGCAAATAAGGATGCTTTTTAGTGCATATACATAAAACCAGGTGATTATCAATTTCTATGCATTGGGATTTTGGTTAAAATAAAGTAGATCTCAGTAATATTATACAGAAGTAACTCTTAACATACGCATGGTGATAACCTGATAATAAAAGCAACCGAATGTTTTTCAATGTCTTGTTAAAAAAAAAAATCCGTAGTCACAGCCTCACTTCACATTTGTAAAACTTCCCCTTATGTTTACTTAAGTCGCATACAAATGATACTTGTGTGTGCCAATCATTCGTGCGTGTGTTTATGTGTGTGCTGTTTCATTAATGTTATCTGCTTTTTTTGCATTTTTTCATTGCATGTTCAGGAGCTCCAGTCGCACCATCAATGATTTCTGGTGAGATTAAAATCAATGGGAAATTTTCTGGCAGCCAATTTTGTGTACAGCATCTTTAAACCTCCCTCTCTCTCAGATTCTCTTCATAATAACACGGTTACTGAAAAAAATATACCGAATTAATTTTCTTTGCCTAAATTTATATTCAAGGAGTGTTTCTATTGAGTTCAGTTTATCTATTGTACTTTTTTTTTGGCAAACCATATTTTTTTAATGCCTTTTCTTTTAACCGTGCGAAAAAATGAAAGTGATAAATTCACACCAGTGCATTTGGTTTTCAAGATGCAGATTACTTAAGTTGTTTTTCAGGAAATATAAGTTCATGTATAATTGACATTCCTTTATTGTATAGTAAATTTTGATCCTGTAGCAAAGTATTTGGAAATTATAGACGGTTTATAAATGCTTTGTGTATCATTTTTTTTAAATGTGTTGAATATTTTTTTTTATCATGCAATATATAAAAAATTCAGTGTTTAACCTAATGGATGCAATTTATTTGCATAACTTGAATAATCATTTACGGTCAAATCCCCTTTTGGCGATACTTTATATACGACTTACCTTCTTTTTAAAGTAGTCATAATTTAATGCATAATATTTTAAAATATGTCAGAAGGACAATAATATGAGGCATTATATTTCAAAATCAATGAAAAAGATGCATTATATTTCATACTGATCATATATTTTTACACAGGAACCGGAACTGGAACTTCTGGCACAGGCTCAGGTCAGTTTGACATCACATATTAACATCTTTTTCATTTTTTTTCTCTGTGTCTGTGAGTTTAACGTTTTTAGTAGAAATTCGTTTGAATTAAAGCTTTTTTTTTCAAAAATTATAGAATTTTTTTCCTCACATTTTTGTTTTTATTTACAATGTAATAAAGACCTCTGTTCTAATGGCATTGCTCATATCAAGAGGAAATCTAGACTGAGAATTTCTTTAAACAGGAGCGTGTCAGGATACCCTTAATAACTGCGCCGAGTTCACCAAGTCCTCGTGTGTAGAGCCATACATCTCCTGGGCTGTCAAGAACTGCCCCGCCTATTGTGGCTTCTGTGGTAAGACAGTCATCATTCGGTCGAATGCTTCTAATAACGACTCGCCATTCAATTAGATGCAGGCAAATGCGATTTTAATTAACACTATTTAGCTAAGATATGTTTTGCTGATTTTGTAGGACCCAATGGTACAATAATTGTTACTGGAAACACAGGATCCATGACTGGAACCGGAACTGGTGGTATCGGAACCGGAACACAGGGAGGCATGACTGGAATTGGAATGGTGACGTCCATACCAGGAAGCTCATTCACTGGAGTTGGTTAGGAACCATGTTATCTACACTATTTTTCTTATACAGATAAAATAAATCCCAGTGTTTTTGTTTTAAAAATAATGATTGCTAGCGTATGGAATTTTTTTTGAATTAAACCAAAATTTATGCATCCCTGAATTTCAATCATATGTTGTCTTATTCTAATGACTCCCCATTAGTCATATTTACGAAGCATAATATTTCAATTGTTGTGATAATTATGTTTTCCAGGAGGTGGATGTTTGTACAAGGGACAACTGTATCAACAAGGTGAACAGTGGAACGACGGATGTGAATATAATTGCACATGTTCTGATGCATCACGTGGTTATTACGTATGCAGGGCACTGTAAGTATGAGAGAAGACTTTGCCTCAGATCTTTCAACACCTGTTTTGAAATGTATCATTCTAATCTTCTGTTTGTCTACATATTAGATGTCCCCAATTCACCAGCCTTCCTCAAGGATGCGTTCTTGTCAAGCCAACTGGACAGTGCTGTGCACAACCTCAGTGTACAGGAGGAACCGGAACCGGAACTGGAACAGGAACTATGACAGGAACTGGAACTGGGACCATGACAGGAACAGGAACCGGAACTGGAACTATGACAGGTATCATGAATATAAAAAAAAATTATATTTTTGTATCAATTAGTCTTGCAACAGGTTAGAAACAATCTAACAATACAATCAAAACTTCGACTACAAATATTTTGTCTTAAAAGTCTTCACTCATCTTATAGTTTTTTGTTAGAATACTTTTCTATGTAATAAAGTACATTTCTGCAGGTCAAGGAACAGGGTGTTTCTATAATGGAACATTATACCAACAAGGACAGAAATTTGATGATGGTTGTAAATACACCTGCACATGCGCAGATGCATCAAGAGGCTATTACACATGTCAGAACAAGTAAGAGTTTAAAATATTTTAAAATTATCTTGCTCAATATTACTTTTTGGAAATCTCTTTCTTAATTAATAATTATTCTTTTAAACAGATGCGTTGATTGGCAATTGCCACCAGTCTGCACACTGAACCCACCTGCCCCAGGTAAATGTTGCCAGACGCCAAACTGTCCCGATGGATACGTTATCAACTATCCCCCAGGCTACGTGGAGCAGTAAAAGTTATATTAATAAAAGTGTGAAGAAATCACATCAATAAAAGTATCTTATGTATTTGTATCGAGTGTTTTATTAACTGAATACATTTATACTGTAAAAGGTTTGTAATGTGTGTTGTTGTTGTTGTTGTTGTTTTTAAATTCCAAAGCAGGTATTTTATAAGAGTATGAATTGAATAAATTCAAAACAGAGAATCACCTGGGCAACAAAAACGTTAAGAAATAGCACATACTGTATACAGGGTTATTTTGCTTATTCACGGCTTAAACATGGCTATATTAATGATTTTGCTCCATTTTGAATTAGCCTTTATACAGTTGTGCTTAAAGATAACTAGTAACTAGTATTAAAATTTTCAATAAACCCCAATTTAAATTCGCCCACTTTCACTGACGTCAAACGGGGAAAAAAGAACGGGGTTATAATTTTGCAGTATACATTATTTAAGATTGTATTGATGGTAATGTCTAAAATACAGAGAAATAATTGCATAAGAGCAAAACTAAAAACCGCTTTATAAACAGTAAACGAAATGAATAAACGACTGCTATAACATTAAAGATATATATATTATAATTGTTACATCAGCAATAAAATGACTGATTCAAAGAATCGGTTAATATAGTGACCGAAACGTATATTTACACTGAATGGAATACCGGTATATAATTTGTTCGTTGTCTTTCTTGTTACATGTACGCATTGGATAGTCTATTACACATTTTTCTACGTAATTTTTTACTACAATTGTTTTCTTTGTATTTACTATTCATATGTTCTGATTCTTCATAGCATTCAAAACAACATTTTTTTTTTAGATCACGAAGCAAAAAGCTAATGAATAAATATATAAAATAATTATCTTTAAACTGGTTGGGACCACTGAAAATTTTTAATTTAGTAATTGTTAATGTAAATCCGCATAAATTATGCAACAACTTTTGCTTAGTAAGTTTTTCCATAAATCTATAGTTGGTCATTTTGATCTCCAAGAAGTTTGAGATATAATGAGGGATCAATCTCCGTGAGAGTGGGATTTAAGAAAAAGTTGTTTATCAAAAGTTTTTTTTTTTCAATTTATTTATTCTTGTGGGGATTTACCATATTTTTGGCAAAATGATTTTTTTTTAAAGAAGATGTTTTAGTTCCTATGCTATTTTCCCTAAAGGTGTTGCCGATAAAATGGAAAAATTAAAGTTTCATAATTCGATGTTAATCTTTTTTACATGCAACGTTATGTATAATAAAATATATATTTGAATCTAGAAAATCCATTCTAAATTGGATAAGATTATGAAAAGAATTTTGAAATGGTTACACAGGAAAACGTGGATTTCATTGCATAAAAAATCGAAAATTTGAAAATTATTAATGTCGGAATAAATATAATAAAACGCTTGTCAATTTAATTAATATATATTTCCGTGTGTACTAATTTTCTTTTCAACATAAATTATTAACATCAACTAAACGAGAGATTTCAAAACAACGAACAAGTAGTGTGTTTTGTTATGGAAAAATATGCCGTTTTGACGATAAATGTACAGGTATACTTAAAGCCAAAAGTCATACAAAAAAGTATGATTCAGCGATGAAGCAATACGTAGATTAAAATATGTACGGATAAGTTTAATTTGTTCCACGTGTTTATCTATACTAAGTTTTTATCTTGATAATATTAAAAAGAATAAAAATTAATACAGAAATTCCCCCCCAAATACTTCACGAGTCAAGATTTTTTTTCCTCATCTTCCGGCAATATCGGATCAACTTGCTGCACTTTGGTACCTAAGCCCTTTGATAGAAGCTCCTTCGCTAAAACTTTGCGAAAAACCGGCAAAGCGTTGGTCATGTTAATCAAGAAAATTGTGTATGTTTTCCTCTCACAACTAACGCAGTAATCCGCATACAGTATAACAGAGAGTATATAGAAGGGGATATTCAATGTCATCTTGTTTACGTACCTCCAACACATAGCGTAATATATAACTAGTAATTCAGCATCTTTCCGTTCATTTCCTTCATGCAGGGTACATTTTCCAGCGATTCGCGCCATTTATTAAACATCATTTCGTTTTATGAATTCTTCCGGGAGAAAATCCCCAAGTCAGAATATATATTACATAATGTATGTAAAATTAACGATCAAAACGCAACGATCAACATTTCGTGCACAATACTATTCCATACAAATGTACAACTTATTTTGGCGCAGTCGCCAGTGGCGCTGTTTAGACTCTTACTCCATGCCCATATCCTTGGCATAAAGTAAATCTAAAAAAAAAAATATTCAATCGTAACCATTGTACTCATTTTGCTTGAATGAAGAATAAATATCTGTTAGTTTATAAAAAAAAAAATATGAATTTAGATGTACCCGTAGGTCATTTTGGGTATTTAGTAACAAAAACCTCTTACTACTCGAAAACGTGAACATGTCAGTTTAACCCACAGAAGTAACGCTCAATCCTACATTCCAACTTATCTTTCGTATCAATTATGGGGCGTGTATCTAATAGAAATAAAAATAAAAATTTAAAATATAAACACACAAAATTATCTATCTATAGATGAAAAAAAAAGTATTAAAATGACGATTTACTTTCGAAAAAATAAGTGTATATCTTTACAGAATTGTACCAGGTATTATAGTCTCCTTCCAGCGTGTCGTTCTTAGAAAACCATTTTAACAAGAGCTTGGACTTTGGGTAGTTGTGTCAAACAGTAATGTGACGTATGCTTGTCTATTTCACTGTTGGCCACTCAGCCATGGCTCTTTGAAATCGACAAGATTTGTCTGGCTTTTGAGCTAAGACTATGCAATCGGTGTATATTTCGCTTGAAACCAGCGTCAATTTTAACTTGTTTTGACGCAAGGAATAGACAGTTACGTTTTACTGAAAGTCCAAGGCCTTGTTAAAATGGTTCTTAGAGGGCTGCATGGTCGTGGCTATGTTATAGAGTATATTAATCTCCTTAAGAAGAGCTACATATTAGAACCATTTTAACAAGACCTTGAACTTTCGGTAGGTAGGTACGTCATTATCTATTTCTTGCACCAAAACAGGTTAAAAATGACGCTGGTTTCGAGTGAAATATGCATAGATTGCGAAGTCTTGTTGATTTCAAAGAACCATGGCTGAGTGGCCAGCAATGAAAAAGACAGGCATACGTCACATTGTTGTTTGACGTAACTACCCGAAGTCCAAGCTCCTGTTAAAATAGTTCTATTCTTTCAAAGCTAAAAAAAATATAGTTTTTTTCTTTACTAAATGATAGTTTGTAGCTTAAAAATTTATATCTAAAAATAAAGCAGAACGGATGGTTAATTTGTTGACAAACCAGCGTTTGTAATATTCTATTTTTGTTGTTGTAATTTCCCCTGTGGGATCATTTTACAAAGAGAGTTTCAAAACCGTTATCTGTTATTAATCATCAAAGATGCGAAAAACAATACTTAACAAATCATAAATAATTAAAGACTAAAATGATACTCATAAGACAACCATATAAAATACATTATATAAGACCTGGTTTTCTTTCCTTCGATAGTCAAACTATATCATAAATTCAGAGATTTAACTATCATAGAAAGCGTACCAATGTACATATATCTCCATAGCGTTGTCGCGTGATGAAATCATTACGAAATAATAATAAACAACTTTTTTAAAGTTAATCTGAAGAACTGTCTAGTCTACAAGTAACATGTCACTATACTTAGTATTTGAAGTTTATTTGTCCCATGACAGCAAATAAAATGGCATATACTAACAAATATGCTAAGCCGTTGCATATACATGTGCATGTTTATATATGTAAATGTTAAAGTATAAAATCAAAGATTTTTAAAGTTAGATTTAGAAATCTTCGATTCAAAACGTTTAATGCAACATGTGACTAATACATGCCCATGTACAAATACAATAATATTACAATATGTGTATATCTTTGAAAAGTATTCAGCAAAATACTGTTCGCTTTTTTCAATAAAAAAAATTGAACTGCATTCTAGAACACAGTTCACAATTATATATCGTAAAGGCATATAAAACAAATTGCTTCGAATGCCATCATTAATATTGTAACTCTAATAGCCTTTCAACAGAATAAACGTTTACCATAACACAAACATTTCCAAATGAAGTATGTCTTAAATAATTTACAATTTTTAATTATCTATTGTTAATTAGTAAAAGACATATGTTGCACTTGTCGTCCACGTTTCACGGCTTGGCAAACACTTAATTTTTTTATTTATCAAAGTTAAAATATATTTCCGTTCTAGCTCTCGGACAAGAACAATAAAGTTCTTGATTGACTCAAACAAATTGGTCATAGTCTACGTTATATCGCAGCAAAACGTTAGTATGGTTTTTGCAACAGAGACCATATATGAGGGTTGTTCGGAAATTATTGAGACATTTTCTCTTATTCTTTTAGTAAAAAAGATAAACTCTTGAAATTTCACCAAATCGTAAATCAGGATAGAGTTTATCAATGTGAAAAGTTTCTTGTCCATGGCATGAATAGATCATTCCTGGTAAGCTGACCAACGTGCCTCCGGCGCAACCGCAAACTTTTCGCAACGTCATTTTAACGCTTCTTATTTCTCCTGTGTTTTAAACACCTTACAAACGAACGGAAATAAGAATAATTCTTTATTTCTCATCTTTTGTTTTCATTTCAAGATGTCATCATTTACATTTTCTCTCATTCTTGATTTTTTTGGGGGAAAAAATCGAGTTATTTTTACCCGAAAGTCTAATTACTGTGAATGACTCCTGCAGTCATTTTTTTTTTTTTTTTTTTTTTACATATTTTAGAACTGTTGACAACAGTTAATGTGTCAAAAGTACTTGATAATTAATCCAGTTAAACAATCAGTGAAAAAAATATGATGAACTGAAGCTCTTTATCCCTTGCCATCGTATAGTTTTTGTTTAAGCAATTGCGTGGCCTTAAAAGGCCTTCTTCTGAGATTTCCATCAGTTTGATGTATATTCGCTGCGCTGTCCCCGTCAAAATTCAATGTAACGTCGTTGTCAGATTTCTATTGTTTGGTAAATATATTCGTACCATATCCGTATTTCAACTCGAACATCAGTGAAACTTGACCAAAAGTTAGTCGCAAAGAATAGCAAAATGAGCATATTTGATTTGATTTCTTTTATCTAACTGTAATTCTACGGACACTTTTAAAGTAGATGTTTACGTTTTTTAATCTCCGAGTTCATGCCTGCGCCGGGTACCCCGACCACCGACTTGTTTATCTACCGTCGTAAAGATTATTTTACTTTGTTACTTTGTTTAATTATTTCTTGGGGTTTCTTCAGTGTTTATGCCAATTTTCACTAAAATTCGTCACTTAGAAAAAGTAAATATTCGAGTTGTCTCAATAATTTCCGGACAACCCTCGTAGTCACTTGCAATTGACCTTTGATATAAAGTCTACCTTATAACAGTACTTATGATACTATTGGGTAAACGACAAATCGTCGTCTTAGAAACAAGTGCATAAATTTTATCTAATATTCAGACAGCCAAAACACTATCAAAAGTCAGAATGGAATCGTATTTACTAGATAATTCCATGTCACGTAGATTTAGATCAGTATTGCAACTACGCCCACTTCTAAACTTTGTGCATTTGGTCTACAATGTATCTCGCTGTGTTTAAGGAGAACTAGATTTTGCGTCTTATCACTACATTGATTTTGGCTCTTCTAACTAACAAGGGCGTAAAAGGAGCAAAAATATCATATAAAAGACCAACACTTATCCATGAATTCCAATAAGCATGAAAATTAACAAAAGAATCTGCTTACAAAACCCAGATATGTTTAATAGCAAATTTTAAAAAAAAAATGTTCTTTTTTAAAGGTAATTTAAGGGGGTGTCTTTTCATGAGAGGAGAGGAAAATGGAGAATATTACTAGCAAAACTGATACAGGGGCAAGCTAGTTTTAATTTAGAACCATTTTAACAAGAGCTTGTACGTTGGGTAGTTGTGTCAAACAGCAATGTGACGTAGGCATGTCTATTTCATTGCTACCCAATCAGCTATGGCTCTTTGAAATCAACAAGATTTGTCTGGCTTTTGGGCTAAGACTACGCAATCGGTGCATGCATATTTCACTTCAAACCGCGTCATTTTAACTTGTTTTGACGCGAGAAATAGATAGCTACGTCCTAATGAAAGTCCATGGTCTTGTTAAAATGGTTCTATTTCCTACCATAGCCCCAGTTTTATGTGAACCAATAGGTTCTGGCACCATTCGGTATGCTTTCCTTTGAAGTCTACCGAAAAATAGTTCAATACGATACGGGACACACTTTTGTGGAAGTTTCATATGCAAATGATCAAATCTGTACCAAATGATTTCGTTCATTACATAATTATTGTGTGGCGACGATTGAAATATGTTTCTGTCTTTAGCTTTCAATGTTTACTCAAATATACAAATGATTTTACATTGATAAAGTATTTAATGCATCATCATATAATTATTAACAGAGCTTTCGTCAATTTGTTACCAACAAGTCCATCACATTCAGCGTTTTAGTTGTGAGTGTAAAAATTTTAATTGTTGAAGAACAATCCGATTGGTTTTTAGATACTATCAAAGTGTCATGTTGTAAATTTTGAATTTACTGGGTGGGTGTAAATACAAAATTTACAACATGACAACTTTGTCATGTTGTAAATTTTGTATTTACACCCACCCAGTAAATTCAAATTTACAACATGACATAAGTTCACATGTAAATTAGTGCGGTCATTATAAAGGACATTTTACAAGTCATTTAGAATACATGTACTTTTTTCCCATTGTATTAGAGACACAGTACGTGGTCCAGCTCCACCTATCGCTCTCGCCTTAAGCTCCGCCCTGTATCTCTCATACAGTCTCTAAATACTATAAAAGTATTTGATTTTTAGGATCAGTCAATGTTATAAAACGTAAAAGAAAATTATATAAGATAACATGATTTTGAGATAACAAGTCACTCCTACACGGTCATGAAATATGTAAAGATTAAGATGAGCGGTAAAGAAGATTAAATTGGAAATTAAAACTCTTCATTTATGCGTCTTCTTTTATTACTAGACTAGTTTGTTTCTGTCTCATACATTGAGTACGAACAAAATTGTATATCAATGTTCTTCAGCGTTTACTTTAGATTGAATCAATTATTAAACCTATATATAGTATCTGGAACATACGTGTATATGTGCATAAATCTTTGTGGTACATCTATGATACATTGGACTGTGTGTAAACTAGTAAGACATGCCAAATATACTTTGAATCAGTAATTTTTAGATAAATGATTTACGAGTTTGGTGCCTCTATAATGTAAAAACCAAAAATACTCTTTTCGTCTCCAGAAGAACAAGAATTTCAAAATTCTATGATTTTACACTTGACCATATGCATGTTTACTAACAACACTAAACACAACAAAATAATACAAAAATGGGCCGATTCTCTATAGATGTATACTGGCAGAAATCTTCAGGGGACATGTACTGATTGATAAACATGTAACTTTGTGACCATGTCACTGTCCTTAATACACCGAGACAACCATTTCTTACCTGATTTACAGGTTCAATTTCAGTGAAGCTGGGTGGTCAAACAATTAACCATCAGCTCTACTTTAGATATTTTAAACATGATTTGTAAACCTATAAACTATCATTAAAGAAGAAAAAAAAACATATTAACTCTAAAATTTGAATATATCTTTATAAAAAAATTCTTAAGGAAACTGATTTAATTTGAACATATTTTATTGTATATCTAATGTTCGGACTTACGAGGTCTTCACCATAGTTTTCATTAATTAGTCGAATTGATGGCAACGGCCATCCGGTCCGCTTAAAGGTATTCCCAATATTGTTCAGCATCGAGTTGGAAATGTCTCACTTTTAAAAAATGATACAACCACGAAAACGTTTTTATATGTGTAAATGAACATGAAAGTAATGAATCCTTTGGATTTAGACAATGTATTGAGGCTGAAGAATTTGGGCCAAAATTAGCCAGCACTACTATCAGACAGTATCACTCGTCAACGGTTTAAGGGGGTTGGATGGTTGTGGCCATTTTTAGACTTTATTAATCTCCCCGAAAAGAAGAACACTGTGAAAAATATTCAAACTTCAAGCTGATGAGTTTGGAACTTTTCTTTCTTTAACAATAGTTTATGGCTTCAGAAATCGTGTCAAATGTTTTACAAAGATTGACCATCTGCCTCCTTATGTTTGCAGCTTTTGACGACTCAAGAACAGCCGTCGATTAATAGCAAAATTGGCTTTGAGCTTTTGTACAATTAATCTTAAACTGTTCATTTTATGCATAAATATGTTATTGAATGAAGCTATACATTTCCAACGCGTTTAAAATGCAATAATGACTTATTTATCTGAATTGATAATTGTTTGCTATCCCCCCCCCCCCCGCTAAGTAACACTATCTTAAAGTTATAACAATGAAAACAGAACTGAATTGAATTAAAAATATATATATTATTCACACATAACCAAGGCATCATTATGTGTTTCATTACGATCTATGATGACGAAATGATTATCGTTGCTTCCTCCAACAGTATCTGTGATAAAAATAAGGATTTACAATACATGTATATCATTTTGGAAAAAACAATATTTTTATTATATTCGTGATCATCAGACTTTAATAAAAATATAAAATAATTGTGAAATGAATTTCCATTT
This sequence comes from Magallana ariakensis, assembly GCA_020458035.1. Classification (NCBI taxonomy): domain Eukaryota; kingdom Metazoa; phylum Mollusca; class Bivalvia; order Ostreida; family Ostreidae; genus Magallana; species Magallana ariakensis. The sequence goes on along the minus strand of CM035814.1, from coordinate 19,514,271 downwards.
TTTTTCTTCAACAGTTAATAATTTCATAAGTGGATGGATTAAAAAAATATTTCTTTTAACAGTCACAAATACACTCCCTTACATTGTTCAGTATTCTACAGGTAACTGCATCACAATTGTAAAAAATCTACATGTACTTCAAGTACAGTTGTATAACTTGATTCCTGCAGTCCAAGAGAATATTGGTTTTACAATATACATGTTTAATATGAATTCTAAAAACCAAACCCAAAAACTAAAACTTGAGGTTTTGCAAATGGTTACAGAGCACATATAAACAAAGACCTTAAACTACATTCGGTAACGTGAAGTTGCCTTTCAATTTAATTCACTCAATATCCCAAACCATTGGTTTACGCAAGTTCCAGAAAATAGAAGTTTCGGAAAGCGAAGCCATCTGTCCTTTCACTGAACACCCCCACTTCTAATTACCCGTTTTTAAGTGTTTTGTCCAATTGTGTATGGCGTAAATTTTGAAGTATTTAGCGTATCTTGATAGTTCACATAATGTATATTCAAGAGTCGGCATTTTGCTTGATTTCTACTGCAAGATAAGGACAACTACGCTAGGTGTAAGGTCAATACAGACCCAATCCTCCAGCGCAATGCGCCCCCTGTTGATTAGGTCTATATAAAAGTTCTCTAGCCAAGGACACTTTATTCTTTCGTTTCGACTTGCCTTAAGGATGTACCGGTCTTTCGGCGTTCTTCTGGCACTTTTCGTAGTGCTTCATGCAGCGAATGGTAAATTGACTTCACTAATTGACCTATATACTTTTACTTTTATGATATCTAATTCGTATAATGTTATGTAAACATAGCCTTTGAATGTTTATGTGTACAGTTTTAGAAATTAATTTTTTTTTCTTCCGAATTTGTAATTAAAATGGAAATTATTCGGCCATAAGGTTAGCCAATTGTAGTTACATGTATGCAATCACTTAATAGTTGTTTACTAATTTGCCTAGCTTTATACTTGTATAATATTCGTAGAATATTATGTAGACTTTAAACATGTTGGTGTACAGTAATAGAAATAATATTTCATTTTTTTCTTCCAAAATTATATTGAAATAGAAATAATTTGGTCGTATTTTGTTTTTAAAAAACAACAGCCAACAAAATATTTAACAAATTGTACTCAATGGTAGAGTAACCCAATCAGTATTATTAAATCAAATTATGCCGATATAATGAGGTGGGTATCTGATAATTATGGTACTATTGTAAATCCGTGCTCTATGTGACATAACGTCTGGACACTTCTCAGACTCGGAGACATTTAATCAGCCTTGACCATCTATGGTATTCCATATCGTAGACACGCACAAATCTCGGTCACCAATAGTATGGCAATATTGTTTAGAAAAATGATTTTTGTATAGCGATTCATGTTCGCCACTGATTTTCGTGTAATATTTTAGTGTACCTTGGACGGTATGCTGTTTTTACTCGCTCTTTTCAACTGTAAATGACGATATACCCATATTGGCAGAGCTTAATCATATTGTTACAAATAATTTTAATATAATTTGTCCGTGTACCTACTACAAAAAGATGGGGAACAAATGCTATAGAAATTTCTAGTTAAATAGTTAAAATCAATGAATTGAGTTCAAGAAATAAATGTGCACCAAATGAATGATAGCGAGTTTCCATAAATATCATGTCACGTGTAACGCTCACATTGAATCACTGATAATATAGTGATCCATGATCTTTTTACATAATAGATAACAAGTCACGTGACATAACTTAAAAAGAAGGAATGGTTCTTGGGACATTTTTTTGAATTGAACTATTTGTCCTCTAATTGAATATGGCCGATATTTCCTGTCCATGTTTAATTGTTTGTTTTAATTTCAATTTCAGTGCGGAAGCAGCTAGCTTCCCAACGTAAGTATTAATCATATAAACATTTTTACAAACTTAATCAAGCAACAAAATATCTAGGTTATAATTAAATATTAAAAATATAAAGCGTCCAATTAATTGCTTTATTCTACATATGATGTGTGCTTTAGCTTACATTCACGCACGTAATGGCAATGGTTTTTGTAGTGATCTAAACTAAAGCATGGCTTTGGGTAACAAATACCGGTATAAAAAGCCTAATAAAATAAAATTTAAGAGCTTGGCTTTGACTTCATCAATTGAACTTTATCAAAGCTTTGGAGAAAATAAAGTGCTTATTTGTGGTGAATGGACTAACGTGGACTCGAATATGAAGCTCTTGCTGGAATCCGTCTGGAATTGTTGCTTTCAAGTTTCAATCCGCTTTCTTTGCTGAACAAGAGCCGTTCGAATTCGGAGCTTAACTTTCGCTTCTTGGTGCTTTACCGACGTTCCTCGCAAACACGATCACTAGCTTACTTGGACTGGAATACCTTTGAAGTACTAATGGATATTGCCCCTGAAGCATGACAAAGTCTGCTTCATTCTGGCTGCAACGATTTTCATGCTTCTGCTGTCTTTGTTGGGCAAGGATTGTATCACCTCATTACCAATGAAATATCTAAATCATTTAATTAAACACACATTACAGAATGCATTCCCGAGGATGTAACGTTCCTGGTAGATTCATCATCATATGTAGGAGCCGATTACTTCAGAACTCAACTCGACTTCATAAAATCCACTATAAATAACTACTATATAGCACCTCAATGCACGCGAGTAAGCTTAGTTACCTTCAGTGACGGTGCTTACAACCAGTTCTACCTCAACCAGTATGCCAACAAGGCGGCGCTGTTCAATGCCATAGACAATATACAGTACACCCCGGCCCCGCATCGGTACTCCACCGAGGGCCTCAAGTACATGATGGCCAACAGCTTCATGTCCTTGCATGGTGGACGAAACAACGTGCCACACATCGGGATCATGGTGTCCAACGGACTACCGGCCAATACAAATGCGTTTTTGCAAACGGCACAACAGGTTAAAGCAAGTGGCATCAAACTGTACACGGTGGGAATAGGGACCGGTGGACATTTACAACAGTTCGCCACAGCTGCTAGCACACCATACAGCCGCTATTCTTTAGTGGCCGATAGCTACTCGTCCCTTAACGATCTATCATATCCACTCGCATACCGAACAATGAGTGGTATGTAAATACCACATGAAAATTTTTTTACTGTTTTCTTATTCCTCTCGGTTTTACTGTTTTGTTACTTACAGATGCACAACATGTTACTTGATTTATTTTACTAATTCTCAGAGGCCCCTTTGACGTCCGTTCAGAAACAAGCATGTGTTCCGAGGGCTGATATCGTGTTCCTTATCGATGGAAGTGGAAGTATTGGACCAACAAACTTCAACAAACTGAAGACCTTCCTGAAGGGTATCACCAATCAGCTTGACGTGGGTGCCGACAGGATTCACGTTGGTGTCGAGCAGTTCAGCAACTACCCGTCTATTGAGTTCCCGCTCAATATGCACACAAACAACGCTGACCTGAGTACTGCAGTCGACAACATCAACTACATGGGCGGTGGCACCAACACTGGAAGCGGCATCGACTACATGTCGCAGCAGATGTTCTCCCAGACAAGCGGTGCTCGTCCCAACGTTCCAAGGATAGCGGTGGTCATCACTGACGGCAAATCGTCCAGCTCCTCCGCCACCGCTACTGCCGCCGACCAGGCTCGTCAGAACCACATCTCCTTGATCGCTGTTGGCGTCGGAAACGGCGTCGACATCAATGAACTCCACAGCATCGCCGATGATCCAGACAGCTCCAACACCTTTACTGTGAACAGCTATGATCAGCTCAACTCTATTGGTGCCCAGATCATTCAGAAAGCTTGCTCAGGTTAGACTCATGCATTTATATTTCCTTTGATATTTTATGATAGTTTCATTTTTTCTTTTGGTAAAAGAGTTAGTATTATGACACTGTTGAACAGAAGTTTCAATTTGTTTGTAGTCAGAGCAACTGCCCCTCCAGTTTCCAGTAACAACAATGCCGGTGCGTCTTTTAATGTTGTTATATGAGGTTTTTTTCTGTAAATTCAATGTAGGTACATGTAATTAAAGTTTTATGATGTAAAATTTACGACCAAAAAAATCCCCTCAACTTTCCAGGAGCCACCTTACCACCCGATCCTTGTCAAGACTCTCGTGCTGATTGCAAACGATACGGTGAGAGCGTCTGTGTTGACTACGCTCCTTGGGCACACGACAACTGTCAGAGATACTGTGGATTCTGTAACCGTAAGGCATCAATCCATTTCAAACACACATTATTGTTAAGTATGGAAACGACAATTGCACATCATTGTTTAAAAAAGTATCGAAAAGTGATTAAGATCTTCGTCGCATAAAAAAGTTATGGAATCAAAATAAAGATAATTTTATGATATCGTTTGTGTAGCTCTGTACACCACTGCTCCCCCACCTTGCGTGGATCTCCTCTCCAATTGCCCTAACTACGGATCTTCCGTCTGCAGCACCAACCTGTATCAAGGGTGGGCCAAGGACAATTGTAGGAAATTCTGTGGCTTCTGTGGACCTAGTGTCAGTGCTGTGGGATTCTGTGAGTCTTTATTCTGACATTTACTTAATATTATTTAAGCCACCTTTGTTCCCTGGACGCTGATCGGTACACCGGTCAATGATATGTTACTTGACATTGCAAAAACAGTGCTAAATATTGTCCGAGGCGAATACTCTGATCGGAAGTTTTGGTTTTAAAATTAGCAAAATACTTGTGTAGATATGCATGTTCGTGCAATTAAAAGAATAATATATACCTGCGAGGTAATCCAAAGGCACCTTCTTCGTGCGTCTTTTCAGATGGACAATGCAGTTACAAAGGAAAATCTTACAACCCCGGAGAGAAATGGACTGATGGATGTGACTATGAGTGTATCTGTGAAGATGGAGCAAGCGGTCGATACAGATGCTACAACAGGTGCATAATTAAATTTAGCACTATATTGTCCAAACAGAATAATATCTGATTGGAAGGTTGATGGATGGATACCGTATTCCTCAAATTTTCAGCAAAATTCAATCTGCTATTTGTTATTATATCAGGTCGCAATTATGAGTACATGAATATTATCCAAGATAACTTCTAAAAATGTCTTCGAATGCATTACGTTTTATGTATCGTTGTTCAGTCAGTAGTTTCAATGATGCACCAAATGCAGGTTGTAAATTTAAATGAATAAATAGGACCTTTAATGGTTGACGAAGTAATTTGCCATTTATAAACCTAAGTTCCACCTTTTAAGGTGTCCTCTCTACTATAACTTGCCCGCTGAGTGCACGCTCGTCCGAGACCCACAAGAATGCTGTCAAAGACCTGTTTGCAACTTCAACCAGAATCTCCAAACATTTGAACAGACTAGTCCTGCCCGAACTCCAACAGGCGTCGGTACGCCCCCTTCTCTGTCTGTCTCTCTCTGTCTCTCTCTCTCTCTCATTGCGTTGCATATACCAAGATAAAAGTTAAGAGACAATGTTTGATTTTGTAGGTGTCTGTGTGTACAAAGGAAAACAATATTTTGAGAGCCAGTCTTGGAAGGATGGCTGTGACTATCAATGCACTTGCGCCAACGGAAACACAGGATTTTACAAATGTCAATCATTGTGAGTTACCGCGAGTTTCCTAAGGGTATAAAAAACCTAAGTGAACTTTCTGATCTTTTGGTTCCTTTCGGATTAAAAATTTCCAAGGTTTTCTTTCAAGTATTCGTTTAAATTGTAAATGGGGGAAATATGCGCGAAGTATTATTTTTCTTGATTTTGAACCCATATTTTTGCTTGTCCAAATTGATGATCATGGAAGAGACAAGACAATATACGTAAAATGTCAAATCTACAACTTTTTTTTGTCAATAATCTAGATGCCCACAGTATCAATCTCTCCCTCCATATTGTCACATGGTCAAAAAAGCCGGAGAGTGCTGTGCTCAGCCAAGCTGCGAATTTAACACACAGAGCGGATCTTTTACAGGAACCGGATCCATCAGTGGAGGCGGAGTTGGTAGGTGTTCCGTTTCGTGATCACGTAATTCAGCTTAATTTTTATGCGTTCTGATCACTTAGAAAATAAATAACCGCAGAAAGAGGGTTTTTTTTAAAATGATTATTCCGGAACCAATTGTCTGGTACGTTTAAACTTCGTTTTTTACATTTTTAACATTTGGGCGGGAAGTATGCTTGATCAGTAGTCGAACTATAATATATATATCAATTCCTATGAATAAAAAGGCAAAACACCAGCCACACCACCACCCTGCGTTAACCAGCTATCGAACTGTGAGAGATATGGACAAGATGTTTGCAATGGGTTCTCTTCTTGGGCCTCCGTAAACTGCAGAAAATACTGCAATCTGTGCGGTAAGTGAAAAAAAAAATTGATTAGGCTTATATAGTAATACTTGTTTCATATTCGAAATATCAATAAACATGTGTTATTTGTAATATTCATTTTATTTGTGTTTTAAACGATATGTACATTGAAAGATAAATTATTTAATACTTTTTTTCTTTTTGCTGTAGATTTCCAACCAACACCTGCACCAACAGGTGAGTAAAATTTTATATTATATATATCCTATTGACTTTGTTCCAGAAAATTCATTGCGGATGTGATAATCTCATTTCTGTAGACCTACTACCATGCTTATTATACTCAAATAGTACACATCTCTGTATTATAGTCCCACGTTTCTGATATACATTCAACAATATTTATCAATAAACTGTTTTCCCATCAATTAACTGGTTAACTCTTTGTTTCAGACCGATGCATTTATCAGGGTCAAGCCTACAGCCAGGGTCAAGGTTGGAAGGTCAGCTGTGACACAGAGTGTGTTTGTGAGAACGCTATTTATGGATACTACCGATGCACAAATACGTATGTCCATTTCTATTTATACATACAAGTAAAATATATTTGGATACTCTTTCAAAATATTGAAGCATTATGATCTAATCTTACATGTCTGTCTTTATTGGTAAAACAAAATCAAAGTCAAACTACTTGACTTTAAGCACAAGTTGCAATGACACATACCGTAGTCCTTCCCATTTTGTTTCTTAAAATTGCTGTGGAAATTTCTCGCTCACGAATATAAGTTGGTTTACAGTTCTCCATTTCAAATAATGGTATTTTCATAGTATATATATATATATATGTATATATATGTAAAAATGCTGATATTTGCACATTTTGTCCTACACAGATGCCCCAAATACAACAACTTACCAAAGGGATGTAACGAAGTGAAGAAAGCCGGTCAGTGTTGCCCTACAGTAGAGTGTGATAATGGAATTCTACTCACTTCCACGAACAACTTGGGCACTATTGGTAGCGGAGGCCTGATCAGTGTCCTTCACCCCCCTGTCCCCCAGGCTGTCCCCACCCTCCCCAGCGGAGGTCAACCTCTCCCAGGAACCGGAGGAACCGGATTCATGGCTCCATCACTCAGTACGTCTTAGTTCATGAAAGGTTTTGAAATAGAATTACTATAAACTACCATATATCAGTTTTTATCCATGTTTTTTCCGCGAATCAGAACATAGAACAGGATATAAAATTTAGGTGAATCAAATTTTATTTTATTTTAAAGTCATAGTGAAAATATAATTCACGATTGTTTAAACCTTTGAAGTAAGAGGGAATAAAGTATCTTAATTGTCACTTTTAATAATGAAAAACTTGGACATGAAACCATTTACGCGATTTCCTTAATGTGAAATAATTACGGATAATTATTTTCAGAGACGCAAACAGTCATAGATCAATAGATCATGTACCATTACATATACCAGTAGCTCAGGTATAATTAGACATCGGTTTATGCAAGGAAAGTGACCGTTTTAATTAGCCTGTCAATGGATTATCAAATAAACAACAAGGCTTATACAAGCCTGTTATCTAGCGCTTGTCCTCCGATCCCACAATTTCTACCTCTAACTAAGCAAACTGAACACAGTTCACCATACTTTTACTTACATGTTTACTTTATAAGGAAAGAGAGAACTCTATTTTGTATCAAATTTACGCTAATCTATTTTCCGCGATTCGGAAATTGTCGCGAACAAAGCGGAAATTGGATACACGCAGAAAAAACCTTATATACCGTAGTTTACATGCTAAAAAATTGATATGCAGAAAGTTGGTGTATAGATATCGTTTCTGTTGTATTTGTAGAAATTTTTAGGGATTTTTCGAAAGACCTTTCCCTGCAATAAATTTTTTTTTTTTTTTTTAGAATTAAATTACTGGCCTTACATTGAACAACTTATCTTAAATGAATTTCATGCCAATTTGTAAAATTGAAAGAGGGAGATACAATTATTTTTTTCAAGAAAAATATGTATAACATTGAAAACAAGTGTACCGATTTTTTAATTTCCAATTTCTCTTACAGAGGGTTGTTTGTACAAGGGAGAGATGTACATCCAGGATCAGATTTGGAATGATGAATGTAAATACACCTGTGAATGCCAGGATGCCAGCACTGGATTGTATAGATGTAATGAGAGGTGGGTCATTTTCTATTCTGTTCATATGGTGTATAAGAATTCAAAAATAAAATAATGAACACAGATCGGATATTTATTTTCATGTATGTCAATTTTAGTGTATAATTTTTATGTTGTGAAGGTACATAAATTATTGGCCTTTAATGTAATGAATTAGCAGTGGCATGCATTTAGAAGTTGAAAAATTAATATAAATTGAATATCAGAATAGATTTGATTTTGATTCCTGTGCATTTTCTTTAATCTCTGAATGTTATGTACATAATTGTATTATTTATTTAATAAATACATAACAGATGCCCAACCTACCTCAACCTGCCAGCTGAATGCACCTTTGTAACAGACCCCAATGACTCCTGTTGTCAGAAGCCCACATGCCCTAATCCCAACACGCCCATTGTGCCCACATTTGGTCAGAGTAACATTGGTCACGGAATAGTCCAGCCCCCCAGCTCCACAGACCTGTACCAGAACTACAGCCCCATACCTTACACGATCATCTACAACACTGGACCCACCACTCACTCCCCCTCCGGCACAAACCCTGTCAGCATTGGTAAGTGGCCCAAAGAAACAGGTTTGAGCCGATGGAAGGATCTACTTGATCAAAATGAAAATAAATACAATATTTGATAAATAATTAACTTATGAAATGAGAAAAGATTACAGAAATTCATGTTGAGTCCTGTTTTGCAAAGCCAAAGTAAAGTTAATACGTGTATGTGTTAGGTAAATTTGAAATCCATGTAGTAGCATTGTTCTATGGTTTACCTTTGCTGTTGGTAGGATACTGTTTGAGAAATGGACAGAAACATTTACAAGGAGAGCAGTGGAATGAAGGCTGTGACTACATCTGTACTTGTGAAGACGCCTCAACAGGAAAGTGGAAGTGTACCCAGAGGTCAGGAAAAAAACCCATCTCTTTTGAAGCAAACTAATTTTGTTTTTCTTTCTGAACACTTATGATATACATGTACTTAAAAAGAAATTTAGCTCGTTTTGAATTATAGTACCTACAGTACCTGTACTTTGAAGTAATGGGAAACTGGGTGTTAATGTACTATGGGTTACATTTAGAGGTACTGATATTGTTATCAGTATTGTGGGGTGAACTAAGTATTGTTGGTTTTGCTTGTACACAGATGCCGTGTCTACTCCAATTTACCCAAGCCTTTCTGCTACCTGATCCAGGATCCCAGCGATGCCTGCTGTCAGACACCCAAGTGTGACTTCACTGCTAGCACTAACATCCACAGTGGCTCTTATTCAGCCCCGGTTACTGTCACTCAAAGGCCCACAACAACCCCCCGCCCCACCACCCCTAAACCTAGTGAGTTTTTTTGAGATTCTATTCATAGCATGCTTAAATCAGACTAAATATTCAACTAATACAATTTCAATATGATTAGGTTACTTTCTGTGAAACAAAATTACAAATTAGGCACTTCTAAAATGATGAAAAAATGTTTGTATGCCTTTGATATTTTAATTGTAAATTTTTGGTTTGAGAGTCTCAGAATGACATCCCTTTGCTCATTTCAGACGTCTGTGTGTACAATGGCAAACAATACAGCCAAGGACAAGTCTGGTATGATGGTTGCAACTACAAGTGCACTTGTGATGATGCCTATGGTGGAATCTACAGATGTGTTAACAGGTGTGTATTTGTATTTGATATTAAAGCTATACACCAGAGGGGTACATGTTCACCAGACTGGGCGCTAGCGAGGGCTCGCCAAAATTTTCTATACCTGTCTCACAAATTTTGACAAGAAGTTGCAAACACCCAATCTGCTGAACACACCTGTGTCTTTAGGTAAAGTTTAGAAATAAATTCTTTGATGAATTGGTATGAAACATAGCAGTTTTCACACAATCATACATGTATCATTGATTAAAAACCTGTAGTCAATAAAAACTATGAAATGCGTCAGAAATTTTTATAGTCCAAATAATATTTCAAATAAAAAAAATAAATTGTTGTTAAGGTGGCTCACTACACTTTGAAATAGTTTCTTACATCAGCAGAAAAATTACTTGGTTGTAATAGATAGCATGATACATAAGAAGTATAAAAGTCAAATAGCAAAAATTTGCAGTTATGGATAATAATTATTGATTTTTAACAATTTTATTCACTTAATATACATAAAAGCCCCAGATGGAATCGAATTCCTGATCTGCGGTTCACAAGCCTTTTACTTTAAACACTGACCTTTGATGTTATTCAACCATATCAATCGATACACAAACAATTTAACAAATCATTAAAATCTCCCATCTTATGACGTAATGTCTTAAATTGTCTTGATGTAGTAAGGTACCTTATATTGACAAACACTTGTACTTCTTTGTCCAGATGCCCAGTGTACCAGAACGTCCCTGATGTTTGCACTATGGTGCCTGACCAGAGTGATCCCACATGTTGCCAGATGCCCAGATGTAACTTTACCCCAGTCAACAACACAATCAATGGACAGGGAGGAGGCGTTGCCACTCTGGCTCCAGGAACCTACCAAGGAATTGGCACCGGAGTCAACATTGGTAAAATAAATAAATTAAAATATATATGCATAGAGCCACAAGAGTCTTTCAAGAAATAAGTACCGGAGTTATCATTGGTATATCAGCATGATACTGAATGACACTGAAAGTGAGTCATTGTCAGAACATTATTAAGCATTGTTACCAGTAATTTGAAGCTACATGTACAAGTAACCAAAACATAGAATTGAATTAAGACAGCTTGATGAGGATAGGGTATTAAAACACTTTTTTTTGTTTTCCAGGCTTTTGCCTGTACAAAGGAAAACAATACACTCAAGGACAAAGATGGGATGATGGCTGTGAATTCAGATGCGAATGTAAAGACCAGAGCACTGGACGATATGTCTGCTCTGATATGTAAGTATTTTAGAATACCGGGGTATTTAAATTGTGAGTCTGACTCGGTGATACTTTCTCATATTTTTTATAACTTTATGCTTTCTTAAGGTCTAGAGGTCATGTTCTATTATCTATTTATTGTACATATTCTGGTCATTTATTAGTATGTTATATGTACCAGCTGTTCACAAAATGCTTCAGTACATATTATACTATGACAGGAAATTGTGTTGGAAGTGTATGGTTTACTAGCTGTTTACAGAATGTGAAAACTATCCATGTTCACCTTGTTTCTCCAGGGACAAAGAATTAGTCCATCCTCTTGTTTTAGAATGGATAAAAAAAAATTAGTGTTGAGAGCATCCATCGGCACATGCTGTACTAGCTTTTATGCATTTGTTCAAGTATTCTACTAGAGTTTTAATTAAACAAAGCAAAGGTGAATAAAGACATACATGTAAAATATATTGGTATACTCTTTAAAGGAGAATTTTATGTAAAGCACATAATATTGGGATATCTTACATATCTTTCAAAGAAGAGATTAAATGTACAACTCATAGAATTTGTATTTTACAGGTGCCCAAGATACAGTGACCTTCCAGCTCAGTGCAAATTGATCTCTGACTTCCGTAACCCTTGCTGCAAAGTTCCAGATTGTGGATTTGATGGAACTCTGACCTCCATCACTGGTCAGAATACCCTGGCCCCTCCAATGCCAGGACAGCCTACCCCCTCTCCAAACCCCCTCAACCCCAACCCCACGCCAAACATTGGAGTACCTGTTCTCAGTAAGAGCAATTTTTTAAATTAGAATCAATCGACAACTAAAAATTTGCGAAGGATTATATTAAAGTTTAATGTGCAGTTGTACAAGTTGAGTATTAAGGTGTCAAAAGCTAGCCTTTCTATTATCTTTTATATTCTGAAGGTTAATATTGTAATTATAAATGGGCAAATTTTCTGACAGTAATCATCTTTCGGTAAAATTGCAGGTTTTTTCTTTTATACCATAAATATTTTTATGTATTTTGTAAGCCCTTTGATGCACTGTTACAACGCACATTGAAAATAGTGTACTTTGAAAAAAATTCTCAATGTGCGTTTAATTTGGAACCAAGTCAATGCTTTTTGAAATTTTTTTCAAAGTGCGATGATATGGTCGATATTTATAAAAAATTGCATGGCTCGATTATATGACTATACCTTTTTACAGCAAAGCTTATCCCATTTTCAGTTCTTTTACATTAGCCCTAATTTGTTAAAGTGCATGAAAATTAATTTGATATGTTTAAAAAGGAATAAATTTGACTGTATGTTTGGTGTTTCCAATGACAGAAGATAATACTCATTGGTGTTTGCAAAAAATTATAAAGAAGGTCCAGAATTTGTGATTTATACATTTTTGTTTCAAAGTGTGTTAAGCGTCTCCATGAGATGCTCCTTGAGATGTCAAAATGTTGATGTACACTCATAAATGCATTTTGAAAAAGTTTTTCAAAGTGTGTTGACTTGAACCCAAATTTAACGCATTTTGAAATATTTTTGAAATATGCATTGGTTTTGTCCCCAATTTCATACACTTTAAAAAAAATTTCAAAGTGCATATTAATTTTTTCAAAGTGCGTTGAAATAATGCATGTTTTAAGCCATTGATAATTTGGTAATCTCTTACACTATAATTTTTTTATTTTTCAGACTACTGTTTGTACAAGGGAGTGAAATACTTCCAAGGACAGTCATGGGAAGATGGATGTGACAAGAAATGTCTGTGTGACCAGGCCTCAGAAGGACTGTACACTTGCAATGACAGGTAACCCTGATCTTTAAAATGATGTGGAAGTCAAGATTTTTTAGCAGTTGCAATTGGTTTCATTTCAAACTACTTTCAAGATTTCAGTGAAGGTTTTAAGGAGGGAGGGGGGGAGTACTCATTGATTTTCAAACTTTGCTATCATTGATCAAGTGCTGTGCTTAAAGATTTGAGTTCATGATATTCATTCTTTGACTTTGATTTATATATTAATGTTATTCAATTACCAGTAGTAACAGGAGAAAAAACCCTCCAAATAACATTTAACACTAATGAATAGAAGTATTTGCAGAAGAGTGAGGTACCTACATGTAGATTGTTGAATAAAATGCTTGATAAACCAGCCTTTGTCTTGTAGATGCCCTCAGTACACACAGGCCCTCCCCAAGGAGTGCCGAATGATGACCTCAACAACTGACCCATGTTGTCAGGAACCCCGGTGTGACATTCCATCTCTGCTGAACAACATCACCGGAACCCTGTCCCCCGGCATGATCCCGACACGGGCTCCCCCTGGTGTCATTTCAGGGTATGCCAACACCCCAACTCCAATGCCTCAGGCTCCAGGACAGTCTACACTGGCTCCAAAGCCAATCAGTAAGATGTCTCTTAATTTAAAAACATTTTAGCCCCCCTCCCCCTTAAAATTTGCAATCATCCACCCCCTCAGCTAGGTTTACTAAGTAAAAAACAAAAACAATTAATATGGAAAACTGCATTTTGTTAAATAGAATTCTAATTTATTATGTGTGAATTGTTGAGCTGTACATTTATGATGACTTTTGTAGACTTCTGCGTTTACAAAGGCCTTCAGTATGCCACTGGGTCACGATGGGACGATGGCTGTGACTACACCTGTGTCTGCACTGACGGAACCACAGGACACTATGACTGCACAGAAAAGTAAACTTGAAAGCTTCCATGCTTTTTATATTTTCATATTGATGAATATTTTTTTTCTTTCCACATGTAAATTGACAGTATCAAGTAAAATTTGAGCAAGTTCAGTCTGTGGAAGAATTTGATAGTTGTTTAAGTTACACTTAAATTTTAGCTTTTTTGCAGTGGCTTTTACATAGCAAAATATATAATATTCATAAATTATTTTGGAAATGATATGCTATTAGGAACTAAATTAACAGGGTTACAGATCTAAACCATTTTCACTAATTTTGTAATTTGCAATAAAATCAAGATTTACAGTATATAGGTCCCTAAGATGTTTTTTTGAGTTTTGGTTGAAATAACTTCATACAATCAAATTTTTTTGGCAGATGCCCAAAATATGGTCAGTTGCCCCGTGAATGCTACCTCACAAAGGATCCTGCCAACCCATGTTGCCAGAAACCAGAATGTATCTTCAACCCTAATGTGGCCGAATTCACCAACGCTCCCACAACCAAAGCTCCCCTCCCAGGATCCACCTTTGCCCCTACCCCTCAGCCATCTGGAATTCCAAACCCCAACCCATTCCCAACTCCTGCTCTCCCCAAAGGCAAGTTGTCTCGCTTGTCTTTACAAAATCAGTTTCACTCTTCTAGAAAACTCATCATTGATTTTAAGGGAGCGTTATGGAACTCTTTTACAAAGGTTAACCAATAATTGTGTACACTGATGAAAATAGAGAGCACTGGATCGTTTTGTAAAACGAAGTTAGCATACATATTAACCTCCAGTGATGAAAAATAGGTAGATTTTGAAGCGAAAAGCGGTAGCATCGTGCGCGGCCTTTTTCGTGTATATTTTAAAGCACAGATTTTTATGTACTACATATGTAGTAAGGGTTTCTTATTAGTAATTAATGACATCAACTAAAATATAAAAGACTTTTGAAAAGTAATATCAACACAAGCAATAAAAATGTTTACATGAATTTACCATTATATTGATTACCGGTAAGTTTTTTTTTTTAGGAAAAAATATTTGAGTGCAGAGACTTTAACAATTGCCTTTGTTCTGAAAAATAGGTTAAGTTGCCAAAATTTAACATATAAGAGAAGTAAGAACTAGTAGGAAATCGTATATTCTTTTTCAATATCAAAACGATGTTTATATACATGCTTATTACAAATGCAGCATTCAATAAACTGCAAGTCAAGTTTACTGTTATGGCAAAGTTAAATGATATATTCAATCATCGTAAAAGCCACGTGTGGAATTGCAAAGCTTCTTTTTCCTTTGCGAGGATAATATTGACATGTCTTGTAACTAATGTAATGTGGCTTCTTTCATTGTTCAATGTAAAACACATGCTTGAAAATTTGTCATTCAAGCGACTTAATTAAGCGTTTGTGTGCCTCCGATTCAAAGTCACGAGCTAATTTCAAACCCGACAAGATTTTTTTACCACAATGGCTTCCAAAATGGCTATCTATCAAAACAAGTAACGTATTTTGAAGAAAAGCGGTAGATTTTTTAATGAAAGCGGTAGGCGGGAGACAGAGCTAAAAAGCGGTAGACTTCCGCGTAAATCGATAGTTAACATGTATGAAGTTTGTTTTGTGCAACAGGCAATAGAATAAAAACTGCTTTTGGTTGAAAAATAAAGTTGAAAAAGATGGAATTGTTGGGAACATAAGTCAATACATTTATTATTGTAAAGCTATAACTAGATTTTTGTTCAATTTGATTTACATTGGGTTTTCTTTTTAAAAAACCTAATAAAATGTTTTATGATGTAGAATTCTAAACAGAAAACTGAAGTCTTACAATCGTACAGTTTTATGTGTTTTTTATACAACAGATGTGTGTGTATACAAGGGAATGAGTTACACCCAGGGTCAGCAGTGGTTTGATGGCTGTGACTACACCTGTACATGTGAGGATGCAATGCAAGGAGTCTACAGATGTAGCAAGAGGTAATTTAATCCTAAATCTTCCACCCTCCGTCAACTTGATACTAAATTAGTAAAACTCTTTTCATGTAAAGCAAAGTATAAAATACTGAGTGTTTGAGAGGTTTACGTTTAACTCATGAAAAGGAAGGTAGACAGATATTGCATGTATTTTACATTCATAGATGCACTGAGTATCCACAAATGACCCCAGGCTGCAGCCTTGTCGCTGATTCCAAAGACCCTCTGTGCTGTAAGGTGCCTCAATGTCAGGTCCCACCCAAGTACAGCAACCAGACAGGCTTCATCGACATCCCTACCCCTCCCCCAGGAGTCATCACTGGAGGCTCGGTCACAAAGGTCAGTGCGTGACTTCAACGAAATCAGATATGTTTCTGTTAATTATGCCCCCCTTCGAAGAAGGGAGGGCATATTGCTTTGCTGCTGTCCGTCTCTCTGTCGGTCGGTCCACCAAAAGTTTCTGTTCATTTTCTTCGCAGGGGTTGCATGTATTCAAATGAAATTTGGTATACAGATTTACCATAATGATATCTAAGTCAAGTTCGATTTTGGGTACGATCGAGCAATTTTAGACAGAGTTATGCCCCTTGGACGTTGGAAAATTCCAATTATTTGCAGTTTCCGTTCATTTTCTTCGCAGAGGTTGCACATATTGAAATGAAATTTAGTATACAGATCTATCATAATAATGTCTAGGTCAAATTCTACTTTGGTTACAATCGTGCAATTTTTGACACAGTTATGACCCTTGGACTTAAAGAAAATCAAATTATTTGCAGTTTCCGTTCATTTTCTTTGTGGATGTTTCCAAGGGAGGGGGCATAAGTGTTTCACAAACATCTCTTGTTTTGTTTATGTATATACTGGGGATAGAATTTGTAGTGGTCCACTTTCATATAGAATTTGTGGGTTTATGAAAGTAAAATGCTTGCAAATACATCCCCAGAGAGAAAAAAAAAATTAATTGATATGTAATGGTTATAATAAAAAACATAAATCACTTTTTAAACTTTACCTTGTTATTAAATTTAATATATGCTCTTATCAAAGATCAATGCACTTTTTTAGGACAAATATTTAGAGATTATTAAACTTTTATCCTTAAAAACTTACATGTGACCATTATGTTTAAATACAGGTACATATAGATATTGTATCAGCTGTATATTTTTTGATTAAATACTTCAGGCACCAACCTTGGCTCCAAATCCAATCCCAGGCCAACCAACTCCAAATCCTTCTCTCAATCCTACACCAGCTCCTACACGTAAGTCAGCCAGAAAGCACTGAGCAACTTAAAGTATGTGTAAAGAAAGAAAAGTAAATGGCCATCAATATAATGTATACAGGGTTATTTTTGCCCTTCTACACTTGATGACAGTTTCGCCCTGTCTTGAATTCACCCAGACACAGTTGTGTAAAAAGAGATATAAGAGGTATAGCGCCTTTTCCCATTATTTGGCCCACACCTGTGTTTTGACGGAAAGTACCTGTTACTAAAAATAGCTTCAGGTACATGTACCTGTCGAAATATGATTTTCGAAACTTAGATACTGATTTTATGATGGGGTCTGTATTATAACAAACGATTTGTCATAAATTCGGAAAACTCTTGTATACTTGATTTCAGTTGATATTCTGAAAGGTAATAAGTTCAAGCAAAATGCAATGAATCTAAGTGTAAATAGAGTACATGTATAGTGTTCTTGAAGAGATCTGTTTGTATTGGGTGTGCTAATACTCAGACTGAATTAAAATTAAACAATAATTTGAAGAAAAAAAATAGATACATAGAGGATAAGATACATGTAATTTAAACTCTCTTTTCTTTTCATGATTCCATTAAGTGAAAAAAATATTTACTACTTGGTGGAATCCATCCAGCGATCACAAAATCAAAAGACCTCTGTGTTACCACTAGGCCACAAATCTAATACTTTCATAGGATGTCTTTTCAATATATATGGCTATATACATGTACATGATTGTATTAGAAAAGTCACAAATTGAAATATTTGTCTAATTTTCAGTACGAAGACCACATTAAAACCAAAACAAATTCAATGTAATCGTGTACTACAATACCTGTAAAACATAATTTTGATCGGATTTCTTAGTTAAGAGTGGTTCAAATAGTCAAATATCCAAATTTTTATCGCATACTAACTGTTTTCCTATATATTCTTAACGAAACCTAAATATTTTTAATAAATAATGTTGTTTAAGATAATTAAGACTCTTTCAGTGTAATTTGCGTTTCTTTGAATATATTTTAACTAAATATTGTATAATAATGAAAATGTCTGATGTTTGCAAAAGCGCCATATTTTAGGCGAAATCGTATATTAAGTGCGCTATACCACTTTGAGATATTCAAAATTCACCTCTTCTTAAATTTGCCCACTGACAACGAGGGTGAAAGGGGCGAAAATAAAACGGGGGTGAATATTTCCCTGTATATAGTATATTCTCCATCCCTCTGATGAGTACATGGTAACTTACTGAGATTGAAAAAATTTTCAGCTGTCTGTGTCTACAAGGGAAATCAGTATACACAGTCACAGAGATGGCAAGATGGCTGTGACTTTAACTGTGAATGTACCAATGCTCAGACTGGATTCTACAAATGCACTGAAATGTATGTATACATCTCTCCCCCTCCTTTTTTGAAAGTTTGACTTGTGCTTTGTTTTTTTTTTTTAATCTAAATGATGAAATATTACTCTGAGAAATACATGTAAATGTATGTAGTAATTGTGATGAATGAAAGAACTTCTCTAGGTGTATGTAATGAACATACTGTTCATGTCCCTTCTTTTTAATACATGTATCTGAATTGTGCTGTATGCTTTTTAATAATAAAAAAAAACTCCAGGGAAATACATGTACTAACAATGTTTGATACATTGTTCATGTATGTAAGAAAAAAGTGGTACATGAAATGACTTTCTCCAGGTGCCCCAACTACAATGGCCTTCCACCACAGTGCCAGCTGATCACTGATGTCAACAAGCCTTGCTGTAAGAAGCCTTACTGTAACTTCCAGGGTGTGACCATTGAGGTCACTAACACCCCAGCTCCTAATATGGGGACAACCATTGCTCCTAACCCACTCAACCCCACCGGACCAACTCTGATCCCCACCCCTGCTCCACCAGGTTTGCCCTCAATGTTCTTGAATTTAGCAAATACTGTGGAATCATCATTGTTAGTGGGGGACCAATGTTCGTGGTTTTTGTGGGTAACCTTTGTCCTCGAATTTACATTCCCATGAATGTATATGCAAGCATATGTTTAATATTTATTTACGAAATAGAACTTGCTACCAACGAAATTACATCCCCACGAACCAAGAAAATTTTGGCTACCCACGAACATTGACCCCCACGAA
Organism: Magallana ariakensis; assembly: GCA_020458035.1. Taxonomy (NCBI): domain Eukaryota; kingdom Metazoa; phylum Mollusca; class Bivalvia; order Ostreida; family Ostreidae; genus Magallana; species Magallana ariakensis. The sequence continues at coordinate 19,494,818 of CM035814.1, read as the reverse complement.
TAAAAATGATTCCATGGTATTTCAGTCACTAGTATTCTTTGTTTCTTGGCTTTTTCTGTTACAAAAGATAAAACTTACAATAAGCTTGTATTTAACTTGGTACTCTCTCATTTAGCTGTAGAGTTCAGAACTTTGCTGTGATGTTTTCATGCTATATTTCAGAGGTGTGTGTCTACAATGGAGTCCAGTTTAAACAAGGAGCCACTTGGCAAGATGGATGCTCTCTGAACTGTGTCTGTGAAAATGGAATGACAGGTTTCTACAGATGTAACGAAAGGTATCTTTTTTTTTTATCATGACACACATGATAAAGCTTTGTATGGGTCTTGGTTTTCTGTTTCCAAAAACATGCCCTTCAAGTGATGAAGAAAAGTTTGGAGGTTGACATTTATGATCAGCAAATTGACAGTGTTTAATTTTTTTCTGTTACTTGTTCGGCAGTTAACTTTAATTACTGTTTGAAAGCAGTCCCAAAGAATTCCAGAAGCTAGAACCATGAAGCGTGCTGTACATGAATATACAACATGAATGTCATACATATACATGTATAATGAGAACGTTTTAACTTGATGACAGGTGTGCCCGCTATGACTCTGTCCCAGCTGGATGTACAATGACAACAGACCCCAAGGACAGCTGTTGCAGAATCCCTGTCTGTGCCCCACAGCCAGCAACCACACTGGCCCCAGTGTCCGGAAACCACCCCCCCACTCCGAACCCCAACCCCACCCCACCACAAGTCCCTGTTGTCACTGGATCCATCATTGGAATTGGTAAAATACAGATTAGGTTCATTTTATGCATTACATTGATATACAGATATATATTTTTGTGTCCATGAATTGGAAATGTCTTATGAAGAGAGTTACAATATTTTTAAAGCATCACTACTTTTTGTGTCCATAGATTGGATTTTGTCCTGAAGGGAATCAGCAATGCTCAATCAAATCTTCAGAGCTTCAATTTTTCTTCTTTTATTTCATGTTGAATAACAATTAAGAATTAATACACAATCTTTTTCACAGGTGTGACCCCCACACCTAGACCAGGTGAGACTCCTGCACCCAACCCAGTACCTGTCTGTGTCTACAAAGGTGTGCAGTACACTCAGGGACAGAGGTGGGATGACGGATGCACATACAAGTGTGAATGCATCGATGCCAACGCTGGAAAATACAAATGCACTAAGAGGTACTAATACAATTAACTACATGTGTCATGTAGATCAAATCAATGTGATTTCTTTAATTTATAGTTTGATCCTTTAGGCTTTCACTAGTTTACCAGGTATATGGAAAACTTCGATGTTCTCTAAACTAATGTAAAAATTTCTAATGTGAAAGTTTTTCACTAAAACAAAAAAAAATTAACGTGCAAAATAAATGTAGGTGCATGTATATGGTATACTTGCATTCCCTTATTTTTCATTATCATGGTTGCATTATTAACACAAATATAACATTGTGTCCTCTTTTAGATGCGGGGAGTTCCCCAGCCTGCCTTCATACTGTTCTCTGATCAATGACCCCAATGACCAGTGCTGTAGAGTTCCCTTCTGTCAGCCTTCTCCAGTCTCCACCCCAGCTCCAAACCCAGGAACCACCCTTGCACCAGGAATCAACCCAACTCTGACACCTAATCCTAACCCTAACCCTAATCCTAATCTTAATCCTACTCCTAATCCTAACCCAACAGGACCAACACCGGCTCCACAACCTAAAAGTAAGAATAAGGAGGGAAAAAATGAAAATAAATAAACATGAACATCTTTAAATTTAGTTTTTAAAGTGCTTGTTAGTACCACTGACAAAATATGTGCATTTTCTTTCATTTAAATTTTCTTACTCTTGTATTTCATTATCAAACAAAAATAGGAGATGAATACAAGTTAGTTTTATCATCAACTGAAAACTGAACCAGGACTAGTTTTTCAAACATAATCAACCACTGTGTGCCAATCTAGCTCCCTGAAACAGTTGCAATCTTTTTCCAAGCACGGGATATTAGAAATCAGACTGATTGTTAATCTGTGATACATTTGTGATTTCAGACATCTGTACCATGAATGGCCGTACCTACACCCAGGGACAGCAATGGTATGATGGCTGTGATAGAATCTGCAGATGTGAGGATGGAAGCACAGGATTTTACAGATGCCAAGATAGGTCTGTAGTTCCAACTAATCCTAACTCTTATAAAGTTTATTCATGTGATCAATTCCTAGTGTATTAAAATCTTCCCTTTGATTTTCAGGTGTAGCAAATACGACAGCATACCACAGAACTGTATTCTTGTGGCAGATCCCAATGACCCACAGTGTTGCAAGGTTCCCTCTTGTATTCCTGGACCAAACGGATTCCCCACCCCTACCCCAGGACCTGACGGATCCACCGTGGCTCCAGAACTGATCACAAATGTACCAGTGGGTGTGGTCACTGGATACGCCAAGCCAACACCCACCGCCACCCCAGCCCCAGTGCCTGTGGGAGGAACCACTGCCAAACCCATGCCAACTCCAGCACCCAGAGGTTTGAACTCTAATAATGCTCTGACTAATTCCAAAGAAATTTAGCCATTAGATTGCTCAAAATGCTGATGCATCCATGACTAGTTCACCTCTATAAATCTTTTCATGCTAATTTTAATTCAGATATTGACCCAATGGGGTTTACAGACATGCATGGACCCTCTCTTTTACCACTGTTTTTATGTTCTTTTTATGCAGATGTTTGTGTATACAAGGGAGTTGAGTATATCCAGGGACAGAGATGGCAAGATGGATGCACCTATAATTGTGTCTGTGAGAACGGAATGACTGGCAAATACAAGTGTACTGATAGGTCAGCTTTATTTTCCTCATCTATTGTGTGATTTTCAGTGTTAATTTGTAAAGTTCTTAATTATATTTTCTGAATTTGTTGTATTCTACTGATGTTAAAGGACTCTCTTTTATCACCTTACAGGTGTGCTGCCTACCCAGCCCTACCACCATACTGTTCCCTTGTACAGGACCCCAAGGACTTCTGCTGCAAACAGCCCCTGTGTAACTACCAGACACAGGCTCCCTCTATCCCCCCACCAGTGACCCCAAGCCCACTCCCTGGACAGCCAACCCCCAGCCCTAATGTCAACCCCACACCAGCACCCAACCCCAATGGTGAGTTCTTCGTAACAAACAACATGGAATGAATAGTACTAGTGTTTGATTGTGTGGAAACACATGTTATACTTCTAGCAAGTGCGCCATGACAAGATTATGGATATTTTGGAGATAAAACAAATGGAATACAGAAAACAAACTTTAATTAGGGACAACTTTATTTTGCAATTGACTTGTGATAAATGGTTTGTGATTACTACAGCTTTGCAATGTCAAGTTTATAAAATCTTAAATGAATTAAGATTTACCGTATATAAAAACTGGTTCTCGGTGAAAAATAATTGCAAGTACAAGTCATCTCAATCGTTGGAAAAAAAATTTTAAAAAGTAAATGTTGTTTTATTGTGGTCTTTATGCATCTTTTAAAAGTTGACATGAAAAGCATTTTGATCATAAATAGATAAATTTTCATGTAAATTTTCTCCTGAATAAGACAGCTAGCTGATGATGTGTTTACAGTAGTTTTATTTTAGTTGTTGTATTTTCAGCGGTCTGTGTGTACCAAGGAGTGGCCTACAAACAAGGAGATACCTGGAATGAGGGATGTATTAAAAAATGTCGATGTGACGATGCCAGCAAGAACATCTATACCTGCTTCGACAGGTAAAAATCTACATCAAGATGTTTTAAATAAAAATGGTTTAAAATAAGACAAACCATATACGATATCTTGTAGTGCTTCACTGTCTCTGAAAACAGAAAACCATTAATGTTTAGGATTGTCAATGGATTTTTAGGGTTACAGATGTTAAAAGATTTTTTGCAAAAAGAATTGGCAAAAAAATTGTCTGAGGAGCAATATTGAAACCAGAATGGAATGTAATAGATTTTAATTTGGGACACGTGCTTTTAAAAGATGTCAGTTTTGGGATGGAAGTGAAAAACTTGGTTTCCATTCATCAAGTTTTATTACTGATAATCATGTTAAGGTTAGAAAAAAAAGGACCAAATTAAAATTATGGTTTAATTCCTTTACCCATAGATGTCCATCATACAAACTGAACCCAGGCTGTGTAATGACCACGGACGTTAATGACCCCTGCTGTCAGGTACCCTCCTGCACCATGGTGCCCACCCCCGCGCCAATCCAGACACCTGCTCCCATGCCAGGAGTGAGCACAGTGGTCCCAGGAACAGTCCCCACCCCTGTTCCCTCTGCTTACCCATCCCCCATCCCCACTGGACAAGTGGGAACCATCGTGGGTCAGCCTCAGCTTCCCCCACTCAGAGGTCAGTACTTGACAGATAGGATTATGGTGATGTATTGTTTATCTCCATGTTGTTAAGTCTATCGTTGTTATAATTGAATGAAATAATTTACATCTACATGACTGTTATAAAGTATATTGATGTTATGATGAATTCGAGTAATCTGTGCAATAACTGACTGGTAAGCAGTTAAATTTTGATGTCTTGAAAATTAATATCCTGAATGTCATTGATATGTCATAGTCCGTTCAAATCCCCAAAACTGCATGTTAATGTATATACTGCCATCTATATCTTAAATCCTCTGATATCTGTTTTTTTTTTTTCATTCCTGTCAAGTTTAAGAGAATGATGTTTGACTGTTTATGACAATTTGCAGCTTCTTTTCTGTAGTTTTTGAATAGTCAACAAAACCAACAAAAAAACTCTGTTTTATTCCATGTACCTCTAATATTGATTTTTAATATAAAAGAGGAAGATGTGAATATGAATTTAATAAAAGATCCATTTAAGAACTGACTTGCATTTCTGAATTTGACAGCTATGTGTGACTACAAGGGAATGCAGTATGCCACTGGACAAAAATGGCAAGATGGATGTCAGTATGACTGTGAATGTATTGATGGCTCAACTGGACAATACAGATGCACTGAAAAGTATGTGATTTGTGACCATAGCTTTGATCATAATATCAAAATGTTGTTTATCATTGAAAGTGAATTGACATGTATAGATGAATCTATGTGCACATTTTATCTTACTTTAGATGCCTTTTAATTTCTTAACGAATTAACATTAATCTTGAGATAGTTATAATTTCAGTTGACATTTCATGTATAGTGTCAAATCTTATTTTGGTGCACAGTTTATATTTTAAGACAATAAAGTAATATTTTTGAATTTGAAAAGGTGTCCAAGATTCCCTCAGATCCCCAGCTACTGCGTCCTGGCCCAGGATCCTAATGAGCCCTGTTGTAAGGTGCCAGTGTGTAACACTGTTACCCCCACACCACAGCCCAACGGTGCCCCCACCCCACTACCGGGATCCACCCTGCCACCCACACTGATGCCTCCTGTTACCCCAGGACCCATACCCACCCCACCACAACCAAAGAGTGAGTAGGACTGCCCATTACAGCTTTTGTTCACACACTACAGGCATTTGATTTTCCCACCGAAATATGAATTTTTTACGGAAATTTTGAGAGTCGAAATGGTCATTCTCTACAGCAGTGCAGACCCCAAACTGATTAGAATTTCCTTTTTTCTTTCTCTGCCAATTACATCTCTGACATTATTTTCAACACTTTTTAAGTTAAAATACAATATATAGAAACATGTTAATACAAAGTTTGATTGGTTTTGTCAACAGCTTTGACCAGTCATAGTATTGTGAAATATCTCTGTCAGTATCATGATCTTCATGCAATCAACAATTTAAAAATGTTTACCCATGTGACTATATTTATTCATTAACTTGTATTTTAGATGCCTGTATCATGAATGGAAAATCCTACACCCAAGGACAGCAGTGGGATGATGGATGCAAACAGATCTGTGTATGTGATGATGGAGCCACTGGACACTACACTTGTAGATCACGGTCAGCCATAATCTTAAATAAGAGAGTTGGATGGTTGTGGCCATTTTTAGACTGTATTAATCTCCTTAAGAAAAAGAGCCATGTAAAAAGTTAAAGGAAAAACTCATACACAATATTTTAAAATTTTTGTTACTAAATAAATGTAATGGTTTATTATAAGCATAAAAAAATCATCTCTAAAATTTTGAGGTAAATGTGATGGGTAAATCATGCAGCCTCCTTAAAATCCTTAATAGAAATGCTTTTTTTTCCCATTTATTAACAGTTTTAGAGTTCAAAGCATATTTGAATTTTGTTCCAGATGTGCTCAGTATCCTAACATTGCCCCTAGCTGTATCATGGTCCCAGATCCCAATGATCCCAAATGTTGCCAGATCCCACAGTGTGACCAGACCAATCCTAATCAGCCATCTGGAATAACTGGCAGTATCACTGGCACCAACCCAACACTGGCACCAACTCCTAACTACACTCCAACTCCAAACCCTAATCCCAATCCTAATCCTAATCCCAATCCTAATCCTTATCCATATCCAACACCATATCCAGGAGGCACCTATCCTCCTTACATGATGCCATCTCCCAATTCCAACGGGACTCCAGCCCCAGGAATGCCGACCACTCAACAACCAACCATGCCACCTACCCCTCAGCCAAGTACGTTTATGCATTAAATAGAATTAATCTCTTAATAATGTCTTCAATTCTGAAGCTATTCTACAATTGTGCATGGATAAAACAAGCACATTCTGTGGTTTCGTTAATTTCCGTGGGCATGAATGTTCATGGATTGTGAGAAATGAATGTCCATGGATTGCTAGAAATCCACAATTGCAAAAATTGGTGGACAATGACTCTCCCAAATGCAATTTTTTGCAATACATGTATTTTTACTTATATTAAAATTTGAAAATTTGATTCTGTTATTGTCAGCAAAACATCAATACCCATAAAAATTTGTGCTCAACAAATATTGATGAAACCACAGTATATCCATGCAAATGACGGATGTACAATTTGATGTAGTAAAGAATCTCACAACAAGCATCTGTCTTTCATGAAGCACATGAATCATTTTCTCTTTTCTAGATATGTGTGTCTACAAAGGCAAGGCCTACAGCCAAGGAATGAAATGGAGGGATGGTTGCGATTACAACTGTGAGTGTCAAGATGGCATGACAGGACGATATGTCTGCACAGAAATGTAAGTGGTTATATAGCTTCAGTTGATACTTTGCTTAATGATTAAAATTTACAACTCCATGTCCATATAAACTTGAGTATCATTTTCATGTTCAATCGGCTAAAGCAATAGGCAGTGAAGCTTTTGTAAACCAACTTTGTTTAGGAAATTAAGAGTTGAGTTACAATTGGTTGACCTTTATGAATATTAACTGATGTTGTATGTTTACATTAACTTCATTCATAGTGTTTTTTGCAATCTGTAATTGGAAAATGGCTTTAAGTTCATGCAATATCCACAACAAAAACAATTTATTCAAAGAAATGTTTAAGTCTCTAATTGCTGACAAACTGAATGTTGAAAAATAACATGTGATTTTACAGATGTCCAAGGTATCCCAACTTGCCAGCCGGCTGTGTAATGGTCAATGACCCAGCCAATCCCTGTTGTAAGAAGCCTGACTGCAGCAACCCCACCCCTCTACCTGTCCTGACCCCTAGCCCACGTCCAGGAGTCAACCCAACACCAGCTCCAACCAACACCCCCGCCCCAAGTATGTAGATATACAACACTTCTAATATACAGCTGAAAGAAGCAAATTGTTATACCCCCGCTCCGAAGGAGACGGGGTATACTGTTTTACCCTTGTGTGTCTGTCCGTCCGTCTGTCTGTCCGTCTGTCCGTCCGTCCGTAACAAAAATTTCTGTCACATTTATCTCAGCAACTATTTATCGCAGATGCTTGAAATTTTTACACAGTGTTTGTTAGGGCATGCCATATTGTGGGATATATTTTTGTACCAATCGGACGTCAACTTCCTGTTAAATGACGACTTTGCTTATTTTTTAACCAAAATTTTCAAACAAATTTTCATCAAAGATTTCTCAGCAACTATTTATCGCAGATCCTTGAAATTTTTACACAGTATTTGTATAGGCATGTCATATCGTGGGATATATTTTTGTACCAATCAGACGTCAACTTCCTGTTAAATGACGACTTTGTTTATTTTTAGCCAAAATTTTCAAACAAATTTCCGTCAAAGATTTCTCAGCAACTATTTATCGCAGATGCTTGAAATTTTAACACACTTTTTGTATAGGCATGCTTTATCGTGGGATGTATTTTAAAATTTGTACCAATCGGATGTCAACTTCCTGTTAAATGAGTACTTTGTTTATATTTAGCCAAAATTTTCAAACAAATTTCCATCAAAGATTTCTCAGCAACTATTTATCGCAGATGCTTGAAATTTTTACACAGTGTTTGTTAAGGCATGCCATATCGTGATATATATTTTTGTACCAATCGGACGTCAACTTCCTGTTAAATGTCGACTTTGCTTATTTTGCATATTCGATTCAGAGCGGGGGTATCACTAGTGAGCATTGGCTCACAGATATCTTGTTCATTGATTATTGTAACTTTTTCATTTTACTCTAAACAAAATCATCTTGAAAGGACATAAGTTTGAGAATACTTACTAAGGAAGTTCATAGCTGTAACATTGAACAAACACAAAAAGGAAAAAAAACCCAGAGAATTTATTGAATGTGTTTTCAATTTATGTGGAAAATTACAGTAAACATTTTACATTAGGGTGTGTATCCTATTAAATGGAGAACAATTTTACACTAAATCAAGTATTTCTCTAAATGCTTGCATAAGCATAAATGAATCGATACAGAAATGCCCTAAACCAATTCAACGCTAATTTGTTGAAAAATTGATTTCAGCTAAATACTGTACACATGAAGATGAAGGCCTGGTTTGAGATCTGCCTCTCTTTGTTTTGTAGGTTTCTGTATCTACAATGGCATCCCCTACCAGGAGGGCAAGACGTTCGAGGATGGATGTGACAAGATCTGTACTTGTGAGAACGGCATGTTGGGTCATGTGACTTGCAAGGACAGGTCAGTTATGTGTTTACATATGAAAGTTGGATAAAAAATTTTGTTGTGTCATCTGCCTTGTCTATCTTTTTCCTTGTTTTCTCCTTCATATATATCTGCAGTCTATACCAAAGTTGATCTTGAAACTTTGCTTGCTTTTTTGTGCGTTTTTATTTTCTCAGCTGTCATCTCTCAAGTTAAATCTTTAAACTTAGATCTTTCAATGGAAAATAAGCATATCAAAAATGCTCCATTATTTTCACTTTAATGGACTTTGTGATGCTGGTGTTCAAGTGACATATTAGATGTGATTCATTAATTTAGATGCCCAACCTTCCCACCCCTTAAGAGTGGATGTACAATGGTGACTGACCCCAATGACAAATGCTGCCAGGTGCCAACCTGTGTCAACTCCACCACCCTGGTGCCATACAGCCCTGGTGGTACCATCAATGGTCAGAATGTACCTCCCTCACCGGGATCCCCCAACACAGGAACCAGAAGTAAGGGACACATGTGTTACCCCAAATCTCCTCATATTTTTGGAGTTGCCCCATATCTTCTCATTTGGTCAGGCCTATAAAGAACATTTTGGAGAATACAGTTAAAAAAACACATTAATTTACTTATTAATAATTACATTGATAAAGAGACTTAGTTCTTTTCATAAATGAAACCTCGGGGTGCCCTTTAGTGCAGTATTGATTGGTTACTTGTAGATGTGTGTGTTTACAATGGCAAGATATACACCCAGGGTCAGCAGTGGGACGATGGATGCACCTACCACTGTGTGTGCCTGGACGCCAGCACTGGACACTACCAGTGTACCGAAAAGTGAGCACACTAACACTTGGGATAAATATTAGTGGGGTTGTCCTGTAACCTCATTGGGGGATATTCATTGTCACTAACTAACAATTCATATCTGTGTGTAAAGGGATATGAGGAAATTAATCAGAATGGATTGGATTTGTTTAGCAAAGCAATGATGCATTCAATACTCTGTTTACATTATATTGTAAATTTTTTAATCTTAACAAGCATTTTTATATTATTAAAAATGCATTATAACCTATTACCTCTTCGAAATGTAAATGCTTATTTAACATGTGTTACCTTTTCCACTTTCATATATGTATGTGTGACTGTTGGAGAAAAATAAACAATAAGAATAAGTCACCTATACAATTTTTGTATAACAGATGTAACAGAGTGCCACAATTGCCACCATACTGTACAATGGTGAACGATCCAAATGACCAGTGTTGTCAGATGCCTTACTGCCAGAACCCCAACCCAACACCTAACCCAAACCCATCACCCAATGGATCACCCACAGTGGTAGGGATCCAAATATTTCATCTAATTTCTAAGGACAGAGTTCAAGTGATAATAATTGTTACATCAAACTAAACTAAGATCATGTTGGACTGCAAGGGGTGAATTTTTTGATGGCAAAAACAGAAAAATGATGTCATCACAGCAAAGTCTTAATTTAGAATCCAACAAATGAACAGATTCATTACAAGGGAATCAACTACCTGGTACTAGGATTAACTGGTTTTTTTTGTCCCTATGTCCTTGTATATATTTTTTTTTTTATTATTTACAATAGGGACCAAACCCAGGACCCAACATGAATCCCACACCAGCTCCAAAACCTAAAGGTAAAATATATACATGTTATGACTCAGAGATGCAGTGGTGATAATTTCTTTAAATATAGCAAAGTCACAATCATGGGAATGTTATTAAAGATTCATTTGAAGAATCACATTAATTGCTATTTGGGGAGGATAATGTATTTATTTAGTATAAAAATGTGTGTACATTTAGCCATCAATGTATAAAATATGCTGCTTCTAGATGTGTGTGTGTTCAAGAACACCAATTACTACAGACAAGACCAGCAGTGGTATGATGGCTGTAATGCTGTGTGTCGCTGTGAGAATGCTGCCACCGGTTACTACAGATGTCAGGAGAGGTACGCCCGGGAGTGGTCCTTCAAGTTGTACAGAGGGCCAGATTAGTGTGAATTACTGAATGACAGATGATACACTAACTTACAATTCATGATTCAATATCTGTAACCTAATTCAATTTTTAAGATGTGCTCGATACACCAGCGTGCCAGTTGAGTGTACTTTGGTCCCCGATCCCAAAGATCCATCTTGCTGCCAGGTACCAAAATGCCCAGTTAAGCCCACAGCCGGCCCACTGCCCACACCAGGATATGTACCTACACCGGTCACTGCCAAGCCTGGAGTACTGACTGGCCTTGCCCCTGTGCCTACATCTCAGCCCACTCCTAGCCCACTTCCAGGAAGCACTCCTTCACCAACCCTTTCACCACCTCTACCCAAAGCAGGTCAGTTGGGTTTTGGTCATTTATTTTGATCCGTTTTTGAAAGGCATTGTACATGAGATGCATTGACTTGGCTTGACTTTCCCATCTGCTTTAGGTTGTTACTACAAGGGAGTCGTTTACCAGAAGGGACAGACCTGGTCTGACGGATGCCAGTTTGACTGTGTGTGCTTGGATGATATGTCTGGACAGTACCAGTGTACTGAAAAGTAAGACTTAATGTCTATATTTTGCATATATTTTGTATTTTTTTTTTATCCTAATCCAACAAAAAAAGCTTAAAATTAGTACTTTCGATAATATGATTTGTTTCCTCTTTTTTGCAAAATTGTTGTACCTCCCTTGCCACCCAGTTGCTACCCTCTTACAACTGATAATTCTTTTCCAAAATATATTGCTCTTCATGCAAGTTAGTTTACATTAAAAAAAATTTCATTCATTCCATTTCAGATGCACCAAATACCCCAATCTGGATAGCCACTGTGTCCTGTTACAAGACACTGCCAATCCTTGCTGCCAGAAACCATACTGTGACTTTGTCAATCCCACACCATTCCCCAATGGTATCCCCACTCCACAGCCCATCATGACCCCTGCACCACTGTCAGGCAACCCCTCTGTGGCCCCCAACACTGTACCCACCCCAGTACCTAACCCCACCAGAGCCCCACCTCCAGGCTCCTGTGTGTACAAGGGTGTGTTCTACTCCCAAGGTCAGACTTGGAATGACGGCTGTGACAAGACTTGTCAGTGTGACGATGTAACAACTGGCTACATCAGCTGCCATCCAAGGTCAGACCTTAAACTGGGCTTAAGGAGGCCGATTTGGTTTTTTTTTTTTTGCGAAAAAACAACAATAGCAAAACTCTTTATTTTTTAACCATATGTCATCTAAACAAACTCAATTTTATTTGCTAAGTTTCAAGAAAAACGACCATCTCGTTCTTTTTAGGGACCATCTCAAAATAGAGGTACATTTACTATAGGAAACTCATTTTCCACACATCAAAGCAGATTAAAAAAATACTACAATAGCTTTTTTTCTCCAATTGTTTTATATGATTAGTAATATCATTTCCTACCTCATATTTAAAAAATACTAAATTCTAGTCTGGGTTTTTAGTGGGGGCCATCTCAAAATATTAAAATGCACCAAATTTTGCTATATATTTGGATCATTACGAATGAAGATTGGTATAATGGATGCATTCAAAGAATTAAGAAATTCTCTTTGAGGATAGCATCATTCTGTATATAAAATTGGCATACAATTGTAACCTTTTCTTTTATGTTATTTCTTAAAACGAACCCCTACAAAGCTTCATTTTATCATAACGTCATAAGTGCGCAATGGCAACGCTCCCCTACTGCACAATAAAAAAAATCGTTTAAAAAATAAAAATGTCCTTAAAAAATCTAAATAATTTTATCTGTATTTTGTTCATTGTGTTCAATTTTATAAATGATATTGAAAAAAATTCATAAGAGGTATAAATCAACTGTATTATACTAGAATGCGCAAAAACATGCGCAATGAAAACTAAAGTTGGCCTCCTTAAATACATGTCTATTATCTTAATTTATAAGCGTAAATAGTACCATATAACTGGAATTGCATCTGCCAGTGCAAGTTCCTGCTTAAGTTTGCATTATAATTAAAACCCAAAAAGATGTTTAAATATATCATTTTTATAGACATCAAATCAGATCTTGCTAAAAATAAATAAAAATAGAAAGCACATTTTACAGAATCATCTGCTTAAAAATGTTTGATACATATAGTTTAGCAAAAAGGAATAGTTTTTAAGATTTTGACAAGACATTATGATTTTGTAGGCATGACTTCTTTGTATTTGATTTTCTAATGAACTTACTCCAAGAAGTCCTTTATATGTTACGATTTTAATTTAAATCTTATTTCCCCGTCATCAGATGCCGTACCTACAACAGTGTACCAGCTGGCTGCGTTCTTAGAACAGATCCCAAGGACAGTTGCTGTGTGGCCCCAGACTGTAACAATCCCAACATCCTGAACCCCACCCCACAACCTAACCCCACCCCAGGACCTGGTGGCATCACCCTGAATCCTCAGGTGAACCCTGGCACCAGTGGAGTGATGATTTACCCCTCACCTGTTCCCACCGGTAGCTTCATTGGAAGTGGCATCGTCCCTGGAGCTGGCTCAAGTTACCCTGGAACAATTATCACTGGATCTACAAGTTAGTGGAGAGAGAGAGAGAGATTTTGTTTTATGCCCTTAATATGCAAGACTTTTTCTGATTTTTAAAAGAAACGCATGTACTCTACCTTTCTTTAACAGATGCCTGTATCTACAAGGGTGTTGCCTACAACCAGGGAGACAAATGGGATGATAACTGTCAGTACAAGTGTGAGTGTATTGATGCTTCAAGAGGACAATACAGATGTACAGACAGGTAAGAGGTTCTGTCATTAAACAAATTCATAAAACAACTTACAACTTTGACATGTATTCAGTAATACTTGATACTTCATAATCTACATGTAGTTCTGATGATTTATAGGAAAGTGTAATGGTTGGATCAAGTAAGTTCTGATTATTGTTTATTTAACCAGATGCTACACTTATCCACCACTTCCACCCCAGTGCACTTATGAACGTGATCCCAATGATGTCTGCTGTCAAATTGCCAAGTGTACACCGTTCATACCGACTTACGGTCCAACTGTTACTCCAGCCCCCAACACACCGGTCATCATTAACCCCAATACCAATTCCCCAGTCATAGGAATACAGACCACAGCTCCCATTATCATCAACCCCAACACAAACCCAGGGGTCACTGGAACAAAGACCACTCAAAACCCCATTGTCATCAACCCCAACACCAATCCTTCTAACACAGGCTCCCAAACCACACTCAAACCGTCCAGTAAGTTGAAATATTCAGCGCCCAGACTTAAGGAGGCTGGATGGTCAACAAATTATCCATCATATCTTACATAGATTTTTAGATATGATACTTTAAGCCATAAACTGTCATTAAGTAAAGAAAAATTCCAAATATTTTAGTCTAATTAAATGTTTTCCTATATCTTTATACAGAGTTTTTTTTTCTGAAGGAGAGTATAATAGTCTAAAAATGGCCACGACCATTGAGCTCTCTTCAAAATTTTTTTTATTATTTATCAGAAATTTCAACATATTCTCAGAGGGCAAATTTTTGTATTCTCCAGGTTTTACAAAAAGGAGGATTTGATTAATGAAATATGATTTTTTTCCCCCAAGATATGTGCCTCTACAAGGGTGGTCTCCACCCCCAGAACACTAACTGGCAGGACGGCTGTGACTTCACTTGTTATTGTGTGGATGCCATGTCTAACAGCTACAGATGCCAGGCAAGGTCAGTGTTGTATTATTTAGATGCATCAAATTGAATTCTTATTTTTAAAGTATTTTAATGAGCCTGAAGTTAAAAATATGATTTGACATGTTGTATAAACAAAAAATAAAGATGAAATATTGTGATTACTATTGGCTCAGTATCAGATAAAAGAATACCCAAAAAGCCAATTATTGTACATTTTGTAAAGGAAATGAAACATCGTTGCAGGATTGAGGCATGAGACAATTCTAGGATGCAAATAATAGATAGCCATTGATATAACTTCATATCTTTAAATGCCTACATCCCTTAAAGTAACTTTGTTTGTATGGACTTCTCATGATAACAGATGCAAGACCTACTCCTCACTCCCATCCTACTGTCACCTGGTCCCTGATCCGGCCGATCAATGCTGTGAGAAAGTAGAATGCACAGCCCCCAACGGTCAGGTGCTGGTTCCCCAGATTCCTAGTGGACCAACAGTCTCCCCTACTCTGTCCCCCACCATTCAGCATGTGATCCCCGTCGGAACCCACCAGGTGTTCACTGGATCTGGACAGCCTAGCTACCCCATCAGTGGGGCTCCTGGAACCTCAGGCACCAGAAGTAAGGACAAATATAGAGTTGATGGATGAATTTATGTTTTAATTTTACTGTTGTTAATTAGGGGTTCTTCGATAAAGAGATTCTGGAAGGGTCTTTGTTACTGATAGAGAAATATAAGCTACAGAGTAATTTATAGTACATTTTGCATACAATATGTATTGAGTCATTTCAATAAATAATGGTAAAAAAAGCCATGAAAACAGTGTAGATTATTCATATATCTCAAGGTTAAAACAAGCTTCAGTCAACTTAAACAAAGGGTTAGGTTACTTAATCATATTCAAATGTCCAAAACTAGAGAATCTGTCTTGTGTTCTAGGTGGGTGTGTGTACAAGAGCACAGTTTATCACCAAGGACAGTCCTGGGATGACGGCTGTAAATATGTCTGCAACTGTATGGAGGAATCCACCGGCCTCTACAAGTGTACATCCAAGTAAGGACTATTTGCATAAAGGTTTGGTTTTTTCTAATGAAGACTATTATTCAAATAATACTTGTGGGTATACATTTTTTGTGGATTAAGTAAAATTTACAGTTTCAAGGAAACATAAATTGATTGACTGTGGTCGTTTTTGATAATACCTGTTATCAAATATCTAACTTTAAATTCATGGATTACCAAACCAACAAAATCTGCAAAAATTGATGATCAACAAATAAAATGAACCAATGTACATAAGTTCTATACAACACAGTGCAATATGATTAATTTTTTTCTGATAGATGCCCATCCTATCCACCACTGCCAAGCTATTGTAGCTTCACCAATGTCCCTGGACAGTGCTGCCCCACTCTCACCTGTAACAGTCCAGACTTCGGCAACTACAACCCCGCCCCACAGCTCTACCCCACCCCAGCACCTGCGATCCAACCCTCTCAGGTGCCCCAGATCATCAACCCAGGATTCAACCCCAGTGTGACTGGCAGTCAGGTTGTTCCTGGAACTGTGGCCTCAGGATTCACTGGAAGCAGAAACAGTAAGTTATGCCTACTGTATACAGGGAAATACTCGCCCCCGTTTTATTTGCACCCTCGTCAGCGGGCCAGTTTAAGACTGGGGGACCTCTAATTTCTGAAATTATCTCTCTTAAAACACAACTGTGTCTAAGCGAATTCAAGACGGGCAAAACTGTTTGCAAGAAATTTAATAGATTTTCTTATATACTATTACAAGTGCATGTATTAGATACATATTTAAATATTAGATACTCTAATAGGTATGTACATGTAATTAAGTTGCGAAAGTCAACAATATAAAAAAAATAGTTACATGGGTATTAATTTAGTGACGGTTAGATTCTTGTTAACATACAAAGAAAGTATACAGCATTTTGTTTTGCATATATTTTATTTCATTTTTAAAGTACCAAAAGTATTTTGTTATCCAACTAAACAATAGAATATTTTCAAACCAAACCTAAAGTACTGAAGACCTTGGTTTACAAAACAGACCAAAGATTATTAACAATAGTATATTGATTTTCAATTGAATTCCTTTTTTTCTTTGTCAAGACTTGTGCATCTACAAGAATAAACTGTACAACCAGGGAGACAAATGGGATGATGGATGTGAATACTCCTGCCAGTGTAAGGATGGGAATAGTGGCTACTACGAGTGTAGTCCAAAGTAAGACATTTTGCTACCCCCACACATTTCACTGGTAATAAATTAAGAAAAACTAATTTCAGAATTTAAATAAAACTAAATTGTGTTTCAAGATGTCCAAACTACAATCTGCCCACCGATTGCTATTTGATGAGAGCTGGTGGAGATTGCTGCCCACAGCCAATGTGTAGAAACCCTGACGGATCAACCATCAACCCATTGACTAGCCCAGGCTCCCAGTACCCAGTGTACGGAACCTACCCAGGAGGCTTCACTGGATTCAGGCCAGGATATACTCAGCCATTTGCTACTGGCAGCAATTCATTCACCAGTCAGTCCAGTAAGTGAACCATTGTATCTGTCTCTTCTTTCAAAACACGGAAATCTCTTGATCACTTCCTCACACAAGTTAAGACTATCATATTAGATACCTGTACATGCATAAAGTATGTATGGCAGAATCATGATTATTATAGTGTGGTAACAGATGTCTTATGTTACATGAATATTATTGTTTACAATCTACACTCGCAATTTATTACCACACGAACATACTTAAAAGACTGTTAATGGATTTATTTTGTTGTACCGGTACACAAGTAGGATCTTTCATCATTTAATAATTAGCAATCTGTGTACTTCTTTGGGATAGAGAGCAATGTACATGAACATGTAGTTGTGAAAAGATTTCAGTTTCAGATTGTGAATTTTTATTGAATAAAATGATTCTTTTTGCCAGATGTTTGCATCTACAAGGGATCCATCTACAGACAAGGCGAGACGTGGGAGGATGGATGTGACTTCAAGTGTACCTGCGTGGATCAGTCCAAGGGAATGTACCAGTGTACTGCCAGGTAATGAACCAGTGTACGGCTACGATATGTTGTTCTAAGGAGCTCCGTGTGTGTTTTGTAATGATTATGTAAATGCAGTAACTGTAATAAAATTCTCCTTTTCCACAGATGTAAGACCTACACCTCCCTCCCTTCAGTATGTAAAATGTACGATGTACCTGGTGAATGTTGTGCAGAGGTCCGATGCAAGACCCCTGAGAGCTCGCCGACACCCCCAGTCATTGGCGGACCCACCGTCAGGCCTTATCTTGACCCACTCTGTCACGACACCATCGACAACTGCAAAAACTACCAGAAGGAGGTGGCATGTCGCGGAAAGTTTGAACCGTGGGCAAGATCGCACTGTAACCTGACCTGTGGCTTCTGCAGTAAGGACTACAGTGGCACTCAAAGTGAAACATGCGAGGCCTGTTTAGTAGAGCGGGTAGCTTGCAAGTGCCAATCCAAATTCCTTTTCTTTAATGCTAGTGTTTGAGAGCATCCGCTTTGTTGAACAGGCCTAAAATCTTGTCAAAAAGAAAAATGATATGATTGTTTCTATTCTTTTTTCATACTGAGCTGTCGCTCTGTTGAACAGGCCTAAGATCTTGTCAAAAAGAAAAATGATATGATTGTTTCTATTCTTTTTTCATACTGAGCTGTCATAAGTAACACAGATGACATTGTAATTAATTGTTTGTTAATTAATATGTGTTGTATAACTAATGGGTGAGAAGTGATTGCAATCTTGGGTTTTTTTTTCTCAGCACCGGCTGTAACCGTGCAACCAGTTTGTGCTGACCGTATCAACAACTGTGATATGTATGGTAAATCTGTCTGCACTGGTACCTACCAACCTTGGGCAACAGACAACTGTGCAAAGTACTGCGACTTGTGTACAAGTGAGTGCAAAATGAAAGAGATTTTTTAATTTATTAATAAACTGATTATTTTTATATTTGATATTATGAAGCTTCCTATTACTTGCATTAGCAAAAGAAAATATTCAAAAAAGATTTTAAAGTAATCTTTGAAACGCAAGTTATTATGGGATCTTTATATACATGTATATGATTAGAAGTTTTTGGTATATACTGTAGATTATTTTAAACAAATACCGGTACTTTATTTGACGATTCTGTCGATTTGTATCAAATCGCAGGGGAAAAAATTGCCATTGCCAAACTTTTATTATAATTTCATATGGTCCATATCTGTCAGCAAAATGTTAGTGAGAGTCTAAAAGAACTATATATGATATTAGTCAAATTTGGCCCCCATATTTGCCATTTTTTAAAGTGTTTCAGGTACATTAAATTGTTGTGTTATTTTTTAGAAGAGTTGATATAAACTATATTTTTCACCTATTTATTTGATTAATTTGCACGCACTGGCAGTATATGACGTCAGAAGTGACGCTATTTTTATAATTCAATCAAAATCAGTCATTATTTGACATTTTTCTTATCTTTTTTCGAATGGGAAATATAGAGCGACGCTTTGAACAAGAACAAAATTTTTGTCATTTATAAGTACTGACTAGATACATCTTTGGTGAAAATATTTTGTTTGTTCAAGCAATCGCTCAATGTTTTCTTAAAGAAAAACTGCTTGAAAACCAGCCGTTTTACGCTAAAAATGCGAAAATGGCGGGAAAAAGTAAACTTTATGATGTCATATTTTTAAATTGTGGGCACTTTATTCAAAATAAAAATTATGAATAAACTTCAAATGTATATCTGTACAAAGAAAACAAAGAATTACAGTAAAATGATGATGTTCATTTTAGGGGGCCATTTTAGGCTCAAACCATATATAGTCCTTTGCAAGGAGTGCTTCTTTGAATTAAATGCAGATATTAATTTATTTTGGATAATTAGGAATCAGTATTTCACAGTTTCTTTCAATGTGAAAAGAATTTAATAAACCATCATTTGATCATTAAGATTCTGCTCCAACCACACCTTCCCCCACCCCAAGCACTGCGTGCCAGGATAAGCTCGACAACTGTCAGGCATATGGTAAAGCCAGCTGTACAGGACAGTTCGAACCCTGGGCACGTGACAACTGCCGTTTCTACTGTGGATTCTGTAGTATGTGAAATCAGAAATTTTGAAAATGCTTTGAATATAGGACTGGTTTGCTTTATAAGTATTTTTGATATTGTATACAGGGAAATATTCGCCCCTGTTTTATTTTCCCCCTTTCGCCCTTGTTGTCTGCGGGCAAATTTAAGACTGGGTGAATTCCAATGTCTCATAATATCTCTTTTTAAACAAAACTGTGTATGGGCGAATTCAAGACGAGCAAAGTTATTTTTAAAAGTAGAAGGGTGAAAATAACCCTGTATACAGTATACTATATACTAAAGGACTAGGAACAAGGACTGGCAACTCAGAAGTTATTCTCTTTATGTTACACGAGTTTAACAAACTCTTCACAAGTGTTAAAATGTCTTTACTTTGAAAAAATGTTTACTGATTGTTTACTTTAATCTTGTTTGCTTCCATCTGCTGATCATATTTCTAAACATGGTTGAAATTAGGATTTTCTTTAAAGATAGTTTATTTTGGGATTTCACATTCCTACTACTAATACTGCTGAATGTAAATATAGAAAAAGAATATTGCAGTGTTGAATACATAAGAATGTTTTTTTAAAAGGTTCCACTGGATCAGTCATCAACTTCCAAGTTCAGCCTCCTACAGGTAAGTACATGTAATAGTTTTATAAAAAGTGTGAGCAATGTAAAAATAGATGGGGATATTTGTGCAAAATACATATTAAGAAGATATATACTGGTACTTAATTACTGTGGAATCATTAAAATTTGTGGGGGTCAATTTTTGTGGATTGTTTAAATTTTACAGGTTTGTGGGGTCGCAATTTCGTGTACCAGTATTCTCTTATACCTTCAAAAGAAAAAATGACTTTATAATCCTAATGTATCAATTCGTGGAGGATTTTAATTTGTGGATGAGAGGTACCCACGAATTCCACGAAAATTGAGCCACCATGAAATCTAATGATTCCACAGTATTCAGTGAACTTTTTTTTTTTAGCAATAACTTAGTTCATAATGTGAAAATGGTACCATAATATTGCTTTTAATCATTTATATAGTATCCACACTTACTTCAAAATGTAATGAAATTGTTAGCAAAACTTGACAGAGAGCGAAGTGAGGTCTAAGAACCAATGTGCAGGAAAAATAACGAGCTAAACCTACAGATTCACCTAGAAACATTTTGGCAGCATCCCTGCATTCTTTCGAGCTCTTGAAGCGCTATGCCGAAAATGTCTGACATTTCACTGGCATTTTACGGTTACGTAGGGTTTGACAACTATTTTTGAGTATCTTGTATGCCTTGGTGATAACCAAGAGAGCCACATTAACTAACTCTGGGCGGGGGTAAAAATATTTGAGAGAAAGCAATGTTGTTTTAGGTTGGGGCAAGTCTTTGGGATGTAGTTGACAATAGTGCAAGCTATGTGTTATAGGTCCTTCTGTGCTTGCCCCAAATGGTTACACTGTAAAACATATTATTTGAGCAAAAGATAAAAGGTGAAAGTAGAGACATACTTATAATTTCCATTTCTCTATAGTTCATTTTTACATTGATATCATATAATTCTATGTATTGATGTAGTGTTGTAGCAATGCACTCACTGGCAAGAAGTGGTTCATTGCGAGAATTGGTCTAAGGCCAGTAGAATACTATGACAGTATTTTTTTATTTATGATATGACGATGAATGTAAAATGAGTGTGATGTCTGTTGAAGGGTACACAACTCTGATGAAGGGTGTGGCTGGAGTGCCAGGGGACATGTACCAGATCTGGACCAGTTCAGCTACAATGAACGCCAACAACCCACAGGCTATGTACCTCACCAACACATTCAAGGGTCACTACAAAACAGACTTGTCACAATGGAACAGCATGTGTCTTGATAGGGTACATATACAACGTTAATTTCTTACACACATTCTCCTTCCTCCATGTTGTTACCCTTAAAATATATCACACTGCAAAGAAAAAAGAAAATTTGTATGTTTTAAGTAGGAATTTAAAATGCGTTATATATACTTCATGCTGGGTACTTGGTTATTTTGAAACCTTCTTATAGTGCTTGAGTATTAGAAATCAAATTATGACATCATTCATTGATAATGTTGATTATAAGAATTGAATTATCATTGATGAATGATTGTAGAAAGTTGTTAACATTACACTTTTTAAATGTAACTCTTGACAGGTCAGATACAGTGTACATGTACTTCTCAAGATAAGTATTGTCTCATTTGATATCTCGATAATTATGCAGATTCGAGTGTCTATCTACAAGAATGGACAAGAGAGGGCATGGATTGAGTTTAATTCAATCGGAGCCAATCAAAACAACTGGTTTGATCCCAGCAGAATCATCGCTTCCAGCTACACAGACATCAAGACAGCAGCCAAGGAAGTTTTCAGCATGATGGGGTGTGTATATACATACAGACATTACCATATTTATATATAAACTTTTTCACAACGATCTACCGTATTTTTCATTATTTTTGCAACCATTGTGATATTAGTCTCACAAACAATGTAACATGCAAGATGACCCTTGACATAAGGAGAGAAACTGGACTCCCCACCAAAAAAAGAAAACTGATGGGAAATTGCATGTCAATAAGAATTTTGCCTCTAAGAGAATTGTGACAATTTGTAGCGACACCAACACTGGACGGGAGTTCCTGATGAGTCAGCATTCTAACACTCAATGTGATACCTATGGATGGATCATGATCTCCACCCAGAACAACTGTCCATTTGAGGCTAGTGCTGGTGGAAAGCCTGCCTTCCTGTACTCTCCAGGCCAAACATCTTCCCACTTTGAACAGAGTGAGCATAAATGGAAAGCTTCTCTATTTTTTCGATGATTTACTATCACAAATTAGAAAGCAGATATACTAAACAGCAACTTTTATTTGCATGCACATGCAAGAATATCTTGCAAACCAAACTTTGTTGTCACTTAAAAGTTCTTGCTCCAAATCAGTTTACTGGTAACATAGTGTGCATGTCTTGATTTATTAATTAAAATTTAAAACATAGACTTAATATTAAGAAATTTTGTTGCAACACACAATTTTATCAATAGACCATCATCTCAAATAAAAGTTGGTTTACAATATTATTTGTAAAGTTTTCAGGTCAAAATTAGTCAAAGTAATAGTCAACTGAATTAAAATGATGTATGATTCTGTTCATTTTTGCAGCCCAAGTTGGAACTGGCGATGTTCTCGCTATCATGGGCCATCATGGAACATGTGAGTAGATTTTCTGAAACCCCATTTCGTTTACATTTTTTCTAACAATAATGGGAAATACAGTTGAACTTCGATATCTCAAACACTGATATCTTAAATACAATGGATATCTCAAAGTGATTTGTAAGTCCCAACCACTTATTTTTAAAGTATTTACCCTTGATATCTCGAAGACTGATATTTTGAAGTTTTTAGCTCACCTGAGCTGAAAGCTCAAGTGCGCTTTTCTGATCACATTTTGTCTGTCGTTAGTCTGTCTGTCGTCTGTAAACTTTTCACATTTTCGACATCTTCTCCAGAACCACTGGGCCAATTTCAACTAAACTTGGCACAAAGCACCCTTAGGCAAAGGGGATTCAAAGTTGTGAAAATTAAGGACCATGCCCTTTTACAAAGGGAGATAATTAGAAATTATTGAAAATTTTTGTAAAAATTTTTGTGAAATATTAAAAAATCTTAATTCTTCTCAAGAACCATTTGGCCAGGAAAGCTGAAACTTATGTGGAAGTATCCTCAGGTAGTGTAAATTCAAAGTTGTGAAAATCATGACCCTATGGGTAGGGTGGGGCCACAATGGGGGATCGAATTTTTACATAGGAATATATAGAGTAAATCTTTTTAAAAACTTCTTCTCAGAAATCAATCAGCCAGGAAAGCTAAAACTTATATGGAAGCACCCTTAGGAAGTGTAGATTCAAAGTTGTGAAAATCATGACCCCGGGGGTACAGTGGGGCCACAATGGGGGGGGGGGTGATTAATTACAAAGGAATATATACATATAGAGTAAATCTTTAAAAATCTTCTCCTCAGAAACTAATCAGCCAGGAAATTTGAAACTTGTGTGGAAGTATCCTCAGGTAGTGTAGATTTAAAGTTGTGAAAATCATGACCCCCAGAGATAAGGTGGGGCCACAATGGGGGTTGAATTTTTACATAGAAATATATAGAGTAAATCTTTCAAAATCTTCTTCTCAGGAACCAATCAGCCAGGAAAGCTTAAACTTATTTGGAAGCCCCCTTAGGTAGTGTAGATTTAAAGTTGTGAAAATCATGACCCCTGGGGTACAGTGGGGCCACAATGGGGGTTGAATTTTTACATAGGAATATATAGATTCAAAGTTGTGTAAATCATGACCCACGGGGGTAGGGTGGGGCCACAATGGTGGGGATCAAATTTTTACATTGGAATATATAGAGTAAATCTTTAAAAATCTTCTTCTCAGACACTGATCAGCCAGGAAAGCTGTAACTTTTGTGGAAGTATCCTTAGGGAGTGTAGATTCAAAGTTGTGGAAATCATAATCAAATATTTAGAGTAAATCTTTAAAAATCTTCATCTCAGAAACCAATTAGCCAGGAAAGCTGAAACTTGTGTGGAAGTGTAGTGTAGATTCAAAGTTGTGAAAATCATGATCCCTGGGGGTAAGGTGGGGCTATAATGGGCAGTCAAACTTTTACATAGGAATATATAGATTAAAGTTTTTAAAATCTTCTTCTCAGAAATCAACTGGCCAGAAAAGCTGAAACTTGTGTGGAAGCATCTTTGGTAGGGTAAATTCAAATGTGTTCAGATCCCCGATGGTAGGATTGGGTCAGAACTTTGGGGGGGGGGGCAAATTTTTACATATGAATTTATAGAGATAAATCTTTAATAAATATTCTTCTAAAAAACCATTTGTTTAGCCGGAAAAAGCTGTAACTTTTATGGAAGCAACTTCAGATAGTATAGATTTAAATACGTTAAAATCAAAATTTTGAGGGGTAGAGTGGGGCAACATTGGGGATCCAATTGTACATAGGAAAAGATTTAATTACTCACAAAAATGGAAATGTTATCACATATGGTTTTACTTATATGCAAGCATTTTGACGTATTGCTGATTATTTAAAATTGTTTAGACTCTGGCCCCTGGACGATTCTTTGGCCTCACAAGGGGTTCAGAGTTTGATGTAGGTTTATATCCCATATATAAACAATTTTTAAGATCTTTTTTAGAACTGCAATGCTCAACATGTGATATGACTCTAAATCATCCTGTTAGAAAAGGGACTTGATTATAAAGATAAAAATATTCAGGGGGGAAAAGAATTTTTATTTATACAGGATCAACATGTATTATACCACATTGTACAGATATTTTGTATTATGACTCCATTAAGCTGATTTTATCATGCCTGTTGTTACTCCGGTGAGCGATGTCGCCCATGGGCCTCTTGTTAAACAGTCCCATTTAGTTTGAGATAACGAAGTTTGACTGTAACTGTTTTGTTTTTTATTAAATATTTTTTTTCTCCTCTCCATATTTTAGGCATTGTCACTGTGAGACCTACCTTCCAAGTCACAAACAGTAAGCAGGACAATATTTTGTTTTCTTGCTTTTAAAGTTCATTAAATTAACTCCCACATTCATTTCAAATTGAAAGTAAGTGAGTAGTTCTTTTAAAATTATATTACACTTTCCTTTTAGCTGCTGCTTGTGTTTACAATAACAAGGTCTACAATCAAGGAGATTCCTGGACAGATGGTTGTAAATACAACTGTACATGCACAGATGCCAGAAATGGAAACTACCAATGTGTAGAACTGTAAGTAGATGTCAACTGATGCACTAAAAGGGAAATAACTTTAGCAGATTCAAAACAAGTACAGATATGAAGCAATGCATTTCATAAACAGATTTAATAAAGATATGGATGTACACTGTGAGATGTCTTATGTCATAAGGCGAGTTCAACAGAGCGAGCGTGCGCCAAACTTTGTGTTGCGGGTAAAGGGAATTTTGGCGAGCGCTCGGTCTGTTGAACATGCCTATGATAATGTTTCGACTTATACATGTACAATATTTTATGCTTAATTTACTTTTGTACCATCATTCAAAGAGATATATAAGAGTTACATGTTTTAATTTTATATGTGTCTTTGTCAATCTGGCTAAACTTGCATGTTACCTGGTTATAAATAAGCAATATCTTTCTCAGATGTCCAACCTATTCACAACTCCCACAAGGCTGCTCCCTTGTGAAGAGCCCCGGATCTTGTTGCGCTGTACCAAACTGTGGAAACCATGTGTACAACCCCAACAGCAATAACCCAGTAGAGAGAGGTAACCACAGTCTGCTCAAACTTGATGGAATCAAATTACTTTTTATAAAACTTGTTATTCTGAATCAGTATTATTTTTTTTTTGAGAGAGAGAGAAAGGAATATCTTTAAATGTGTTAACAAGTGGAAGCCAATGAAATAGATTTAATCAAATTTTGTTTGGTAATAAATTCAATAATATTTTAAAGTCTCTTATCTTAAGGATATGGATTAAGAATTCTTTGTTTTATCTCCCTCAGGTTTGTGTTACTACAAAGGAGATGTGTACTCCCAGGGAGAGGAATGGGATGATGGCTGTCAGTACAAGTGTACCTGTCTGGATGCCACTATGGGCAGATATCAGTGTAATCCAAAGTAAGTCCACTTTGAACTGCAAGCTGTACAACGTCTTCAGAATCGAGCAATTTTATGAATCTTAATGGAATATCTTGTTCAGATGAAGAACAAACAAATGTTTAATGAAGCAGATTCCAGATTTGTATACAAAAATAATAGATATTAAAACATTGAACATTAAACTGCCTATCAGTCATAGTATTCCTTTGTTAGAACTCGAAACTTGTACGTTGCTACTTATTTCTACTACTAATTAATGTAACAATCTAACTGCCTATCAGTCAATAGTATTCTTTTGCTACCACTGGAAAATATGTTTCTACTTTTTCGTACAAATGTACTGTAACACATTGTGGTTTTTTTCCTGTAGGTGCTTGAGCTGGCCTAATCTTCCCAGTGTGTGCTCTCTCCAGGCCCCTGCCCCAGGATTGTGCTGCCCGCAGCCCAAATGTCCCTCTAATGTCCAAATCAGTTACCCCCCGGGATACCAAATACAATAAACACTCCTCTTCTATTTGATAGTTTGATCAGTGCAATGATAACAAAGACTATATTTATTTGGTGCGTGAAGACACTGTACTGTTAGTTATTATTATACAATAAAATTATATTTTGTTATTATGACATGTATTGTTTTCTTTTATTAAGATCTAAGCAACTGTATAGCATACAGTTTTGCATACAAAGTAAAATGAGCTGCAGAGTAAATGATACAAATTCTTTTATCTATTCATATTGTTTGATTAAAACACAAGTCTAAATTGATGATTTCTAGTTGGAAATTACCGACTAGATAAAACCATGTGTGCACTATACAAATACATTATTGATGGATTTCTGGACAGAGTGGCTTTTTGCTTTGATTGTTGCCTTCAATTATAAATAGCAGTATGGAAAATCATACACTGTACATGTAAATATGTTTTAAAGAACAAACACTGTAAAATTTCAAAATTAAAAAACGCATGAATTAATTCACGTACTGGATATTTGGACGTGTTACAAGTACGTTGTACATTTGAACATAATTACGATGGTGACTTGACCCAAATTTAAGAAATAAATCCACTACTGGTTAGGGCAATTTTAACAAGAGCTTGGACTTTGGGCAGTACATGTCAAACTCCTATTTGATGAAGGCGGGGTCTACTCATGGTAAACTGTCTAGTCATTGGCTAATAGACATAAATACGTTGAACTCAACGACACTTGTCTGACTTCATCCAGGGTTGTATATTTCAGTTGAAAAACGTTATTTAGCACAACAGAGCAAATCTTTAAAATTTCTGATTTTGATTGTCTATGAATATTGGTGATCTTAAGAAAATCAGAGAGATAAGGTACTGAATATTTGACAGGTTGTTTTGGTGAGCAAACTAGATAGTTACATCCCACCGAAAGTCTATGTTCTTGTTGAAATGGCTCTACATGTGCAAGGAACTTGTATTTACAAATTACAATAGCCACTTTGACTATCAAAAGTTGTACAGAAAACCCATGGCCTACATCAGCTTTTATACTACATGTATCTTTGCTTGAAGCATATTTAGTGTACATTTTTTCTGAGGAAAAACTCTTTTGCATCCCCTTTGTGCTCTGCAGAAACCTTCAAATTGTGCTCTGTGAAAATTTTGACCATATTATACAGTATACAGGGAAATATTCGCCCGTTTTATTTTCGCCCTCGTCAGCAGGCGAATAAAACTGGGCGAATTCCACTGTCTCTTGATATCTCTTTTTGAACACAACTGTGTTTGGGCGAATTTAAGGTGGGCGAAACTTTAATGCAAGTGTAGAAGGGCGAAAATTACACAGGGCGAAAATAACCCTGTATACAGTGTGTAGACATTTTGTGATGTACTGTATTTAAAAAAAAAACGATAAATTATAATTTCAATTCCTCAACTTTGTTGTCCCTTTGGATACATGTAACATGTGGGCCTTAAGTAAAGATACATGCCATAAGTTTAAAACTGCCAAGGGAATTAACAATATTTTCTTTTATTAGAAATTTTAAAATGCGTTTTGTCATGGTCAATTACCGTGGTGATATATACTCTTATCCATATTGAAGTCTCAAAAGTGTCCCATATACTACCTATAATACAAGATATTAATTTACATTTGCAAATATGCTTATAATTATCATATAAACCTATAGAATAGAAAAAATGGTCATTTCAGTGTTAACTTTTCAATGACATATCGCAATGATTACTGCAGGCCCTTATCGTTTAAGTAATAAACAGCAAAGTTAAAAAGTTCACCATGATATTAACTTGGATGGTACGTTATCAAATCTTCTAAAAAAAACCAAGAAGCCCATGGGCCACATTGCTCACCTGAACAACAGTTCCTTGTTAAATTTTTATTTAGTGTACCTATGCTTTTTCTATTTTAAACTTTGAACCCCTTTCTGGGACCCAAGTATTGGTCCGGGGTTTATGATTAACTTTAACAATTTAGAATCTACATTATTTGAGGATCCTTGCATAGTAATCTCACAAACTGTAGCATTGTAGCTCTCGAGAAGAAAATTTTTAAACATTTATATGTTATTTATATTTCTAAGTTAAACCCCTCTTGGGGCCCCAGTATTAGTATGGTAGTCATAGCTTTATAAATTTAGAATCTATATTATATAAGGATGCTTGCATAGTAATCTCACAAATTGAAGCATTTTAGTTCTTCATCAGAAGATTTTTAAACATTTTTCCTACATATAATTTCTATGTTAAACTTTGAACCCCGCCTGGTGCCCCAGTGTTGGTCCGGGGGTCAAGGCTTATACAATTTAGAATTTTCACTATTTGAAAATCCTTGCATAGTTATCTCATAAACTGTAACATTGTAGTTCTTCATCAGAAGATTTTTAAAACATTTTACATATTTCTATGTTAAACTTTGAACCCCGCCAAGGGCCCCAGTTTTGTTCCGGGGGTCACGATTTTTACAATTTACAATCTTCACTATATATATGAGCTTTTGTGTAAATATTGGCATTTCTATTGCAGTGGTTCTTGAGAAGAAGACTTTTAAACATTGTTCTTATATATTTCTATCTAAAACTTTGAACCCAGCTTGGGGCCTCAGTTTTGGTCTGGGGGTCATGATTTTTACAATTTACAATCTTCACTATATATACAAGATTTTTGTGTAAATATTGGCATTTCTGGTGCAGTGGTTCATGAGAAGAATATTTTTTTTAACATTTCCCCTACGTATTTCTTTATTAAACTTTGAAGTCTGCCTGGGGCTCCAGTTTTTGTCCGAGGGTCACGATTTACAATTTAGAATCCTCACTATATATACAAGCTTAATTTTGTGTGAATATTGGCATTTCTGGTGCAGTGGTTCTCGAGAAGAAGATTTTCAAAGACACACACCCTATTACTCACTGTTTCGTAATTATCTCCCTTTTGAAAAGGGTTAAGCCCTTTATTTAACAGTTTAAAATCCCTTTCCCATAAGGATCCTTTGTACCAAATTTGGCCCAGTGGTTTTAGAGAAGAAGTAAAAAATGTGAAAAGTTGACAGATGAACAGAGGACGGCGGACAACGGGTGAACCTTCGGTTCAGGTGAGCTAAAAATAGGTCATCAAATGGCACCTGCTCCAAAAACTTCAATCTGCTCCAAAAAACCATTACCTCCTCCAGCATCCGAAACCTACGACTCAGATTCAGCATCCAAGCTTGTAAATTGCATAAGTATTAAAAAATGCACCATCCTTGCAAGTTGTAAATTTTACCTTGTGGGACATCCCTACCGGGGCCCCCAATGATGGTCTCCCTTCGTTTGGAAGACTTTATACTGGTAATCACCCTGATTACCGTATAACTACCCCTACATCTTGTTTAAAAGGATTTTCAGATATTTCTCTACATATTCCAGTGACATATTACAAGCTTTGTTATATGTCACTGCATATTCTAAATTGATGTTAAACATTGATCCCCTTTTGTTGCTTCAGTTTTTGAGACTGAAGAAGATTTTTAAAGATTTTCTCTATTCATTACATATATTATTTACTGGTGGTAAAATTTCAACCCCAACCCTTCATTTTGACCCCACCCCATCCCTCGGGATTATGATTTGAACAATCTTAAAAAACTCAACCCTAACCCCTCATTTTGACCCCATCCTATCCCTTGGGATCATGATTTGATTGAATATACCGGTACACTCTCTGAAGATGCTTCCACACAATGAAGTTTCTGCTTTTCCTGTCAAATGTTTTTTGAGAAGAAATGTTTTAAAAACATTTCTCAATTCGTATGTAAAAATAAAAATCAACATCGCCCCCCCCCCCCCCCCCCCCCCCCCCCGACATTGTGACCCCACCCACCAAACTTGAATCAACACTAAACCAAAGAAAATACTACAAGTTTCAGCTTTTCTGGCAAAAAAATTTTTCAGGATTTCTCTCTCTACTAGCTTTTTTCTATAATTTAATAGAATTTAATCCCCTCACTGTTGCCCCAACCTACTCCCTGGGATCATGACTTAAACAAACTTGAATCTACACTACCTGAAGATGCTTCCACACAAGTTTCATATTTTCTGGCTTTATGGATTTTGAGAAGGTTTTTAAAAATTCTCTGTTAACTCTGATCAAATTAGCATTACAGTATCAAATTAAAAATATCTTGACAACTAAGTACAGTTAAGATCTTAACTGCTAAAAAAAAACCCTTAAAAATCTGCCGATTTTTATCCACATATTTATCCACATATTTTTATGGTAAATACCAAGCCCCTTTTGTTGTTGTACCTGCAAGAAGATTTTTCTCTATTCCTACAAACCCCCTCTCCCACTTTGTGGCCCCACTTTTCTCTAGGGAATCATCATGACAGGTTTGATCAAACTTTAATCTGCACAACAAGTGCTTTCACACAAGTTACTGCTTTTTGGACTGAAAACTTTCCCAGAATATTTTTAAAGATTTTCTCTATATATTTCCTATGTAAAAATTCACCCGCCCCCCCCCCCCCCCCCCCCCAATGTGGCCTTGCCCTACCTCCGGGGACCATGATTTTAAAAAACTTGAATCTACACTATTTGAGGATGCCTCCACACAAGTTTGAGCTTTTCTAGTGGCTAAAAAGTTTTTAAAAAGAAGATTTTAAAAGATTTTCTCTATATATTCCTATGTAAAAATCCATCCCCACATTGTGGTCCCACACTACCCCGAGGATCATGATTAGAACAAACTTGAATCTACACTACCCGAGGATGCTCCCATACAAGTTACAGCTTTTCTGACCTAATAGTTTTTTAGAAGAAGATTTTTGAAAAATACCAACAAATTTTCAATAATTCTAAATTATCCCCCCTTCAAAGAGGGTGTGACCCTTTATTTGAACAAACTTGAATCCTCTTCACCCAGTGATGCTTTGTGCCAAGTTTGGTTGAAATCTGCCCAGTGGTTCAGGAGAAGAAGATGAAACAAGAACGACAACGCCGCCAACGCCAACACCAACGACGATGGACAACGGACAAATTTCGATCAGAAAAGCTCACTTGAGCTTTCAGCTCAGGTGAGCTAATAAGAAATTGGCGAAAATATACATTTGTTGGTTTAGAAATAAGGTGCTTTATCAGAAGAATTTAAGGTATCTGATCACTCCTCACGTTTTGATTTCATTGCGCAGATGATCATTATATTTTAAAATGAATATGATTTTATTTATTTAATCATAACGAAAAGATTATTATTTCATAATTACACAACATTCATAAAGAAAATCCATCTGAATTCAAGAAACAAACAAGTTTTTAGGGGAACTATTTTTTCCTGCGGAAGGTTTTTTAGACGAAAAGGACAGAAACAAGTAATTTTATTAATTTTTAATATACTTTTCTTTTTAATATTTTTTTCATTTTTCACATTTTTAAGATTTGATAAGTTTGTAACATATTCTAAAGGTTCTGTGTGACATGTACAAAATTAAATATTGAAAGAGTGATAGTCATTTAGCATAAAATCATGCAAATATATAGAAACTGTCTGAATATTTTAAAGCCAAATTTTGTGAGAATTTTAATTACCTTTGAAGCCATATATCTAAAATTTGACATCACTGACGCCAATGTTTTATTATGTCAAAATGATACTGAATATACATATCTAGGCAAACTGGATTAATCTTATAAAATTCTTGATATTCTAAAAGTTTTTTATTTCAAAACAAACTGTAACTATTATAGAAAATGTCTATTTTAAGTGCAAAAAGGTAACAAAAATATTTATGCAGCTTCGTACAAAATTTTTTGGTAATCCCTCTATTCACTGTGACCATTATGCATAATTAAAAACAATATTTGAAGAAATAAGTTTGCTGAATCAAAAATACTGACAGCAATTAATCCTAATTAGGCTGAAATTGCATTTTATGTGCAAAAAGGTCAAATTAAATTGGCCATAACTCAGAGGGATGAACACGACACCCCCCCCCCTACTTTTGTATTTTTTAAGTACGTTTTGTCTACAGATTTCAATGATATACTTCTCAAGAAATTCTTGCTACAAGAACATTGAGGAGTGGGATACCTTAAGCAATTGTTTGTACCATTTTTTGTACCATTTTTGAAAGACAGCTAGTGTACATTTTTTTGTACCCAAATTCCAGTTTTTTTAAAGACTCCAGTACAGTTTTGTGGTCTTCAACTTATCACATGTATGTTTTTGATAAGAAATTTTTAAAGATTTTTCTCTGTTTATTTCTATGTAAAAATTCACCTCCCCCTCATTGTAACCCTACCCTTCCCCCAGGGATCATGTTTTGAACAAACCTGAATCTACAATAGCTGAGGATGCTTCCACACAAGTTAAAGTTTTTCTGGCCAAATGGTTTTGAAGAAGATTTTTAGAGATTTTTCTCTATTACATTGTATTCCCATGTAAAAATTCAACCCCCCATTCTTGCTCAACTCTAAGCTTGGGGATCATGATCTGAACAATTTTTAATCTACACTACCTGAGAATTCTTCCACTCAAGTACATTCAAATCTTATAGCAAAATTTTGGATTTTTTCCCTTTCATCTATTTCAATTGCACCTAATAGACAATTATGTTTATTTTTGTTAAAAATCATCAAGTGACAAGAACTATATACATGTAACTTGGGCAGTCAATCATATTAAGGAAGATGATGAATAAATGAGGTTGACAAATGTATGCATGGAATGAGCCAGAATTTTGGTCTTGAAACCCCTAATCCAATGAAGTTTATTTTAGTGTTAAAATTTACATATTAAGTAACTTAAGGTAACTTAAGGTAACTCCAGTGTTTTAGAAATCCGTGTCAAACCAGACATTTTTTAATTTTAATAGTTAAAACATCTTATAAACTTACTATAGAGATATTTATACCTTTGCACATTTGTTTTCCTACAGTGAGCTTCAGCTCACAAGGTCCAAAAATTTAACAGCCAAAATTTAACACCATGATGCATGATCTCATAATTTATTAAATTATGCACCAAAATACATTATGTTAGGTTATAATTTAAGCAAATCAATTGATTATCAGTAAATCATAAAAATTTTATTGATTTTCTACAGAAAATATAAAAAATATAACATTTTTTCTTGCCACGACCTTCCCCCCCAAATCACAAAATTGCATATTTTTTAAAAATTCTAAAAAATTATTCAGTTTACATACATTTTTTAAAGAATATTTATTATTAAAGAGTTACATATTGTATTAACAAAAAAATAGTTTATCAAAATTGACTATCCAGTTTTTGCTTGATAGCCTCTTGAACATGTGTACCCCTACATTGAAAATGTAAATTTTACAAGTTGTTTTTTGCAAACTTTGGAAAAAAATGAAATGTACCAAAAAGGCACAATCTAACAGTCACTTAAATTGATACACTCAATGAAATTGTATTATACATATAAAATTAAAAAATTTGAAGTTTCCAGACCCCCCTCCCATGTAAATGGCCTAAAATATAGCATGTATTTGCTATTGTAAATTAAAATATTTTAACCATGAATGGTTTACAGGTACAATACAAAAACAAGTTGCAAAGAACTTAGAAATAATGAACAGGCAATAACAACTATTTAATATGCAGGTTGCCTACCTGTACTATATTTAACATGTATGAAAAAATTGATGTTTGGAGGAAATGGGGTTATCAACAAGTAAGCTAGAAAAGATTTTGCACACTTCTAAATTTATTAATTCAACAAATTCATACATAAATATCATCTCATGCTTGATATTACATGATGTACTTATCTAGCGGTAGCAGCTATAGTACATGTAAAAAACACTAAATAAAATATTCTTGAAACCAAATGTACATTGTACTTTCACACTGACAGTATCTATAGATCAATCCAGACAGATCATATCCATTCTTCATTTAACCAAAACTACCACAAATGTCACAAATTTAAACATGTTAAATGTCACCAATTTTGTTTTTCTCTTCATTACTTCTTAAATAAAGCAGCTGTATTTCAAATTCCATATTTTTTCAGTTGATACATAACCATTATAAATAAAGCCATACATATTGCGTATTTAGAGATATTTTCTCTCTCCTTTTTTTTCTTTTCATCTAATTTATTTCCCACGTTTTCAACTGGGTCTCGTTTAGTGAAAACTGACGCTGGTTCCGCTAGTAAAATTTTTAATTTCATAGAGAGTCGGTTGTCGTATTCCTGCTTTTTTTCCCTACTTCCCAGCACTCTATACGCCTCTGTTACTTCGCTGAATTTCTCTGCCGCTACCGCAGTCTGGTTCCTGTCTGGGTGGTATTTTGTTGATAATTTTGAGTAGGCTTGCTTTATTTGGTATTCAGTTGCTTCGTATTTCAATCCCAGCGTTTTGTAGTGATCTTTCATACATTTGTTAGATGTGTGTATTCGACTAGCAAAGTTTTGACTTACTCGTAAGTACGCCAATCTTGACGCAGCACAGTTTATTGACTTTGAAATCATATTTCAATGAGTCTATCGCGAAAGTCGTGCATAAGCGTTTGTGTAACATTGATCCGTGACCGTCACGTAAGGGTGAAGGCCACACTCCTGAAACACTAATGACTGAAAAATATAGATAACCTGAAATTAAATTACACCAGTAGTCAATGCTATTTTAATTTCATTGAAAAGAAGATTTCTATAATACTATAGATAAAAAGATATAGGAAGGCTAATTGTATTCAGCGCGTCGCGCCCACGTGTCAATCTCATCTCTTTAATTCCAAGTAAAATCTTTCCGTAGTAAAACACTCAAATGACGTCAATTTTTCTTTAATTTAAAACATTCATGTCAAGAAATATCGAGCCCGATAGTAATTACCTTGTCAAACAGAAACAAAATCTTTCACGCTAGGTGGTAGAGCTTTCATATATCGCAGATTTATTCTTTAGCGTCGTAAACCAATGTTCTTTGTATTTCATTTGTAATTCACGATTTGACCTTGGATTTTGTTCTATTTAAGGAATGAATTTAATTTTGACGTATGTTATACGAGTCGATATAACATAACTTGGGGCAGTTTACGCTTTATAAACCGCGAAGCGGTTTATAAAAAAGCGTAAACTGTCCCAAGTTATGTTATATCGTATAACATACGTCAAAATTAAATTTATTCCTTATAATTTAATACATTTAACAAAATAACTCTCCGTACCATTTTCATGCTTTTGTTTTAACCGTAAATGACATTTTAAACTACCCGCACATTAGTACAACATTTGGGTAAATCGACGCACCCGGTCACATGTTACGGGTGCGTCGATTTACCCAAATGGACCCAAATGAACCCAAATGGCGACCCAAATGGATCCAAATGGCGATTCAAGTGGAAAACCATTATAATAAAATCATTATTACTAATCTTATTACTTGTTTTAGTCATTTCGTGGGGTTGTAGTCTGTGAATATTTTCTTGTAACCTTCCCATCAAATTTAATTAGCACGCCACTTTTCACGTTTTCAATTGTTATACTCACATTTTCACACTTGTTTATATATATATATATATATATATATATATATATATATATATATATATATATATATATATATATATATATATATTTTTTTTTTTGTATCTCTATATAATTATCTCATATTTGTTGTATAATACACATGTTTGATTTTGTTCCATAATATACATTTCATGTACTCTCTGAAAAGAGGAATAAAATATTGAATGAATGGGGTTGTTAGCCGTTATTCAGACAAGTTAAAGATTAAAATAAAAAATACAATAAAATCATTATTACTAATCTTATTACTTGTTTTAGTCATTTCATGGGGTTGTTAGCCATTATTCAGACAAGTAAAAGATTAAATGTGATTAACTTGTCTATTTAATAACGTTGCCCAGCTCTTGCCACGAGGAGGCCACCCCTATAAAGAGCCATAATTTTGGAAATTTGGAAGAAAAAAAAGCCGAAGGTCCAAAACAATAATTAAAAAAAATTCAGTATAATTTAAAAATTTTGTTTTTGAAAAATAAAGATGAGCATTATATGAGCATTATATTAGTTTTTAACGGGAAAAAAAAATAAAAATAAAGATTACAGTAATTTTGCAAATACAGTAATTTTGTACAGTTCAATCTTATGTTGAAAAAACTAATTGAATTAACTTAACTAATATATATCACGTTAGGTATATACACAAATTATCTTACTTAAGACATAACCATACACCAAACTAAACATGCACTAAAGATATGAAGCCAGGTACAACAATTTACAATCATACTTAAAATTACTAAAACCAGCACTAATCTAATAAAAGCAACTACAAGTAAAAGAAAATATAATTGAAATGAGAAAACTGTTCTTATCGAGTTTTGTGAAACCCGACGCCCTACCAGGGCCCTGCCAGGGCCCAGACTCAGTTTCTCGTACAATCATACTTAAAGTTATCTTTTATCTACATATTTAAGGCTGTTTATAGTTTAATCTTATCATAATATTCTGCTAAATCAAAGAATATCAACGGGCTATCAGAGAATCCTTGACCAGTTCTTTCTTACGATTCAGATTCATTTATTTCAATCTCAAAACCACTTTGCAATGGTATAAAGAGACTATAAAATACATACACTTTAAAGATTTTCTAATTAAATACTAGCGGCATACGTGAAAACACAAGTATAAAGAAAGGTAGCCTCATGTTTTAACGAATGTGAAGTATAGAAACTACTGGGGGGAGCATATTTTGTTTACGAAGAACTTGTATAATTTAATTAGTACCCAATTAAGATAAAATTTATTCTATAATAAAACAATTATAGTATTTATACATATGACACTTACCTTACATCTGCAGGTGAACTTCTTGAAAGAATGCTTAACAATGGGTAAATCTGAGATTTTATAGGATAAAAGGTCTCATAATTAAGTACTCAATTGTATTCCAGTATTTCACTGGTCAATAATTGATTGATTGCTATTGGTTTATCAACCAATTATATACTCATAACTAATTACGTTGTTAAACTACCTACTATTGGTTCATCCTAATACTGTGTGTTTAATTCATCTCTTATCCTGCTAATTAAGATAGCTATAATATTCATATTTATTTATAAAAATGTTATTTAAATTGTTCCCAAAAGTTAAGTTCATTCAATTAATCATTTAATCAATTAATCATGATTCATCCTTAATTCGTCTGAATAACGGCTAACAACCCCATGAAATGAATAAAACAAGAAATAAGATTAGTAATAAAGATTTTATTGTAATAGTTTTCCACTTGAATCGCCATTTGGGTCCATTTGGGTCGCCATTTGGGTTCATTTGGGTTCATATGGGTTCATTTGGGTACATTTGGGTCCATTTGGGTAAATCGACGCACCGCAGGTGACCCAGATTAGAACGAAGCGAAGGGTGGCGGCCATATTTGAATTTGGTGTTTGGACGCTGGTTCGCGTCTTCACAGTTTACTTCTCAAATGTAAAGGGACAGTTGTTAAAAGTAGAATTAAACATAAACTCAGAACAGAGGCAGTGTGAAGATTGCAGAGGCGGGCCTCATAGGGCCGTGGATGCAACACACGAGGCAAGTTCATGTTTGGAGATCGACTCGGGATTGGGAGCGGTGTGTGAAATTACCGAGCATGCTGAAAATGGATTGTTTGTATTTTATGGTTTTACAGTAAGTACACTAAGAGTGTCGCTCATTTGTTTTCTATGAGCTGTCGAGCTATCTCGATTGTAACTGCTCACAGAGGATTCATATTTACAGTTTATGTTTTAAGTCCGACATCATTCTTCAACAGTCTAACGTTAGTATAAGGGAGGGGGGGGGCTATCTCAATCAGATGAAAATGATTTAATCTGTTTGCTCGTCAAATGATTTTACGAAAAGAGGCATCAGAATATTAAAACCACACCAAAACACCAACATAAACCTAGATAGCTTAAAAGTAAAGCGCTCTGAAAAGAGAGATTTGGGTGCAAATCCCTTTCTGGGTTAAAATCCTGAGGCGTTTTGGTAAATAATGCGTTTATTTTTACTATGGTATAAAATTTATTGATATTTTTTTTTATCTATCCTTAACATACCTTGAAAAAGATTCAACTTCCCTCCTCTCATTTTGTGCTTCTTTTCGTAGAAATTCATTTTTTCTGTCTTGAAGTTGTTATAAGTTCAATTTGTGAGACATTTTTAAATTATTATTTTTTTAAACTTGGAAAGATTGGAGCAGAATTTAATAAAAAACAAAATTATTTACATTTATTTTAAATTTATATTATGCAAATGAAAAGAGATAAACTTAATCATATTCTATTTATTCACTCTGATATAGGCCTACACATGCATGCATGTGTACATGTAAGGTTACTTTTACTTATCATATAAGTATGTGATAAGTAAAAGACACGATCACCAGTGGGTATATTCGACGATGTAGTGAAATTAAAGTTAATGTATGCGTCGTCGACACCCCCCCCCCCCCCACACACACACCCCCGGATTAGGATGATAAATGAATACTTATCCAGGGTACGATTTCTTCGCGTGGATGGTGGTTCATCATCATGGCACAGATGTCTGACGTTTAAATATTTATTTTAATAATATGATTATTTTCTGTACTATAATAATTATTATTATAGTTAATCTCATTTTTTGCAAGAAATATTTTTAAAATCAGCTAGCGGCTGTGCTCCCCCTCCAATGCTCCCGAGGTTAAAATAAAGCTGATTTCATGCGCGGATCTAGAGGGGGGTCGGGGGGGGGGTCTGGAAAATGAGAAGTTATTAAATTTACATAGTAAAATTATCACAAAGATGACTCGGCATCCCCATCCCCCCCCCCCCCCCCCCCCCTGGAAAACACATATATGTGTCGGAAGCGGAGA
Organism: Magallana ariakensis; assembly: GCA_020458035.1. Lineage (NCBI taxonomy): Eukaryota > Metazoa > Mollusca > Bivalvia > Ostreida > Ostreidae > Magallana > Magallana ariakensis. The sequence goes on along the minus strand of CM035814.1, from coordinate 19,454,875 downwards.
TATTAAGAGTGATATTGGGGAAAAATGCAGTTATAGGCATATCCCCCCCCCCCACGGATTAGGAATTTCATAAATATGGGAAACAAAAATTTTTTTTGAAAGGGAGGTAAAAAATTTTTTTGGTCGAGGTATAGATATTCAACCTTCGGGCTTTATAGGATTTGATCACGTGACCAATCCGTATTAATATCCCGATATGCATCCAAAATGATACCTTATTTCTTATTAAATCGCATCGGCGCAAGTGATAAATTACATTAAATCACAAATATTTTTATGAAAAATCCTTCAAAAATTAATGTATTTTGCAGTTTTTGCTGGGGAATCATATAAATATTTCGTTTATTTGAAAAATTGTCAAAACATTTCGCAATACAATCGAAATTAGGCACAATTTTACCTTGTAAGCTCAATTTACACAAAATAGGGTCAATTGGTAGGTTTCCCCATGCAAGATTTACATTGGTACTTATTTTCTCTCCCAATTTCACGTAAAATATACTATGATTGTATTGATCTTTCACTTGCGCCAAGCTGTTTTTTTTTACACATATGGAGAAACAAGTCTGATTTTTTCTGATTAATATTCATTAACCACACTACGTAAATCCTGACGTCACAATGCATATAGCCGTTCAAAGTGCGCCAAAGTCGTAGTATTGACATTAGAAAGTTGTCGGAGGGAGATTTTCAAACAGAAGAGGAGAATAAAAGTAAAACATTCAGGTGTTCTGTGTATGAAAAAAATAGCTAGTTAAAACACCCTTTGTGTGCCCTTGAAATGTCACTTAAATCAAATATATATTAAAGAGGTTTTTAGGTTTGGCTCCCCTTTACCAACAAGCAGGACCCCCCAAAAAGACAATTTTTAAAACTAATTGGCACATTTGTTTTAATTTGACAGAAATAAAAATGTACATTAATTTAAAGTATGAAATATCAAAAACTAGGCAGCACCATGGCAACTTGCTTATATCAATTAAAAAATATCGAATTTCTGTGTCGAAATTGGCAATAATCGACGTAATTCACTATTTTACTATGTAAATGGATTATTTCTCGCTTCAAATTTTCATATTTAAAGGGCACAATAAAAAATAAATCAATTTTTAATCGAATATCATCATTTTGAAATAATTGCAGCATCAATTTTAAGATGGCGGCCGTATGCAAATTAGACAAATCGGACTTATTTCTCCATATGATGCATATACATATCACCATTCATTAGTTTACACGTAGCAGGGGGAGTCTCAAAATCATTAGTTTATAAATAGTTACTTACTTAATACGAAGCTTTATAACTGTTTTTTGATTCCTCAATATTGGTGATATTGGATTTAGTATCACTAGTATTTACAACAGTGTCTATGTAAAGGAATCAAGCGGTTTTTAATGCTAAAAAATATTCACTTATTACGTTACGATACATTCCCTAAGAACGATCGAAAGGAATGCAGATAGTGACGTCAAAGTTAACTATGACGTCATATCTTATTAAGTACAGACAAGTGATTTTCTGCACATTGCTGTGAAATCAATCGGACAGCGTTAACATACCCGCGATGTCAAATGATATAGATACAAACATATAGATACAAACTTCTATGCTACAAAGGCTACAGTGATAAATGGAGTTTTCCCCAAAGATGATGGCCAAGAGACATAGCTTTTGTAAAGTGTGGATTGAGATCACATCTGCGATTTCCACTTAATTATCCATGTAGGGAACTCATGACCAGTTGTGCATGTAAGCATTAAGTATTAGTACATGTATGCGATACTGGCTGCGGTTTTTCAGCAACACTATAATTGTCATACATGTAATATGCGACATTCAAACGACGCCGTCAAACAGTACTTTGAATTTGGATGTTGTCGGTCCTATGACACACCAATACGGTGCAGACAAAGTATCATACCGCGCATTAGTGCGGTATTCAATTTGTCTGCACCGCATTGGTGTGTCAAAGGACCGGTGACATCCAAAAATAAGCATTCAATGCTTAAATGTACATTGGGAAAACTTGTGTCTTGAACAGTGAATATTTACATATTTCAGTGTCTTTGCCTTTGATGACAATACGTATCGATTTCGTATTGTACAGTCCAATAAATTCAAATGACCTATAATTCGGGCGCAAGCGGGGTTTGCTTATTTATATTCAAGTATTAATATACAATTATAGCCTTTTGATGAGGTCAATACATGGTTTTATAGACCTGATGAGAGTATATCGACTGAGGACGAAGTCCGAGGTCGATATACTCTCATCAGGTCTATAAAACCATGTATTGACCGATATCAACAGGCTATAACTGTTTTATTAAGCAATAAACCTACATGGGGCCTCACGGCGGTCTCCAAACCCCATGCCGCTCAAAACATATTCACCCCCTCGAAAATTTTTTGATCCGTCTCATTTCTGAAGATGTGACACTGCATCCACTGAATATATTCTGCATCAAAGTCGAAAACAATTCAAAATGTATGATTTCTGTAGTTTCAAGTCATGGAATTAATGACAATGTTGCATGCCTCAAAACTGCCTTGACTGATGCAACATCGCTGGTAAACATGCACACACAGCAGAACCGAAAGGGGAGCTTTTGAGACACCTTTGGACAAATCAGTTACATGTACATGATTGACAACTTCAGCATGCATGAAATACAGTGTATATTGCAAAACCTATAATTTGAAAACCTATTATGCTTTCAATCAAGAGTTATTTTTTGTTGGGGATTCATTACTTTACATGTAGTCATTTATTTGATGCAGAACATAAAAATGTATCGTTTATATAAAATTTCCGGTCATTCAAGTCTTTAGTATTTCAGGTTAAAAATATTATAAAGATCAATGTGTCAAACAATAATAGACAAACATGGAAAACAGTAGCTATCCTGAGCAACTCAAGTGACCTAATATATACAACCTTTAGTTCATGCAATGTATTAGCCAAGCACTCCATCTTTGGAAAGTTCAATTTCCCTGTATTTAAATGATACTAGAGAACAAAGCCTCCATTTCAATTCAATATATTAAAACAAAATACTCTATTGAAAAAGTCAAACTGTTATCAATATTTATGAACTTGAAAGTTTTTCAAGAAGTAACGCTCCTACGAGTCCTATTACAAGCACTTTTGTAAGTTGTTTCATGAATCTTATTTCTATTTTCTCCCGGTTGTCAACCATAGCCTTATATATAGCTTCATCTTTCTTATGTTTATCCTTAGCTCTTCTCTGATCCCTTTCTCTTCTTTCATCTTCACATTCCCCATACATGTGTTCTTTGAAAAACATTCTAGTATTTTCCTCATCTCTACGTGCCCATTCCTTGAAAAGTTCTTCGTCATTCTGATATACTTTTTTAATTTTTTCATGAATTTCTGCATAACTACGGCGATCAGTGTCTTTCTCTCTGGTTTTGGCACTCTTGTGTCTAATCTTCTGCAATCTTGAGATACATTTATGGTCATATTCATGCCTCCCTTTCTCATTTCCAAGCACTTCGTATGCTTCTGTTAATTCCTGAAACATTATTTTCGCATTTTCATGCGGGTTCACATCTGGGTGGTATAATTTTGATAAATGCAAGTATGCTTCCTTTATTTCTGTCGAAGATGCAGTTGACTCCACTTGTAGTGTTTTGTAGTGATCTTTCATGCAGATCGCTGAGGTATGTATCACACAAGTAAAACTCGGACTTACACGGGAATGCGCAAGTTTCGTTCTAACACAGTTTGAAATCATACTTGAAATTAAGAAAACAACAATTACAAAACTGACAACCTTCACGTTGTTTCCATTTTCCTTTTCACCTTACTTTCTTTTTGTATAAGCGTTTGTGAGACGTTGATTCAAGAATAAGTATAATTACCCTAAACTTGCGCAATGTTTGAGACTGTACAATTGTAAGCTTATTGCTTTTTACATTTAAGAAAATAATAACTGAAAAAGACTGCATGAAAAAAATATAATTAATGCAACTTTTTTGTACTCGAATTATTTTAGGGATAAAAAAAAATCCAAGAGTCCCATGGACCACATCGCTAACATGATCAAGTATGGTTGAAGGTCCTAAAATCAACAGGGTCCACATTTCGACGGTGTTTATCTTTTGTTTACATCTCGTTCAATCTCGCAGGAACAAGAACAATTTTGTATGCCTATGATACTTTGGTAGACTAGCAATCAACTGGCCCAGTATTATTAAAATGCACTTCAAACAATACGAAACTTGAATAAAAACCGTATGACGAACCCTATGATGTACATGTATCGTTTGCAAGGACTGAAGATTCATTAATGAAAAACAAGTACCCGTAATGTGAGGATAAATTAAACTAACAAAAGAATTAAGTGCTATCGTCGAATTTAGAACCCAATAATGGCTGCACCCGTAATTTTGTAGATGAATTTATACTTTGTATATTGAAGTAACGAAATGTAAAAAGGTTAAAGCTGCATGGTCCGATTTTTTGGCTATCACAGTATCAAATATATTTTTCCATATCATCTTAGAAAGTTATAAACTTTCGCCTAATTAGACCAGCAGAATCGGTCTCCTTTCAAAGTTAGAAATATTCAAAGTAAATAAAAATAATTTCTCTTTGGGAAAAAAAAAAAACAACCCCCCCCCCCAAAAACCCCACCCAAAATGCATTATGGGAATGTTTAGGAAAGGGAACCGTTTAGTTTCGTCCCCCGAATGTTTGGGTTTATTCAACCCGCATGTTGTGCATCGATTGTAAACAAAACAAACATCAGAAATAATAGTGAACAAAATGTACACATTTTTAATTTTGTTTTGCCAGAACATTACTCAAATTTAGACTCTATTGAAAGCGATGTCAAAGGTGTAATTACAATCATCCCCGCCTCGATGCTAGGGGCGAATTTTGATATGAGGCGAAATAACGCGATACCCTTTTTATGTCGTTTGTTTTGTAAAAGAAATTTGAACATTATTTTTTCATTGAAATATGGCTTAATTGACCGGGAAAACTTGACTTTAATGTATATTATTATACACATATTTAGCGTTTAAAAGCGTACACAAAATTTGATATAAAATCGGACCAAACATCTTTAAAGGGACTTGGACACGATTTGAGCTTAAATTTTTCAAAATTTATTTTTTCATTTTTGATGTCTAGAATGGTCAATATGGATGTTTTTGATACTTTGTCAAAATTTGAAAGTCAAATATCGAGTTACAAGCGAGTTACAGAGGTTAGAATTCTTTGTTTTGTAAACAAAGCTCGAGTTCTGTTATTGTTTACATATATGTTGTATTGGTGTAAATTTCAATCTTATGTTCTTTTTTGTCATTGATAAAATAAGTTCTGAACACACTGAATATGTTTTTTCTTGTTTCCACAAAATACAATACAATGAATGTAATGCGCATGCGCAAGATTGTAAAATCCCAATTTTCTCTGCAATAAATATTTTATTTGATGGAATATATTTGCAATATGTATTAATTAATTAATTTTAAGAACGGAAACAAGTTTCAAAATTATTTACATCATTGGCTTTTTTACATAGCAATATACAATTTTATCAAAATATTGCTAAAATCAGCACTTCAAGTTTTGTAGATTTTGATTCTAAATTTTAACAAAATGTGATGGCACATAAGAAATTCTCAATGGAATTTAAAAAAAAAAATCTATACACCAAACTTAACATCTGCTTTATAACTTATAAAATTTCCATGGCCATTTTCTTGGCATTCAAGGGAGATACTACAATAGGTATCACCCCTACCCCTTATTCTGGAATTATGACTTTTTGTGACAATTTCTATTTTGAACCATCAAAAAAGTAATACATTCTTTAGATTTATCAATTAACATAAACAGAATAATAATCAGAATATGTATATGATTGTCTTTACCGCTTATGATTTTTCTCCATATGAGCCCGTCCTTGCTTTTTTCTTTCGTTTTTTTTAAACTGTTACATGTACGTAAACATCGCCCCGTTTGTTCTCAAATAAACTGTAATTTTAAACTTGCGAGTACAACTTTATTATGAGCTTTCTTCAACATTTGTTTCCATGTGTTAGCATCATGCTCTCAACATGCATTTATAAATGGGCGGGTCTATATAAATGTCGTCACTCAACGCAATGCTAGAATGTGCTTCATAGATGTATGGTGTCCGGATAGGGCCATTTGCGTTAGCGCGACATCGCGTTCAGATAAACGAGACATCGCGCTAACACACAACACGCCGTCGCGCTAACGCAACTTTGCACAACACGCCGTCGCGCTAACACAACACACGTCGTCGCGCTAACACAACTTTGCACAACGCGCCCTCGCGCTAACGCAATTTTTCAAGTTTCACAGTCAAGTAGGAAGTCGTGTCCGGAAATATCAGACTGCGCATGTTGATTGTAATTCACATGTTAATCAAATTCTTTATTCACAAAAATATACACTTCATAATATTATTACATGTTAGAATTTCAAATAAGGTGCTCTGTATATTACCAAAACAAAGAAATTTCAAAATGTACAATTACAGGTATATAACATGTCATGAATATATTATTGTTGAATTTATGAATTATATTAAATAATAATAACCTCATCCAGCATCCAAAAACCTAAGGCTCGGATTCAGCATTCAAGCCTGTCTGGTGTATCAGTATCATAAGATGTACCATCCATGCAAGTTTGGTGAAGTTAGGACCAGTAGTAACTTGGAAATTGCTATCAAAGGGCACCTGCACCAAAAACTTTAACCTCCTCCAGCATCTGAAATTCATGGCCCAGATTCAGCATCCAAGTCTTTCAAGTCCATAAGTAGGTCCAGATGCATCATCCATGCAAGTTTGGTGAAGACAGGACAAGTAATAACTAAGATACAGGACCTGCAACAAAAACTTTAACCAGGTCCAGACGCCGACGCCGAGGGTATAGCATAAGCTTCCCCTGACTTCGTCTCGGTGAGCTAAAAAACATTATGTCTTCCCTGCAACACACAAAATGTCAAAATGTATATTTATTGCACACCAAGAAACTGTACAACAAACAGAAATATTCATAACAAAACAACATAACAAGTCGTTGTCTGCTCTTTGTTGCAGCTTCTCCCACTCAAATACATGTAAGTACATTCAAATGTACATATTTGTGGAAGGAGTAGAATAGCCTGGAAACCATTATTTATCTATGGAATCAGGTACATGTAACTCGAGCCTTCAACTTCTTCTGGCGTAGTCTCAGGTCTTTGGCTTGGGAGGTTCCAAGCAATTACCATCTGGATATTTTTCTTTGAATCTGCTCACAATGTCTGGGTCCTTCAATCTCACTCCTTCTAGCTGGTTACCAAGAGTAATCCTGTAACATGCATATGATATGTACATGTAAAATGGAAAACAATTATCAATGTGGCTTAAAATTTTGGATTTGAAATTCAGTAAAAGCAAATGAAAACAAAGAAGGCAAATGCATTAGTTATGAAAAGAGACCCTAAGTCAAGAATTCAGTGATATTTTTATAGACTGCTGTAGAGATATCTCTACTGTTTGATCCAGTATTTGGATAAAAAAACAATTAAAAAAAATATACATCTATAAACTTTATAGAATCACCATTTTCTCAAATATATCAATATTTAATGTTTTCAATAGCTTTACAATAGGGTATACAGTTTGGTCTGCCAGTTATTACATTAGGTCATAAAGTTACTTATGGTATTACTAATAAATGTACTTAGTCTATTAGTGGTGTTTGTTTCACCATGAATTAAGGTATCATATAATGCTATTTATGATTTATACAGAAAAAAAGTTCTCTATACTTCTTTCCTCATATTTCTTCAAAAATGTCTTTGAAATATTTTCCAACTTATTCCAAACAGAACTGATGCTCTAAAATCCAGTGTTGGTAAAATGTAAAAATACAATCTACACTTTAGAAACCACATGACCTTGTTTCAGATCTGACATGATACTATGCAGACCATATCATATACCCTATTGAGCAATCCAGCAAGCTATTGAAAACTCTTATTATTCTGTAATTCGCTTAACTGCATGACTATCCCCCCCCCCACTAGGTATGCTCAAATAATGTGCATTATTGATTACCTGACCCAATACTTTGATTGGAAAATCATTACCACTGAAGCTAATCTTTGTGTATGGTGGAATCAAAAACCATAATTAAATGGTTCAACATATACCTGTATAAAGAATACTGTATATTTCTTATTTTACATGAGTACTTAATTCTGTGATTCCAACATTTTGTATCCAAATTAAGAGAATATACACGTAAAATTGCAAACACCAAAATTTCAATATAGTTTATAAACATGTACTCTACAACTGTCAGAAAAATAATACCAAGAATAAATCTGCCAGTAGTGCTTCTCATGATTGTTCGTGGATATTAATTTCTCGGGTTCAATTAGGAATCTACAGTATCAGATACAATCAGATTAAACAAGATCACTCACCAATTGGGTTGAACATTATGGGGACGCCCAAACAACTCCACCTTCCTGGTTCCTGGGGACAGCCTCTCTATGATACCATACACCTCATCTGGTTTGTGGCTGGTTGCTCTCACCTGCAAAATCAATATGTTATAGTGTAGAAAATCTCATTTCCAAAATCTGTAGATTCCAACTATGCATGTACACATAGAACCATTATGTTGATCGTTTGTTCAGACTCAACATTCTTTATGTTAAGATAATGTTCTGAAATATTTTACCTCAGCCACCAACACATCGCAATCCAGACCCCTATTAGCTCCTTTGGGATTCCCTTTCACACCAACCTGAAATAAAAGTTTAATATGTCTGAGAAAAAGTCATGGGAGGCAAAAACCGTATATTGTTAAAGTTCTTTTTCTTTAAATCATATGAAATCTTTCAATAAAGTATTTTCATAGTACATACATTCATATGTTATGTACTATTAACGAAATTATACTTTTCAGTGTCTTGACATCTACTCAATATACATTATAAGATAAAATAAACAACAGGAAACACTGAAGAATTACTTGCTAAGTGAACTGGAAGACCCAAATTTATTTTACATTAAGCACAATACATTTAACACTTTGCGAACCATTGCACATACACTACATCTGAATCCATGAGAATCATTGGAATCAAAGAGGAATTATTGGAATACAAGAAGCATTCATTTCAAAGAGTGGTACTGTATACAGGGTTATTTTCGCCCGTGTTTTTTTTCACCCCTCTACAGTTGCAAATGGTTTCACCCTGTCTTGAATTCGCCCAGACACAGTTGTGTTTTAAGAGAGATAATTTGAGAAATTGGAATTGGTCCATTCTTAAATTTGCCTGCAGACAAGGAGTGAAAATAAAACGGGGCGAATATTACCCTGTTTTCAGTATATGACAAAAGAACAGACCAGACAATGCTCCTTGCCGTGGTTCAGCCAATGCCCAGTTCGCCCCGTTCTGATGATTCTCTGCAGTTGATTGGTCTTCACCCAAATCAGTTCATCAATACGCTTATACCTGTTGATAATAAAATCAATGTTCTAGTGCATACATGTATAGCTTATCTTTTATTTAGTGAAAACAAGTCCCAAATCAATGAATTAGAAGAGTTAATACATAGGTATTGTATACATGTAAATGGGCTTTAAGAATTTTGTTAATTCCAATGCTGTTATCAAACAAATAGGGCCATTGAAATTAGATTTTAAAATGTACATGTACATGATTTTTACTATTTACTAAACTACTTTCAAAAGAAAAAATACCACAATACACAATTAGACCTACCCCCACAGATCAAGACATTCTCTGCCCAGTTCCATGGCTCTGCAACACAGAAATTTTATGCTTACAATTAATAAGGTATTTAATGTTTTGCATGAAAATAAATTAAAGAACTGTACTTACTAGTAGACATTCATGCTGTACACTGAACAAGTTTTAGAGCAAACAGCATTTGAGTGGTATTTATATTTATATTTTATGAAATATTTATTAACACAATACCTGGTATTGTGTTTGCAATAACATTAACAAACCTTCCTGTAACCCAGAGGAATATAAATCCATCGTCTTGAAGGACTGGAACATCCAGTTTTCTCATTTCATCATCCTGCATGGTTCCATAGGGAAGTTCCATGTGGATATCCCATGGAGGGTCTGCCATGACTACTGCACACTTCCCGAGTGTCGACATGTCAAAGTTCCGTAGGTCACATTGTACCCACTACAACATCAAATTAGGAAAATGGTCACAGTTGATAATGTCTTAACTCTGCCTACCACAATTCACATTGGGCAAGACTCTGACAATCAAAACAATTTCTTATACCTGGTACATGTATCTATTTCTGGATTAACCAGTGTAAGTCTTTTTTTATTTTTGGTACACAGAAGAAAAATTTCCTTATTCAACTTGTTGACCATTACATTATGCTTCATTACTTTAGTGTTTACAGATTGCAACACTAAATTACACACAGCCATGTTATTACAAATACAATGTACATTTGTTTTCCCTCGGACTGAAATGTCACACTTCCATTGGTTTAAACAAAGCATGTGATTGCCTCATATATCTCTATGTTTGTTCGGTGAGAATAAATATTAGGCAATATGGCCAACATTGGCCGACTCTTCGCCTACTCACTTTGACATTTCATATTATTTAATACAGAAACCGCATGCCGTAAGTTCTTAAAAATTTGAAGTAGTTGCCCTTTAAAATTAGAGTAGTTGCCCTTTGAATATTGATGTCACATTGTTGTGTCTGGAGCAGAACAAAATGGCAGCATCGAGATTCGCTAAAATCTCTGCAGAGGAAAGGGAGAAAACGTTTAGAATTGAATAGCAACAAAACATTGTAAGAAAACATAAGTGAAGCGAAGATTTTCAAAGAGTATTTGAAAGGCGAGATTGATAATTTTGAAGAGTTTAAATGAGTTAAATTGGACGAGATGTTAGGCAAATTGTATTCATGGGTTTGCGTAGATCATCGCTTTTTGTGAATAAATGTGTCACTTGATAGTCCTCTGAAAAACAAAACACTTATTTGGTTCGTTACTGATTACAGAAATAAATGGGGTTGATCAATCTCATAGACGGCTCGGCTTCCCCTCGCCATCTATGAGATTGATCAACCCCATATATTTCTGTAATCAGTCAGTAACAAACCTAATAAGTAATAGTACAATCACACATTTTCTACAACTCATTTAAGGAGGCTGGTTAGTCAACAAGTACCCATTTGGTATGATTTTTTAAGCCACAAACTATCACAGAGCTCTTCTTATTGAAGAAATTGATATGTTCTAAAAATGGCCACCCCATCCAGCAAACAAAGAATATGAGTTACCTGAGGAGGAAACATGTGGACTTCTCCCTCATTACTTTTATCCAGAGCAGACTTGGCCAGCAAGGCTTCTTTCTTCATACCCACTATTTCATTTTTGGCTGGGTAGTCAATTTCATAGTGAACATACTGAAATAACCATCATATTACATATACAACCTCTATCAACAGCTGCAGTGTTAAACAGTTATAAAGAATTCAATTAAAGAACCATAAATACACACCAGTATCTATTACACGTATCGGTTAACTTAAGTGATTAAATACCGGTACATTGTATTACAAAAATTTATTTAAAGGTTTTTAGACTGATATGAAACAAACCTTGCATGTATCCATGTGAAAACACGTATTTAGAAATGAACAGTCTCCAAGGGATTCTACAAGTCAGAATTCAGATAACATGATAACTGTATTTAAAAATTCTTATACATGTAGTACTGCACAAAAACAATGATGTTGTTATAAAAAAGAAGTATAATCATGTATTCCTACCATCTGTATGTTTATGGATGATTTTTCTAAAATGGAGTCGTTCACATTTCTCTTTTGATTCATTTAATTTCTGACACTCTTCTTTGGTCCCATACTGGCAGAACTCTTGCAATGCAACGCCTACAACAAATTCAAAACAACATACATGTATGATAAACGCCTTATCAGTAAAATGTTTGTAATAAAACTTTTCTTGGGCATACATGGCATATCTGCATGCGAATGATAACAAAAGACCTCAACACTTATTTGGGACAAAAAACAACTCACCTCCCTGAGATTTGAATCTCGACACCAAAATTTGTTCCTTCAGAGAAAAAAATTGAAATGTTAAGATTAGTCAAATACACATGAACTTTGTTCATTCATGGTAATATATAAACACAGAAATCGAATTAATATAAGGAGGAGAACCCAAATAATTAATATGGGTAGTTATTTTGGACTAATATTTATTCAATAGCTAGAAATTCCCAAATTTTGTCACACACTTTTCTTAATAACAAGGATTTCTTCAAAAGAAAAAAGTTGAATATTTGGAGAACAAAGACTTCATGATGTACATGTACCTTTGCAGTGGGGTGTGTAAGTAGCTGCTGAATTTCTTCATTAACTTGTTTGCTGACTCTTTCCTTGGCTGATTGCATGGAGAGTAAACTCTGTCAATATTTATATACATTCACAGTCATGTATTGGCAGTTTTAGCAAAACGGTGCATTTTATAGTTACACTGCTTTTCATAGCAATTATACATATTTTGTTGAAATCACCAGTGTACAAGCATTAGCCCATGAGGGGGAATGACACCAAAAAATCAAAACCTACATTTTACTTGATGGGCCATGACATAAAGAACATGAATATATATTGTATATGGTTATCATGGTTATGGGATAGGGATTCCAATTGTTTTCAAAATATTTGATTATTTTCAGTTCCTAAGGAGTGGGGATCTGATGACCTCAATGGGTCATGACCTTTGTATCATTTGATGGGCCATGGTACAAGGAACAAAGACAAAGTTTACGAATGGAGATCTTAATGTTGTTGATTAATTCTGGTTCCTGGGGTGTGGGCATCATTCCAAGGGTTCATGACCTACATATCAATTGGTATACATAATGCATCATGACACAGAGAACAAGAATATCAGGGACCAGGTTCAAGGTAACACAAATTTGCCTGTGGCATCCATTGCTTCTGAAGATCCCAAGTCAACATTTTTGATAGATTTTAAACTAAAACCATTTACCAGTACAATATAGTTTAAAATATCACTTCAGTATTCAATTTTGGATCCCAAACCCCTTTGACCCCCCCCCCCCCTCACTAAAAAAATTAAAAAATATGGTCACCCCAAAAAATACAAAGTTGCCCAAAATAAATAAGGTCCTTTCATCTCCTAAAATTTTTGTACAATTTTTTTCTCTTAAAATTGATAAAAAAACCAGTCAGTCTAAAAACTTTGTTTTGGAGACTTTAAAGGAGCTACATGTAGCATTGTTGTGTATCTGCATCGTACCTCAATGTCGTCAATCCCTCCCTCGGCACCCTGTTGTTTGGACTGCTTGTGTGGTGGTTCATTCTCCGACTCTTCCTCTCTGTTTTCCAAAAATAACTCCATCAACCAATAATACAGTGTCAAAGTTTCAAGATGTGGTAAAGTTTGCATTTACACATATTAAATATATGTACACAGTTTGATCTTCATTTAGTTAAATCAGTTTGAAATGCACAAGAACATATTTTATATAATTCTCTGTGCATACCTTCAAAAGCAGCCCAATAACGGCATGACATTGCTGAGAAGAGTCTCAGGATTTACCAGTTTAATAGCTGTAGATCTGTAGCTCAATTGTCTGGAAAAAAATTTGGATGGACAACCAGAGCTACAGTGCCACCCATTGAAAAATGTGAATATTTATTGCACATAAAAAAGTGCCCCGTTTTATTGATTTATTTCTCCATATATTTCAAGATATTTCTAACTGTGTGTTCCTAACATATTCTTTACTACTTTCACATCAAACTGCATGTAAAAGTTACACACAAAGAACTTTTTGGTGTGCAGTAAATAAACACTTTTTTCAATGGGTGGCACTGTAGCTCTCCGGTTGTCCAATCCATTTTTTTTTTAAACCAGTGAGCTACAGATCTACAGCTAGGTTTATACATTTACAACTTGGATTTTGGTGTATATATCATTAAATGGTAAATGATAAGGCCATCCTTATAAAAATTTTTTGTTTGGAATTGCCACCTGGAGGTCTCTGGACCCAGGAGGGAAAGAGTGAAATTTTTTTTTATTATTCAAACTTGAAGTTAAAGTACCGGTATTAAAAATTGGGATAAAAAAAAAATAAAATTCTTCATATAAAAAAAGTTCTTTATTTTTTACTTATAAAATTTTATCAGCATGGGGGTATTTTAATGAGGCGGATGGCAATTCCAAACAAACAATTTTATTTTGGCCTAATCAAGATGATTTCTCAGTCACTTACTCTTCTCTTTTCCTTTTCCTTGATTTCGGTTCTTTAATTACAGCTAAAAGCTACAAATACAACAACACAATAAAAACCCATGATATTAAAAAACAATACAAATTGTATTGCATGACAAAGTGTATACACAAAATTGTGTTCCTCTCATTTATTAATAGATCTATTGGTCCTAATTGTCAAGTGGGTTAATTATGTAGATTGTCTGTAACACAACTTCATGTGTACATGAAGTATACTGTAAAAGTTGTTATTTACACATGGGGGAAATTTACACTAGTTATGCGGTTAGCTTAAAACCGCGTAAAAAAAAAAACTTTAGTGTGGTACATCGCGCATCTGCGTATTCAATACCCACGCGTATTGTTTGACCATATAAGAAAATGCGTACTTAACCACCAGCGTAAAAAACACTTTTACATTAATTATAATACAGAAATTGATTTAGAGTAAACCTTAAACTTATCGGAAAATTATTGCATATATGTACTGTATATGTATTATTTTTGCTTTTACCTTTGTCAGATCTAAATCTTGTACAACATATTTACTTTTCCCAGAGGAAGGATTTTCTTCTGTGATAATGCTGCAGAAACAAATATTGACTTTGTGAATACTAGGAGAAGGCTTTTCTGATATAAAGACTTAAATCTGTTAAACACAATGTATAATGAAATTTCTCAAATTACTACTTTAGCTCAGAAATGATAATCAATAAATAAATTCATACCCATTAATTTTGTTAGCAAATGTCAATGTTTGCACAAATATTTTTATATAATTTACAAATGTAAACACATACTTTGATATGCATGTAACCTTTAATTCATCATCTATAAAAGTTATATTTATCCAAACCTTATTAGCTGCTGAGAAGCAAAGTTCTGTAGTAAGACCTCAATGGAAGCCAAAGTGATGCCTCTTCCCAGAGCCTTTGTGGTATGATCTGCAATGACTGCTGCATTACAGGGGATGTCTAGATTAATATCACATAGCACCATCAGTACCTTCTTTTCAACCTCTGGATCTACTTTGACAGGTTCCTGGCTGTCTTTCACTATGTCTGGAGTGGCTGAGATTTTTGCTTTCTTTGGTGCGGGAGCAGAACATGTACTGGCTGTGATTGTTTCTGGCTTACCATCTGTTTTTGGACCATCTTGACAAAATAGCACCATGATATAAAACAAAAGGACAGGAGGCACTTATCAAAATGAAATCATCCGTTAAATACTCAAAATATATTTTCAACTAACATTTAACAGGATTATAAATTGAGTGCTTCAGATAATATCTGATAGTCATCTGATACTCACTTTATTAACTGCAGGATCACTCAATTTATTATCTAGCCTATTAATCATGTTATCCATTGACAGTAGAATATAACGTTACATGTATATTACTGTATGTCATCACATTTTGTCATGGAATTACTCTTACAATGCATTCGGGTACATGCATAGTGTACAACACTTTACTGTCAATACAATGAAAGGTGTGCATATTTTCTCAACATACCTGGGACAGGCGGTTGCGATTTAGACACAGATTTTGATATTTCTGCTTCTAAACCTTCTCTCTCCTTTTTTCTCTGAAGCATACGCGCTCGCATGCCACTAATCGACATTGTGGTTAGTTTCAATGCTCGTCTACAACATTCAATAAATAAATAAATCAAGCACAGTTTTTAAGCGTTCTGAAGACTAGACGCTGTCTTCACTTCTGTATAAAAAGAAAATTGAGGGAAGACTTCCGGAATTCAAAAGCAAAATATTTTTTTTAATTTATGTTTCAAAACTTTTATTTTTAGTAAAAATGCTTATAAAGGGTTATAAACATAAAGACATATCAAATTACTATTTTCGATGACTATGAATGGAAATAAATATATTATTCCGGAATAAGTCAGCCGTTTTCGATAGGCATTTTTATTTATTTGCAAGCGTACATGTTACATTGATCATAAGGGTAGAGTCTATAACATAACCCAGTCACGGTTTCCGGAAATATTATTTCCGATTTGTTTTTCTTAATACAACACACATTCGATCTTCGATCCCGATGCATTCATATTATAGACAATTTAAATCTAGACGCTTTGTCGATATCTGTTAGAATTATGCTTTTGCATTCGATATGAACGCCATCTAAAGGCGGATGTATCTAATGGTTATTAATAATTACTGATTATTAAATTAATAGTGAATAATTACACATTTGTAATTATAAAACTATGTAATAATTTAAAATTATTATAAAGTAGACAGCTGATAGAACAAGAATTTATATAGTCTTATTATACTTCATATATATTAATATTCCGCGAGCAAGAGTAAGACCTGTTAATAAAAGAGCAAGAGGACTGTATATAAAAAAGTAATTAAAATATATTCAAATTTATTATATCTTTATTTAATCATAACAATTCATTGTTTACAAGACATAACGACTGCAATATATATAACAAAAGCCAGTCCCTGAACAACATTACCCAGTAACTGAAACACAACCTGGTCACTAAACAACATAAATAATGCTTTAATTAACAACATAGCCCAGTCACTGAGAAAAAGAAACACTTAAGGTCTCCGATAAACATAAACAGGTCATTGAACAACATAGCCTGGTAACTGAACAACATAAACTGGTCACTAAGAAACAAAACCCAATCACGGAACAACATATGTTGAAATGCATAATTAGATTCTTTATAAACAATATAACTTATTCCTATAACCCAGTCAATAAGAAATTCAACACAGTCACTCATTAACGTAACCAAAACAACATAAACCCAGTCTTTGAGAAACAAAACCCGGTCACTGTAAAACATAACCAAGTCACTGAGAAACATTACCCCGTCACTGAAAAACATAACCCGGTCCTTGTATAACATATCCCAGTCACTGAGAAACATAACCTGGTCCTTGTATAACATATCCCAGCCGGTGACTGAGAAACATAACCCAGTCATTGAGAAACATAACCCAGTCATTGAGAAACATAACCCGGTCCTTGTATAACATATCCCAGTCACTAAGAAACATAACCCGGTCCCTGTGTACATAACTGTTTGTTTTTGAGAAACATAACCCGGTCCCTGTATAACATAACTCAGTCATGGAGAAACATAACCCAGTCCCTGTATAACATAACTCAGTCATGGAGAAACATAACCCAGTCCCTGTATAAGATAACCCAGTCCTTGTATAACATAACTCAGTCATGGAGAAACATAACCCAGTCCCTGTATAACATAACCCAGTCATGGAGAAACATAACCCAGTCCTTGTATAACATAACCCAGTCCTTGTATAACATAACTCAGTCATTGAGAAACATAACACAGTCCCTGTATAACATAACCCAGTCATGGAGAAACATAACCCAGTCCTTGTATACATAACCCAGTCATTGCATAACATAACCCAGTCATAGAGAAACATAACTCAGTCCTTGTATAACATAACCCAGTCATGGAGAAACATAACCCAGTCCATGTTTAACATAACCCAGTCATGGAGAAACATAACTCAGTCCCTGTATAACATAACCCAGTCTTGGATAAACATAACCCAGTCCTTGTATAACATAACCCAGTCCTTGTATAACATATAACCCAGTCATGGAGAAACATAACTCAGTCCCTGTATAAGATAACCCAGTCCTTGTATAACATAACCCAGACCTTGTATAAGATAACCCAGTCATGGAGAAACATAACCCAGTCCCTGTATAACATAACCCAGTCATGGAGAAACATAACTCAGTCCCTGTATAACATAACCCAGATAGCAGCACATCGTTGGCCCAATCTCACAATATGGTTGTATTATCGCCGTTGGGTTATATTTATTGGGCCAACGGTGGTCCAACATGAAATATTGATAGTTGGTTATGTATTATGGGGCCAATGTTGGGCTAACTGTTGGCATAATATCATAAAATTCTTGTAGTTAGAGAGAGTATTTGTTGCGGGGTTGACATCGGCCCTGGGTTGGCCCAATGTCATGAATCTGGCTAAGCATAATGGGTAAACAACATCCGGGCTACTTTTCGTAATATCGTACCTGCGCCATTTTTCATTTGACATTAGAGTAATGAGACCGATACCATGCATATCTGTATCCAAATCATAAGCATTTATGTGAAAGGGAAAATCTTTTCTTCCAAGGATTGTCTTAAAGGGCAGTCATTGAAAGTAAGTAGAATTTAAAAGGTTATTTACCAGTTATTTTAGTATAAACATCTTTACTTTAGCAAGAATGATGTAAACTCAATGACTTGTTATTCTTGTTAAATTCTTATTTGAAAGCTTAAACATATAGTGATATACATGTACTTATAAATTTAATCGTAATGTATGTTTACTATTTACTGAGAAAACTAACAAATGTTTTAAATACTAAATACTACAGTTTTAGAGATTGTTCGAAAAAACAGAGCAACGGCTGATTCTATAAATAAAGGACATTGAGAACAATATCATTGGGAAAGATATACCAAAGAAAGGGGGGAGGAAGTAACGGGCACTGCTGCAGAGAAGAAAAGAAGGGGGAAAGAGACTTGGGAGAGGGAGCAGATGGAAAGTGGCAGTGCATAATTTTTTATATTTTGAAAAATACTATGGCATAACTGTGGTTTTACCCTTTTTGTTTTTTTAGACTTGCTTATTGATATCTTAAGTTTACTGAACTTGTGCATTCGCATTAGAGCAGGGATAAAACCATACATGTATTACTAAAAGTGAGCATTAACTTCTTGTTTTTTAATGTTTTCTTCATGAAGTGCATTCATGAGCAATAAAATATGTTACTATTTAATTATATTTTACTCTTTTCTTTTTGCTCAGGTATTTTTTGTCTTATATTGAACGAATACAGTGGTCCAACAATGGCCCAATATTGTTCGTTTCATTGGCGCAACAATAAGACAACAAGTTGGTCCGATTAAGGGCCGATGAGCAAATTGCGGTTGGCCCAATGTTAATTGCTAACAATGGCCCAACCGTACAAAAGTGACGTTTGCCCAATATTAAAATAATACAGTGGCCCAACAATGGCCAAATATTGTCTGTTACATTGACCCAACAACAAGCCAACAAGTTGGTCTGATTAAAGGCCGATGAGCAAATTGCCGCTGGTCCAACGTTAAATGCACACGGTGGCCCAACATAAGGAGCATTGTTGGCCCAACAAAGGTCCAATGACGTCCTGCTATCTGGGAACCCAGTCATGGAGAAACATAACCCAGTCCTTGCATAACATAACCCAGTCATGGAGAAACATAACTCAGTCCCTGTATAACATAACCCAGTCCTTGTATAACATAACCCAGTCCTTGTATAACATAATTCAGTCATGGAGAAATATAACACAGTCCTTGTATAACATAACCCAGTCATTGTATAACATATAACCTAGTCATGGAGAAACATAACCCAGTCCTTGTATAACATAACCCAGTCCTTGTATAAGATAGCCCAGTCCTTGTATAAGATAGCCCAGTCATGGAGAAACATAACCCAGTCCCTGTATAACATAACCCAGTCATGGAGAAACATAACTCAGTCCCTGTATAACATAACTCAGTCATGGAGAAACATAACACAGTCCTTGCATAACATAACCCAGTCATGGAGAAACATAACACAGTCCCTGTATAACATAACCCAGTCCTTGTATAACATAACCCAGTCCTTGTATAAGATAACCCAGTCATGGAGAAACATAACCCAGTCCCTGTATAACATAACCCAGTCATAGAGAAACATAACTCAGTCCCTGTATAACATAACCCAGTCTTGGAGAAACATACCCCAGTCCTTGTATAACATAACCCAGTCCTTGTATAACATAACCCAGTCCTTGTATAACATAACCCAGTCCTTGTATAAGATAACCCAGTCATGGAGAAACATAACCCAGTCCCTGTATAAGATAACCCAGTCATGGAGAAACATAACTCAGTCCCTGTTTAACATAACCCAGTCATGGAGAAACATAACTCAGTCCCTGTATAAGATAACCCACACATGGAGAAACATAACCCAGTTCTTGCATAACATAACCCAGTCATGGAGAAACATAACACAGTCCCTGTATAACATAACCCAGTCCTTGTATAACATAACCCAGTCATGGAGAAACATAACCCATCCCTGTATAACATAACCCAGTCATGGAGAAACATAACTCAGTCCCTGTATAACATAACCCAGTCTTGGAGAAACATAATCCAGTCCTTGTATAACATAACCCAGTCATGGAGAAACATAACTCAGTCCCTGTATAGCATTACCCAGTCCTTGTATAACATAACCCAGTCATGGAGAAACATAACTCAGTCCCTGTATAACATAACCCAGTCACTCTATAACATGCCCTGGTCAGTGACAAACACAAACAGAAAAATATAACTCCGTTGGCGAGATGAATAGCCTTGTCCTTTATAAACATAACTTATTCTCTGAAAAACATAACCCAGTCAATGAGAAATTCAACCCAATCACTTATTAATAACATAACCTAGTCCCTGAACAACATAACCGAGACACTGAGAAAAAACCCCTCTTCCTCGTGATCAATAGACATAACCAGGTCATTGAACACATAACCTAGACACTGAACATAACCCAGTTACTGAGAAACATAACCTTGTCATTTGGAAACATAATCAAGTCACTGAGAAACAAAACACTGTCACTAGCTGAAAACAATAACCCAATTGCTGAACAACATAGTCGCTAGTGAACAACATTGCCAAGTCACTGATAAACATAACCCAGTCACTAAGAAACATTACCCTGCACTGAGAAACATAACCCGGTCACTAATATAAGAAACATAACCCTGCACTGAGAAACATGACCCGGTATTTTACAACCATACCGTAGTCCAGTCAAGTAACAATGAACATAACCTGTATATTAACATAACCCTGTCACTAAGAAACAGAACCCGAAACATTTCTCAGTGACCAGATCATTTTCTTCAGTGACCAGGTTATGTTATACAGAGACCATGTTATGCTGAACAGTGACTAGGTTATGTTTTACAGTGATGTCATACAGGGACCCGTTTATGTTTCTCAGTGACTAGGTTATGTTATACAGGGACCGGTTTATGTTTCTCAGTGACCGGGTTATGTTATACAGGGACCGGGTTATGTTTCGCGGTTACTGGGTTATGTTATACAGGGACCGGGTTATGTTTCTCAGTGACTCGGTTATGTTATACAGGGACCGGGTTATGTTTCTCAGTGACTCGGTTATGTTATACAGGGACCGGGTTATGTTTCTCAGTGACTAGGTTATGTTATACAGAGACCGGTTTATGTTTCTCAGTGACTAGGTTATGTTATACAGGGACCGGGTTATGTTTCTCAGTGACCGGGTTATGTTATACAGGGACCGGGTTATGTTTCTCAGTGACCGGGTTATGTTATACAGGGACTGGATTATGTTTCTCAGAGACTGGGTTATGTTAAACAGGGACCGGGTTATGTTTCTCAGTGACCAGGTTATGTTATACAGGGACTGGGTTATGTTTCTCAGTGACCGGGTTATGTAATACAGGGACCGGTTTATGTTTCTCAGTGACTGGGTTATGTTATACAGGGACCGGGTTATGTTTCGCGGTGACTGGGTTATGTTATACAGGGACCGGTTTATGTTTCTCAGTGACCGGGTTATGTTATACAGGGACTGGGTTATGTTTCGCGGTTACTGGGTTATGTTATACAGGGACCGGGTTATGTTTCTCAGTGACTCGGTTATGTTATACAGGGACCGGGTTATGTTTCTCAGTGACTCGGTTATGTTATACAGGGACCGGGTTATGTTTCTCAATGACTAGGTTATGTTATACAGGGACCGGTTTATGTTTCTCAGTGACTAGGTTATGTTATACAGGGACCGGGTTATGTTTCTCAGTGACTAGGTTATGTTATACAGGGACCGGGTTATGTTTCTCAGTGACCGGGTTATGTTATACAGGGACCGGGTTATCGTTCTCAGAGACTGGGTTATGTTAAACAGGGACC
Organism: Magallana ariakensis; assembly: GCA_020458035.1. Lineage (NCBI taxonomy): Eukaryota > Metazoa > Mollusca > Bivalvia > Ostreida > Ostreidae > Magallana > Magallana ariakensis. The sequence continues at coordinate 19,432,477 of CM035814.1, read as the reverse complement.
GGGTTATGTTTCTCAGTGACCAGGTTATGTTATACAGGGACCGGGTTATGTTTCTCAGTGACCGGGTTATGTAATACAGGGACCGGGTTATGTTTCTCAGTGTCCGGGTTATGTTTCTCAGTGACTGGGTTATGTTATACAGGGACCGGTTATGTTTCGCGGTGACTGGGTTATGTTATACAGGGACCGGGTTATGTTTCTCAGTGACTCGGTTATGTTATACAGGGACCGGGTTATGTTTCTCAGTGACTAGGTTATGTTATACAGGGACCGGTTTATGTTTCTCAGTGACTAGGTTATGTTATACAGGGACCGGGTTATGTTTCTCAGTGACTGGGACATGTTATACAGGGACCGGTTTATGTTTCTCAGTGACTGGGGTATGTTTCTTAATGACTGGGGTATGTTTCTCAGTGACTGGGTTGTTTTTCTCAGGGACTGGGTTATGGTAAACAGTGACCGGGTTATGTTTCTCAGTGACCGGGTTATGTTTCTAAGTGACTAGGTTATGTTTCTCAGTGACCGGGTGATGTTTCTCAGTGACCGGGTTAAGTTTTTAATGGAATGGCTTATGATATATATTTCAGTCATTATGTCTAGTAAACAATGAATTGATACATATAAAGATAATTATATTAAATTTTGATATATTTTGATGATTACTTTTATTTACAATATTCTCTTGCTCTTTTATTAACATGTCTCACTCTTGTTCATGGAATATTTAATTATTTTCAATATTATGAGACTATACGAATTATAGTTCTATCAAGTCTATATATATACATGTACATACGTTACATAGATTAATTATTACATGGTCTTAATCACAAATGTAAATAGGCCTAGTCACTGTACCATGATTTAAAAATCATGAAGTAACGACCATTTAATACCTCCGCTTTTAAATATCGTTTATAACGGATTCAAAACCATAATTCTATAAGATATCGCAAAAGCGTTTATATAAAAAAATTTTGACGCACACGGCACAGTCATCATGGCGTAAGCATGGCAAGAGTTTATAGCATCGGGATCGAAGATCAAATACGTGTTGTATTAAGAAAAACAAATCGGAAATAAAATTTCCGGAAACCGTGACTGGGTTATGTTATAGACTCTACCGATCATAAGCGGGACAATGACCACACACGGTAGAACTAGTGGCTGGCCGAAAGGAACAAATCCGCTGTCTTATGCAGCTAAATATGGTATAACGAACCCTTCACCTACGTTAGATCGCCCGATCAATCTGTACGTATTCATATAAACTGATGCATTTTGCACTACTGTATATTGTTTGCGCACGGAAGATGCATCAACTGATATCATTTGCCTTGATAATATGTACAGATATATACTTTGTAATTTACTTCATATAATGAATGTTTCTTCTTGATTTCAAGGTTTGGTTTAGGTAATTTGAAGCATTTAAGAATTGTATTGAAAAGAAGAATGTCAAATAATGACCATTTATCGACCTCTTTTTCAGACCCTCATTTTTATACCCCCGCTCCGAAGGAGAGGGGGTATACTGTTTTACCCTTGTGTGTCTGTCTGTCCGTCCGTCTGTCAGTCCGTCCATAACAAAAATTTCTGTCGCATTTATCTCAGCAACTATTTATCGCAGATGCTTGAAATTTTTACACAGTGTTTGTTAGGGCATGCCATATCGTGGGATATATTTTTGTACCAATCAGACGTCAACTTCCTGTTAAATGACGACTTTGTTTATTTTTAGCCAAAATTTTCAAACAAATTTCCGTCAAAGATTTCTCAGCAGCTATTTATCGCAGATGCTTGAAATTTTAACACACCATTTGTTTAGGCATGCCATATTGTGGGATATATTTCTGTACCAATCGGATTCCAGCTTTCTGTTAAATGTCGACTTTGCTTATTTTGCATATTCACATCAGAGCGGGGGTATCACTAGTGAGCATTGGCTCACAGATATCTTGTTGATTCTGTTAAACGAGTAAAAACTAAATGCTAGAACCGTTTTCACTTTGAAGAGGACAGGTATAGCCTTCATCAAGCTCTCTTCACTAACCCCTGATTTTGATTCTGGAAAACTTGTATGAGAGTTAGCGAAGTGAGGTTGATGAAGGCTTTGCCTGTGCACTTCTCTGACGAGAAATTTTTAAGCTTAATATGTTTTACAGTGCGACCGTTGGGGCGAGCGCAGCATGTGCTCAAACAATGAATTATGATAAATCAATAAAAATAAAATTAACAACGTAAATGAATTTGATTGCAAAATAAAATAAAACATACCTATTTTTTCAGTAAATTTTCATTATTCATAGTTTATAAGATTTGTTATTTATTTATAAGTAGAACAATAGTTTAATCTCAGATACAATGTTGTTGAATAATAAAGATTTTAATATAAATGTTCATTGCACTGTATCTCCTCTTTTAAAGTGATTATTACAATCAGTTCATTCCCTTTTTTTGCAGTAGACAATTTTTCCTTATTAATTTTTTTTTTTTAATTTACGCTTAAAAATATTCGCTTATCATATTAAAGGAACATGGAGTTGCCCCCCCCCCCCCCTTGGGATTGGAAGCATGTAATAAATGGAAGTGAAAATAAAGAAACCATGCATTGAACTGCTAAAGAGCTGAAGGATTAGAATTTTCATGATTTTGAGAATTATCCTTTTTTTTTCTTTTTGCTTGTAAAGATTTTTTGGATGAGGCTGCCATTCACCCACCCACCTCCACCCCCCTTTTAAAAAAAACAGTGCTACGTGTACATTCCTGGAAATTACCATAATTATAGTGAATAAAATAAATGTGAGCATTCATCCAAATGAGTGCAAGTTACAACTGTTTCCTATATCCTAAGAAATGTCCTCATTCTTTAGCTTTGCAAGATTTTGAGAGGATTTTGGTAATTTCAGCAGATTTACAATAAATTCAGTTAGAGTATTTTCCCCTTATTGTGACGTCATAGTTCACGTTGGTTAAGTGTCGTCTGACTCTTCAAAACTCCCCTGAAAAATAAAAATACGCGAAGTATACTGTTTTATTTACTAAAAAAGCTTGATGTTCTTAAAATTACACATCTTATATGCTTCTCAAAAGTTTTTCTTTGGTTCTCGCGAGAACGTGAGGTTGGAAACCATTGCTACTTTGAATTGTGGGTCAAAATTTACTGACGCCGAAAAAATCTATCGGATCAATGTGTAAACCTTTGTGACGTCACTCGATTTTTGATTGAGAGTGTACTAAGGTGAACTTTAGAGGTAACATTGACTGTGTCATATACATCGTTGTGATGAAAATTACCATGATTACAGGGAACTACTGGGACGATTAAAACAATGCATTACTGGTCCGATTTACTGACGCCAAAAAAATCTGTTGAATGAATGTGCAACTAGTCCGAATTTTCTATTCACACACGCCTTGCCGGTAGAGCTCGCTTCGCGCCGGCGCTGCGCGCTGGCGAGCTGTGCTCGCTATTACTCATGGTAGGTGAAGCTGAGAGAATAACAGTTTATTCAGTGATGTACAACAATATTACTAAGGGTGAAACGTTTACTGAATTTTGTAAACGTTTAAATGAAATGGTACGGTTTAAACGGGGAATTATTTTGTGTTGGAATTTTTATGGCTACTTACTCATGAAACACTAATTCAATATATCATTCTTTTGCTGAGTATGTACCTAAGTATGAAATGTTTTTATTATTTATTTGTTGGTATTGATGACGAAAAATATGAATCGCATTTAACTCATTCCCTTTTTACACCGTCACCCAATATATTGCATTAATGATTTGTTTGGCTACATACCGGATGTAGAAAAAGCATTGTAAAATTAAATTTGCAAAGATGGATGTTTTGATCCCGAATTAAGTATACCACGATCCGCTGACAATATTGAAACACTTTGTAAAGACAGGTGAAAACGTTACATATTTCTTTATTTTAGAACATATACATTGAAAATAAAATAAAACCAAAAAACATCGCTAGTACTCGCTACTCAGAAATTGGAATATATGAAATATGTTTGACCCTATTGGGTTTTAGATTTTTGTTGAATATCATGTTTCCAGTATGGATTAAAACAGAATACAATTGAATGACTGTTTTCTGTAAAAATAAAACAACTTGTATGTAATAAACTTTATTTCTGGTAGACAACAATAATGACCTTCGTGTAAAAGTTTACTAAATTTGTAAACGTTTAGAGCATTTAATGGAAACATCGCCGTTTACACGTGTAATCATTTGGGTCTTAAATATTACAACTACTTTCCTATACATTTTCAGGTACCCATTAACAAACTACACATTTGGAACCAAAGAGCCATTGTATGAAAAGGATAGCTCAGTGCCAGCACGATTTCAGCGTATGCGAGATGAGTTTGAGAAGATTGGAATGAGGCGATCTGTTGAGGGAGTGTTAATTGTACATGAGCATGGACTTCCCCATGTTCTCCTTCTGCAGCTTGGGACCACATTTTTCAAATTGTAAATAATTTAATTTCATTTGTAACAAGCATTTTGATTGGCTAAACACACAGAAAAAAATTAATTTAAGCTGTGATTTGTGTAAACAATGAATGGGATTGCATGCTAACAGTTTTATCATATAATATTATTATAATATATTATTATTTTATTTAATCAGGGGCTGACAAATCCGATTGCCCGACGCCCGGGGCAAGTGATTTTTTCGATCGGGCAAGTAAAAAATTGATAGTGACTTGCCCGTGGGCAAGTGACTTTTTAAACTTTCGCATATGTACTGGAAATGAAAATACCGTATTTCGCCGAATGTAATACATGTACACACTTTTTTTTCTAGAAAACTCTTTACGATCTAAGGGTGCTTAAATTATACACCACAATAGGATTTTGACATGTTTTTTTTTCCAGGTGCAGCACGGGCTATCATAATAAAATAAATTCTCTCTACTGTTATTCAGTACTACTGTTCTTGTGTTTGTTTATCGTAATGTTTAAAACTAATTTAATCTTTGATAGAGCGTTTAATTGCAAAAACTGTTTTGATTATAATCTGTTAATAGATAAATACTTATAAAATGGCAATTAACATCAATTTGAGATGTTTATTGTACGATCAACTTCTTTGAGCTGTGTTCACCGTCTCCATGTACGCCGCCATAACTGATGTTAAAAATAGATGTGTGCCTGTTATCACTCGCTAATCGTAATCATAGCCTAGAACTTTTTAAAAGTTAAAATATTACCAGGGTAGGCCTAATATGATTATATATAATTAGTTTAAATTAAACAACTCACTGAAGATTCATTTTATCTTTATTTTTAACACCTCTGCGGTCTTAATGAAACCATGGCCATGAACACGCGTTCGCGCTTGTCACCTATTATCTCGGACGTTCACCTAAGGTAAAAGAAATTATAAAGACACCCAAAACTGTTAATAAAATGTTTGTTTTTTACCTTTACAACAAATCCAACTAAATATCAATATGTAATGTGTTGATTTTTTAACACATTCTCGAGAAAACCAAGAGGAAGCGATGTTGAATCAAAACTTTATATTATGAAGAGTATTAAAAGTAGAAAAATTTAAAGTAAAGGGCCAAAACATCGTACGGTATGTGTATTGTATATTTTTAATCACAATAAAGAATTTGGTAGGGCTAGTAGATATTGAGGTAGGGCAAGTAAATTTTGCCTAGCCACTTGCCCGAGGGCAAGTGCTTAAAAAATATATTTGTCAGCCCCTGTTAATTCAAATTCCATGCAGACTAAGTGCAACAAGCTTTGGTCAGGTGACTTACATGTGCTTGTAGATAACTTTCAATTTATATTTATATTTTTAAGATCTTTGTTTGATTTTATATTATCTTTTGAATGCATGTGTTTACATCAGACCTGGGGGAGAGTTGAATTCAGGGGAGGATCAAGTAGAAGGCTTGAAAAGATTGCTAACAGAGGTAACTGTAGTTCAGGTTGAAAAAACCATAATGGTGAAGATTCTCCGACTTTGTATCATATATTCTTAATTAATGCCTAAAATAAAGTTTAAATATAGAAAAAAAAAACCAATCTTTTATATTATTAAGACCCTGGGAAGACAAGATGGTGGAACTATGGAATGGGTAGTGGAGGATACTATAGGAAACTGGTGGAGACCAAACTTTGAACCCCCACAGGTAAAAAAAAAAATCCATTTAAAAAATCTGAAAACTATGATTTGTGTGCTAATGCAGAGTTTTATTGATTGCAAACTTTATGATGTCTGATCCTTAGCAATGTTTGATACCTCTTAAATATCTGGAGATTGTTTGTTTCTTGGAATTTTTTAAATGTTGAAATACGTGAACTATATTCACAGTGTTTATATTACATGTGAACCCACAGCTAAATCTGTGGCCCAGTGGTATCATGAAGTACAACAGTTTATCATAGTTATAATGTTGCTATTATCTTATCAGTTTGTAATCTCAAGCTTTCATATTTCCTTTTAGTATCCTTACATCCCAGCACACATTACAAAACCCAAGGAACACAAAAGACTTTTCCTTGTACAGCTACCAGAAAAAGGTGAGTACTAGAACATTAGAGTCGACTGGGATCACACATCTCCTGTATAATGATGCTGTAAAAGAGGAAATATTACACAGAAAATGAAAACAAAAAAAGTACCTATGGCACTGCTGCATTGTGTCAAATGCTTCCATATTTATCATATTTAATGCCTTTTAAAAAAAGAGAACAGCTCATTTTCTAAATTTTAAGTTAAAAAAAAAATGGAAATTGATTTATCTCTCTCTTTAAATCTTGAAATAAAAGTATAACACTTTATAACTGCCACTTAGTATTTTCAAATCTTTGGCCAGAGAAAATATTTTTTTAAATCTGCCTTACGTAAGTAATTATTTTTTTATGTAGATGGTCAAGTCTTTATAGAATTTAGGAAACTGAAAGCTTACTAGTATTCTTTCAGAAATTATTCTTTTAATTCATGTTTTAACCCAGCAGGAGTCATTAATAATGAAAGTTATTTGATTCTTTTTCACAGCATTGTTTGCAGTTCCTAGAAATTATAAACTTGTGGCCGCCCCCTTGTTTGAACTTTATGACAACAGTGCAGGATATGGGCCAATCATCTCAAGTTTACCTCAAGCTTTGAGTCGGCAAGTATCATCCATATGAGCTCAGCTCTCTTCAAGTTGTGTACATGTAGCAACTGGTAGAAACTTAAGAATTGATTTCTTCCTTATAATATTTCAAGCAGAGCTAATAAAATATAGAGTTTGATGCAATTTCCAATTAAGAGATTGTCCTTTAACAGAGAAATGACCTTTTTAAATGGGAATTATTTTTAAGATCCCAAAATGAGTTGATATGTTTGTTAGAGTTACTTCCCTTGGACCTCAAATCTCCACAAATCATTAATTTTATTGTCCTCTTTGAAAAGTAAATGTTTTTAGATGCCTTTTCATACTACATGTAATACTTTTATTTTTTATATACACATTATAATGTATGTGTAAACATTGCATTGATCATACATGTTAACCTCCAGTGATGAAAAATAGGTAGATTTTGAAACGAAAAGCGGTAGCATCGCGCACGGCCTTTTTCGCATATATTTCAAAGCACAGATTTTTATGTACTACATATGTAGTAAGGGTTTCTGATTAGTAATTAAATTTAATGATATCAACTAAAATATAAAAGACTATATCAACACAAGCAATAAAAATGTTTGCGTGCATTTACCATTATATTGATTACCGGCAAGTTTTTTTTTTTAGGAAAAAAATATTTGATTGAATAATTGCCTTTGTCCAGAAAAATAGGTTAAGTTGCCAAAATTCAAGATATAAGAAAAGTAAGAACTAGTAGAAAATCGTATATTCTTTTTCAATATCAAAACAATATTTACATGCTTAATACAAATCATGCAGCATTCAATAAACTGCAGGTCAAGTTTACTGTTATGGCCAAGTTAAAAGATATATTCAGTCATCGTTAAAGCCACGTGTGGAATTGCAAAGCTTCTTTTTCCTTTGCGAGGATAATATCAACATGTCTTGTAACTAATGTAATCACCATACATGTTAACCTCCAGTGATGAAAAAGAGGTAGATTTCTAACCAAAAAGCGATAGCATTGCGCGCAGCCTTTTTCGCGTATATTTCAAAGCACACATTTTTATTTTCTACATAAGTTGTAAGGGTTTCTGATAAGTAATTAACCATATCAACTACAGTAGTCAATATAAAAGACTTTTGAAATTTAGAAATATCAACAATTGCAATAAAAAAGTTTGCATGCATTTACCATCAAATTGATTAAGGTAATTTTTTGTGGAAAAAATTGAGTGCAGACTTTAACAATTGGCTTAGTTTGTTCAGTAAAATTAGGTTAAGCTGCCAAATCTAACATATAAGAGAAGTAAGAACTAACAGTAAGAAATCATATTTTTTTTTTCAATATCAAAAACGATTTTTACATGCTTAAAATTGTTGACGTCTTGTTGTAAATAGTGCGGCTCACAATTATAATATTGTAACGTGTTAACTAATCACGGGAAGTGGCTTCTTTAATTGTTCAATGTAAAACACATGCTTGAAAACTTGTCATTCAAGCGACTTAATAAAGCGTTTGTGTGCCTCCGATTTAAAGTCACGCGCTAATTTCAAACCCGACGAGATTTTTTGACCACAATGGATTCCAAAATGGCTATCTATCAAAACAAGGATAAAAATCAATGATTGATTATCAAAATAGAACTTAAAAAACATTTACAGAGCTTAATATACGTGATATAATACTAAGTCTTGTATACCACCTATATATATATCATGTAAATGATCAACAGTATTATTTTTATTATTGAAAACCAACTTTTATTCCCGTGCGAGAAATTTTCACTAGGTTCGTGAGAGCCTCATCATCGTGAATATTTCTCGCCGCGAACCAGTCGTCAAATCTCTATAGTATGGTAAATTATTATCCATATATAACTCAACATCTTGATAGCAAAAATTTGTCACCGCAAACCAGTTTATCACCGGTAAATCACGAAATTAACTAATGAAATTTATGAATATTATAGTCACCTTTTTTACAGCAGTAGTGGCATTTGAAGATTACACTTTTATGAAATCTAAAAAAAAATGATTAATTTTATAGTTAGCTAGATCCATGAAAAACCAAACTTAATTGCCCCAAACCTAATTTTAGGGTAAAGGTCAAATAATTGTTCATCAGTATCTATATGTCATAGGCCATGCCTCCTTAGCCTTTTCTGTAATGTTTTTTTTTTTTTAATTTCTGGTGACCTACTATACTTTTTTCCTTCTAGAAGTAAATGTTCCTCAAATTTCAAAATCTGAACGAGTTTGAAATTCTGAATAAAAATACAAGTACAGCAAAACTTGTTTAGTACGAACACGGATATAGTGAATTCTTGAATATAGGGTTTTGTGGAGTAACAAGTAAGATTCTTTACAAATCCTAGCAAAACTTTTTAATTATTTGAAAACTTGTCAATACTAATTGACACAATTGTTTGAAAAATTCATTTCCACATAAATCCTTCAATTTTCCATATAATTATTTTAGGTTTTAAGAGAAGGTATTTTATTTGATACCTTAATTAGTTGCGAGCGAAGCGAGCACTACCCACAAGGCGTGTGTGAATAGAAATTCAGACCAGTTGCACATTCATTCAACAGATTTTTTTGGCGTCAGTTACTCGGACCAGTAATGCCCTGTTTTTATCGGACCAGCAGATCTCTGTAAATATGGCTTCACATTTCACGCTCTCACGAGAACAAGCAAGATACAAATAATTTAATAAGACTATGTACATACATCGTAAATGCATGTATACTGCTGACACAACGTAATTCAATTATTTAAGACTAACGGAGTTATGGCCCTTTTACCTCTGTACATCGAGTGACGTCACAATGGTTTTCTTGCACATTGATCCGACAGAAATTTTCAGTGTCAGTAAATTTCGACCCACAATGCAATTCCAAGCAGACCCACAATGCAATTCCAAGTTGCGAATGGCGTTCTCACGTTCTCGCGAGAATCAAAGTAAAACTTTTGAGAACCAGATAAAATGTGTAATTGCAAGAACCTCATGCTTTTTAGGTTAATAAAAGAGTATACTATGCGTAGTTTTAATTATCAGGCCAGTGTTTAAAGATCCAAACGACACAAAACCAAGTGAACTCTGACGTCACAAATACATGTACATTTAAATAAGGGGAAATAACTCTTAACTGTAATTACTGTAAATATCGATTACCGAAATCCTCCAAAAAGCATGAAAAAGCTAACAAATGAGAATATTTCTTCAGAGATATAAAACACTTGTAACTTGCACTCATTTGAATGTTCACATTTAATAGATTTTAAGAGGAATCCAGTAATTTCCGCAAGTTTCAGGTATTTTTTACCATTGGTTTTTGGGGGGTTACAAATCAAGTCTACCAGACAACTATAGATGCGAGGATCTAGATTGGGGTGGGGGTGGGGTTCAGGGGTTTCCAGACCCCCTCCCTGTAAAATTCTAAGTTCTTTTTTCTTTAAATTACATTATAAAATTACCAAAAATATGCCCCCCACCGACCCACCCAGGAAAAAAATTCTGGATCCCCGTTTGCTATAAAACCAATATGCCTAGGTGAACTGACGTTAAAATCACTTTTAAAAAGGAAAAAAACTCTGAATTGAACATTATGTTTAAAATATTTTTTATTCAACAACATTTTATCCTAGATTAAACTAGTTCTACGGTACTCCTAGATTCATAAATTAAAAAAAACCCCAAAACTCGAAGTATTGCTTATATACTGTAGCGTAAAAATTATGGATAATAAAAAGAAGATATATTGAATTTAATTTGTATTCAAATTCTACTTTACTTTTTTTGCATCCATTTGTAAAATCATACTTTTTTAAAATTAATTTATTACAATGATACGTATATATACATATTTAATCATAGGCTGCTCTCGCCCCAATGGTCACACTGTGACATATTAAGCAAAAATGGTAATCATATGGAAGATAACATGTATATAGCGATTTCACTATACCTATTATTACTAAATGTTATACATGTATTGATACAGTGAACTATGGATATAGAGTTAAATCCACTGGTCCTTAGGACTTTGCTATTACTGAGTATTACTGTACCACTTATAAATCATTGCATCCATATTCATATGACATGCATCAAAGAGTTTCCTGTTTCTAAAACATATACCGGTTTAAGTTGTTCATCTGACTCAAAGAGATGTTGTTTATTAAATTATCATATTTTAACTGTTCCTGAAGGTTTACCATGTCCTTAAGGTTAAGTGGGTGTTTCTTTATCTGACTTGAAGCAATTTGCCAGTCTTGCATACAGAACTATTTTAAAATTATTAAAAAGGTGACTAGTGCGTGACCTGTCCTCAACTGACCTTGACCTTACTGTATTCATGATTATTTTCACACCATGTTATTTTGTTCAAGTCCTAGGTGTAAAAGATTTTCCTAGATATGAATTTCCCTGAACACAGATGTGGGTTTTTTTCTGGTAAAAAAAGTGATTTGCAGTTTTCAGTGCGCCCTGCTTAAAATTCAAACTCTGTCTACGAGGGTAAATTTGGCAAAATTTTTCCTGTAAACAGTTTATGTGTTTTACGGTTTTGTGAAGCATGCAATTTTCATAACGGTAATCATACATTTACTGACACATTTTCGGGTATTTAACTGAAAAATGATGAGTGGTTTGGGGGGGGGGGGGGACAGTCACAAGAATCAAATTAGGGCAGATGTACATTGTGTCTAACAAAGTTTTGTTAGTGCTCATGGTGCTTGTAGATGAAGAATTTATGTGGTAATCATGTCATTGAGATCTTTTGATTCATATTGTAATTTTGAAAGAAAAAAAAAAAGAACCCATAATTTTCTTTTCATTTAATATTGTTTTAATGAGCTCAGTTTTCTTGTAAATAGTATAGAGTGGGATAGTTTTGAGATCTGTGTATTTTTAAAATGCAATTCACTGGTTTTTAAGTTTCATTAATGTTTCCCATCCAAATTTTAGGTAATTTAAGTCACAGAGAAATAATGTCATTGTTCATTTAGCATTATCAAATAATCAATTCCTGCAGACAATTTAAAATTTTAACTCATTTAGCTTTAACAATGTATCAATTTTCTTTAACAATAATGTTAAGAATTAACCAAAATTTAACCTGTAAAATAGGAAATAAATTGAGAACTCCTACATGTGATTGAAGAAAAAGATAATTCTCTAAACGTGTACATGCAGTTTAATGAATCATGAATTTGAATTCCTATTAGGATAATAGGTTTATGTGGCAATTAATGGTGAACATCTTCATTTGGGTTATATTGAATTTAATGTGCAGTCATCCAAGTTGAATTTCCTGAGATTTGAGTGTTCAGCAAATGCTGTACAAAAGATTTCTTGAATCTCAATCCCAAGAAGGAAAAAATTAATCTAGAAAATATTAATTAGAGCCGTTTTAGCTGTGAGTTTTGGGGAAAATGCCCGATTCTCTGAGCCCTCATGATTACGACCCCCTGGTCCTTTTTCTCACTCGAGTGACTCACACGTTCTTTAACGCACCGGTCTATTGCCAGGAACGAAAGTGACAGACCATTCTCGTTTTTCTAAATTAGTGAGTGTGTGCTGATTTCGATAATTATGAAAGAACAAGTCTTTGTGTCGTCTCCCAGAGCTGACAAGGGTGAGGCGTAATGAAGGAATTATAGCTCATCTGCATACAATGAAAAGATATTGTAACATTTTACATGGCTTAACAGTTCTGACTCATTACGTACCCATCTGGCAGTAAATGTTTGTGCTCTCAGTGGTTTTTTTTTCATTCTGGGTCCTTTATTTTGAATGTTCTATTTCTCTTACCAATATCCTTTTTCTGTGTTTGCTCCTTTAAGTTGAATCAGTAATTAAGAACAATTAAGAACAATTACTTTGATAATTAATCAAATTGATTTTTGTAGTAGAAGAAGTTATGTATAAATAAAATGTATTTTTGGTTTTTTTTAAAACTGAGGCTTAAATTTGTGTGTTTAAGTTTTAAGAAAATTATTTAGATAAACAAAAAAAATCATGCAAATGGAAATAAATAACAGGCCATAAAAAGTTTTCATAGAGAATGCCTCATTTCAATGAATATATATTCTTACCAAAATAAGATCTTAAAAAGCTATGAATTTATTAAAAATAAATGATCGTGATTTGACAATTCTCATACAATCTAACATTTGTTGTTTATTTTGTCTCTCTTTAGGAAGCTATAAATGTATTGTTTTAGAAAAAAGCATTTAACATTAAGAGACAAAGAGATACCCTTGCATATATTAAGCTTCTTGAATTGTTCATCCATCGTATTTTGGGAATCCCGATCTCAGACATGTATCAGGTTACTGGAATAATTAAAATGAAGCCGTCATTTAAAAAAAGAATCCTTTCCCCCCAGAGCAAAAGTCATCTTTCTTGAAAGAGAAACAAAAAGCGAGTTAGAATGAGTCAGCCATCTTAGGGTATTTGTCTTTACAGCTGAGCATTGTCAAAAGACACAATACCCCATAAATTTCTATAAATCATTTTGCAGATAATTTCCTTTGTATGCAAATCAGGCGAAAGCTTTTTTTCTCTCTCTCTCTTTCTGAAGAGCTGAAGTCACTCATGGAAAAGCAGAATTTCTGAGGGTGCAAAGATTATGAATCATTTTCCTTAATTAAGAATTAATACAACAGTCTTCTTGATTGAGATAATTGAACATCCTTTATGGAAGCCGACCAGTCTGACGTCTTGTGCCTCACGAATCTTCTAGGAGGCTTCTTTCTCCCCAAGTAATCAGACACTGAGGAATGATGGGTAATATGTGTCAAGGTTGGGTAACACCTTGGAAACATTCCATTGTCATGGACAGGTAATCTGCTCAGGTATTTCAGTCTGTGATTGAAAATTGATTGATATGGAAGTATGCCTGTGGACGATACAAGAATGAAGATGCTGAAACAGAATAATGAATAAAGTGAAGATTTTGATTGTTTTAGATAGCGACAGGCTGACTGTATCATTCATTATTTTGAGTGCATATGGAATATTTTTTTCACATCTTAGCAATAAACATTGAAAGTGGAAAACATTTGCATAGAAATGAAATAAAATGTAAGAAAATCAGGCAGATATTTTCTATTGATATTAGACCACGGTTGTGCACATTATACATATTGAATTTAATTTTTCTGTCTCTGAATTGTTGATTCTTCCTCTGTAAAATAATGATCCTTAAACCAAATATGTGTGGTAGGTAAAGATATATACTGGTAAGTAATTTCAGAACTATTTGATAGTTCTTTTCTATCAGTGTTTTGTTTAATTGGACTTAATTCATCATATGATATCAATTTAACCTTTAGTTTGAGAAAAAAAAAAACCAAACATTTTGGAAATACATGTAGGGAATTCATCAAGCAGTATTAAAAGAATTGGATCTATTTAAATCTGAAAAAGCTTTTATAATCACCCTCAAACCCTGACAGACACAGAACATTTGTCTTTTGAGACATTTACTAAGAGTGTGATGCTCCTCATAGTAAATTTCATTTCAGTTTCTTCTCATTTTTGTTTATTTATTAACTGGTGAATACTGTCTATTTGATTTTGATAGAAGGAATATCCATTTGATGCTAAAGATTTTAATAATGAAACACAAACAACTTAGGAAGTTCTTAATTATCTTTGTGACCTCAGTAAACATACACCAGTAGCTAACATAAGATAATTAAAAAACTTATTTTTTTCTTTATAGTGTTTGGTTTTAATGAGAATAAGCTTTTTTTTTTGCAGTAAAACAAATGCATATATTGTACAAATTGATAAATAATATATGTACATAATATTTTGTATATATGATATATTAAGAGCTGTTTATCCACTATTTACGATACCTGGTATATACCGATATAAACTTAAATGATTTAATGAGATAGATACGAGGCATGTGGGAAAGACCCCCCGCCCCCCCCCCCAAGTAAACTCTGCTGTGTTTTTTTGGGGGGGGGAGAGAGACATGATGCTACATCTAGTAGCTTGTTTGCCCTCATTCACCTGTGCTGTAGTGAGCTATAATTGTCTAATTGTTTTGATGCTGACAGCAGATTTGTTTGTAATAGAGCAGACAGATTTGCCATGATTAGCCCACATTAGCCTTGACTGATTACCTGATCATGACAGCTGGCAAATACCTGAGCTGGCTCAGGTAATTGTTATGATACCTGTAGAGAGACAGGTAATGTTGCAAGGAAATCAATACCAGCTCTAAGCTCAAGGTGGGTAAAACAGTCTGCCTGTTGCTTTAATGACAATGAACTCTAGTTCTTTTCAGGCAGGCAAGTTTATAACTGTTTGTAAATTCTTGCAGACAGAACAATTTGAATTCAAATTATTTTTAATATAATATTATAGGGATAGTCTTGAGTGTACTAATTCACATGTATACATAATAAGATTTATAATTCATATTAATGGCACACTGGTACATGTACCAGGTAGTTAAATATAGGGATAGTCTGGTATTGTTTTAACATGTAGACCTGATTTAGCTCCCCCCGACTTCGTCTCGGTGAGCTAAAAATGAAGTTAATATGATACTTCACCAAACAGTACTAAAATTAGCAAGTATTCTTAATTTCAAGCAATTTGATAGAAACTGATTTTAATGTACAATTTTACGAATATAAATTTTGTTTTTAAGTATTTAACTATATATTCATGCATCTAAAAACATTCAAGTAAAATCTAGATTACATTAAAAATCAAGAAAGACTAATGTAAAAATACAGTCCATTGGTTCTGCTTTGGTCCAATTTAATTTGGTTTCCTATGAATTTCAATTAAGAAAATTAAATTGCATGAATTAAAGTGGAGAAATATTGAAATAGGTAATCACATTGAAAGATCTCGACGGACTAAGAGTTTGAAGCAATCATGGCGCCTGGGATACTAAAAAGAAAGGTTTAATCCATTTTATAATCAGGATTGTAATATTAAGACAACATCCCCCAGATCGCACCCCTCCTTATTTTTGTTGAGTCTCCAACCTGTTATTAAGACATCTTTGTCATCGCCTAACAAAGACAAGCCATTCGGTGACAATTGATAATTTCTCGACCTTCCTCTTGGCTCCTTTGTTAAGCAGGAACCTCTGTCAATCTGAATTAAGCCAACGCTTTTCCATTTCTTTTCTTGGGGAACTTAGGGGAAGGAGCTTTGATTTCACTGGATATTTCTTTCTTTTCTTTTTTCTCCATAGAAAGATTCTAGTGTAAAGACTATGGGGGGGGGGATAAGTTAGGTCAAATGCCCATTCAGTTCAGTCGTGAAATACCATTTTGAATTTACTTTTTTTTTCAATTTCTAACAATATTCACCTTTTCTATATATTTAACAAATGATAAGAAAAAAAATATTGCCTTAAATTTTGGTGGTATCGAATTCAAACCCACAACATAAAAACCCTAGTTATATTAAGGTTAGTTTATGTCTGGTCTCTGGTGCTCTAACCACTGAACCATTTCAGACACAACAAATTAGCCTGTTACTTTTCAGATTTGTATTATTTTTTCAAAACGTTCAATTGTTGGGATACAAAATGATATTTAATGTATAGTGGGGCATCTCTCCCGGTTTTGGTTTGTTTTTCATTAGACCTTATGTAGACTATGAGAAAAATATGGAGCACAGACCCACTCTATAAAAGAAAAGGCCTTGAAGTTCTAAAAAAATGACACTATTTGGAGATTTTGATACGAATACGGCTGTTTGAGTCAACATATTCCAAGTAATGAACATATTTAAAGGTTAAAAATTAATTATATGTTAAGGATTTATTGTTTTGAATGATTTAAAAAAAATTATCAGATTTATTGATATTTTAATTTTTCACTATCTTTTCCATTCGTGTATAGGCATTTTACAGGCCTTATCTACCCATCGTCTTGTGGAATAATATACATAACTTTCAACTTGGACTTTAGGTGCCTTGCAGTAGCTATATTCAGTGTATAGGTTCATATATCATCTTATATGGTTTAATCTTAGACTTTCATACTGCATGGTACATGTATTTGTATACCCCAACAGTTTAGAGTACGGCTTAGATGGTTTTGGTTTAATTAAATCTCTTATATTTAAAAAAGGATTAAGCACTGATAATGTTTGAATTCGGTATCTCTGAGACATTTAACAATATGAGACATAATGTTTCCTCAAGATATAACCTAATCTATTAAGTAACAAATTTTATAACTAGTTGGGGAACAATATTTCAAGTCTTTTGACAAATGAATCAAATTTTGATTTTAACTCCAGGCATTTGAATAGTTATGGATGTACCAAATCAATTAATTAAGCCAATATTAATAGACTTTTAAGATAAAATATGACCCTAAAAATCACAGCTGAAAATCAGCTGAAATGGTTGATCTTAAATGAACTAATTGAATCAATCAGTAAGTTGTGTGTACATATGAACTGCTTGGTGGCTTCATGCATATATACCAGTGTTTAAAATACAAGTACAAGTGTTCCGGTATAATCTTATTTTAGCCAATTAACATCAAAGATTTGAGCACTTTAATCTGGATGTTTCTGAAATTCTTGCCTACAATAGAAACATTTGTTAAATGAGACACACAGCACCCTCAACCTCCAGACATCCGTGATTCTACCCAGATTAATTTGTCTTGAAGACACTAATCACCATGTTGACTCCTCTCCATCAAATTAGTCCAGATTAATAAAAATTGCAGCCTACAGGGCTGACATTTTGACCCAAGTTCCACTTTCTCTGAACAGACTTGCAGGTCTGTTAACTCTTTAGGTAGAAGCTGGATAATTACAGGTGTCATACATTGAGTAAATTATTCGGCAGTCTGCAGTCCAGCTTGACTTTCTACTGATGAAGTTATTAAATGTCAAATTTAGTCTTGGAATAACACTGTAAAAATAATTATTAACACTCAAGTAATATGAATTGAAGATATTTAATAATTTCACTTATTTGTGATTCTTCTGTACACATGATTATCTGATATTAGCCAGTACCGGTATTCTTAATTTTCATATACTGGTATAATAAAAAAAATTACTTGTCTTTTCTTCTTCTTTATTAATTTTTGCTCCCATTAATTTTAAAATAGAATGTTTTAGGTTACCTTTTTTTAACCACCAAAATGGTGAAATTTATCTAATTATTGACATTCTTTAAAGGGGTTAGTCAAGAGTCATGCTCTGGCTGTGGAATTAAAAAGCCAAGAGTCATGCAAATTATATCGGCTTAATCAAGAAGCATTTGCATGCATGTTCACAGTGACCTCTTACTTCTGTGACAAGCCAATCTCGACTTCTGTTTAGAGAGTGCTGGTCACTCGTCCTGAGCTGACCAGCAAAAGTTGCTCCAGGTGAAAGATCAGATGGACACAATAGGGGTATGCACCCTTCCTCACCCAGCGGACAGCAGATGTGCGAGTTCACGTGTTGACCACTGGTCAACAGTTCATCCCAGGACGGCTTGCTCTGGCCAGTGCATGATGGGAAGGATCTCTGTCAGACTCCATGCTGGATGATTATTGTCAGATTTAATCCTTGATTCTGTCATGTTCAATTTCTGTATTTCTTGTTTTAATGTATAAGCTATACCAATGATATATTGATCTCTTGGTATGGACCTTCTTTGACAAGAAATGAGTTCATTTTTGCAACGTCACAGTTTTAAATGTTTTATTTCTCTACTTTCCTGGGAGAATTGTGGGTTTTTTTCTACTGACATTAGGGTCAATAATACATGAACTAAGTATTTCCTCATATACACTCACAGGAAGCATAAAGTCATGTTATACATAACCTTCCATTAGCTTCCAAAAATCTAGCGCACAAAATTCTTTGCATGAGAAATATATAATACCAGTAATAAAAGAGATTGTTAGGTGAACTCTGCTACTGATAAATTATTTTGGAATCAAAATTTCCATAATGGCAAAGTCAATGGAGAGATTTCTATTTTTGTTCGTGGGCAGTGTCCGTCCATTCAGTCCTGGCAGATGACCAGTGGTCACTAGCGGGTCGTTTCAGGTCTCACCTGTTGTACCTGGAGCCTGGTCAGTGCGGGGTCAGTTCAGGGTATGCCACCTGTTTTCGACACTGACCACAACTGTGGTCAGCTAGAGCTTTGTCCTCACAAGGTTCCAAACCTAGGGTTATTTTAGGGTACCACCTGCAGTAAAGGTGAGAGGTTGTATAAATCTATTTGGTTATATTCACAACTAATTAAAATACCTAAATAAATATTTTGTTTGTACGTAAATAATAGCTTCATCCCAAAACCAGTAGAAAATATTCAAATTGTATATGGTACATAAATTGAAGGAATTTTGTATTGTTTGGAGTTCTCTTGCCAGATTGAAATTTGTAATGCCAAAGTGATTTTTTCTTGGTGGTTGGTGGCTACAACTTGTCTTGGTATAAGTTACTATGATGCGTCATGGTGCACCATTTGGGAAGAGGGAAGCAAAAAGTGCCCTTTGTTTAATTTAATGATGTTACATCAGTGAGAAAGGGAAATAAACATGATAATAACTAAGCTGAATCGGTAACCTCACTTGGAAATAAAGTGATAAATCTCTATTTATTGTTGTGCATTTTAATGGATTTAATAGTATTCCCCTGCTGATGGGTGAACCATTTAATGATATCATTAGAAACTCACACCATATAGGCCAATCATTGTAAATCCAAACATACCAGGATTTTGCTCTAAGGAAGTTATTTGACTTGATTTACGGATGCACAAATGAGAATCCTAAATCGAAAAGTCAACAGTTTTACATGTGTTGAAATAAAATTGAAAATGAAAATTGACATAATCGAAGCTTCTTGAAGTTGAAGCTTGCGTAATTATTGCTTTAAGTAACTGTGTGTTCCATCACATATAGCGTTGTGATCGAGTTAGCAGGATGAATTATTAATTCTGTTTTGTGTTCTTGATTTGTGGCAAAATTCAAGAAAAAGAACAGGAGATGTATTTTAATGGGGGTTGATGGGAGAAAATTCAATTTTCTGCTTTAATTTAAATTACTAAAGGAGTGCTTAGGAACATTAAACTTTCATCCAGTTTTGAGATCAAATAATTTTCTCCAGTTTAGCTTAATTGTTACGATTCTCAAATTTTGGGTTTTTTGTAGGAGTGAATATACTTGTATTGTTTCATTGGCATAACTTGATAATTTTCCAGATCTCCTTCTAATGTGATGAAAGAACTTGAAGATTTAGCCCTTTTGCATGATTTGATTTTCTTGCTTGCAGTCTCCAAATAAGATAATGAAGGATTACATCTTTGAATGATCAATGATTTTAGATGCTTTATGGATAATACATGTACTTTTGAATTTTTTAAAATAAATAATCAGAAAATTAGAGCAAAATCATAAAAAGGTGTTGCTTTATTTTTATACAAATAAAAAGTAATATGAATGAGAAAGGAAATTCTGCTGAACTTGCATATGTCTAAATATTAGTTGAAAATCATACTAAATAATCTCTTGGTTTTTTAGATAACATTATACAGTATGCAAATGAATACAGTATACTGGTAATTACACAACAACACATCAGTAGATGTTTTCTCTACAGTAAAATTAGATGAGTATAAATTACTTTCAACATCAGGTACATCTGTATTAACTTATACATAAGATACATTGTATCAGATACAGCATTTAGAGTTCTTGTGTCATCCTGTGCTGAATCTTGTTGAAACAAGATTTGGATTCAGATACTGAAAGAGCTTCAGTAGAATCAACACGGAACACAAACTATGCCACAGATGGCCCCCACACTCTGGGACTGGCTGCCGTTGGCAGCGATACTCCAGTAGTCACACCGAATAATTCAATCATCGGTCCCACTCCGTAGCAAGAACCCCTTTTTAATGTCCACCAATAGCATCACTGGTGATACGTAAAACTGTGGTATTCAACATAAATCAAACGCTGCACAAAAGAAATCATTGTGCAATCTCCCATTCTGATGAAATCTTGGCTCTGTGATTGATATTAAGGAAAAGGTCAGTGTGGGGTCACTCGACTGATTTAATTGATGTTAATTGCATGTTGCAGCCTCTGTAATTGAAGCTTTTGTGTTGCTTGTTTGGGTATTTGAAGTTCACAGGGAAATAAAGTTCTTTTATTTTATTGTTATCAGATTTAATTTATGTTCTAGAGTGATAAGACTCTATTTGTAACATTAACCTTTTTATCCCAATTTTATCATAATTAATTTACGCTATTTTTGTAGTGTTCATTTATTGATTTGGGTAAAAAGCTATAATGTTGAATTATGATTTTTATTATTGTAATGCAAATTATATCTGGTATCAAATTGGTTCCCATCTGTTACAATAAACTAGTGCTGTTGAGCCTAGTAAGAGGTGTTAAAGTGGAGTGTTTTGTTTCAAAGCACATCATGGCAATAATTTGTTGAATGTGATCAGATGGCATTATGGCATTTAATGCCATTTTGAAGCAGTTTTGAAGTGTAACAAATTTAAATGGTTCATAATCGAAACAATTTTTTTTGTTAATAAAAGGGAATCCTATATGAGATACATGTATATACAATTTTGATTACAAAATGTCCTTTACTGGAGGTTGAACACTAAGGGCTTGGGTCTTTTTTAAACACACATACACATAAAACAAAAGTTACAAAATGTTGTTCATTGTTGTTTCAATTTTGGCTAATGAAATCAACATGTAATCTTATTTTATGTATGGTAATTGTTTTGCATTTTTAGTTTTAACCCAATTTTCTCTTCTTTTACAGGTTCAACTTCATATACAATTAATTGATTGGGAAGATGTGAACTGACTACAATATTATCATTGTGACTTTTTTATTACTCTGTCTGTAATACTGTAAATTGTGACTTGTCTGTAAAACTGTCAACTGTGACTTGTCAACATTGTATCATGATCATATCATCATATAATGATGATCTAATGATTCATCATGTCGAAAATTTCATTGAGGAATAAAAAATTTCAAACATTTTGCTTTTGTTTCAGTTGACAGATATGCCTTCAACGAAAGAAGACTGTATTTTCTAGTAGTTTTTATTATTTTCAACTGGTAGCTAAGCTATGTCTATTTTTTCAACTTGGCAGCTAAGCTACTTGTATGTACATGTAGTTGAAGTAATTTATGCAAGAAAGAATCACTTGGTTATGAAGTGTTATTCACACATGGACTCGGGTTTATCTAATTCTTGAAGCAAATCATGATTTCAAGACAGTGAAAGAGCTAGCAATTTTTGGAGATTTGTATGACCATAAATGGGTCAGTTCACATGTAGCTCATATTGGGCAGATGATAACATGACTGCATATAACTAAACAGTTGAGATCTTGACTGTATAAAAAAAACTTGTTATTTTGAAAAATGTTTTCGTTTTCTAGTTTTCTAGATATATTATACCCTTTTGTATTCTTAATCTATGAATAAGTTATTATTTTTTTCGTCAAAAATAATAAAAGAGAGGAATTATTCTACATTTGTAAAATTAATACAAATGTACATTATGTGTAGATTACCGGAACACACACGCACACACACACACACAAATTTATATATATATATATATATATACAGTATTACATTATAATTACTTGTTTCCAAATGAACTATACTATGTGGTTTTTAGAAAGATTGCTTAAAATTCAATTAAATTGTTTATGGTTTTTAGCTCACCTGAGCTGAAAGCTCAAGTGAGCTTTTCTGATCACTTTTTGTCCGGAGTCCGTCTGTCCGTCCGTCTGTCTGTCTGTAAACTTTTTACATTTTCGACTTCTTCTCCAGAACCACTGGGCCAATTTCAACCAAACCTGGCACAAAGCATCCTTAGGTTAAGGGGATTCAAGTTTGTTAAAATGAAGGGTCGCGCCCTCTTTCAAGGGAAGATAGATCAGGTAGCATAATAAAGTTTGTTCAAATCATGCCCCCCGGGGGTAGGGTGGGGCCACAGTGGGGGGTCAAATTTTTACATAGGAATATATAGAGTCAATCTTTAAAAATCTTCTTTGAAACTGATCAGCCAGGAAAACTGAAACTTGTGTCGAAACATCCTCAGGTAGTGTAGATTGAAGTTTGTTCAAATGATGATCCCCAGGGGTAGGGTGGGGCCACAATGGGGGGGTCGATTTTTTACATAGGAATATACAGTCAATCTTTAAAAATCTTCTAATCTGAAACTGATCAGCCAGAAAAGCTGTAACTTGTTTGGAAGCATCCTCAGGTAGTGTAGATTCAAGATTGTTCAAATGATGATCCCCAGGGGTAGGGTGGGGCCACAATGGGGGGGGGGGTCGAATTTTTACATAGGAATATATAGAGTAAATCTTTAAAAATCTTCTTCTCTGAAACTGATCAGCCAGAAAAGCTGTTACTTGTTTCGAAGCATCCTCAAGTAGTGTAGATATAAGTTTGTTCAAATCATGATCCCCTGGGGTAGGGTGGGGCCACAATTGGGGGGGGGAGCAAATTTTTACATTTGAATATATAGAGAAAAATCTTTAAAAAATCTTCTCAGAATGGGCAGAAAAGCTGCAATTTGTGTGGAAGCATCCTCAGGTAGGGAAGATTCAAATTGTTCAAATCATTATCCCTGGGGTTAGGGTGGGGCCACAATTGGAAGTGGGAGGGGGGGGGGTGTCAAATTTTTACATAGGAATATATAGGGAAAAATCTTCTAAAACACAAATTGTCTAGAAGAGTGCTAACTTTAGTCAGTTCAGTCTTCAAATAGTCTAGATTAAAATTTGTCAAAATCATGTTCTTCAGGAGTAGGGTTGGGCCACATTGGGGGGGGGGGGGGTTCAATTTTACAAAGGAAAACATTTAAAGGGACCTGGACACGATTTCAGATGAAAATTTTATTTTTGATTTTTATGTATTAAATAGTTTACTTATGTATTTTGAATGATTTACCAAAATTTGAATGTTAAAAGTCGTGTTACAAGCGAGATAGAAGAAAGAAGTCGTTGTTATGTAAACAAAGCTCGAGTCTTATATTTGTTTACAAATAATGTAAAGTAAAGAAATTACCATTTCTTTGACAAAATAACTTGTGGAAACAAGATAAACTTATTTATGTGTTCATAAATAAGTTAATCAACAACAAAATGCAACATTAGATTGAAACTTTTACCAATTCAAGACATGTAAACAATAACAAGACTCGAGCTTTGTTTACAAAACAAAGAATTTTAACCTCTGAAACTCGCTTGTAACTCGATATTTGACTTTTAAATTTTGACAGAGCATTAAAAACATCCATATTGACCATTCTAGACATTAAAAATAAAAAAAATAAATTTTGAAAAAATTGAGCTCAAATCGTGTCCAAGTCCCTTTAAATTGTTCACAAAAACTCAAATGTTTTTATATATGGTTTTACTTATATGCAAGCATTTTGACATATTGTTGATTCTTTAAAATTGTTTAGACTCTGGCCCCTAGACAATTCTTAGACCTCACAAGGGGTTCAAAGTTCGATGTTGGTTTATAATCCATATATAAACAGTTGTTTAAGTCTGATCATCTTCTCGAGAACTGCAACGCTCAATATGTGATATGACTGTAAAATCATCCTGTTACAAAGGGGCTTAATGATAAACATAAAAGTATGCAGGGGAATTATTTTTGTACAGGATCTATTATACGACATTGTTAAGATATTTTGTATATGACTCCATAAAGCTGATTTTGTGTCTGTTATTGCTCAGGTGAGCGATGTTGCCCATGGGCCTCTTGTTTAAATTTGATTTTCTCAACATGTTATAGAAATTATATGTATGCAGGAAATGACCAAAAGCAACCAAGGTAGTATTAGCTGAACTTAGTGGAAAATCTTGTGAAAATAGATCATTCGTGTTTTTTGAATATATCTGCTGATACATTCAAATACATTGTGAATCATCAGACCAATTTCAGCCAACGCAAGAAAACACCATCCATTGTAGATATTTTAGGCGTTTGATTTTTAAGAGTAAAGCGAAAAAGAAAATGAAGATCAATAACTAAGTGGGTGGGAAATGTTATTAAATATTGCATCATTATTTTTCATTTGGATGGAGACATTTTAACATAGGTATTTTTTTCTATGTTGATCTTTCTTAAAACTATTTCAATTTTTACAACACCCTTCTGCTTCATGGTCCCTTCATTTTAGAGAAGGGGTTGATAAAATCATATTTTTGTTCAAAATTCATGTCTTTCATGCAACAACATATAACATCTTTAATGATTAAGCCAGTTCGTGCTGGTTTCAGAAATATTTTGTTAGATACCTGTGCGGATCTAGGGGAGGGGGTTGGCCCCCCACCTCTCTTTGGAAATTGAAACTTATTAAATTCACAAATTAGTATTACCAAAAATAGCCCCCCTCCTCGATTGGAAAACAAAAGTATCCCTCGAACCTCAACGGAGAAATTTTTCTTGATCCGTGCATGGATTTTGAATCAGAGGAGCCTTAATTATTAAAACTTTTAGACTTAGATTTCACAAGCAGCTTGCTCTCGCATGATTCTATGTAAAGATTAGTTAGCTCGATCCCCAGAAGCGACTGTCTTATAAACAGGAAATAACCGTTCCTCCAAAAAGCCATTGGGATGCCTTTTATCCGAATGAAAATTGCACGGGGGCCCATCTCTCGATAGGCACCGGCTTCTTAAGCTTCTTAAACCTGTCAAAAAATGAAGTTCTATATCTGCATAAGGCCCATAGGCTATATTTTAAAAATTTACTTTATCCATTGGTTTTAAACGTTTCACTATGAGCGAAATAATCTCGACGGAACATAAAACAAGTAACGATCATTAAATTGATGGTTTCATATAGACCTTGTTCATTTTTATATAAAAGAAAAAAACCATTTACATGAATGCTAAAAATCTGGCGAACGTTCAATGTGTTTGGAATAAGTTTAAAGAGTTACGACCATATGCACAGGACGTTAAACATCACTTTTAGATTAGATATAAAACAATTCCGTTAACTAATCAGAACGGCATAGAATCTACCTATTAGTATATATACTATAAGCAAATATTTTCATTGCTACTCCTTAAACAGGATGTAAACAGATCTGATTATACCATAAGTAGGTACGTTTATGGCGCCCTTATTTCTATCGGAATAAACAATAAAATTAACTACAATAATTAATAGCTCAAAAGTTTAAAATCCGCTGAGGATTTTGAAATATTTACCATTTAAAGAATAATTAAAAAGTTGCTCTGATCTAATAATGTATACAAAATGAAACGTTTTTGGAATGGTATGAAGTCGTGTTCTGAATAAATCGTCAATTTAAACTTAACTATAATTAGAGTTTCTGAACCAAAAAAAAACCCCAACCCTAATTTATATCTAGCATGTGAATATTATGCAATATATCGGATCTGTTCGCAGTTTTCACGAATGATGAATTGTTCTATCTTCAAAAACAATCTTTTATCCGAGACAACGTGAAGTATGTGGTTTTGCAATGATATGATATTGTATGATACGATATTGTATCATATCATGATATATTATAACATGATACAATATATCATCATGTCATATTATACAATACTGTATCATATCATAATGATATAGATTATATGATACGATATCATATAATACAACATTGTATTGTATCACATGATATGTAATCGTATTGCTTATAATGATAACTATCGTATACCATATGATATTGGTACATTGTCTATATATAACTTGCACATTATCAAATCATATTATATGATGATACAATATGCCATACCATTCAATACAATATTCAAATATCGATCATTAGGTATGCTTTTCATATAATAAAATAAAGGTGTAGTTTCATACATGTGATGCCTTGACTTTGTGAGCTCTGTTATCTTTGAAAAGCAATTTTAGGTATTCCTGTGTAAGTAAATGTTACATTTCAATTTTTTGTGATATTTTTTAAAGTCACTTTAGAAAATGGCAAAATATGACTTAATTTGCACCTAATTCTCTGCCGAATTATTAACACATCGTTTGTCTTTTTTCAATCATTAAATCTACAGCAGAAATGAGAAATATTAAACAGTGTTTGCACCATGCAAATTTTCGCCATTGAGCTCAGCGAGTTCATTAAAATAAATCACAAACTATTTTAATTATATATGATACATCCTCTTTAAATTTCTAAATGTCTGTAGCTGATGATGACGGTAATTAAAAGCAATATAAGCTGTATTTTTTAGAATTTTATTTTGCTGCAAAAACCTGCTAGTATGATAAGTCTGCATGTAACTTAAACTTTTATGATAAATAAGGTTTGAAAAAGTCCTTAATTTTTGTCAGAGGAAAGATTTGTCTTCAAAGGAAGATATAGCAAATCAATTTTCGTACAGGACGACAATAATTCAATTTTGCTCCAATTAAGGCTTCTTAACGGCCTTTTCCACAAAAATATGGCTATAGAACAGAAATTTAAAAACCATGATATTTTTTGTCATTTTAGTAGAAAAAAAATTTCATAAAAAAAAATTCAACATCAAATTGCAGCTCATATTGCTTCAATTGTTGATGTTTTGTACTTTGTTGCATAGCGACACTTCACCTCAAACTTCCGAAAACAGTTATTCGAAATACCTCAAATGTCTGTACTAATAGTAACCGCTGCAGAAACAATCTCGATGGGACATAAAACAAGTAACAATTATTAAATCTATTATTTTATAAAGACAATGTTCACTTCTTACATGTAAAAGAAAAGAACATTCACATAAATGCAAAAAACCCTGGCGAACGTTCAATGTGTTTGGAATAATTTTAAGGTATTCGATCTATAATAGCCCTAGATTCAATGAATCTGGATGCATAACAGATATGTATGAACTTAATACTCAGTATACTTTGACATAATTTTCAAATTTAAGTATCATTGTGTCCTAATAAATGACCTGTTCTTGAAGAGTTTCTCCCTTTGCTTTTAATCTATAAAAATCAATTCTAAAAAATATGTTTGATATAAAATTTGTTTTTAATAGTTTTTATATCCCTTATGATTAAAAACATCTTCCCACCAAAGCAAATATTGATATTCTTAGTATTTAATTTTTCATTTTCAAAAATTTGCTTGTCCCCATAGACCTTAATGCAATCTTCATTAATTAATTACTGCTTAGGTAATAACATTTTTGAAAATTTCTCTTGGTAAATCATTTTCTACTTTAAAATGCTTCGAATTGATGATATCAGAATTTTTAATACATGATGGATATTTAAGGTTAAAATATTAGGTCCTATTATGGATCGGATACCTTAAGTAGTTATGACCTTATGCACATGACGTCAAAACATCACCTTTAGATAGATATAAAACAATTTCCCTTCTATTTTCCTCTGTATATAACCATTTTTACTAGAATGATTTCATTTTGGGCCAACATTATCAATAGCAGTGAAAACAAGTTAAGCAACATTACATATATGTATGTACGTATACTTTTTGATAAGGGACAAATATTAAATCAGTGGCTATGCTCTTTAAAAAACATTTTAGATAAATGCGGACTGTCAAATGTATGGTGTGATCATGAATCATACCATTATAACTCCAGCTGGATTAAGACAACTATTAACCAAAGGTTTAGAGATCAATTTTTACAAAAATGGCATAACGACATTCAGGAATCGACTAAGGGTGTTATATGTAGAATTTTTAAAACAAATTTTGAATGTGAACGCTACTTACTCTTGTTACCCAGTAAATTAAGAAAAATATTAGTTAAGTTTAGAACTACAAATCATCATTTTCCTGTTGAAATAGGAAGGTTGGGGTACTGTTGAAAGAAGTAAACGTTATTGTAATTTGTGTAATTGTAACAAAACTGGTGATGAATTTCATGTGATTTTAGAATGCAAAGCATTAAGTAAATTACGAAGTTAGTTTTTAGATACATATTACTGTTTTTTCCCAACACTAAAATGTTCTATGAAATCATGTCTTCAAGTAACTATATTACATTAAGAAAATTTGTGTTTCTTTATTTCAAAAATTAATCAAACTGTTTGTTCACCCCATTTACTTTCTTGACCTTTACAACTATGTTGTATATTTGTAAATATGTTATGTTTTCATCATGTACCTCATGTACCATTATATGGTGTTGAGGGAAATAAACTGAACTGAACTGAACTATTGTTATAATAACAAGAACGGCGTATTATCTGCTTATTAGCAACATGTATATATATACAACATAAGCAAATGTTTTTATTGCTACTCTTTAATTAAGCAGGATGTAAACGGGTTTTATTTTACTTTATGAAGGCAGTATCTATGACGCAGTTATTTCTATTGGAATAAACAATAAAATTAACTACACTGATTTTTAGTTCAAAAGTTTAAAATCCGCTGAGGATTTTGAAATTGTTACCTTTTTAAGGATATTTTTAAGAATTGTTTTTTTCTGATCAAATACTGAACAAAATGAAACATATTTTAAATGGTATGAAATCAGGTTTTGAATATATCATGCATAGCAAGACTTGTGCAACAAGAACTATTTGCATTATAGCCCTTGATATTATTTAGTACTTTTAGTCTTCTGTTAGAAGTATAAGGAAACTTTGTTGCGTTAAAATGTTTTACATTTAACATTTTAAAGTTCTAATACAGTTTGTTATCATTTTTTTTTCAATTTTTATATAGGTATCAAAGTTTAAATTGATAAATTTTAAACTTTTAATATACAAAGTAAATTTACCATCGCCGCATTTTATCTTTTGTCATTTCAAGACACCCCCTCTCCCTATTTTTCATTACCCAGACTCGTCTGTATAATATCCAAGGTCTCAAATCTGTCGAATAATTCTAAAACCATTAACTTTATATCTAACACGTGATTATTATGCAATATATCGGATGTGCTTGCAGTTTTCCCGAATGATGAATTGTTCTTTCTTTAAACAAAAACTTCATCAGAGAAAAAATGAAGTCGAGACGATGTTGGTTTTGCAGACGATTTAAAAAAAATTTCTTTGGGACACTAAACTATTGGGGAATGAGAAATTAAAGCAAGCTTATTGTGTATTGGTCGCTGGCATATTGGGTTTTTGAATTAAGATGTTGTTTTTGAAAGGCATGTCTTGGCAGAAATCGAGAAGGAACTCAATGCATTTCGTGATATTTATAGCGAATTTCATACTCTGTGTATGTTGCTTGATTCACTTCATTTTATTATTATACATGTACACACGTAAAATGTGTAACAAAAAGTTACTGATAATATACCAAATAAAAGATATTAATTATTTATTATCAATTTGAAAATGTTTAGAATTTTTATAAAAATATATATGTATATGCCAAAAGTTTTTATATCAGCAATTCAAGTGCATTTTCAATAAGATTGTATAGGTAATTGCATACTCTCGTATCTTGCACAAATATCTGGTAAGGTACCCTCATTTTTTTTGCAAAAAAGCTTGTCAAAGAAGTAGTAAATCAGTAACAAATTTCATGAAAAAGTTATCTAAAATTGAGGAACGTGTCGTCTGATCTTAAAATACAAAAAACTGATATATACGGTACAATTCCATCTTAAATGCGCTTTTTAGCGCCTACCACGGATATAGTCACATATGACACGAATTTCATTTCTAAAATTAATATGTCTCAATAACTAGTTATGGTTCCAAAGACGTTTTATTACAACTACCAACACTACCAACAAGGGAACAATGAGGTTTTCAGTGGATGTGCACGGGAGGGTGGAAGTGAAGGTTTGGTTGACTTAACGTTACGTGTATTACTTTTTCTCGAATTTTGCTTGGTTTTGATGATGAAACCTTTTAAGTCAATATCTAAGAATTACGAATTCTAAAACAGCACTGAAAATTTTGTATTGCTGCAAGAGAGTTATATAACGACAATTCTAGATCTACCGGTTTCCTTTAACTTTAGAACAAATAAATTTGAAATTGTAAAGCATTGAATGATTCATTTACTGTGGAAAAAGGAGCCAATATTTGTTCAGAATGAAAATAACGTAATTTTGCGTCAATCAGAGCCTGTATTTGAATTCTTGAGGCCATGTAGTGTTTCTTTACTAATGACTGCAAAAACTACTACTAGTATTCCGTAATAAAAATTGAAAAAATGAAACTATTTCCTTAAAAACATTTGGTTGCATTAGATAAAATTTGTTTTAAAAATTAATAGAAAATATACTCTTTTCATACATTGAGATTAAACTGTTTAAAATTTATACGACCCATAAAGATTAAATCGCGTGCAAACTGAACATTAGTCTTTAAAGTAAACATATTTAAGTGTTTTAAGTACTATACTTTGAACCATTTGCTAGTTTTATTTGATACAGTCAATTGTCATATAATTATCCGTCATGTCGTCCATCTATCAGTAATTTCTTCCAATGATCTGTCTTGAGGATAAATCGTCCTGGAACAATGCAACAGCTGCCCAATATAAGTTGACTGGACTTGTAGAGCGTTCGTTAAATATTCATAACTCGCTGACAATCCAGCTTCCTTCGTTGTAATTAACTTTCGAGGAGCCTAAGTGTTAAAAATCAGAACAAAATTTCTTCAATAAAGAAGGCGAAAAGATCAAATTAAGCGATTTTCTACGAATGTATGAATAATTTATTGAATTGAAGAGTCCGACTCGGACATCTCACAGAAGACAAAGGCAGCTGCGCATGGACAGATAGTTTCTTTAATATTAAATGTTCTTTCAAATTAAACCGTATCTTCCTTGGCCGTGTGCCTATTGTATTCGTAAAAATTCTATTGTCAGTGCATTTATAATAATGATATTTCTAGCATTGACGGGCGCACCAGGCCTGCAGTTTTATTTGCAATTAACAGTGCAGTATTTTTCTGGACGTCTCTCATCTTATTGGAATGAGGTTGAAAAGCCTTCAAAGAAACAATTCAAAAATTGCGCCGGATATTGTTCAATAAATCCATTGGATTTATCCGGGCTTTTTTAAATATCTAAAAATTAAAACAAAATCCAAGTTTATAAATCTTCAACCATCAATTGAACTTGTTGCATTTCTATGAGAG
Source organism: Magallana ariakensis (assembly GCA_020458035.1). Lineage (NCBI taxonomy): Eukaryota > Metazoa > Mollusca > Bivalvia > Ostreida > Ostreidae > Magallana > Magallana ariakensis. The sequence continues at coordinate 19,400,268 of CM035814.1, read as the reverse complement.
TAAATTTGAGATAATCCAGTGTTAAAAATTGTTAAAATTAACTTTTATGAATTGAAGATTGAGTTTTTAAATAATGCGTTTGATTCTGGGATTATACTTTTTGACATGTATATGTGAATGCTTATGAGCTGAGAGTAAATAGCGTAACCATTTTTGGTAGGTCCTTATAAGGATACAACCCTCTTTATGTTAGTTTTGTTGTTATATGGAAGGGGTATTAATTATCGTATGATGTTTAACATATATCGAGATCATTTTCAAGTACACAATTTAGGACAAATACATTAATAAACCTCATTGCTCTTTTAAAAATACGTGTTCAATATACATATAAAATGCCAGGTGACCCAGTCTCCTGCAGCTGTCGTAACTCAATGCACAAACAATATGTACATTAGAATGTGGATTTTAAAGTGAAAGGTAAAAAATGTAGCAGCAAAATCAGATAAAAGTGAATTCTTCGCAGAAGACAGACTGCTCTGTATCGTCTGCTGCAGGTGGCGGAAGAATCTGCCCGCGGAATTTCACCATCTGAAATTGACAATTGTATGTCTGTCTCTCTCTCTGTGTCTCTCTTTCATTGTATCTTTTCTAGTAATGTATTAGTGATAATCATAATGATAAAATTAAATATGAATTCTGAAAGACAGGGGCACGTGTTTTTGTATAAAAGTTCTGCTCTTATCCTTCTGATGTCTCGATTCAATTGGAATCGATTCAAAGTTAATCTCCAAATAAACAGGAGGAATCGGCTAAATCATTCAAATATTTAATCCTTTAAGTTTCTACAATTTGTTAAGTCGGCCATTATTACACTCTGAAGTGCAAATAGATCACAATCACTTGTAATTAAAAAATTTAAAAACAATTAAAACCACTCATTAACTCATCTTGAAATTAAGCAACTCGCGCATAATTAATGTACTTTCATCAAGATAAAAACAAAATAAGATATTACAACTGCATGTGACAGGGAAAGGTATGAAAATTTTTTAAAATAATTATTGAAAAATGTAGGTATGAAAAATGTGTTAAATGGTTATTAAATGAAAAACAAATTAAATGATGAAATCAAAATACCATCAGTTGAATATCAAACAAAATTAAATTTTCTCATGCATGAATTAAAACAAGGAGACGGATAAAATATATCCGATGCCATGTACATGTATGTGTAAAAACAAAAAGTGAATAAACGTTATCAGGTGTCAAAGAAAAAACCCCAAGAGTAAACATTGAAGTTTAAAGGCGACGAATAGCAATGAAACTCTTTTAATAGAGAAAATAAGGAACAATAGTTTTCTTAATACTTTTATCAGCGGTAACTTTGTGCCGTCTTTTAATGGTCTTTTGATCAATGTTGTAATAAATGAGGCATTTATCTTACAACTTCATCATAAAATTCATTTGAAACCTAACACTGTGATTCCATAATTTTCCCATTTCGGGTGGCAATTTTAGTTAGTCTGTTGAACTCTCGATTTCTTTCGGAACAATGGCTTCAGGCATCTGTTTTCGTTTATGTCATTGTATTCGTACGCCGCGGCCTCCTTTTGTCACCATTCTCTCCCAACTGTTGCGCGAACTGATGTAACAAGTCAGCATTGTCGCCGGGGTTTTTCAAAATCTTTTAAAAACTTCAAATAAAGGTTAGTAGGCAAAATGGAGGTCTCTCGTCGCGCGTGGCTAAGTTGACCTGAAATGATGAACGCCGCGTGCCAGAGAAATGTTTCACTTCAAACGTACCCGTCTGTCTAACTAAGGACGACTATAAAGCAAATATTGTAACAGCTCCTCGTGTACTCGTTATAAATACAGCCTAAATACGACAAAAGGAAACTTATTTTGATCCTTGCCTTTTGTTGCGAATTTTTTTTTGTGTAACAAACTTCGGTCGAATAATATCCGAGTTAATTTTAGGATAACTCAAAGAACAAAACCATTCAGGAAGGCAGATGGTCTAATCTGGGTGTGACATGCAGACCATGCAACCGGTGCAGCTCCGAGCTTTTTCTTGTGCAAGACGATTAAGTGGTATAAATAGGACCTGGCATTGTCCAGAGGACTATTTTCATAACGCGGTTTAATTGTTATGCGGTTGTCACCTCTGATGCAGGTTAACTGACCGATTCTCCTCGTCATTCTCGGTGCATGCAGTCTTCCTTTATCAGAGGTTTCTTTTGTTACCCTTAATAAATTATGCTTCATTTTACGTGCATCCTGAGTGCATTGGTCGCAAATGAGATGTTATGCATCATATTCACCAACTGTTGGGTTTGTTGAGCTGGGCACCTGCGCGATGGTCCAAATATCAAATTTTATCATCCTTATAATGGAATATATTTTGTTTAAGTTTGAAATAAAAACCCTTTAAAAATGTCTCTTAGACATACATATACGAAGCATGGTTAAGTATAAATAATTATTTAATGCAGAACTTTATTTTTCCTGTTTTTGTTTGTTTTTGTTTTAAAAACAAAAACTATGTACGATTTTTTTGTTAATATGGTAATATTTAATTTTATATTAAAGAATCAATCGTGAATTGATAATGAAATAATTGCATTCATTTTAACATTATAGTAATATGTTTCCACAAAATGAACTAGCAGAAACCATTTTGCTAAGCACATATGGAAGAAAAAATCTATTTAAAAAAACGGTTTCCCACTACACAAAGATGTTTGCGTTAAAGTTTGAATTGCAAAGAAAATCGTTATAGACAAACAATTTCTGCTACAGGTAGACTGAACACTATTGAGTTTCTGTGGACACAGAACTTTCCACAACAGGTGGTTGTTTATTCAGGAGAAACGAGATGAAACAAGAATCAATGGTAACGGTATTTCATTTTCTAAAGACCTACTTCATAATTAATAAATACAGGTAGGTTTGTCAGGTGACAAATAGCAAAAGCTTCGTGATATCATATCATCTTTTATGCTGAAACGTAAAATACGCCAACCGTATCATTTTTTTATTCGTTTAAAATAACTTTGAAATGATACGATGGAAATTCTGAATGTTAACAAAACATCTAGTGGCTGTGGTTAACATAAACTAAAAAATTCAGAAATTAAAAATTTTATTTTGAGAATATTTGTCATCAATTACAAAAAATTCGTTTCATTTATTAAATCATTGATTCCTATAATTCAAGAATTTGTACACTCTCGCTTAATCTGTTAAATCTTGGGTTTCCCAGCACGCGAACGAAACTCTTCTGCGCATGTCTAGGCAACGTCCCGATGCCACCTAATTAAAATAATGAAATCCCATTCAAAGAACCAGATGACGAAGCTAGAATAACGATTCAATGGAATAATGGTAAATGTTTGTATTTGTCAAAGCGCTATAGCACTTTCGTCGCATTGTTCAGGTCGGGTTCAATTATTCATACCAAATATTGTCGACTCTGCGCAACGATTTGTGGAGACGCGTGCCGCCTGATTGGCACACGACCGGGTATATAAGACGGGCTATGGAAGCGTGAGAACAACTTATGCCCCATACTCGTGCCAGTGAAAGTCAACTGATTTAAGGGCAAATACTAACATTCCTCTTCAGTAACAATGGAAGAATTTTTTCAACAAAATGTGACGCGCATGAAATAAAGAAAAGGAAAACTAGCGAAAATAATTTTGTGCAATTTGAAAAAAAATGTAAAAAGTTCGGATTTAGACATAGAACTTCAACTTTGATGAAAAACAACGATGCCCAGGTCCTTCCTAGTCAAAAAAGTAAAATCCGACGAGGATCGACAGCCCAATCAGTATAGGATCCGGGATGCCTTTGAGGACTCGGTGGTCAGTCTTAAAGCGGCCACACCCTTCACCCCGGCCCTGCAGCCTCTGTCAGTCCGCATCAGCAACGGTAACTTTTTGTTCACTGTCAAACTGTTTTTGTCTTGTTCTTTTCAGAAAATGAAAATGAAATTGCTACACGTAATTAGTGCAAACGTTTGACTTTTAACTGTCAATTTTTTGGTAACTGTGTTGGTCTTCTTCTTTTATGCTAATACAATGTATATAGAAAATATTAAAATAATTTTCATTATTCATATATCAAGAAGTCTAATTTAAAAAAAATTCCTGTAAAAAAATCTTCATTTTTTACATGAGAATATTTTAAATTTTATTATAAGAGAATAACACAATAAAAGCACACATAATAAGAAATTTTGCACAAATACTTGAAGCTATATTAAGTAAGAGTGAGAACAAGGAATCATCCAAGCAAATTAAAAAATTTGCACACAGAAGAATTTTCCAAAGCTTATATATCTAAAATATCAATTTAATATAAATGTAGCTTAGTGCTATGGTGGTTTCTGATATTTCTTTCATAATGTCAACGTTCAATTTTAAATTTCTAACCGACCTTCTATTCTGGGTAATACACTGTATTCAAGCCAGACTGTTCTCTGTAGAAACGGAAGAGGAGAAATCAATTTTTGATAACCCGCATCATCTATTGTTTGACAAGAATTTCACCGGAACAACAAAAAGTGAAAAGACATTAATAAATAATTAAAATTATAAGGTTACTTGTCAAGAAATGAAACACACCCGAGAATGTATCGCGCTACAGATGCAACCCTTTTGTAACATAACGCAACCACCACTTCAGACCAACGACGAAATATTGTTCAACGGGAGTTCGTATTACCATAAGAAGCCGAGCACTTCCAAGTCGGAACAAAAGTTGTGCATAATATATTCTTCTGTTGTGAAAGAGTTGAACAATCTAGGTTTTAATGAAATTACAAAGGGGGGAGTGCGGGACCAAGTTCAGTGACATGAGAACGTGGGGGCAATGGGGGTTTCTGGTCATTGCTCTCGTGGGTAGCCTACCCATAATTATTTTTTGCAGATAGCCATTGCACGCGCGGCTTGGTCTTCTGCGAGCTTTGGGGTCATTTGAGGTTGCCTATTTAATCTGTCGAATGTTTAAAAGATTTTCCTGTGCTCGAGGATACTTTGCCGACCGATCGGTTGCTATAAATCAGACCCACGTTAATTCATATTGACTTTAACTACGAATATCATTATTAATTTAATGTCCATTCATATCGATCAGGCATGTAAGCTTTGATCTTTAGAATTATAAAAATTCCGTCTCATATTTTATATAAGGCATTCAAAGTAACGAAATAGGGAAAAAATTCCGTTCACTCTCTTGTAAAATTGCTAAATTTCAACAGAGCTGCCAGTTGCTCCTTATTGTGCAGGGAGACACACTTACAAATAACTAAGGGAACATCATCTTCTAAATCTGTTGATAATTGATATTATGATCTGGACGTGAATTATTCGCCTGTCGGATGGTAATGTTCCAAAGATGCAATTGTTGCCTCTGTAATCCCACTTCTCTGTCAGTATATTGATCTAATTGAGTTATGAATGTAACATAATTCCCACACTTTACGACCAGTCGTGTAAAAGGAGTTAGATAAGTTGCAATTGTTAACTTTCCTAATCATTACTGAAACGCTCATCAAGCTTGCTTAAGCAGCAAGCAACAGTAACCGTCTTGATCTAATCTTTGTCTTTGTCAAGATCAAGGCGGCCATGTTCTCCAAAGGTTTCAGAACAAATGAAATTTGGAAAGTAAGAATAATTCAGTCATGCCTTCTTTATTTGAGTGATTGTGAGTTCTGATAGCACACATCCTTATTAGAGCATAATGAATCATGGTATTGTTTTCAAATTGCATCTGAATTTTAATTTATTAGTTAGACACTGAAAGATACCCATTATAAATTATACCAAATTAAAAAAAAAAGAAGAAGAAAAAAAAAAGATTTTCTTTTTTCTTAAAATAACTATTTCCTTGTCTACTTTTCAGATAAGGTCTCATTTTAAAAAAGGATAAACATTGTTCATACTAATTCATGCCTGATAAATATTATGTATTTTAGGTTACATTCAAGATGTCGTGGTTCCAACTTTGCCCCAGAACTCGGCTACCATCCTATCAGATGTCGATTTACGCGACAGATACGAGGAAAGGCGCCTTCAAGAGACGCCATCACCGGAACCAGTCCCAGACAATAATTTTGAAGTCGAGGTCCGCACGTCCATTCCGGGTCTGCATACAGTAGGGTACACCTACGACGCATTTTTTGTCAGTGATGGAAGGTCACGCAAGAATGCCTTTGGTATTCCGACTAAACCGCAGAAACAGCGTTACACTTGTAACGAGTGTGGTAAAGATTACGCGACGTCATCGAATCTTTCACGTCATAAGCAAACACATCGAAGTTTGGATAGCCACTCCGCCAAGAAGTGTCCACACTGTGACAAGGTGTACGTCAGCATGCCCGCTCTATCCATGCACATTCTCACCCATGAACTCAAGCATAAGTGTGACATTTGCGGCAAAGCTTTCTCTAGACCCTGGTTACTACAAGGTCATAGGCGGTCCCACACCGGCGAAAAACCCTTTGGTTGCGCGCATTGCGGCAAGGCTTTTGCTGATAGATCAAATCTTCGAGCCCATATGCAGACCCATTCCGCCTTCAAGCATTTCAAATGCAAGAGATGTGACAAGTCGTTCGCGCTAAAATCGTACCTGAACAAACACTATGAGTCTGCTTGCATAAAAGATGGAACCGAATCCGAGACTGGCTCTGTAATATCCGAGATATCTGCCCTCTCAGAAGTTTCTTGTAATTCCGACTGCTAAAATGTGCTCTGACCAAATTAACAGTACCTACAAACTAAAATCCCCGTGCCAATATCTGTGTATGTTAGATTTACTATCACTCTCTTGTTAATCTTTGAATGTAGAATCTTACAGATTTTCATATCAACAAAGACCATTTCTTATTTTCGTAGAACATTTTACAGTATTTTTTACAATTGTTCACTGTCAACTTGATCACCACTGTGTCTTCGTATTGCAAAAATGTTGTTTATGTATATAATTCTTGTAGATTAATCATTAGTATCAGCTGTTTCAAACAAATAGAGATAAGTCAATTATCAAGTTTGGTGTTTTTTCCTTCCTAATTGCCTTCTAAGAATGTATATCCGTCTGTACCTGTACTTTGCACGTAGAGGTGTCTGAACAACATTTGTTGTTGTATCTGTAAAGCTTTTGTTGTTTTCGCTTCGCTTTGGTACCAAAGCAACCATGAGTTATCTAGTCGATTGTAACTTTCTAGTCAGTCATGCAGAGACAATGTTTTTGTGTTGACCAATGAAGTTAGAGAGAATTTTGAGGTTTACAAAATACAAAAAGAGAAGACAACTGAAGCTATGTTATGTGATTTTCAATGTGTAAAAAATTAATAATGTGGGGTTTTTTTCCTATCAATTTGCAATGGCGGCAAAACGGAAGTTGTTCGAAATGGAATGTTTTGCTTGCCTATGTTTGTCAAATAGTTTTGCTCTTATCATGGCGATGCTCTCATTATGGTTGTGACTTTGTAGATAACTTTCATTTTGTCATTTTGCACAAATGGTCGTCGGCTTCAGTAGATGGTATATAGATCTTTGTTGAGAATGTACATCGATTAAAATGGCAAACTATCATATCAAACAACAGTTAACTGTACTGTTGTAAAACTTTTTTCTGTAACTTTATATATTATGAAACAATGTACATTTTGTATATCTATGATGCACTGTCTGAAATTGTTATTAATATTTTACTTCCTCAGACTTTTCAGAGGAACTGGGGCATATTTTTTTCTGGAACTTGTGCAATAGCCGCTATCAGTATTATGAATGTCTTTTTCAACGTTAATGTTAAATAAACTTAAAAGAAACCAAATGCCTTTAGTCACTTCTTTAAAATAAGGAGGCTGTACGAGACTTCGTATTAAAAACAGATATCATTCACTTTAAAAATACAGCTGTGTTCTTGGCTAGCTGGCATATACAGAAATTAGTAATACGACAGAGTTTAATTTAGCAAATTTTGATTCACAAGAGAGAGAGAGAGAGAGAGAGAAACAGACAGAGAGAAACAGACAGAGAGAGCGAGAGGAGAGAAAGAGAGATCATTGAGTATCCCACAAGAAGAGCTAATTATCTATTATCAACCAAGTGCAAAATTTAAAGCGTAAAAAGAATAGTACACATGGTGATGGTAATGGATATACAACTTGCTTAGTCCACTCTTATCTTACACAACCTGTAAAACACTGCCCAAAGTATCGACCAGTATCTGTTTAGGGTTTCATACAAAATTTTCTAGGAGACCCAAAGCCCTCTATTGTGAGCATATCGATCTCCGGTTAAATATCACCTCACCGTTAAAATTGAAAATTCGATCCTCCGTTGGGTACCTGTGGAGCTAAACACATTATTTAAAATTTTTCCAATATTTGCAAGAGGTTTGCTTTCACTGCGTTAGATACTTATCGATAAAGAGAATACTGATCAACTGTTGCTTACCAGGTTCTTCGGAAAGTATTCAGATGAGAATAAAACGTATTCAATCCAGTTTTCCAATAAAGAACCTTACCAATTTCAAAGACTTTTAAATCCTGCATTTGTCTTCATTGTCTGTTTTCTGATCGGATCACTACATTTTGTGAAGATGGGTGAACTATTGGAGTCGGTTTGGGATAAAAATCTGATGAAATAGAACTTATTTTTATTTCTTAAATTACCCATTCTTTATTTTACCTCATATGTAAAGTCGCCCCGATGCTGGATGGAAGAATCAGTAGATTTCACCACGGCTCTAGAAGGAAAACCAAAAGTCGAAGCTTTCCACGCATTTTTGAAAATATACATGTACTTCCAAATTATCATACACTCGTCTTTGAAGAAAATAAAACTACCCCTTTCCCGTGTTACATAACTTGGCTTTTTGAAGATTCAAACTATCAACCTCATTGATATTATACAATTAAATAGTATATTAAGAAACTCTGGAAGAATCGTTGTAATTCAAATTGTGTAAAAATTCAGATTTATTTTCAATATAATATAAACAATACATTAATCAAAGCATTAACATTAACGTCATATGGTTTACGTAAAAGTTTTGGTTCAGGGAAAGTTTATCAGACAAGTTTGGGATTTGACTCAGTCGTTTTTCAAATATTACATTTTTTAATGTCACAAACTGTGAAAGAATGTATCAAATATTTATCATTCGTATCGAATTTAGTAAAATGTTTTTCAATGTGTCTGAGATATGGTGCGTCGCGACAATTAAAATAATTGGATCCAAGACCTGTTCTTTGATATAGTTTATCTTAAAATTTAGATACATCGACCAAGGTTTTTCATTGTATAATCATGTCCTTTCATATTTTATTTGGTTTCAACAGGTTGTACATGTATTTAAAACCAAAACTGCTTTCGAAGGTATGAAATTTTGATGAACCCCAATCAATATTTACTTCTTTTTCCTCCTCGGTATTGCCATGTATCGATCATTGAATACACAATATGTTTTGTAATTGATTAGAGCTGCCGCACTTTGTGCAACTTTACAAAAGAAAATTTAAACAAGACTATTTTTAACACACACACACACATTGCATTTAATTGTTAAATAATAAAGAAATCATAAAAATTTAAACAAAAACAAGTCCAAAGTAGGAGTGTTTTATTGCTATTGTTAAATGTAAAATAAAGGTTTGATACAACCAAATTTTTCTCAACAAAAATGACGAGTTTTATGAACGGAGACTGAACAAGTCCAAGAAACACTTTGTTAAGAGTAGCAAGGCATCATTTTGAAACCCCATTACACTGAATTCGCTTGCTGTATCGGAATTCTATCATTGTTTTTTATGGCAAACGGCCAGGCCAGACCAAAAGATCGGAAGTAGTCAGGTAATGGTAGACTGAATATAAATCAAGTGGTAGGATCAATCGCCGATAGATTTTCCCCCATCCCAAAGCATGAAGATTGAGGATCTACCTTTCCACCGGATCCTATTTATTAGACAAACGACATTACATTTATCCCATAACGAGGCCCTAACGCTGCTTCTCTTTTGACTAGCTACAGGTTGATGTTGGGGGTTTCCATCGATTAACTAGTTAAGTTCCGGTAATCATGTTTATTTAATTGTCACCGAGTTCCTACACTAGTCATTTTTATAGTGTTAGCAGATGGAATCCATCTCTGTTGGTATGCTTAAAAAAGAAAGGAAGAGAGGAAAAGATTTTCGAAAAAGAGATGGTTTCCTAATAAGGTGTTTATGTCTCAAATTGATCAAATTGGTGTGGGAAAGATTCGAAGAAGAACATATAATTTTTTAACTATCAGTTGCAATTTGAAGCAAATGCCATAATGGCAACCAATTTTCCAAGTACAACTGACAATCACTAAAAAATCTAAGATTTCTTACAAAGAAATGAATGATTCAATGATACTGAGCTATTTTTGTATGATTCTAGTTATTTATATGAATTGAATACGAATGTATATAGAGTTATTCAAATAGTCGGCTAACGAAATATATATTTGCGTGGGGGTGGGGCTATATATATCGTATACGTATAGAAAATATACCCCTTTCCGCCCTGTGCGATATAAACCGAAAATTCGCTGACCCGTGTGATATAAACCCTAGGGGTGTGATATAAAATTGCCATGTACTGTGGAATCATTTAATTTCGTGGGGGCCAATTTTCGTGGATTGTTGGTTATTTGCTTGTTCGTGGGGATGTAATTTCGTGGATGAGTCAGTTTTCAGTTTCAGAAGGTAAATCAAACCTTTTATAATTAGTTTTCGTTGTGGGTGTAAATTCGTGGGCGAGGACTACCCACGAATACCACCGAAATTGAGCCACCACGAATTCTAATGATTCCACAGTAATAATCTATATATATCGCACAGGACAGAAAAGGGTATATTTTCTATAAGTATACGATATAGGTTATTATCACATTGAGGAGGGGTGTGAATTACTTAAGACCACCGCGACCTGGTTCGACAAGACGGATAAAGTTCAAAACTCACACTGACCAATTATTCATTCCCTTCGTTTACAATTACTAAGTCTCCCGTTTAAGATACATGAGCTAATGGCGAAGGGAGATGATTCTTGTGATACAGGTTTGAATGTCACCGTAGAACGTAAAGGTTTACATAAGGATTGGTGTTGATCTGTGGTAACTGATGTGCTGACGAACAGGATCTGATGATAAAAATACGAAAAGGAATTCTGGCTGACACGAAACAAAGTTGATTTGAACATATTTTATCGTATATATATATAAGATACATATACAAATGGTTCGGACACAAGTTCTGACAACTTACGAGGTCTTTACCATAAATAGAAAAATTATACAAAATTTACAACTGTTATAACATGATATAAAATTGTTATTACAATAAATGAAAATAAGTGATATATACGAGAATAAGAAACATGCACATAAACTATATTAAACAAATCTACCAGTTTTGTCGATATACAATTGAACTAATGAGAATAATTGCTTGTTAATTTCAAGGGATAATGACTCATCGCCCCATAATAAAAGATGAGTATCAATTATATGAAAATGGTCTAGTTGTAGCAGATTAAGAAAAAAATTCTTCAACAAAGTTGTGGTTAGACAACCCTTGAAAATTTGGCTATATAGTGATATTTTACCAGGAAGGCGGGCTTTATAGTATGTCTCACTTCCTACCTTCCTGCAGGAAACTGGCTAAATGTATGTAGTTAGCCTTATTCCGGGGATGCCTCACTACATATCTACCAAATACTAGTATACACAGAAACGTTTAGCTTGATCCAGATGCCTTCCAAAAAGGTTCCCGCGACATCTAGGAGCGCTCGCCCTAGAGCCAGACTACTCGTCCTTACTATCTGTTATAACGATAAATAAATATGATCAGTAAACTTACTTGTTCATGAAAAAGTAAACTTACTTTTTCATTGACACAAGTCTCGAAGCTCTGTTAAATCTAATTTGATTTAAAAAATGATGTCATTTTAAAAGTCTCCAAACCGAAGTTAGATTTGATGTCCTTTTTTATAAGCTTCTATTTAAAAAAACCGACAAAACTACCTCTTTGTTGTAAATTTATTTGTAATTATATGATCATCATACATTAGTCTCTATCACTATTTAAAAAGCGAGCAATTTAAGAATGTGGTGGAAGCAGATCGACCGAAAGCACATTATTACTTATTAGGTTTGTTACTGACTGTTTAAAGAAATTTGTGGGGTCGGTAAAGTCCATAGAAGGCTCGGCTTCGCCTCGCCTTCTATGGATTTTACCCGACCCCACAAATTTCTTTAAACAGTCAGTAACACACCTAATAAGTGTTTTGTTTTGTCGAGGACCTGAAGTTTGATATGTCAACAAACGTTTGTGTAAAAAATCAGTTCAAATAACGTTACGTCCGCCATGCTGCCGTATAAATTTTGACGCTTGCCGTTTAAAGAAATTTGTAAGGCAATCACGTGACGCGTTTCATCCAATGACGTCGCGACATTCTAGTCCGAGACAAAACAATCATCGTTGTAAGCATTGACATATAACGATATAGTATGTCTATGTTTTAAGGTAAAGAAAGACGTTCTCGAGCCAGAGGTACTGTAGTCTCAGGCGAAATAAATTATAGTTGACCTTAAATTTAAATTTAATGAACTATATATGATATGAGTCAAATTCGGCCCTCATAATTTGCCATTTTTTAAGTGTTTCAAATACATTAAATTGTTATGTTGTTTTTACGAAGAGTTGATATAAGATATATTTCTTACCTATTTATTTGATTTATTTACACTCGCTGGCAGTATATGACGTCAGAAGTGACGCTATTTTTAGAATTCAATCAAAATCAGTCAAAAATTGAACACTGTGCCGGATAATTATGCCAGTGCCAAGGTGTCATTTTTGCACCCGTCTAAGCTGCATATATCGAAAAATTCAAATATGCCATATGATAGACCATTGCTTAAAGAGTTTACAACCACCTTTGTTATCATTGTATCTCACCTGTCATGTGAGATATTTACCTTTCAAAACTAAATTCCTACAGGAAAATAATTTTTCCCATAGGAAAAACAGTATTCCGATAGGAAATTAGAAATTTCCTATTGGAATACAAGAACTTCCTATAGGAATTTCCATTCCGATAGGAAATTTTAATTTTCTATAGGAAAACTACCTGTCTGAGTCAAATTCCTACAGGAAATAGCTTTCTCCTATAGGAAATAATATTTCTATAGGATTTTTTGAAAATCCCATAGGATTGTCAATATTTCCTGTAGGAGAATCGTTTCTCCTATGGGAATTATCATTTTCCTATGGGATATTATTTTTTAAAGGTAAATATCTCACCTGTCAGGTAAAACACACTAAAAACAAAAGTGGTTATATACTCTCAAGACAATGGTCTATCATTTGGTATACGTGGATTTTTCCGAAACTGCATCTTAAGCGGGTGCAAAAATGACACCTTGGCACTGGCATAATTATCCGGCACAGTGTTATTGGCATTTTTCTGATCGTTTTTCGAATGGAAAATATAAAGTGCAGCTTTGAACAAGCAAAATTTTTTTGTCACTTATTAGTCTTGGATATATACATCTCTAATGAAAAAAAATTGTTTGTTCAAGGATGCGCTCAATGCTTTCTGAAAGGAAAACTGCTTAAAAACAAGCCGTTTTACGCAAAAAATTCGAAAATGGCGGGAAATAGTTAACTTTATGATGTCATATTTCTAGATTGTGGGCACTTCTCAAAAAGGAAATTATGAAAAAACTTTACATGTATATGTGTACAAAGAAAACAAAGAATGACAGTAAATTGATGATGTTCATTTTAAGGGGACATTTTAGGCTCAAATCATATATAGTCTTTTAAAATGAAAACTTTATCACGTTGTGATAAGAATATTAGAATATCAAACTTCTATTTATACATACACAAAAACCTGGCAAATCAAAATATTCTTTGCATGATCACACAATCTTAAATCACATTAACTGATACCCCCTTAAAAGCCCATTAAAGGATAAAATTTGATTGTACATGTATACATGTTAAAATGCATAAAATTCAAACCATTTACGAAGGAAAAAAACCCTCATTTTTGTTAGTAAAAATGGGGGGAGGGGGTCAAAATAGAACCACTTCTAATCACACACACACACACACACACACACACACACACACACACACACACACATAGCATCAATTTCAGTTTAGATTTTTCAACCATGTCCGCTCCTCTAAATATCCAGCCATGTAGTTAGTTTTTTTATTTTAATTTTAAAGAATAGATTAGGAAAGCAATTAAGAAAAAAATCGGACACAGAATATACAACAATGAACAAAAAATATGGTTCAACATATTAACAATGTGTCATATTAATGTGTAAAGTGTTAATTCCGGCGCTAGTTCCTCCCAAAGGATGAGAGACACTCGTCATAGAAACATCCTTCCCGGGCACACTTACTTTGCAATACTAGTAGTTGTCTTAAGGTGGTATGGGACACCTGTCGATATCAATGTGGATAAAAGTACATTAAAATCAAAATACTTTCACCGTTTTAGAAATTGTAAATTTTACGATATTGACAAAAAAATTATGTTTTTAAGACCTTTTGAAAAGGTAAAAGTTATAAAAGCCATAGCGGGATTCAAACTCATAACTTACAATTTCGTAGCTAATGCTCTAACCACGCTGTTAGGTAATATTTTTTGCAAAAAAAAAAAAAAAAAAAAAAGATTTAAAAAATAAAATTATACTTGATTTTAATGTTTATTTCGATAGCAAGTACGTCAAAATATGGAGGTGTCCAATAACACCTTAATCCTTTCAATACCGTAGAACTTTCTCAGCAGAAACATTCTTCCCGGGGAAAGTCACTGATAGAGAAGTCCTACTTTTGTTCATCCTCTCAATATCGATGAACTTTCTTAGCAGGCTGTTTAACAACAGTGAACCAACTTTATCATAAATTTCCTTGTAGTATTGGGCATCGCCTCTATAATAATTATATATAGAACATGTACTAAACAATAAAACAGAATGTCGGTACCGGGATTTTGTTCATGATAAGAAACTATATCTTGTAAATTGCAGAATTAATTTTAATTGAATGTTAGTATGCATAAACAATTGAATTTACTTGTACAAACTCCAAAATAACAAGATGGAAGATGAAATGGTATATCATGATAAAGATTGGCAACTCTACGTGTTATAATCTCGACAAAATCAGTCATATTTTGTGAGTTTATATAAAATGAAGTCAAAGTAGCTTGATAATGTTATTATAAATTATTCCTTTCTTCTGCTAGTAACTCGAACAATTAACTTCGTTTTATCCAAGAAAAACTGTAACCTACAAAGGATTTTTATAAACATTAAATTGGCAATAAGGAGCGAAATATCAGCATGATCGAGTTATCGCTCGTTGATCGCATGCACCCCCTCTCTCTCTCTGCATAAAGAGAGTGGTCGGCAACAATTTAAGATAGAATGTTTATTGTATGGGACTTTATCCGAAACACATGCTGTATATTTCCAAATAATCATAATGGTTTTAATTTCACTATGTTCGCGATTTATCAATTGATTTTCTTGCAGCTTGAAATTAGAACCATCGCAATTTTGTATTTTTCAGAAATCGTGAAATTTTATCACCGTGGAATTAAAACTACTTACGGACAGTATATGAAGTAGCTCCATGTATCACAGACAAGAGCATCAGAGAATGGTTCAATTGAAGATGCATTTTTAGGGAGCGAAATCCTACTGAAGTAGAATTTATGAGGAAAGACCACCAGTTAACTGTACCAGTAGGGACTAAGGCAAACATTTCGTTTAATTTTATTTACATATTTTTTTCTCAAAGAACAGTGTTATTTAATTAAAATTATTAAATTTTGGATCTTAAAAGACTCATATCTTAGGTTTTTTTTTTAAACGAGAAACTATAGCGAGAAAAAATATGTAAATAAAATTAATATACTTGCCAAAGTTAGGCAAGACGGACAAAAAAGGGCATGTCAGGTAAAGCTCGAGTCAATAGTATAACGCTTAATAATGCATCCATTATATTTTAAAGATAGTTAAATCTGAGGTAAAATGCACTTGTGGTATTGCTTTTTTTTTTACCTATCACCCTTTCTTCCCCAACCTCGGTATTTGTCGAGTTATCATCAGATTGTGTCTATCCTAATTATCTCCTGATTTTCTGAGACATATTCGTCTTCAGTGCTATACTTTCTGAATTTGTTTATCCCTATCCTCAGACTTTATCTTAGAAACTTTCTCAATCAAGCAAAGTGAAGAATGTTATATTTGGTTCGAGAGTCACCAAGTGTACCATTTTTCGTGTGATGTTATTCTTCTCGTGCCATTAAGGCGGATAAGGTCGGTGCTTATCCGCGGGTTCCCTGGTGCTTGAACTCACGACCTATGGAACCCACTCTCTTAGCAGTCCGTTCGTCATCGATAGCAAGATTTTTGTCTTGCCTAGATGGACGAGTGGTTAGAGCGATGGACGCTCACTGCTAGGAGAATGGGTTCCATAGGTCGTGAGTTCAAGCCCTGGCCGGGGCGGAGGTGGAGCTCCAATATAGTGAATTTCCTTTTGCTGTATATCTATATCCTTCACTAATGGGAGGTATATGTCAATTTTAGAGTCATTGCAATAACCCTCGTCAAGTGAATATAAACGTACCAGATAAAACCCAAACAAAAAAATACAAATAAAATAAATAAATATATGGGATTATTTAATATCTTTATTTATTCGGCCTCCGCGCAGATGAAATTCAATGTTCTATTTCGGTTAGAAGCTGCAAGGTCCAAGTTATAGTCACGGACTGCGTGTTCCCTCTTGAGATTTGGAATGACTGACTACTGGTCCAAATTTAATAGAGGTAGCTAAACCAAAAGTAAGCGTACAAGAACAGGACAATGCCTTTTTAATCACATAGAACAGCTGTCGAACTGCGCAGCTACAGACTTATTTTGAAGATTTAAAAGTCTGAAAAACTATGGAGGGGGTTCAATGGTGTCCTCTCTACAATCATTTGGTGAATAAAAGGTCTAAGCTTGCTTATTTAAGATGTAACTTTGTCTCAAAGTAGGGTACCGTATTCTTTAAATGGGTCTCAATTCCCACAAGATTTATTTCTTTGTGTCTATGGAGGTTCATTGAAGATATATTTTCACTGAAAATAATGTATACTTTATTGATTTAAGACATTCACTTTTTAGGACCCCTACCCAACTTCTAAAAGGAATTTACTTTAATTTATTCTTATAGAACTGAAAAAAGCCAAACATAACATATATAGATATGTATATCAAATTCAACACGGAATGTTTTGAATTGGCATTTTTTTTTCTTGAAAATATAATGTCAGTGTGTCTCCATATACACAGGTGTTCTAAGTGTAGACTGAATTTTTCTTTTCTTGTTCTAAAAATAGATCCCATGCCGACTAATAAAAATAGGGTAAGTTCTCCTTGCTAGAACAGAGTTTAGAATACCCAGGCCGATGGTGTACTATCAATAGTCGAGTGAACAGAAATTCTACAATGTGTATTTTTTTAAATTATTAAAAAAAACTTTCAATACCATGATTCAGCGTTCTAGTAAATGTCCAAAGAAAATAAAAAGTCATTGTTATTATATACATGCATATACCTTTGTGGATAATACTCCAGATTGTAATTTAATCGTCTAATCAATTTTTTGCTTAAAATTTAGCTATTCATATTATATAATTTGATGAGTTAATTAGATTTGATGAAAACTACTGTGTCCATGTACATTTAGTAAATGAACTTTCTGGTTTTAGTGAAAATCAAATTAAAATTTTTTAATATCCCTACAATTTATTGCTCATTATAAGAACACGTTATGCATGCTTTTATATCATTTACATTAATTATAATAGCTGTAGATTTATTCAATCGTGTGTACTCACACATGTTGATTGTGAGGATAAAAAGGTAATGACACGTACACACGACTACAGGTTTTTTGCATTGCCAGAAAATATTCAAGAATTCTATGTTTAACATCTGGCTACCACACAAGAACTTACAAGGTTTTCAACATTGTATAAATGCAATATGATGTAGCTAAATTTATCAATTTGATTTGAACATATATTTTTTTTTTAATTATTAATTCGAGATCATCTAGTAATTTTGACATGCATGTAACTTTATGTAATTTTAGGTTGATCAAGCAGTGAAAAATGTTTTTGATATGAACAGTATATAAATCTGCAACTACTTTAAAAAAAAATAATAGGGTGCCCTATTTTAAGGCAAAGTTACAACATAAATGTGCAAAATTCAAACTTTTTCTCAACAAATGGTTATAGAAAGGAAACAAATGAACCGCCTTCATATATTTTTTTTAGATTTTTAAATTTTAAATCTTCAAAATAAGTCTGTAGCTGCGCAGTTCGAGAACTGTTTTAAGTTTTAAGTGATTAAAAATGCATTGCCTTGTTCTTATATGCAAAATTTGTATACAAAACAAAACGTATAATTTCATATTTATTGCTTTTATATCCTTTGGCAACAGTTTTGGTCAGTTTCGGGCAGAAACAAGCCAGTTCAAGAAATGTTTTCATTCTTATTCTCAAATGTACAAGATGGCCGCACATCCCCTTAAGCATATCCACATCAACGCAGATCAATATTTATACAAAGAAAACCGAAAAAGGGATTGGATATAAGCATAAGTATTTCGAAAGTGCAACATGAGTAGTGTTGTATATAAACCAAATGATTCTCGAGTAAAATAGAGTAACATCTTCTACAAAGTTTTTTCAACGATCATTCAATATTAAATTTGGTTTATTAGCTTGTACAAGTGACTGACCTTCGTTAAAGTAGGATCTTTTTTAAACGAATCGAAATATAACTTTTTTTTATCATAATGAAATTTTACTGATAGCATATATTATATGTATGATTAATAACTGGTGGGATAGAATGAAGGTTAAATGTCTGGTGTCCGACATAACTTCCGAAAGAAAGCACAAGTATAGAATAGTCCTTGTGTCTGGACAGACGTCGCTGTCCTGTCCAAATACCGGCTACTTGAATCGAACAAACAAGTTCAAATGAAAACAACAAACAAATATTGCTATCACCTCTTTTATTTAAAAAAAAAGTTTTAAAAACCATAAGAGACATGATCTTCTCCTTTTTTTTTTTTTTAGGTCTATTCATCTCCTTTAACCAGCCACCTTTAAGTAAAATATGAACAAAAGTTAATCCTTTTACATTC
Source organism: Magallana ariakensis (assembly GCA_020458035.1). NCBI lineage: Eukaryota > Metazoa > Mollusca > Bivalvia > Ostreida > Ostreidae > Magallana > Magallana ariakensis. The sequence goes on along the minus strand of CM035814.1, from coordinate 19,381,049 downwards.
ATAACAATATAAATGAATAATAACGAGAATTTTATCAACTTTACCATGGTTTCAATAATATCCACCCCAGCAGATAAAGTAGACTTGCAGGTATTTGAAGGTCCCAGGGCATGAATCTCCAAATACATGGTTAGAAGCTCTGATTCGACAGGATCGTTTTCCATGGCATTTGCTTCTAACTTTATAAAACGCATGATATTCATTGCATCTTGTATACCTTAAATACGGTGACTTTGAACACATATATTTAGAAGCTCGCCCATATACGGCGTAGGCCACATAGATTTTGCTGTGACTCCCACATCGTAAATACAACCACTGATGTTCGCAAGCAGTTTTGGTCTGAACTTGAAATTAAAAAAAAATACATAGTCATTATTATTTTATAATTCCCCCTTTCTTTTTATCAATTTTTATTTCTCTATTTTAATATAGTATGGAATAATTTAACAGAATTCAATTGCAAATGTTTTGTGTGTGCGTAGAAGGCAATTGTGACCATGAATGTAGTCATATGGAACCCTCATTAAACACCAAGCCCCCGTATTGTTGGTTTAGTTTCCTTTGTAACCGGGTTCCCCCCCCCCCAACAAAAAAAATCCGGTTATTGAAATGGTGAAAATAGGGGTATGGCGAGCGGTCGGGCGGCGACTGCCAAAAGGGTACCCGAATTGTACGGATAACTACTCCTACAATTTTCAATGTAGGAAATTGTTGTTTTGCAGATCAATTGTGCATATATCAGAAATGTGCATATTACTTGAATTTTGATTTTTGATAATTTATGGAAAAAATATCACCTGTTGACCTTTGCATTTTTTGGCAAAATATTGCACATAGAGTACCCGATTTTTCTGGATACTAGGTAGTGTTTATCAATCAGGGTTGGCAAATTGATTAACGATATTGTTCACACAAAAGAAAACACAATTTGCTGTCATGTTGACAACTTTTCTCTTGTGTTTAATTTTTATTGTTTTCTTACGTTGAGGAATACCACAGCCTCCTTCAGTTTCTGAAACCAAAGTAAAAAATTAAAACTTAATTTTTATTTCATCAAGTACTTTAATGTTTCACTCTCAGAAGAATACAAGAAAGAAAGATATGTCCGCATGCAACGCATTAAAATCAAATTATAGAATTACTGTCGATTAAAAGAATTGTTAAGCAAAGAATATATTTGTCGAATTTTTACCTTGCAGGATGACAAAAAACACAGCAATAAGGATCAAGCACTTCCACATCTTGTTATGTGAACTGGCCATGAGCTGGTGAAGCAGTCTTCTACCAAATATTTATATCATAAGCCTGCAAAAAAGGTAACAGTCCTATCCAGTAGAATTTAAGGCACCTGCCAGTGGTTAGACATTGGTTTACTTATTAATTATAATTGATTTTTATTTGTCAATAATACTTTTAAATTTGTTATTGTTACTGATGCGGTGGGTCACAATTTGATACATTCAACCATTTGTAATGTCTAATGTTAAGGTAAGCGAGGGATTTTATGTTGTTACATATTTTATAGGTTATTAAAAGAAATGGATGATGATGGTAATGAGATAAATAATGTAGTAATTAAATGAATTATTTCATGATTTCTGAAGAAGAATGGTAACATGCATGTAAAGATTATCATTATGCATATTGACATACTATTCGTGTATGCTAATTTTATTTATCTTACAAGTATACAAAAGTAATCCAGTCTTGTAAACATATTTGAACGATATGTCATTCTCTTGATGGCATTTGTTCTGCTCTTGAACCAACGTATTTTATAATGTACTAATATAGATCTGCAAGAAAATTTTGTTTATTTGCAACAAAACAATGATGACTTACAAGAAAAACTCGAGTGATAAGAATTGGCATAATATTCGTTGTCGATGACATATTGCGCAAATGAGGGTCCACAAGAATTTTTGTCAAATCAAACCAAAACATTGTTAACATGCATACTAAATGTGTTCGTTGAAATCCGTTTCAAATTATTAATTCAACTTATCTGTTCATTTCTGTGAGTAGTAATTTTTTTGATCAGACAGAAAAGTTGAAACTTATATCAAATTTACTGCTGAAAAAAAAAACCAATTACTTGGGCCACAAACACATCATTTTGATTTATGTATTTGGTGATAGACTCAAATAAAAAAAATGAAATGATATTAAGTAAAGATGGCATGCCATATGCAATCCACATATGAAACCAAAGATTATAAACAACTTCATAGTTCAACAAATTTTTCATAAATTAAATTCTTTCCGCAAAATATAACATTAAAAGCACTATAACCAATGACTCTTATTCTTGTTCGAAGAAAAATCGGTAGCAATTAAACATACATGTATTCTGTGACTTTCCTTGAAATACTACTGGCCTTTGATATTAAATGGATAACGTTAGCTACTAGTAACTGGCTACAAGTGGCTGTCTACGAGAAATGAGAAAAGCTAGCTACTAGTAAGTGGCTATGAGTTATTATAATAAAGAAAACAGTCTACAAGTATCTATAGTCACTAGTAGCTGACTAGATGTACGAGGTAAAAGAAACGCGTGTAATAATAACTGTAGTTACTTTCTATCTAAATTAAAATAATTTTTAATAAACTACTGGCATCTATGTTCGAAATGGCTTATTTTTCGATTAAATGTAAATATATGATATAAACGACTGATTATTATCAATCTACATTTGTTGGTAAGATAATAATAAACGTTGACATTGTCCTTCAAATGACACAGCGCTAATTTTACTATTCATAATACATCTCTTCTAATTACGACAGCTACACGTGTACTTTTGTTTTTAAAAACTCGTCATTTTGACATTTTTGTAACATCTCAAGTAGTTGCATATACAACCTGCACATATCTGTGAGTGTATATTTAACGTCTCGTTAGACCATTTAAAAATATAACACTTAAGTTACTCAGATATCTCTTGTGATCTCATCAGCTATTGGTACTTTCCATCAAAATGCTATATCGAGTAGCTAAACATATAGAACTTTTGTGGAAAAACCATTTTTTCCAAACATCTAAAGTAGCTGGACATACAACATTCCATTATTTCTGATATAAACAGACTAAAAGGTGATATTAGACTTAAATTACTCAGATATCTAGCTACATATCCGTTCTTCTGTTCTCCTACATGTAAAATGCCACAATTGCTTAATATATGTGTCCAAATAGCATATATAGATGGCAGATTTCTACTAATAATGTTCATATAAACACTCTACTTGATTATCATCAATATAATAAACTCAAATTACTCAGATATCTCTTTTGATCTCGTTAGATACTAGTTATCTTGGTGAAAAAACCGCTCATTTTTCACATATTTGTTCAAACATTTAAATTCTAATAACAAAGTTTTATTTTTCGTTCTGTTTTTTATGATATAATACAACTTTTGGTATACTAAGAAATTATTAAATTGAATTCATTTGACTGTTAAAAAATATTTGCATCAATGAAATATTAATCAGCGTAAGTATAATCAGTTCGTGATCCGGTTCAAAGTCCCAAGGAGAGTCGGTTATGTTCTTCGAGAAATACTGAAGGAAGATTGAATGTATTCATATGCACCAGATTTGGTGATTGGGTCCTCTGTGTTATGCGTAAATATCACTCAAATCAATCAATGAAATTTAATAGGGGAAGTGAATGTAAATATATACAGCTGAAATTAATAGCGAACGCAGCTCGCCCGCGCGCAGCGAGCGAAACAAGCTCTAAGAACTAGTGCGCTGGAATAAAAACGAGCTAAACCTTCAGATTCACCAAGATTTTTTTTTGGCAGCATCACATAATGCGTCCTAAAAGAATATAACTCCCGCAGTGGTATGCCAAAAATGTCTGACATTTAACTCGTAATTTACGGTTCCTTGAGGCTTGAAGACACGTTTTGAGTATCGCACAAGCTTTGGTGAGACCCAAGATATTTTTTACACGCTTCAATTCCTTCGTATTGAATCGAGATACGTAAACAAATGATTATAGATTTTAACAAATGACGTCACAGTGATCTCGCACTATATTTCCTGCGATAAATTTAGAGGTGGGTCAAAGATCTGTAATGCATGTACTAGCTATTTCAGTAAACTGCTATACCTGCCTCAGATGATTAGTTTTTTAATTTTTTTTTTGCTCTGATAGAGAGATTATGATAGATATACAAGCAAGAGCTATACTCTTCTGTCATATGAATTCAATTTTAAGCTAATTTTGTTTACACGTACAGTAAGTATAAGTTTGGAGGAAATAAAAAAAAATTGCTATCAAAGTTACAGCCTCGTCATTTTGAACTAAATAAAAAAAAGAATAAAGAGAAAAAATAAACAGTTAAAATATCTATGTAGATATTGCATATTGTCATACCATTAAATTGGAAAATGGGAAATTACACACCTACAAAAAGGGACCGGGGGACGGATACAACGTATGTGTGTTTAGAATACAAAAATAAAGAAATTTAAACAAAAAATGAACCAGGAAAAATGAACCAGGAAAAAAAAGTCTGATAACAAGGTACAAAGGAAAGATATTATTTATTGTTTACACCCAAATTACATTTTACGTACATGTACAGACTGATGAATTCTCTCCATAAGTAAAAAACGGTTTTAGGGGGAAGAAGCAGGTCTATGTATTTTGTAAGAATTTTTTTTTTTTCAACTCAAAATATTATATAATTCTCTCTCTCTCTCTCTCTCTCTCTCTCTCTCTCTCTTAAAAATTATTTGATGTTAGTTGATAATTGTCAAAATATCACTTCGGTAGTTGACAATGATGCAAGGTACATGTATGTGTAATTATTGCTTCTTGCTGCGCTCGCCACAACAGTTGCACCGTAAACTTAAAGCAATATGAGATGCAATTTTTCTGTTGAATTTTTTTTTTTACGAAAATGTTATTTCCTACTAAAATGACACAAAATATCATGGTTTTGGAATTTCTGTTTGTCATATCTTTGTAGGAAAAGCCGTTAATAAAGAAACCTTAATTGTAGCAAAATTGAATTATTGTCCTCCTGTACAGAAATTGATCTGCTATAAATTCCTTAGAAAAGAAATCGTTCTTCTGACAAAAATTAATGATTTTTTCAAATCTTATTTATCATAAAGGTTTAATTTACATGCAGACTTATCATACTAGCAGATTTTTTTCGGCAAATATAATTCAAATAAATACAGCTCATATTGCTTTAAATATATTATGATAGACTCAAGTATCATAAAAACTTACTTCACCACAGGAAATTGACGTTAAACATCTTTCAGTATACATGTATATGTGGATACCACGACTCTTAATAATGGGAATGATCATATTAACGTGTCAAAGATTTTACTTCTATTCATTTTCTTTATCGTCTAAATTTTAGTGCGATTTTGATTAAAATACTTTCTCAGGGTTTGAATATGATTATTGTTAGGAAACGCTTTTGTTAGGTTCAAGTGTTAGTTTATCTCATATACTCGTTTAAGTTCAGGATAGTAAAAACGTCAAATGTCTTAGAGTTTCAGATAATTGAATTTTGTCACCTGTCCTCTTTATACTGCTAGAATCACATAAGCTCATTAAATAGTTCAAAGGAGATTAATTGGCTATGTAATTTACTTAGGGTTTACCGGTAACTCAGGTGTCATGGTCTGAGCTATTATTCATTTATCGTTTTACACATGTTACACAATTTTTGTTTTATATACTGTTGAAATTCTTTTGTACATTAGTCGGAATCGGACAGCCGTCCCGATATCACCGATCTGTATCAAAATTTCTGTCAGATCCTTTATAAATGTTGAAACGCTGATTGGACTTCACTCGCTTACTTTTACCATAGGGAGGGCTACCCCCCCCCCCCCCTCCCCCGAGTGTCGATCGGGTTGTAGTACAGCCGAGTGTTGATCGAGTTGTACAGTGGTCCTTATTGGTGGTGCTAATTTTATTGTCGATAATCGTCCCAAACCTTTCTGGACTGGACATTGCCGGCGAAATCCCCACGGAAATTCCGGGAAGGGATAATTGTCGTGTACAAATTTTGATTCCCGATAATCTAAATTTTTGTAAAGGACAATATACATAAAATAGTTTACTTCAAGTGCCTAGATATATGCAAACAAAGAGAAGGAGATACATATATAGGTATATCTGCTATCTATTTAGAACTATTTTAACAATTAAAAACTTTGGATTTTCGGTAGGACGTAACTAGCTATAGCTAGCTCTGCAGGGGCCCGTTTCACTAAAAGGCGTAAGATACGACGAAACTTAAGTTAGGCCTCAGGGCGTACGCCAAAATTTAGTCCGGCGTAAATTGCGTTTCACTAAGAGGCGTACGCCTGGCCGTAAATACTAGTATCGGACTAAGTTAAGGCCAGACTTACGTACTTTGGAACGAGCTTATGCACATGCGCATACAGACAGACAGATAGATAGATAGATATAAACCTTTACATGTATCAGTGTACATAGATAGAAAGTTGTCATTTATATTTTTATGAGAGAGAGAGAGAGAGAGAGAGAGAGAGAGAGAGAGAGAGAGAGAGAGAGCAAAAGTATTTACGCACATTGGTTTCATTTAATATGTTCAGTACATTGTTGTTAAAAATTAATCCTGTTTAGTGACACAATCACACTTGCTGAAATGTTTTATTTGAAGAATATATTTCATCAAGCCAATAGGATATGTTCGAAATTATTATGTTAAATTTTCTGGTTTCCTCTAGTTTAATCATTGAAAGAAAATCAGTGAATTTGTTTAAACATATATATAAAAAATAAAGCACATGTTACACAATTTTTGTTTTATATACTGTTGAAATTCTTTTGTACATTAGTCGGAATCGGACAGCCGTCCCGATATCACCGATCTGTATCAAAATTTCTGTCAGATCCTTTATAAATGTTGAAACGCTGATTGGACTTCACTCGCTTACTTTTACCATAGGGAGGGCTACCCCCCCCCCCTCCCCCGAGTGTCGATCGGGTTGTAGTACAGCCGAGTGTTGATCGAGTTGTACAGTGGTCCTTATTGGTGGTGCTAATTTTATTGTCGATAATCGTCCCAAACCTTTCTGGACTGGACATTGCCGGCGAAATCCCCACGGAAATTCCGGGAAGGGATAATTGTCGTGTACAAATTTTGATTCCCGATAATCTAAATTTTTGTAAAGGACAATATACATAAAATAGTTTACTTCAAGTGCCTAGATATATGCAAACAAAGAGAAGGAGATACATATATAGGTATATCTGCTATCTATTTAGAACTATTTTAACAATTAAAAACTTTGGATTTTCGGTAGGACGTAACTAGCTATAGCTAGCTCTGCAGGGGCCCGTTTCACTAAAAGGCGTAAGATACGACGAAACTTAAGTTAGGCCTCAGGGCGTACGCCAAAATTTAGTCCGGCGTAAATTGCGTTTCACTAAGAGGCGTACGCCTGGCCGTAAATACTAGTATCGGACTAAGTTAAGGCCAGACTTACGTACTTTGGAACGAGCTTATGCACATGCGCATACAGACAGACAGATAGATAGATAGATATAAACCTTTACATGTATCAGTGTACATAGATAGAAAGTTGTCATTTATATTTTTATGAGAGAGAGAGAGAGAGAGAGAGAGAGAGAGAGAGAGAGAGAGAGAGCAAAAGTATTTACGCACATTGGTTTCATTTAATATGTTCAGTACATTGTTGTTAAAAATTAATCCTGTTTAGTGACACAATCACACTTGCTGAAATGTTTTATTTGAAGAATATATTTCATCAAGCCAATAGGATATGTTCGAAATTATTATGTTAAATTTTCTGGTTTCCTCTAGTTTAATCATTGAAAGAAAATCAGTGAATTTGTTTAAACATATATATAAAAAATAAAGCGAATTAATTGAGTAAGGAGCTATTTAACGAGGTATCGGACAATATGAAGCAAACATCGAACAACCATACGAGATAGACATATTATATATTATCGTATATTATATATTTAAAAATAACGAACTTTTCTTATTTCTCGCACCCCCCCCCCCAAAAAAAACAACAACAACAGAGGATCGAATAAATATATTTAGTAATTCGATATTTATATAGATTTGTGTCGATGTAATATGTGGAACAAAAATTACTTAGGAAATAATTGATGAAATTCCAAGGCATATTTTTTATCACAATCTGTTTTAGATTTACATTGTATTTTTTTCGAATTATTTAAGTAAGAGGGTACATTTTTATTTAGGACATTCAAATGCCGAACATTGAAATAAAACTTTTGTGTAAAATGTGTGCAACCAAGTTTCTAATGATGGCGTATTTTACGATGCCTATATTGCTATTTTTTTGACAATGTGATTGTCAAATTCTGGACGATAATTTTTATCAGTTCTAATTCAGGAATAAATGGAACAATACAAAAGTGCATGCACGTTTATTTGTAAATGTTTAACCAAAATTGTCCGAGCCAAGGTAAAGATGTATGTGTCCGATGTATGGTGAACTCAACATAAACTGCCCAAGTACACTTACATGTATATTAAGTATATTGAATAAGACTTCATATAAATTTTAAAGTAATATAGGTGTATGTAACCTACGAACATTCTATTGAAACTGGAGTCGGTGTTTGTTTTGCATTGGTTGTATAATAAAGACTTTTGACAAGTCTGAAATACAGTTGTGATTTACTTTTAACTACCTGTACATGACACCTTTCACTCACCAAACATGAAATAAAAAAAGGGAAAAAATAAAAGCCAAAAAATTCATTTAGTGAGTTTTAAATTTCAAAAAATCCCGATCACCCGATCACATTTATTTTGCGTGGAAGTTGGGGAGAAAAATGAAATGCTACTAATTTCTTATACAAATACATGTATATTTTCTGCATTATTCATTTGCTCAGTCTACTAAAAAAATATGAAACGTAAATCAAATGATTGAATACAAATAATCGAATGAAAACTATTGATTATTTGTCTAAATATGTCGTTTTAACATGTATACGGAAAGTGCAAATATAGATTATGTGTATAAAGCATGGTAAGAAAGTTTCTATACGAGAATTGATACCGCCTATCAAAACGCCCTATTTTATTAATTTCATATGAATTTAATCAAATTTACATGACAAAATGTACAATTAAACATTACATTCAGCACCGATATTCTCAGCAACAGAATTAACTATCATTTTATGCTTACGCCAAAAGTTACGACTACCCATGGCTAGGCGTAGACTTTAAGCTTAACTTAGGTCGGGCGCAAAGTTACGCCTTTTAGTGAAACGGACCTTAGTCCAAATATTTGACTTAAGTCCGGATTTACGGCAGGCGTAAGGTTACGCCGGGCGTACGCCTTTTAGTGAAACGGGCCCCTAGGTCTTTAGCTCCCGGTCTGAAAAAAAAAATCGGATGGGCGACCCATCCGATTCTGGGTCATCCATCCAGACAAATCTTGTTGATTTCAACTAGCCATGACTGAGTGGCCAGCAATGAAATAGACAATCCTACGTCATAATGCTGTTTGACACAACTACTTTTAAAAAGTACAAGCTCTTGTAATTAAAAATGGTTCTATCTAGCTAGATCAGAAAAATCACGTTGTCTTTTTTTTTTTTTAAATTTTGATTTGGATGCCTTCACTTGTGTAATTATTATTATACTAAGAACTATGCAGGGATTAACTTTAAACAATTGGTCAGGGTTTTCCTGTTTACCCGATATACATAAATAATTTTCTATTTATTTTCAACCAACAAATTGCGTTTTCATATTTAATAGTATGTGTTTCGTGTCATCCGTCGATCGTGTTTTTGTTCTTCGAAAGAAAAGTATTCATACTAGTATTAAAGGTTATACTACATGTATGTAGTTTAGGTTCCTGATGCAAGAAAGCATTTTCATAGTGATACTGAATAGCTGTACACAATACTAAAGTAAAAGCTTTTGAAAGTTAAAAAAAAAAAATTACGGTCGAATGTTCTGGATATTCAGTTCGTGATATAACTATAAAGCTGATCGTGCTTTTTAACAGCGAAAGATCGAGTTATTACCCTTTGATTGTTGTAAAATGTTATCTCTCTCTCTCTCTCTCTCTCTCTCTCTCTCTTACAACATTTCAACAGAGTTATTAATGGACGGTTAATAATGATTAATTGCTTAGAGATTTTGGTAATAAATGGACATTTTTCTGACTGTATATTTAAGAACTGAAATTGATTTTTGTTTTTTTTTTTTTATATAAAATTGTTATGCGATTGAACACATTTTTTGTTTTCATATTTCGATTAAGTTTCTTTAAAATCAGCCGACACCCCACCCCAACCCCCAACAATTTGATAATCGATTAATATTGACTTTTGAAACCACGCAATTCCATGAAAAACACGACCAGACCTCAGGATCATGACGCAATTTCAGACTTTAGGTGGTATGGGACATCTGTTGATATTAATGTGAATTAAAGTACATTATAATTAAAATACTTTCACCGATTTAGAATCTTTAAATCTTACAATATTTAGCCAAAAATACCTTTTAAATTTTTTTGGAAAGGTAAAAGTTTTAAAAACCCCAGCGGGATTCGAACTCATGACTTACAGTTTCAAAGCAAACCGTCTAACCCACTGCGCTACGCATTCTATTTAGAGAAAGAAACTGTTTATAGAATTACACGTGGTTTTATTGTTTATTTCGATAAACAGTACGTCACAATATGGAAGTGTCCCATATCACCCTTTGTCAAAATTTCAGCCAGTCATAAAATGATTGTTTATCATAACACGATGATTGAAATTTGTAATTAACAACTTTATATCAAGACACTTTTAATAGCATTTCAATTTTTAAGTGTTTTCAATCAAGAGACATTTAGACAGTTTACAATTTTTGACTTAAGTCTAAGATCGATTGCTTGATGATCCTGAGCCAGGCAACACCTGTAACGTGAGAAAGAAAACTAAACTTACATCGCAGGATTATCTCGCTTATTCGTGTACAAATTCGTGTATATTTATAAAATAAACATTTCAGTGTTGTTTAAATGTCGATATTTATAATAAACATAGGGGCTCAACCAGTTTTTTGCAATCGATTAAGAAGCAAAGTTCCTATATCGAAGTCTTATGAAGATCGATCGTTGTAGTGTAAATACAATATTTCTCTTCAAACGTTGAAACGTATAGGAATACTATTAAGACCTAGCAGAATCACTAACGATAAACACGTTTAGGTCTTTGATACATGTACCTTGGCAGTAGAACAATAAATTAATGACACGATTTCAGTTTGATTGCAGTGAATTTATCTTACCAATTTAGGACTAATCACCATTTATCATCAGAATATTTTCTTGTTACTAGACTTTGACCCGTGCGTGCACGGGTTGAAATTGCATATGATATCGGAAATTTACGAAATAGATACATCGACATACCGTATTGTTGACATTTACATAACCAAGCTTTAGGCCTACAATAATGCTATTAATAAGTTCACTACACTCTGCTTAGTTAGAATAATCTAACTGTGTCTCGGGACAGGCCTTCACCACAGTTAAAATGCCTCCCATATACCCGCAATGTAGCAAGAAATTCCAGAATCGCTCCGAAACGATTTTGGAGAAAATTAATGAAGCTGCATTAAAAATAACAGTCAAATTATTCAGAACAAACTATTTTGAGGCTGTAAATACCTTTCATCTGAAAATTTAATTCATATCAATGTAGAATTAAACACTTTTTCACCAACTTTTTTTTCACACCATGTTGACAGAACTGTGGGATTTTTCATATTAAATGCACTAAGTTAGAGTTATCTCTCGTATTTTCTTTGATGAACAGAATTTCCAATGAAAATTTACACGTATTTGTATTATCGTTTCTGAGTTTATCCATGCAAATGTGATATTGTAGAAAAATGACAACTAAAGAGCCTCCCGTGATTAAGCGTGAATGTAATGCGCATGCGCAAGATTGTAAAATCCAGGTGATTTCCGGATTTTATAAATGAATTTTTGTTGATTATTAATTAGCGAAGCTTGATTGAGGAAAAATAAAAACAAATTGGTAATCTTCAAGTACCAATGATGTTTAAAATATATAAAACAAAAGACAGTACTTCTCCGATTTCTCTGTATTAAAGCCCAAAAATTCGAGTCTATTATTTTAATATAGTAGTAGGAAATACAGACATGTCGGCCCAACGACACCTCGGCCCTACGACACCTCGGCCCCAGGACACCTCGGCCAAGACGGGTCGGCCCAAGATTTGAGACACCTCGGCTCACGTAAAAGACATCTCGGCTCAAGCAAAATTGAAATAAAATTAAAATGATTTTCATGTTTTTATTTTATTTTGTTACACACACACACACACACATATAATTTTTATATATAGTTTTGTAATTAAATATGTTGGAATTATTGAAATATTACATATCAAATACTTGTATAAGAAATTGAATTATTAGCAGAAACGAGGCCATTAAGTGCTAATTGTTAAGCAAACAAGAAATTAAAATTATGAAAATGACGACAATTAAGTGCTAATAGTAAAACAAACAAGAGGATGTGGCAGTTTCCTTTGGAGTCTCAGTCAAACGCGTGTCAGGGGTGAAAATGAGGATTTAATTACGAGCAGTTAATTATGAGACGATAACCAATCAATGGAACATAGACGATGTTTCTTTGTATATGTTTTTGTTTTCTATGCATACATTTTGTTTTCTATTTATTTTTCAATATTTATTATGATCAATAAAAAAAGTAATCCTATTTCTTTTCCTCTTTTATTTTTTGCTGAATTAATACGGTCTTAATGAGTACAAGAACATAGGTTTGACTGTCTATCAAATGATTTAATTAAGAATCATTGTTGATATAAGGGACATATACCCTAGTGGATACTGAACAACCCAGTTTTCCATTATAAGACAAAAGTATTTCTTAATGAACTATATATTATTCTTATATTACTTTGATCAGAAATATTTAGCTAAAATGAAATTGAAAGACACAAACCGTAGTTACGCACCTGTTGACAGCTCAGCACGTCAGCTACTGTGTAACGTTAACCGTAGATTTAGTACTTTTTAAGTAGCATGAAATTAAAGAATGTTCATACGAAATGAAAATTGATGAAGCTGCAATATTATAACCACATAAATGAATAGATACAGTAATTATCTGCCAATATTTTTTTTAAATTTAAACATTTTAATCGAAATTTTCATTGGGCCGAGGTGTCTTTTACATGGGCCGAGGTGTCAACCGCCCTGGGTCGAGCTGTCGTTGGGCCGAAACGTCTGTACCCCAGTAGTATAAATAATAGCATTATTGTAAATTGTAAGTACTTCTCTCTCTCTCTCTCTCTCTCTCTCTCTCTCTCTCTCTCTCTCACACAGATACTTGTCTAATCGATATGTATTCTACATGTACATGTAGATTTGACATAAATTAAAATTTATATGCCCACCAACCCCTTAAACCAAAAAAAAAAAATTACAAAAACCGTAAATTTAAAAATTAGAGATATAAATGTAATTTACAGCTAAAACATAAACGATTATTTTATTGAAGTAATTAATTTATAAAGCGGCAGATAGGGACTTTGTGAATTAACATAACTCGCAAAATATGTCGTGAGTTAATGTAAAGAGGCATATCCAAGCATGAAGTACTTTAAACAAAACCGCACGGGAAAAAGCTGGAGCCAAAAAGTTTCGATCTTTGCGTAAATTGGTAAACCAAGAAGCCGGAGTTCTTTATTTAAAATAAAGGATTGTCGCTGTTATAAATAACCGCGGATAGATGATGATCGAGTATGCGAGGCCATTGTACAAAGAGGAACTGTTCATATTGTTTTTAAGTGGAAGGAACCATTTGACAAACTTTTAAAACCCAAGAGATGATAGATCGACATTGCCAGATGATGTAAAAACAATGCACTTATGTAACATTCACAGATAGAGAAAAAATCTCGGAAAAGGTAAACAAGCAGATATGAATATTTATCGATGGATGTTAGCCATTAAGTTTTATTGTTTGCAAATGTCTGACCTAAACATGATCAAAAGAAAGATTATTTACAATACGGCACAATACTTTCATGCGTAAAAACTATCTGGTAACAATTTGGACAATTATCAATTTTATCCCATGGGATTGACCACCAACTCTTTAAAAACAAAAACCCAAAACATTGCTCCCTCGGATATTGCTTGCGACTGCTTAGGAGCAGATTGTTTTCAAATAGTATCAAGATAATACAGATAGCAGACAGGAATCTCGCAATTTAAAAAAACAGAAGGCACTGGGGAGAAAATAACCATGCCGTCCTGACTACAAAGAACCACTGAATCTCATTTCAAGTGTCAACCTTTGCAGCGCCCGTGTAATTTCATTATAGTACATCTTCTTTATTCTCTGTAAATAGTCCATACAATTCATTTCAACAGCATACATGTACATGTACAAAAACAACGCTTTATAACGAAACACAATAGAAACATGCCTGAATATACCAGTTGACAGTGTCCGAGAACAAGATTTTTTAAAAGCATTCCTGTACTGAACCATCAGAAAAATTACCCCCCCCCCTCCAATAAAAAAAGATGGAAAAGAAATGCAACACGGTTAACTTATCGATGAAGTAAATTATGTGTGTATTTCATTTCTTTTAAGATTGTAACGATTGAACACATATTCGCCAGCCCGAATAATCAAATCGAAAGATAATATCCATCTTTTCATTGCATTTTAACGAGAATTTCTATTTATTACTTGCCTAGGATACGTAATGAATAGCACGTCTGGGATCAGAATATATATGCGCTTCTTGATATATTCTTACAATATTTACTCATACAGTTATTCTAAAAATTTGTAAATCTTTTCCCTCCTGCAACTTCAAGTTGACATGTTGATAAACCGTTATAGGTTTGAGTGAATTTTATAAAGGATGATCCTTCTTCGTTATTTTAGGACCAATCGCAAGTTCTCGGGCCTTTCCGGCAGGCTCGGAAAAACACCTCGAATTTATTAACATTACCGGATGTTAGAATTTTATACAAAATGGAGTCGCTTCCCATTAAAATAAGCATTGTCTTTATGTACAGCATTGTATGCCGCTTCTGTTGTATATTTTAGAGTATATCATTGACTATTATAATAATGATTTTTAGCTCACATCTCAAGGGATCGTAAAATGTGTTGTATTCATATCAAGTTTTATAAAAAAGGGGGGATGTCATGGACGCCTATGTAATACATTCGATGTGTTTTTCCGAGTCTGCCGGAAAGGCCCGAGAAGTTGCGATTGATTTTAGGACTTGACACTGCAATGAGACTTCATATTGGAAGGCTTAATCTTGGTCCATAACACCAACCCCTCTCCACTCACCCAACCCCATCCCTCACCCCAGTCATATGTGCATATAGCTGTAGAACATACAATTTAAAAAAAACCCCTAACATACATACTCTTATATGATAAGGAAGTATCATCATTATATATACAGATCTACTATAAGTATGATTCCCTCTAGTTTTGACGGAAAATTTAAAATTGTAATCCACAGCTCTATTGAAACTGACATGACTGAAATCTAAACGAACCAGTTCTTACCAGTTTATTGACTGGTCGAAACCTTCAGCAACCAAAAAAAAAAAAAAAAATCATCACGGACTACACCGTGATTTTTTTTTTACTGCAACTTGTCTATCAGTAGTATGTTATACCACTTCTAATGTAACATATGTAATGTGAAAAGTGAGATTGTGCTTGATTTTTTTAAGCTCAAGAACATTTAATAATTTTGCATCATATGTGATATAAGGATGAACGCGTACGGAGAATAGATAACAACAGGTTCAATCAGAAACAGCGTGCATGTATTTCCTAGCGTATTGGTCCCTCTGTCCGTCTGACAAACAAAATTAACAAAACAACAACTACAGTCAAGGCTGGTGGTTTTTAAATGCAAGAAATATGGCTGATTATTTTTCAAATAATAGATCAATTGTCGAGGTCATTTCTAATAATGATTTCAGCCAATTTCATATTCATTATCGTTTATTTTTCAATATCATAGGCACCAAATAAGCATTGTTTGTGTACCAAACGTGAGTGTTTGCTTTTTTCTGGAACGAAATGACCACACACGATGTCATTTTGTGTAGTAAAAAACAACAAAAACATTCACAGTTACCTACTGTGTGTAAATATAACTTGCTAAATGGCATTTGCTTGGAATTTGTTGTGTATTTCATGTGCGGATCTAGATGAGGGGGGGGGGTCCCGATACTTGAAAATGAAAATTTAAAAAAAAATATACATATTAGTAAAATTACCGCAAATATGCCTTGGTCCCCCCTGACAAACACAATTATCATTTAAGTATAATCCAATGATTCATTTATCATTTAAGAGTGTTTGTACCTAACTTATATAAATATTTTAAGACAACAAGTAAATTAAAATGTATAAGTGAAATGAATAAAAAAATAACTCTTGGGCTAAAATAGGAATGTTTCTTTGCTAAGCAAAAGTTTATGGCCAAAAAATCATATCTATATAAAATGCAATGCTAACAAGCTAAAGTATTATTATATTACATATTTATTTTGAAAAACATAAAAGATAATGTTTGATTTTATCAATGATACCATATCTAGTAAACAATTTGAAAAATAAACTTTAATTCTAAAATTTTATCCTCTCCTCTGAAATCTATTTGGCAAGCCTATTGTGTTAGGTTTATACATCAATCATGTTCAGTGCAGACGTAAGACGAGTATCTTGTTGTCATTATAGATTTCTAACAATCTTATGAATATCTTTGAGAGGTGGGCCGGGTTGTCAACTAATTACCCATCATATCTGCCTTCAACTTAATTTTAAATATAATATATTTGGTTATAACTAATATTTAGTAAAGGAATTATCCACTTATTTTAGCTTTAATTGTTGATCATTTTCCTGTATCTTCATACATGTACAGAGATCTTCGTCTAAATAAGGTTAGCGTAATCATGGCCGCGACCACCCAGCTCTCTGTAGGTACAATGACAGTTTTGTGAAACAGCTAGTAGAGCTCTTAGTCAGACTTGGTCATGAGACTGGTTTTTGATACCGATGACCAATGATATCACATGCCGTCATTCCTTTAAAAGGAATACTTGTTTCAGGCTAGCGATTGCAATCCTTTTAGTTTGAACACAAACGTGAGGTAATTATAAATACCGAAATGATAAGTAAAAGATAATGGAATTGGTAACTTTGGCAAACTACGTGTATGATGTGAAACGTTAGTTTATATATGATGTCTTGGAATTATTGTTCAACGCCTTATATTTCTTAATTTATATTGTTATGTCCGGTATTTACTTCAATTCTAAAAATCAATTGGCAAATTAAAATAGAGAAAAAATGCCTATGTTTTCCACCCAGGAGTAACATATTCTCAGACGAAGGTATTTATTTTAATTATCTCTTGTTTAATAGCATTTGGTAATAGTGCGTTTATTCTGAATGTTTATAGTTACAATCATCTATAGGCAAACATACTGCATCTTTTGAAATGAAATGGAAGTATTGAAAAAGTTATATCTGGAATGCATTTCAAACGTTTATTATGTACATACTGTAAAAATCATTAGCTTAATGATGTTAGTACAACTTCATGCAACGGATACTTTAGCCAGCAAATCAAACGTTGGCATTTAATGTGTGGCATCTTTGCATCCATGAAATTGATTTCGTTGGAAATGTTTACAAAACAAAATTAATTTCTTTCTGTCACTTTGGCAGTGTTGATTCAAAATGTCATTGTTCCACGTCGGAAACCATATACAGTTACTCCCAAAACCTTACAATTATATAAACGGTTTTGAATTTGTTGCGTTATAAACATACTATTTTTGTTTGCGTAACGTAAGTGTTAACAATCAGCATTATAAACAAGAGAAATAGTTGACGGATTTCTCCTTTTTATGAATAATCAGTGCATCATTGGCAGTAAGTGATCTTGCATCGACTAAGCGCCACCTATTGGTGACCCCTGATCTTGATCGTCCTTGACCATTTTAAGCCCGGTCACACTTTTAAATGCACCTTTACTAGATGAACAAAGACAATACTTTGTTCTTTTTTTTGGGGGGGGGGGGGGAATTAGTCAGTGGTGCACCAACATGCACATACATCCACTATCAACATTTTTATAATAATTAAGTGCAAGATAGCAAGCTTAAATATTTAATTAAAGAAATACAAGAGATTAAAAGCTAAATGAAATAAAAACATTGAAAACTCAATTATGGTGATAACCCTGTGAAAATCACTCTAATGCTGCAATTGCTGCGGAATCCATGTATATTTTATAACGAAGTAAAATAATCCTAAAAAAAGTACTTGGTCGAATTGCAATGTCCCCTCATTTTTCTCAAACTGTTTAAACACCGATGGTTCTGATAATCAATCACCAGCACTTTTATCTTTTGAGAAGGTATATCTTTGATTTACGACAACAAAACAATGAACGTTTCTTAATTACGTAAAAAGCTAAAAGAAAGGCTTATTGAAAAAAATATATTTTTGGAAAATCTGCAGTTCGTTCCTCTTCCCTGAAGAATTTTGCAAACGGCAAAGAGGATGTCGGTCAAGTCGATAGAATCTGAAAATCTGTATACTAACATGCATCATCTACATGTGAGAAACAAATTAAATGTGGAATTTTGGCAGTATGCGTCGTTAACTGACAAATTCCTGCGAGTGGTTAAAAGCATATCTCACTTTGCAATGGCCTTGTATTAAATCACACCGAATGATTTGCAAACGGAAATGCCTTTGATTGATAAAAAATAATTTATATCGAAATATACCAGAATCATCGAATGATCAAAATAGCTTAAAGACTGTTTTGTAAACGCAACCCCGTCCTGATGTTCTGAATTCCTCGTAATGTATCGGTGTCTTCTTGAAACATAGTGGTTTTATTGATAAAAATTGAAATGATCTTCATGAAGATTTTGCAAACAAACGACATTCATTCCATCATTATGTAATATGCAGTGCAATTAGAAAACAAATCGGAAAGATCACAAGTAATAAACGATGAAAAAACATCTGTTAAGGAGAAAAACTAACGACAATTTGTCTCATTAATGCTATTCATTTCTATTTTTACCTTAAAACAGTTTGTCATTAAGTAGAACAGCTGGCACATTCCCAGTCAAAAGACGTTTAACTGTTTCTCATTATCAAAAAGGTAAAACAAATATCTATGGTAAGGAGATAAAGAAGTGTTTTTATGATATAAAGGCAAGAATTTGCAATTTTAAGCCAAGCCCAAGAAATAAGATTACAACTCAATACTGCACAGACATCACAAGCTTAATCATATTTTATAGGTGAAATGGGAAAACGTAGGATAATGAAATATTCATGCTATGTCAAAATAATTTAATTTTGGTTGTAACGCGCTTTCTGATTGGCTAAAAAAATTATTTTATATCGTATAAAGAATGTTGCCTACGTCATAGTAAGACCAACGTCAAAAAACGTGTCAATCCGCCTGACGTTACGTTTGAATTTTGCACAATTTGATGTCATTTAAGGGTCAAATCATCGTTTTATCTACAATTAATAGCAAAAAAAAATAAATTATAAGCAATGAATTCAAATATTTAATAGTTTTATACGATATAAAATGGTTTGGAACAGTTTACGCTTTTTTAGAAACCGCTTCGCTGTTTATAAAGCGTAAACTGCCCCAAACCATTTTATATCGTATAAAACAAATAAATATTGAATTCCTTCCTTAAATAATGAACCAATAATCTTTGAGACAATTTGGTGTCGCACGGATAAAGGTTACATTTTCATCATTTGATTGATTAATTGAGATACTGAACTTCAAAATTTTAATATCTGATTTTTAATTCCGTATTCGATATTCGAAGGAGCATTCTGGGCTTCCGTACCTAAATCACTATTTCGTAGATGAATACCTCAACGTCCAATCCGTATTCAGTTACCAAAAGAATTTCTTTTTCATGTTTTACGTCCCTTCCATCTTGTCAAGTCGAAGGACACAGCTGAAAAGAAATAAAATCTACTGTTACACAGAGTTTGCTTTGCCTACGACACTGAAAGTACCCGGATTATAAAATATAAAAACAGGGTGTTTCGAAAAATTCCTTGTCAGACTTTCCGATAAAAAATTCGTTTTAAAAGATTTGTTTTGAATTTTGTCGATTTCTCCTGATAAAACGATGTCTGTGAAGAAATCCTTGAACTTCTTATTTGTATCGATTTTAATTTCTCAGGTAGCATTAATATCAATTAAGAAAATCGCCAAAAGATGATGGAAATAGGAACATAGGACAGAGTGTAGTAATGTCAGCGAAGACAATTCATTTAATTATGAAATGTAAAGAATTATACGTAGTAACTCCAAAATTTTAAATCCTACTTTCTTACTGATTGTGTTTTGAACATAGACACTGATAAAGTGTTACGAAAATATACACTAATCCAAAACTATTACAAAAAAGTCAAACATCTGATGTAAATGATTGGTGTTTGTAGATAATCTAAATCCAGTTTTACAGCAGAGAAGCGGAAGAAGATAAAAATACATTGGAAGAGTATGCAGGGAAAAAAACCCTGAAAGTCATTAGAAAACATGTGGTAGATAGTGTTTTGTGATTCTGAATGGCAAGTACAAAGTGCAGGTCATCCAAGATTTGGGATTTAAGATAATACTTCTTACCGTCTCTACAGAATTTAAAGAATGTAATTAGTTGTGCATTAAACCAAGGAAACCGGGTGTGTAATGGTAATAATTACAGTTAGTGCGACAAAAGATATCGATAGACACTAAAGGTGCAGGAAAAGTGGGGAGCTATCAAGTTTTATTAGTTCATAATGATTTTGCACAAGTCTGTTGTCTGACTACTTGTTTTAGAGATATTCTATTTTTGAAATGTACCATTGTTCTGTCTAGAACTAAACAAAGACGCAGAATATTAAGTAGAGTAGATTATCACTGATAAAAAAAAAGCGAAAAATGTTTTAATGATTAACAAACACTAAGATGTTATAGAAATAAATTTAAAAAATTAGTGGCGTATTTGAGCAAAATCTCAAGAAAAAGGTTACAACAAAATCTGTAACATATAAGTTGTGACTGATAATGGCTGAATTGTGGGTTTGTGATCTATAATTTAAATGAAGGTGGTGGAGCGATGCCATTTTTTGGTAGCAGTTGTATGATGGTAATGGTGGGTTTTTATGGAGGTTGGGATGGGCTGTCTGTTGTATTGTTCAGCTTATATCCATTTTTCTAAAGCGATATCTTCTGTCGTTAAAATGGTTAATATACAAGAATACATGCGATCTAATCAAAGGTACGGGGATTGACCACATTTATATATTTGTATGTCTGTTATATGTTTGTATATTTCAAATGCATATTAAACACTGCAAAAAAAATAGTTTCCAAATGAATGAGATATTTTTTGTTGACATTTTTTAAAGTTCTTACTCTACCAATTTATGAGTAAAAGGGAATCATGTTCATGAAACTGAATCTGATTTTCTCTTTATCATACAGTGTCACCTTTAATGCCAATTATAGGTTGTACATGTAAAATAAGTATCAAAGTTAAAACAAAAATCAATGTTTACTGAACAGTTCATGGAACTACATTGTTTGAGTAATGCAGGTGAACTCACGATCTTTCTGTACTTAGGCTAAAAAAAGTAATATGAAACGGCAGAGAAGAAATTGTTCATTGTGCAAAATATCAAGTGTATTGTCTCGATTAGCTCTTAAGTTTAACAGACACTTTCTATCGTGAAAAATAGCTCCAAAGGACCATTCCTCTGAGTAAAGTACATGTATATCGTGCTATAAAAACTGCATGGGATTTCTTTTCTTAAGAATCTTGATTGAAGAGATGGCAATGAAACAACTGGTTCTCAAAAGTGCGGTAAGATGCAAGAACTTTTGTTTTCACCCAACAGTTTTGCTTAGGAGCGACATAAAAGAAAAGAAGTGATGAAATGGGTTGATCAAGCTGAAAATAAGTTATTATAAGATTCTTTGATGAGCTGTTGTTATTAGATCCATGTGGAAATGAGAGAAAGAAGGAGAGAAAGATAGATGGAGGGAGGAAGGGAGGATTTCTTGTGGTATTAAAAAGTACAAGTTTCGATTGGTTTCAGATATCCATAAATTTGAAACTACACATATTCACCTATCATTTTATGGGTTAAACATAACAGTTTTGTTAGTGACATATACATGTACTGCTTTATAGGATGTTTTGACCTACTTCTATGGAGTGACCCAATCTCGAATACGAATGAGGTTGCTAATAATCAAGTTCAAGATCCTTGCTTGTTTATTTAAGATACTTTATCTTATCCTCTACCAAACACCCCCCCCCCCAAAAAAAAAACCCGCAGCTTTTAATAAATTTTTTGTGTTGTGGATCGATTAAAAAAAATTAAATCATACAGTTGAACTGTAATTAATCTGAAAAGATACTTTTGCTTTCATGAAAACATTTCGTTTGTATACTTTACTATATCCCTCTTATATTGTATTATATTAAGCTTGTCAAAAAGCAAACGGATTCAATCTAACAGTCTAAATTTAAAGATGAAACAGGATAAAATGTCAGCCAGTAGAAATTTTCAGTAGAAATATGTTTACATTGGAGCAAGGCCAAAACATCAAAATGCAGATTTCGAAATCTTCGTTTTCAGAGAATACAGAGTGAGCATCTTTATGTATATTTTAAATGTCAAATTACAAGAAAATCTGCCACTAACTCTCAATATAACCGGTAGGATCAGAAAAATGACGGTTCTCTACAAAATGCCTCGCATTCTTGGCTTGCGAACAATTGCTGTGAATGGTGATGGATCAAAGATGTTTATTGAAAACATTTGTAAACAGCACCAAGGCGATATAAGGTGTGTATAAACACTCACTCTCTTTCGATCCCTCTGTACTTCAGTTGTTGCATTTTATATCGTAATTCTCATTCACAACTACTCTTTAGAAATAGACTTTGGCTGTACTTTGTTGCATACCAAAAATACATTTAGGCACTATTTCTGTCTAACAGGCAATATCAAAGAGATTTGATAATGAACTATATCATTAGCCTTAATGAACACAGAAGTCCATGGAAAAATATCATGTATTTCATTATGGTTAATCTCTGTGAGAGAATTGTGCGTTTCGCGTGTTTATTACGTTATAGATAATAATTCTAATAATTTATAATCGTTAGTGAAGTGTCAATTTTAATTCATAGACATTAAGATATTTCATCTATATTTCTCTTAAGAACATACGTTTTAGTTTACTTCTGCCTTACACTTGTTTGGAAGCAAGTATTTCCAAATACAATGAATGTGTTTTTAATTTTTTATTTATTTATATTAAAATGTACTTTTTAAATCTTGATACATGTAACAATATAATTAAAAAAAAAACTCTTTTCGTGCAAAAATGTAAATTCATCTGTAAACTGATTTTGATAAAGATTGTTCAATAACGATTCATAAACGATAACAAAAAGATCTAAAACTAGCATCATTTAGGTTATACAAATATCGCATGCAAATTAGAAAGAACTAATTATATGTTAAAACAACAGAAAAACGGATCAAGTGAGGAATATTTTGGCGTCTGCAGGCATTGTTATTTGGATTGTGAATGGTAAACATGGTAAACACGCTAAAAACCCCCAGACATCTCCTATCACAACAAGAGAAGGTTTGTGAATGAAGACTTGGGGAAGATCTCGTGTCTGTGGTGATTAGGTCGACTTCTGATGTCTGTTTAGACATGCAAAATTATGCCCTTTTTGAAGGCAATGAAAGGATATGACATATCTAGCTATTGAATCTTGATAGTTTCGTAATCAACGAACGACATCTGTCCAATCAAATTAGGACACTTTTCAAAATGAACATCAAGTTGTTATCCATTCTTCCTTTTTTCTTGAATTAATAAACTAGCAGCAGAGTTAGAGGCGGTGATTTTTTTTTAACTTTTAGTCAAGATGAGATGATGCCAGTAAAGTCAATCACGTCAAACAAAGTCAAACAGTCTTAACATTACTTTGAGCTATTTTATCTTTTGCGAATGAAAATATTTTGAAAAGAACGAACACAACATTGACTTTTTGCCCATCATGCTGTTGCAACAAGAAAATAAAGTAAAAAAAGAAAACCCCAACTTTAATTCCTCCGCAAAACATAAACACAACTTTTTGTGAACCTTAAAATAAGAAAACACATTAACTCAAGACGATATCTTCTAAATGGATTTGTAAAAAAAAAAGAAACCCACGTTATCTTATTGTAACAACATGCAGCATATCATACACTATCCATTCACATATTTAAAACTTAGCAAACCAACCCCCTATCAGTTGTGATGTATGGTATTACTTAGGCCTTGCAAGTGCAGACCTGCAACTAGGCTAACCGATTCGCTATGTGTATCAGCCGGACACCCACCCCATTGTTGGAATTCCGTGCCTGTCATCAATACACGTGAGTTAATGAACAGAGGTCAGGGCGTTGACAAGTTGTCCGTCAATTCTGTCGGACACGTGGAATTCACCGTCGACTATCTCCAACATACATCATCTTGTTGCGCTTTTTTTTTTATTTCCTAGCATCCTACGCAAAATGCACAACAGAATAAAGCAATTAAGAAGCAAAACATGTATTGTAATGCAACGATAAATTACCATAATGAGCACGAATCTTCTTCAGTCATCAAAGTGATACATGTATTATCGATAATTGCATGATTGTCTAATTCTTTTACTTTGATAAAAAAATTACTATTTCCTCACACACAAATTGTAGATGAAGCATAAAAGTCTTGAGTTTTATAAACTTTAAGTCTGGAGTTTTATAAACTTTAAGTCTGGAGTTTTATAAACTTTAATCATTACATCATCTGTTCGATTCATTACAAGTATTCAAGAAATATTCTCAAAATCTAATATGTGCTAAAGTCCCATGATTTTATTATGATATTATGCAATGCATGATTTTATTATGATATTATGCAATGCATGATTTTATTATGATATTATGCAATGAAGATTTCATTTCATAAGATTTAACCATTCAGGTTTAAACCATATTGTCAAATGCCAGTAAGTTGAGCTTGGGCATTTTATGTGTTACATGTATATGTATTTGAATCTACTTCCAGACTCGTGGGTCTTTGGGACATGTGACGTCAAATGCTAGTTCGACAGACGTCTAGATTAAAATCACCTCTATCTCTCTGAAAGCCCATGTAAATTCTTGTTTTGCTTTTGTTAAAACTCTTGTATATTACTATTTCTGCTGTCTTTTCTAGTCTTTACCTGATTAAAAGAATTAACGATTTTCTAGAATCTACCAAATCGTTAAAGATAAACACACTGTTGTCTTTTACTACTACAGACGTCGTCTAGAAACAGAAATATGAGATATGCATGTAACATTTTACTACAAGAGATAATCGCTATTAATTCAAACAGTTGTTTATTTATTTGGATGTTTTACATCTTCTTATCATAGGAAAATCTCATCCTCCCGATACTATCTATCCCTTATCATTGAAAACTTCAACAAAGCAATGCTATTTCCGTGAGTTTAGCCATAACATCATTATTTAACAAGTATTAAAGTTTCTGTTGACCGATTTTAACTGTCAAGTCATTTTTCATTGACCTTGAAAATGATCGAGTCAGATCAATCAAGCATCAACATTTATCGCTTAACATCGCAACAAAAATATCGTCTTATTTTTCCTTACCGCTAAATGATCGCAAGAATACCGATATCACACAAACTTTTAATCTCTGATTTTTTTTTCAGGCCATAAGATGAATGAGTACTATGTGACACTTAGAAAGAAATGTCCTTTGGTAATTATAGGTTTTTAAACTGTACTTTAACCAACGTTAAAACGCATGTTCACAAAGATCTGATTAAAATTCATGCGTGGATCTAGAGAGGGATCGGGGTGGGTGGTGGTGGTTGGGTTAAACTTATTATTAAGTTCAAATTACAATATAATAGGCATCGGACCCCCATCCCATCCCTGGCAAACAAAATAATCAATCGGACTAGCTGCAGATCTAGCCTTAGTTCTACGTGAAAATTCGGAATGACATGCCGTAGAGTTACATTTCCTTCCATACAAAAAATTTGCAATTTAGGGCGTACAAAAAATGTGCTGGTTTTGGACTAATGAACCTCATATCTTAACACATTCTGTCAAAATACTTGATCTCATATATTTTTTAAGACGTTTCACTATTGATATCGTCGCTTTACTTGCCTCAGACTTTCTTTCAAACACGCTTATCGACCTCGGAAAGTGAAATATTTTAAGTTATTTAAATATGATAAGTGGAAGCAAATTCTTGAATTCCTTGCAGATTGAAAGTCGCCATTTTTACATGTAAACAAACCACAGTACTTAACTTTACGGGGTTGGTGATTGTATACGGCATGTCAGCCCTAATTTTCCCGTAGAGTTACAGACATGCAGCTACATGTACCCTCGGACCCCCTCCCCCCTCCGGGAAATATTTTTTTTTTACATCTATCTATCTATACTTATAAACTAAGACATTTCGCCAATAAACTACAAAACGCCTGCACCATAGTAACTGCTTATACCTTTGGTATTTCAACAACACGTTTGATGTGATGTCCGTAAGCTTTAATTAAATTCTACCTAATAGATAATAATTTAGAAATAAATTAAAAACCTAGATACTTTCATTTTCGATAAACCAGCTCGAAATAGCAAAAATGATCGCAAGGTGGTGCACACACTTTGGCGGATCCAAGTCAATGGAAGTTAGCATTGAAATATATCCTTGCAATGAAATAATATTGAATGATTACATAAACAGTGAATATATTTATTGGGAACTTACTGGATTATACATAGAAGTTACGATTTGACGAATGCTGTATAAATGAAATAAGGCAATTCGTTTCTTGTATGCGCGATTTTAGTTTTGATAGATAGAAGTTAGCGAAGCGCGACCTCTGACGAGAGAATGGAATATAATTTTCCAGAACGGGGTAACCCAATCGCAACTTCTCGGGCCTTTCCGGCAAGCTCTGGAAAAGAACGCGGTTTGACTAATTAACGTCATGGTGAAAAGTGTAGGAGGGGTTCATCATGTATCGCGGGCAGATATTCATACCTTTGATGGGACATCTTTGGTTAATACAAAAACAGTTAATAAATAAAATGGAACAATTTGATGCGATATTAGTTTTGATCGAAAGAATTCATTTTCCACAACGGCGTGCTCAGGAATGTTTACACCATGGCGGAAAGTGTAGGGCGAGTTAACCATCGGGCAAATACTTTGGATATGACAACTTTGATTTAAAAAATGCCAATTAATATGCATGCACTAGATTTTTTTTTTAAATTTCATACATTTATATACAACGATAGATTGGTATTAAACCTTAGACATTAAGTAAACAATAATAAAAAGATTGTAAACAAGAAACAGATTGTGTTCTAAGTCTATATGAATAAATGATGTAATGAAGTTATATTGGGGGGGGGGGGGGTGGTTGTAACCACCCTCCCCAATTTTTTTTCAAACCAGTCTTTTATCTGAAATTCTCATTTAGGACAGTGATAAAAACTGTAGTGAAATTCGACCAAAACAACACAAGTTAGAGATATGACGTCCTAAATACCCACTCACTGGTTTAAAAAAATCACTATTATTTTCCACTCAGCTGCAACTAAAAGAATTAAAGCCATGTACACTGTACATGTATAATTATATCATCCAATACAGCTTAGATTTTTCATCCCTCACCTAAATATCTAGCCATGCAGGGTTTTTTCAATTTTAACAAGGAACAATTCAGAAAAAATTCGGACACAGAATATACGAAAATGAAAAAAAATATATATATATTATATTATATGTGTAAAGTGTTAATTTCCGCGCTTGCGCGGGATATCATCTAGTGTAAATATATAAAAGTTATATGCAGTGGGAGTCCAAACAGAATTGAATGATATAATATATATAATATAATAATAGTATAGTAATATTGATATAGTATATAGTATAGATGCCTTCCGATGAATACTTTTCTTCCAGGGAATTTTAGAACAGAGTTGATCAATACTATATCTACATATGTATGTATGTACAATTTTGCTATTTTTAGCTGAAGGTTTATAGAATAAGATTTTCTATAATTGTCTCTGAGACATTTATCTAAAATAAGAAAGAAAAATGTCTTGGTGTGCATTTCCATATATTTATCCATGTCTTTAGCTTTGATCAATCCCTATAGCTGCCACAGTATTGTTTTATGACTTTACACCTTATCCTCTTTGAACCCAAACACTCTGTGTTAGTTTTTGACTTAAAACACCTAAACAATTTATGTAAAGGAACGGCATGCCCAACGTATTTCAATAAGAGACTCTTACTAAATGGATCTAGAGCTTCGTTTGTATTGAAGGTTAAGACCTTTGCATCATAGTAATCTTCAATATGTTTTCCTCTAATTGCAAGGTCTTGATGAAAAGGGCAAAGGCGTGTTTTTTGTCCTCCCTCATATCTCTTCTAGTCTATCGGAAGGTTGGGTTAGTGGGTTAGTGGATGAATAAATATAAAAAAATTACATCCTTATTTTGAACGAATGTTTTTTGAAAAACAGTAGAAAATGTTTAATAAATATAATTTTTCGTTGCACGATTACTATTTTGCCATGAATTCAGATTGTATACAGTTGGTCATTTACCCTTATGTAAATGCTCCCTTGAAATGGTTGATATATAGAAATACCCGTACATGTATACTTAAATAAAAGGAAATCTTTTGGAACAGACTATAGTATTCGAAAAGTACAATAGATGGCGCGAAGCAGAATATGTCAAACAATGAAATTATTGTGGATTTTGGAATTTTAGAAATTTAATCTTTCAGCAGGTTGCTTCCGCCACACACGATCAAACAAAAAAAAAGAAAACCCGTCAAAAATCACCCAGGATTCGGAGGAGTCAGATAAGGTTATTTAAGTTCAATTTGTTTTTATTCGTTCGAATGTTTCCAGCTATGTATTCCTACACAGAAAATGCATTAGGTGATTAGAGAAATAGCGATCACATTGAGGCAAGTTACAACACGGATTCTAAGCAGACGAATAGTCCGCGACCGGCTGTTGCAGAGAGTCAAGTGGAGACCACCACTAGAGGGAGCTTACGTCAGGTGTTTTGTTTGCTTTTTTTGTTTTTTTTTTTAGCTTAACGAACAAAAAGACACGAAGTTGAAGAAAAACATCCCTCTTCAATTCAACATCATGTCTACTTTTATACAAAAGATTCAATAAACTGTTTGCACTTCTAAGATGACTTGTAATACGTCACGGCATTCAAAATAAAAACACTTGTTTTCGTACATGGTAGTTTGGCTAGACGAGTCACGAAATTGAAATTAAAATATACATGTTGTACAATTTCTACTTAGGTTACTTAAAATTATATATTTTGACTTAGTAACAAAAGTCTTAAAACACTGGTTACAGGTGCAAAAAAATCCCCATAAATTGATCGATAATTTATTTGAAAATTTCGTCCACAAAAATATTCGGTGGGGAAAAGTTCTGGAGAATAGTTTTTACAATAAAGAGTGATGTTTTATCATATTAAATTATTAGTTGTTTAAAAGACTAAAACGAGACAAAATGTATAACATATGTTCATTCATACTTTTCTAATGCTAATAATAGGCACGAAAATGTGTATAGAAAAACAAAATCGGAATGAAGTCAAGGAGACAACCTTTAATATACAGAGTAAAGCAATATTGTTACGCCACATTCTTACCAAAATAATGACTTCTCCCGACTGCGAAAAGCAGATGGTCCATCTTGTCAAAAACTAAGCAAAAACATGAGCAGAGAATCGTGAGGGTAAATCACGAGGAAAAACAAGAATCTCGAAAAGTTCTTCATTTTAGAGGTCAAATTATGCATCTAACAAATTCCTTGTTAAAGATATCGCGATAAAGAATTGTTGAATAGAAGAGTTTCCATAATTTTCCTGTTATAAAACAAAAGAAAAAAAAGTTACATGTTGTCTAATTCGACCATTCGGGTTCCTTAATACCCTTTAGATGACATGTAGTGATAACGAACAGTGTTCAGCAAATTCAAAAGTCCCAACGAAAATTACAAAACAGGAGCAGAGCGAACACGGACCTCTTAAATAAAAATAGAGGTAGGATCAGGTGCCATGGCGGAGTGAGCATCCTCTGCTGACCGGTCACACCCGCCGTGTGCTCTTTGTCGTAATCGGGAAGAGTCCGTACATAATTAGGTGATTAATGATGGTCTAACAATTAGTATGAAAAACGTCAGTCAGATAATCTATATGTTTTTCAATTTACAAATAATTTCAAATTAATTTTTTATGGTACACAAAGTACGAATTTCGTAATCTAAACAACCTTTAAAAGAAGTCAAATCGCAAATGTGGAAGAAAACAAACACATGAATTTTGATGCCATTCAACTTCCTTGCCGTATTTGATCTAATGATCTGTGGGTTCAGTATCTGATAACGTTTTGGGCGATTAAAGAAGTCGGTAAAGAAATGAGGTATCGTGCAT
The DNA here is from genome assembly GCA_020458035.1 of Magallana ariakensis. Lineage (NCBI taxonomy): Eukaryota > Metazoa > Mollusca > Bivalvia > Ostreida > Ostreidae > Magallana > Magallana ariakensis. The sequence goes on along the minus strand of CM035814.1, from coordinate 19,350,329 downwards.
TGTAATGTACCTTATCCAATTAAACTTTATTTTATAAGTAAATATTACTTTGCTCAATTAATTGTTGAGATTTGTTCTATGTTTATGCATATTAATATTTTTACTAAAATCCGTCAAAATGTATAAATGTATAAACGGAAAATGTATAAGCTGCCTCAATAATTTCCGAGCAATCCTTAAAAATGTCTTTTTGTAACGTAAACGTTTCCATAGTATTTAATAAAGCGCTGTTTGGACACACAATATTATTATTATAAATTAGAAATCCCCCATACAATCTGACTAATATTTTTAAAAAGATCCTATATATTACCAGCTTAGGCTGGAGACCGGTTTTACCACGTCGGATGTGTCATCGATCAATTTCTTATAATTTACTTACTACGCAAATCCGGGGGAGGGGTATTGTTGTCCCAAACTTCCAATTACCACCCCACCCCCCGTACTCTCTAGATCTGCGCTTGACCAATTTTATACAGTATAATAAAAATAAGTAAAAGATAATTATGCTTGTGTTGTTTGATAACACTTTTGAAGATCCAGTAGTTCTCAGCTATCTGAAAATACATGTAGGTAAACAGTTTAACGCCATTTAAAGGGACGGGGTTGCTCGAGAAACTTTACAACCAGCATGAGAGACATTTGCTTCTGAATTATGCTGTTGAGATTACAGGATCAGTTAATTGCTGATAAGCTTAATAACAGAGTGATAAAGAGGTCGTTGTCTATCGAAAAGTTATATTAACCGATTAGGGCAAAACTACGGTGGCTGCCATAGGACATATGCTTGAGATATTTTTTTTAAATTCGTGGCCACGAAATAAAAGTCGTTCCCACGAAATAAAAGTCGTGGCCACGAAATAAAAGTCGTTCCCACGAAATAAAAGTCGTGGCCACGAAATAAAAGTCGTGGCCACGAAATAAATTTCGTTCCCACAAAATAAAATTCGTGGCCACGAATTAAAAGTCGTTCCCACGAAATAAAAGTCGTGGCCACGAAATACAAGTCGTGGCCACGAAATAAATTTCGTTCCCACGAAATAAAAGTCGTGGCCACGAAATAAAATTCGTGACCACGAAATAAAATTCGTTCCCACGAACTTTGCTTGTTGTAACAAAATAAGAATGGAATGGTTTCTAGAAGTACTATAAGTACTACGTGTTATATACTGCTTTAATATATTTCATCTTTTTAGATGGTCAGTAGACAAGTTATCTGTTTCTATGAATCTGCATATTATTTGTTTATTATGACTTGCATTTATTACTTTTCGAACCTCAGATTGTAATAAAGAGTTTGTTGAGAAATATATTGAAATAAATCTTTTCATTTTATTCAAATCCACATTTGAAATGACCCGTAAAACTACGAAAGCCCTGAAGGGACATGTCAAATTTTTAAATTAGTAAAAATTAATTCGAGATCTCGAATTAAACAACTCGTTCCCACAGATTATCAATTCGTTCTCTTGGATTGAGAATCCGTAATCACGAATTACTAACTCGTTCCCACTGATTATTAATTCGTTCCCTCGATTTAAACAATTCGTTCTTTTGGAATGTAATTCGTTTTCTCGGTTTGAAGAATATTTCAATAGTGGCTTTGTTTCAATAGTGGTTTTATTTCAATAGTGGTTGCAAAGGGATTCTTCAAATGAAATTCATTCCCAACCACTATTGAAATAATTTATTTCAATAGTAATTTTATTTCAATAGTGGTTGCAACAGTGCTTAAAGATATGCTTATATTTACATCAAAGATTCTATGAATAGAGTAGATTTTAAAATGTTCAAACTGTGCCACCAGGGACAAGCTGGAATACCAGAAGATGTTCAAAGATTAACATAGAAATATACAAATTGTGCAATTGGTGATAGTACGAATGAGGATTCTCTTATAATAAACTATTTACTCAAATCTTCTTTTAAGGGGTCTTTCTACCAAGTTTGGTTGAATTCAGCCCATTAGTTCTATAGAGAACAAGTCATATAAGAAAACATTACAGACAGACAGACAGACGGACAAAAAGACGGACAAAAGGTCATCAAATAGGCACACTTGAACATTCGATTCAGGTGAGCTAAATAGGTTGTAGAATCTAAACTCTCTACACTGACTTAAATAAAATACACAATATTAATTCGAGAGAATGAATTCTTCAGACCCTGGTAACAAATTACAATCTGTTCGCTCAGATTCTTCAAACCGAGAAAACGAATTACAATCCAAGATAACGGATTGTCTAAATCGAGAGAACGAATTGGTAATCTGTGGGAACGAGTTGTGTAATTCGAGATCTCGAATTACTTTTTGCTTTTTTAAAAAATCGACATGTCCCTTCAGGGCTTTCGTATAAAACACATCAAAAATCAATTAATTCTTGTTTTCTTGTTACCCTAATTGAATTGATACACATCCCAATGAATTAAAAAAGAAAGCACTATATAAAATGTAAGGTATTGGCAAGACTGTAAAATGTAACTGAAATCATGAGTACAACTGTTTCATTTTTATTTGGCTATTATCTAGTGTTAAATTCTTTACAATTAGTTAATGTAGATTAAAGGTTCTTTTTTTACAAAAATGTGTTGCCTTTAGAGATACGATGTTTATTTGAGGCAATAACTAAGAATTAAAGATGTAACATTAGACGTATTATTCGACAAATCTCAAGTATTTTGTTACAACAAGCAACGTTCTGGGAACGAAGTTTATTTCGTGGCCACGACTTTTATTTCGTGGCCACGACTTTTATTTCGTGGCCACGACTTTTATTTCGTGGCCACGAATTTTATTTCGTGGGAACGAAATTTATTTCGTGGCCACGAATTTTATTTCGTGGGAACGACTTTTATTTCGTGGCCACGAATTTTATTTCGTGGCCACGACTTTAATTTCGTGGGAACGACTTTTATTTCGTGGCCACGACTTTTATTTCGTGGGAACGACTTTTATTTCGTGGGAACGACTTTTATTTCGTGGCCACGACTTTTATTTCGTGGGAACGACTTTTATTTCGTGGCCACGAATTTAAAAAAAATATCTCAAGCATATGTCCTATGGCAGCCACCGTACAAAACGCTTCAAGCATGTCTTCTCTCAGAACAAATATTTATCTTCTCTTTATGAAGCTTTTCAAACATAATTAAATTTAGAGAAGGGTGTTTTGAAAATTCACTGAAATAATAATTTTTTCTTAATTATAGGAAAATGCCAAATTAATTAAAAAATATATGACTGCCCGTCCCCCCCCGTATGCTTCCTTCTAGATTATTAAATATTTAGGTTGATACATTATATTCTTTTAAATATATAGTTGAGGACATAAGAAATATTCATCGAATTCAATGGCAGGCCATACCTTTCATTCATTTGCTCGCCGCATTCATTCATTGAAGCTCTGCGATGGCAAAGCCCCCTAGAACGATCACGTGTCCTATCGATTCCTCAATGATAAATTCATTTTCGCGCCATCTCAAACTCTCAGTCACTCGAGTGGGGAAGCAGACGATGTGATGCTGAGCATTTTCTGCATTGTCGTCATAGGACACTCGTGAAAAAACCTCTCTGCAAATATTAAATTGTTATGAAGGGGAATAAGGATTTCAAGAATTAAAACTTTAATCAACAGACATCCATTGCCAACTGAAGATGGCAACGGAATAGAAATAAAGTGAGGAACTTGGAAATTCTTTGACAAAAAAGAAAATTCGTAAATGACTTTATAAACTTGGGAGCTTTTCGACATGGATCACGAAAACAACAACGTTCCCAAACCGAAGTTAATCGTTTTCGACCTAGGTGAGTATATATTCTTATTGCAAATTTCAATTTTATGCAGTTTATAAATTATTAAAAGAAAAAAAAAATCATTTTTGTCATAAAAAACATCGTAAAAACAGCCGACTTATGTTCTGACATACTTACATCATGACTTAACGTTTTCCAGAATTCGTCTGCAAAAATATAGGCTAAGTGAATTTGACAATAAATTCCCTCGTCATCCTCATAACCTCCTTTGTTGCTCATACAGCTAGTATGTGAAGATATGCAGGTCTCAGAACACATGCTTTTTGTAAGTAGGGCTGCACATATATCAGGGAAGAAACAGCATGAAGGAACCTCATAAAAATTTAAAAAATAAATAGGTTTAATGTAACAAAATAATTTAAATCGTTTCTAACCTAAAGAGATAATTTTAAATATGAAATATAAAAGAAATGTTTTGTTTCGTTTATGCAACTGAATTTGAATACATGTACATGTATAAATATTCGCAACTTATTTCATCTGAGTGATCAACTGCACCGCAAACAGTACAAAGCGATTGAAAGCAAACCTAATCATTAAGCAATAGTTGTTTATTTTTTAAAGTTCTCTTTGTAGTTTTAATTGTAGTGCAATTTTGTATTTTTTTAAAAATTCATATTTAATGTAATTTATTCTGTCCTAAAGAAGGGACTGGTTATCCAGAAAATTTGACGATTCTATTGGTCCGTGTCGTTAGCCAGTTTTTAAAGTTTTATGTATTTATTGCTGAATTAGAAATCCTATTTCTAGCATTTCTAGCATTGATAACTGCGATTTAAATGTTGTTAATTCTTTGCTTAAAACGAGTCTGATAAGATATTTCCTTAGGAACGCCTTGAAAATTTGTTTTTAGAAAATAAGTTGCCGGCCTCTGATCCTCATCGATGGTATCTTGTAGGAAAAGGCGAAATTCCTAATTGATTTTTGTAACCCTAACTGACTGAGTCTGTTATACCAATTACAGATTTGCATGCTATTCTTTTCCTGGTGGCAACGGTCATTTTCATTTCGGAATGTCTTGTCGACTGTTATCTTCGGAATTTTCACTGCATCAGATAAAGTCGTTGGGTTTTTGTTTAAATAGCAACAAATGTAAGATGTAGTTACGTGAAGTGTTGCATCTCTCTTCAATAAAATGAAACTTTGATTCCTCTGTTTTTTTGGTGCAATTGCACAAGGTTTGGGGAAATATAGGCGGGAAAAACATCAACAAACGAACACGAATCAAGAACAGCTGTGTCTCGTTGGCACAGACTACTAATGATAAAGGTAAACCTAAAGATTATTTTGATAATTAAAGAAGTGAGGAAAGAGGGGTTCTCCGCACTGCTTCCTATACACGTAAATTCTTTCGCCAAGTCTTCAATCAGACCATACCCATCACTTTGTAAGCATCACTTTAACACCTTAACTTTCTCAATGTGCAGGAGCTTTACTTCAAATGAAACGAACTGCACCGGAATTTTGGAAAGCTTGCAAAATGTGCAATTAAATGCAGAGAGAGAGAGAGAGAGAGAGAACACTAATTTTTGAGCAAATACATTTCTAACTCAAATATGCACACTCTTAATGTTGCATATTTAGATAAAACATTCTAAATACTGAGTATATTGCCATTATACATTATGAGAAAATGATATTTTAGATATTTTATAGATATAAATTATAAAACCATCTGATAATTAATTAAATCCAATTATTCTGAGATAAGTTTGCTAAGTAATTGGCAACATGTATGCCAGAACGTTTCTCTTATTTGTTCTATTGATTAATTGGCAACATTTATACAAGAGCGTTTGTTTTAGTTATTCTGTTCATTGTGTTCTATTAATAAGAACATGTCAACATCAAGGCCCATTAACAAACATTAACTGAATATTAGAAAGACATTAACCTTGTGATAAAAACGACAATGTCCAATACCACCAAAAGAGGCATTTATGGCAACTCCGCTATACCAATCAACCGATATTGTTTTATCATTCAATAAATATTCTATATATTAATGATTTAATAACGAAAACTTTTTTTTATTTTTATCATTCAATAAATATTCTATATATTAATGATTTAATAACAAAAACTTTTATATATTTAACCTGCATGTAAATAATAAGTACAGCTATGTAATTTTTCGTAAGGAAGAAAAACTACAAGTATATACAAGTATTGAACATCCCAGTCACTCTGCAAATGCAATCTTCATTCTCTGAACTCTTGGGATTCTTTTCAGAACGCAAAATAATCGTTTCTCGTTGAATATAATGATGATCGTTTAATGTGAATGCTGACAAACAAATTATGGTTGGCCCTGAACGGTAAACAACGTAACTGAGAAAGCAGCTATATTTAAGAGAGAAAATACACCAGGAGGGGGCACAGGCACGAATGATTTGGAATGTGTCCTAAACTCATAAATTAACGTATGATTAACTCAATGACATGTGGAATTTGAAATTGTTGTAAAATGGATATGGTTCTTATTTCTATCATAATAACGTTTTACCAAAACAGGTTCGAACATTTTTTTAATGCAAGACTGAAGACTCTACTAATTCTAATCTAATTCGAAATACGGAAACTCTTGTTTTGATTAAAATTTAAATTCAGTATTTGATATTTAAAGACGAATAAACACTCTCAATAAATGAAATACATAAGAATCAAATGCCCACAGTGCTGAAGCCCCACTCTGTGTACCTACTGATTTGCATTGTGTATGTATGTTGAATGAAGAAAAAAAACCAGAGTCGAAAATATCCATGAACTCCTGAGCAAGGTCATAATTAAACCAAACACTCGTTGCGAGTTTATTGAAATAATCCACGTAATCTATAAAGATTAGAGTTTTTATGACAAGCTGTAGATAATGTAGACACACATGCCTTCTTTATTGGCCAATTTGAAAAACCTATTCAGCACGTGGTATGCCCTTAGTTCTTCACCAGAAGCGCTAGACGGGTCATTCGGAGGATAAACCCTTGCAGGAAACACTGCAACAACCTCGTCAACATTTCCTGGAATTTGTACTGCTCGTAAACTGACATTAAGATCCTGTGGTTTTCCAATCAATCCGCGAAAAATGTCTTATGTCAGTCTTTAAAAGTACGCAAGTTTTTTTTTTTTTAAACATTTTATTTTATTTTTTCACCATCGTCTGCAGCTTACGTAGTAAAAATAACGATTTTGTGCTCAAATTGTACATTTGCAAGACTTTTAAAATCAGTTTACTAAAATCGCAGAGCACGTGACATTTTCAGTAATGATGCATATAATAAATTTAATTAATGATTATATAAGTAACGGAATGCCGGGTACCAAATGGTGCATAATTGTATCTGCAGGTACATGTACATGTAGCAGAAAATCAAGAGTTGACATGGGCAATGAGCGTTTCAATCATACAAATTTTAATTATATAAACCATCGGTATGTTTCCTTATATAATTAAAACACAGTAAGGTTAAACAATATTATCATATTTTAAATATACGTGTACCCAGTGTTTGAGAACGGTATGAGTTCACAAAGTTCAAGTCCTGCAATAATCATGTCATAGTCAAACCAAATCGAGGTCTGATTTGAATATGAAGATTATTTGTACTTCTAAAGATAAACTTATCATTTATGGTCTTAAAAAAATAAATATTTGTAGCGTAGTGTTTTAGTGTACCACATGCACGTGCATCATACAAATCATCTCTTTATTGATACGTTTCCTTTACAAACCACGCATTGCTCCATCTGTTCGTAGATAAAACTGATAAAAATCGAGATTAATTATTATGGGACTTTTTAAAAACACAACATGTTTATCTGTACGAGGTGAAATTAGCCCCAATTAGTTTTATTTATCATCGTAGATAAACAACAATAGTAAATTGCTTAAAATTGACTCCAATTTCCGGTTTCAATCTTGTTAATTTTAACTACAGAAACTTTTCTTAGTCTTTCTTCTTGCCCAGGTCTCTCTGATATATAAGATAATGGTTTTAAAGGAGATAAAGGTTAATAATAGAAACAATTTGTGTAGCATTTAGGTTACAAAAGCTGCAAGAATTAAAGGTCCAGTTCAAACTTCTACATGACTGTGTACTTTACTTTTCTGAGGCTGAAAAAGAGGAAAATGAATCCTATAATCAAACCTACAGTATCTGCATTATAATTGGGCAACAGAAATGCAAAATATGCTTCCAAACAATGCTTCTTCCATTATGATAATATGTTATGATGATAAGTTACGTATCATGATAATACATGTATTCATATCGGGAAACTGTTAGTCACTCATTCCGTAGGAAGTTTTCGCAATAGAAGTTTGTATTTGTTCACTCTGTTGTATGTTTTGCTGATGGGGTCTCAGTTTTGATTTTGCATTTGACTACACATTTCAAATTATCCTACTGGTAAAAACATGTACGACAAAACATGCTCATGTGCTAATGGTTAGGCTGCTGTCTGAAGAATTCATCCCACCCCGATTTTACGACACAAAACGTTCGTGAATGCGGCATAAACCGTGACGTTTTACCTCTAAGGTATCCTCAACTCATCCTTCTATAAATTACTTAGTTGTGCCAAAAATAAAAATTTGCATTTAAAAATACGAATCTACTGCATAATAGGCATCTCAAGATTAAGAATGTCGACCTTAAGTTAAAACTCACGTGCACCTCTCCCCTTTATTTATTATTTTGCCAGTATCTTTTAGTCATCGCACATTATTGCTAGTGTCTTATAGTCATCTCCCTTTATTTCTATATGGTATTCGTACTTGAGCAATAAAGCTGCTCCCTCTCATCCGCTAATACACAAGTCTGCGAAGGATATAGTAAACACCTCACGATCTCGTGGTGGTTTGTGGGAAACAGATAATTTGTTCAGCACTTTTTGAAATTGAAGAATAATGGAATTATCGTTGATATGTGGTAGACGCGTTAACGAGCGTTTTCGCTTTCATTTATAAAAAAAAATAAAGTAAAATACTTTACATAAGCACATAAGCAACTCATAAATCATACATGCAATTAAAGTGGTGCTAAAGATACCGACCTTGGCCTTAGAATGTTTACGAATTATACGGGATACACTTTATTGTTTAAGCGGTTGAAGGGACAATTCTATATACATAATTATGCCAAGATATATCATATATTTTCAGCTTATTAAAATCTCAGTCTCATTATATTTAGAGTATTATGTCTGAATAGTGAAGATATTTGGAAAGATTTCTTTCTCGCTGTGAATTAAACATAATAGACACTTCTGATCAGACAGCGGTTGCAATGAGACAGCTCACAAAGGTTTTGAATAGGTAGACGGTGACGAAACAGTCAGGTGTAGGCGATAGCAAGCTTATTGGACAGCATTTTGGTAACAGAGCTGTTAACAAACTCATTTTTAGGTCAACAGTCATTTCCAGCTCCCCAGAGACATTCCTCAAGGCTACCCATTATCTACTGTTCGTCCCAATGGAAAACAAGAATTTGTATTCGTAAAGAGCGTAAGGTTGATTTTATCCGGTATCAACTTTAGTTGAGATGTTAATGCTGTTAGGACGTTAACATTTTATTTTACATGCATTTTAATATTGTACAAATCTGCCGTCTTTTTTTTCAAAATAAGAAGCTATCTTGTGTTGCCTTCGGTATCTCCAAGATGAATTTTCTTCTTGGGATTTAATCATCTATTAAGATTTTCTAACAAGATTTAAAACATCCATTTTACATTTACTATTACGATTTTCATTAAATGAATGTTTGATTAACGTTACTTATTAATTATTTTTCAGATTACACTTTGTGGCCTTTTTGGGTTGATAGAAAAGTCAATGTTGAGCCCCCTTTCAATCGTACCAGGTAAAAACCCATAGAAATAATTAAAGCACGATAAACTTAAAATGTTTAAGATTTTAAAAATTTAACAGCATTACCCACACATTTAATTTCTGCATCCGAATAACAGTCATTGGATTTTTAACAGAAAAAAATAAGCTGTCATATATGAAACTGAATATTTTTGTTTTTAAAACATGGTTTTAGTTTCAATTAATAAATACCAATTCATTAACTGAAGCTCTGAAATTTTCGTTAACTATTAATCCCGAACGTGTTTAGAAACAATTTAGAGCATATACAAGACGGTTAATTTGTAACGTGTCATGTCCATGCAGGGATGGTAAGGTGTTTGACGCCTGTAGCCGAGAGGTAAAAGCATTCCCCGACATCGACCACATTTTACACAAGCTCCACAAGGAGGGCTACAAGTTAGCGGTTGCCTCTGAGTGAGTATAATAAAGTCACGTGATCATCAGAGGGAGATCATCTCTCCAGACAACTGCTCACTTCTTCATTGTTGAAACTATTGAGATTACGTAACTAATTCACGTACAGTAGCTGTATTTTATTGCACTTACATCTGTTGGATCAGTGACGTGTATTGGCAACTGTCAAAGTGCTCGTAACTTATGTCTTAGGTTTGGATATTATTTTAGCTTTGTTAATGAGGCTACTAAGAGGTTTTGAAAAAGTGTTTGGTATTTTTGACGACCAGACAATAGTCTCAGAGTCACGAATAAGCATCACTATCGAATGATTGCGTACCTTCCAAATTATGAACAGGCACGTGTATTTCTTGTAAAGTTTATTACAGCTCTCCTCTTAAATACATAATATCTTTTGTATTACATTGACGATTCAACCACTTGTGTATATTGTTTTGCTGAAAATAACTCAAAAATTTTAAAGTAAACATATTGCAGTTCTATGTAGGTCTGAGAATTTCTAGCCTTCAATATATTTGAAGATTTTGGCTATAAAATATATAACCGAGATTTAGATGACCGAAATCTTAATATAAACCAACCAACGAAGCAGTAATTTTAAACAATGCTCTTGCAAAATTTGCAGACATTAGACAATGCCATCAATATTTCAGCCTCAATTATAATCTAAGAGAGTTGAATGTTTTAGGAGATTTGGCAAAAACACAACTGTTGCATAATCATTGATGAATCCAATGAAAATCAGTTTTTGCAGAATTTGAATAATTCTAATGTAAAATAGAAATTGGAATATTTTTTGGAATATAAACCAACTTCCTGATATTGCAGAGCATTCAACAAAGAGGAAGTTAAGCGCCTTGTGAATTTTTTTGGATGGAATAAATTCTTTAACTACATAGAAATCTCCCCAGGATCAAAGATTACCCATTTTTTAAAGTAAGTAAATTTGGAAAATGGACTGCATCCTCATGCACGTTGTAAAATACACATACATACTACTATCCACTGTTGAACGTTACCTTGAATTGTTATATAAATGTTACTTTTCACCACGGTAAACTGTATATTGAGAGACATGTTCGTGAATCCTGGTGGAACCAAATGTGTTAAAACAGATTGCAATTTCCATAATAACATCACCATTTGAGAAAAAAGATTGGTATATTAATCGAAATGGTGAAATTTTCTACTTTTTCCTAGAATTTATTTAGTATGAATTAATTACACTAGTATATAATTTTAATATTGCTAAATTTTATCTCAATACAAAATAGGATAAAAAAAAAGTAGTTCAAGCTTTTATATTACTGGCAAATAAGACAACGATCGTTAATAAGCTATAAGAGTTCAAGCTTTGGAACTGGTTTCGAATTATGTGCTTTCTTCTTCAAAAGAATGCTACGCTATACATGGAAAAAAAGGCAAACGTTTACCATGGGTATACATACAATTGTGATTAAATACAATTGTTTGTAAAACTATAGAGATATCGTGCGCGTTGAATGATGTACATTTGTAGTTTATTAACATTCTACATTATATTTCTTAAGATGTTGTGGAGGCTTTAACTTTTATTCAACCATGATAACACGAGTAGGTCCAATAATTAATAAATGAAACACGTTTAAGTACAGCGACTGGCTTAAATTAGAATAAAAAGAAAAACACTCATTTTTTGAACAGCAATGCATGTCTCACTCATTAAGCGAAACAAATACGGTGTTTATTAACAAAATATTCAAAAAATTACAACAAAAAGAAATTGATAATGTTGAATTTTTTTGCTACACGTTATTTCATATATATTGCAAAAGTTGATATTAAAGGCTTTAATAATGAAAGGAACACAGGAGCAGGATATTGAGTTTTTAAATATGTTTTGAAATTCAATTACTAGTATCACATTAAGCAAAACATATAAGATGTTTATAAAGAAAATATAAAAAAAATTACAAAAACGAAAACGATATAAATGTTAATTTATTTCTGCTTCATGTTACTGTATACAGGGAAATATTCGCCCCCGTTTTATTTTCGCCCCTTTCGCCCTCGTTGTCATAGGGCAAATTTAAGACAGGGCGAATTCTATGTTGCAAATAATATCTCTGTTAACACATCTGCATCAGGGCGAATTCAAGACAGAGCGAAACCGTTTGCAAGTTTAAAATGGCGAAAATTACACGGGGCGAAAATAACTCTGTATACAGTATTCCATATAAACGTCAAAAGTAAATATTCAATGCCTTAAGAATAAAAGGAACACAGGATCAGAATATTGATTTTTTGAAATATGTTTTTAAATTTGATTATCTTTTTGCAGCATTAAAAAAGACAGCGGAATTGCATTTCCAGACATGATGTTTTTTGATGACGAAAGAGACCACCTGTCAGAGGTAGCACACACCTGCTTAGGTACAGTGTACTTTTAGACATAGGTTATATTTATACAGAGTTCTTCTTCTTAAGGAGGTAAATGAAGCCTGAAAATGGCCACGGCCATTCAGTCATCTTAATTATGTTCCTCCTTTGCACGTCTTTTTAGTTTTCTGTATTCTATATTTAAGATATTTCCTTTTACGAAAAAGTTTATCATTCATTCATCATTCATTCAAGGTGTGACCTGTATTTGGGCAAACCGAGGAGTTTCAGAAGAGATACTAGAAGAGGCTTTTCGGGCTTATGCAAATAACCACATTAAGCAAGTGTCAGTTGGGGTTCCGAACGGAAACAATAACAACAGCAGCAGTGGCACCAATACCAGTAACAGTACCTTGTCTTTAAACAGCGAAGATTCCGATGAATCTCAGACTGAAACAACAGTAATCTATGTGCATCGTCGCCGCGGATCGCGAGCCTCAATCACTTACGAAGTCCCACCAGTAATTGACAGATCAATACGCCTTCGAGGACGGCGCATGTCAGCGCCTGCGCTGAGTATCCCACAATCTCTTCAGGACAAGAAACTGATTTCCTGTCCCGAAATTGTAGAAAATTAACGTGCGGTACTTCAGTGATGATAGAAGAAGTGCTTTTTGTTCGTGTGAATATAGGTATTAGGTAAATGGAGAAACCAAGAGAAGTTTTAAAAATCATTCGAGTTTATAATAAAAAACCATTTATTATAAATAGCAGCTGGCAAGCTATATTTCCCGAGATTGCAAGTAATGATCATCTTGAATCCTGTGTGCAGATATATGTACTTGTAAAGATTACATCATTGGATCATAAGATTGTATATATATTTACCATATATAATTATTTCATTGACGCGGTTTCTCTTGTTAACTTTTTCGTTTACTGGTATTATAATTGATATTAATATTTAGAGACGATTTCCATAGTAATACGTAACATTTATATCGATGGTTATTACGAAATAAAAATATTAAGAATTTACATTGTTGCTTTTAGAATTTCATCATAGTATAAGAGGAAAATGCGTGCTACTACTCGATAAATTGCCATAATATTTTGGTTAACTAAGTCCTAGACGTTCATTGAGAGTTCACGAGTTTACATTGCTTACCTGACACAAGTTCCTCATATGATCCAACAATGTTAATCAACATATTTAATGTATTCACTGTGTAGAAACGGACTAGGGTAACGCACTTTACCCTAGTCCAAGATGGCGATATGGAAACACGCTTCGATTATTTTACACTAAATTTACGCATTTGTAGGGGATAGTATGACGAAATAAATACACTAATTTATACGAATTGAACTGTATAAACGTAACAATTGTAAAACTTTTGCAGAATCTTTTCTTACTATAGCGTAAGAGCAAGGAAATTTTTCGACTATGATTAGGGTAAAGCAAGTTCGTGACTAGGGTAAAGATTTTTAAAACTTTAAACGTGATTAGGGTAACGCTTTAAGAAATTTCTTATAGAGAGCATAAATGTCTTCTAATATACTTTTCAGGGTCTAACTTAAGGGGCTATCTTTGTAGATTAGAAACGCACTCTTCTAGAAAATCGATAACCCATTGCGTAAAACACCACAAAACTGAAAAATACACGATTTCATTACACGTATTGCTATTTGACTTCTTACGAAGACATATGTCTATGCATGATTAATATTTAATAAATAAAAATTGCCAACATATTTCAATAATAATAACGTTATGAACAACATTTGTGTTCAACAATGACCATGTCGACGTCACGCGATTTTAACCCCCTTCCTCGCAATCATATTCCCGTTACCCTGTAATTTGATGTTTGTCTATTACTTTACGATTGAAAACTTGTAATTTGAGAGTTAAAAATTTAAATTTTAAGCTTTTTTATTCAGCAAAATGTCTGCACGAAGAAGTATTTATTACCATTACGGCGAAGACGTAAATTGCGGGTCACATCAGGCGCGTAAAGCCTTACGAGGAAAGCGTGCGAGAACCGTGTAAAATGTTTCATCAGGTTAATGAGAATTCATGAGGAACATTTAACTCATAGAAAACAATAAACACTGTACTAATCTTTTAATCAAACTTGTATTCTTTTTCAACAAACAAAAGAATAAGACAATTTTGAAACGGAGGCTGCCTATTAAGAATGTCTGTAACGTTTCCGCATCGGTACAATATTCAAATACGCAATCCGTCAACATGTTTTATACGGTTAACAACTTATGACTGGCATACTCTAAAACCTGGCCTGGCCTGGCCTGGCCCCATTGGCCTGGCCTGGCCTCAAAGTTGGCCTGGCCTCACTTTTGGCCTCAAAATTGGCCTGGCCTCAAATTTTGGCCTGGCCTCAAAAATTGGCCTGGCCCCAAATTTGGCCTCTACAAAAATTTTTGGCCTCAAATTTTAAAATTTCTCTTTTGCTCATTTTCTTAGATTTAGATTGAATTTTTATTGATTTCTTATAGAAATTGAAATTTCCATGCTTTTTTAAGGTTTAAGGAATAATCATATGATTTTTTCACATATATGACAAGTGACCGACTGTTTAAGTTTAATTAATTTAATCCATGTCTAAACACACAAAAAATACCTATGACATGCATGTACAGCACTGCTCTTACTATTGTCAAGGTATAGATAATGCAAAAACCAAACCAAAAAACTAAGAGCTGCCATCCCCCATTCCCCATTTAAAAGTTAAACATCATTTTAAGAGACTGACCTGATTGATATCCAAAACATTTGTAAACTGGTACCGGTACATAGCATTAAATTTTTATCACTGTGTAATGCACTTTAAAATTTGCAGTTTGTTTATATTACCTGTCAACACTGATCAAGCCCAAATTTCCCTCTCCAGCAGAAATTCGATATCTGAATCTCTTCTGTCGCTAATCTGCTACATTGGGGTCAGATTCATTGCCTATCCTGTCATTTAACATTTCACACAGTCTAATTTAATTAATGGCATTTGTGAACGACTGCAACAATGCATCCTCGATAACTTGACTCAGTGATGGTCATTAATCATCACCACCTGATTAGAGTAGAGTTTCATGCATGTGTTGTTTGTATATATTTAGGAAACAATTTTTCTCCTATGGGGAATTGTTATTGTCAGAATTTGAACAAAGCAAAACATTTTGTGACCTTTGATGTCGGTAAGAATAAACAAATATTGGCCTCCTCCATTATTTCTTTCTCAAACAAGTTGTTGATAAAAGAAGAGTTACATAGATATTGTCCGATCCTGAGAGCAGTTTGATTTAAATACATCGCCAAAAAAAAAATATGCCATGGTTATACAATGGCAGGGCAAAATCACATTCTTAAGTTCTTCAGAATTTAAAACTGACTGAATGAAAATCTATTAGAATGGATTACTTGACATACCTTTAGTCATAAGTATACATTGTTAGTACTATATTTTCAATTATAACTATTATTTTTAATAGACTATCACTTTAAGACACTAAAGCCACCAAGTGAGATGTTTAATGTGCATTGAAAATAAATCAATAAAATCATCAAATATGTAAAGAAATATAAAAATAAATTTGAGGCCAAAAATTTTTGTAGAGGCCAAATTTGAGGCCAGGCCAATTTTTGAGGCCAGGCCAAAATTTGGGGCCAGGCCAATTTTGAGGCCAAAAGTGAGGCCAGGCCAACTTTGAGGCCAGGCCAGGCCAATGGGGCCAGGCCAGGCCAGGCCAGGCCAGGTTTTAGAGTATGCCCTTATGACTTTCATAGGCAATCCAAATCAACTATAAGTGACACTGTGATGTTGTTAAACGTATGCGGGTTTTTAAACCATGATTGTGTACAGTTATCACATTTAACCTCGGACATCGGCTAACTGACTGAACCTGTTTATCAAATTTCATTTGGTGGTCACGCGTCTCTGTTATGTCAACGGCCAATAGATATTAATTGATTTTAAAGCTGTAAAGTACAATTTTGAATGATAGGAAATTCAGCAACAACAAAAAAAAAATAGAGTAAAAAATATCCTGTTCATATTCTATATGAGAAGAGAATAAAAAAAATGATGATTTTACGTGTAATTATTTACTCTTATCAATACTCTTAACGGAAAATAACAAGATGTTTAATCACAATGATTACAATTAATTTGTCCATGCAAGCAATAAAGCTAGGAAATATACGCCGTTATACAGATGTTGGGTCTGACATCGAAATCATTTATTTTGTTCTTTCCAAAACAATGTTTTGAATTTTTAAAAGGAAATACACTGCCGGAAACTTCATTTTATTTCGTATCTTCTAGTAGTTTTGATTTTTTTCTTCTGGTTTTATGTACGGAGGATATTCTTCTACGCGGTTAGTATGATAAAAAAAAAAATAATCATTTGATTGCATAGCATCCCCCGTCATGCTGTAAATTTTGAATTTTATTTTCGGTAGGTGTAAATACAAAATTAACAACGTATTTACACGACCCAGTAATTTCAAAATTTACAACATGACACCCCTATAAATTCTGTGAATAATTAAATTTCAAAATCGATTTGCAAACCGTTTAGCGTCGGGCAAAGCGTGCAGCGTTTCGTGAAAACTGTCAAGCGCTTCGGTTGAACCGCCGTTCAGCGAGCGTGTGCACGTGGTGAAGTAGTACATTTTAGGGTCTGTAGTTTTGAAAAAAATGTATGAAATCATGTTTTATATTTCCAATACTAAATATATAATATAACGTATATTTAATTTTTTGAATGCACATTGATGAAACTAGATATAAAAAATAAACTAATTATATAGGGTCATGCAATCGCTTGAATATATCTAAAATTCAAATTATGCACAGCAACAAAATCTACGAAATCACGACGACCTATATTACGTTTGAATACGTTACACACGCACCGCAAACTTTATAAAGTAAGGTTTTTTTCTTCACGTTATTGCAAATCCGCCGTGGGAAAAATAATAATAACGCCATACAACGGCAAATGACATTCTTGGTGAGTTTGTGCATTCATTAATTGTTTATTTTTTTTACTGTTTATTATGTTAAATAAAAATATTTCGACATTTTGAAAATTTATTCCAATCTCCGTTATCTATCGAGATCATAAAGGAAAATCCCGAGGCTTCAGTCTTAATTGTACGGCGGCGTGGAAAGGCCAGGTGAAAAAAAAATTATTTGTTCGGACGAATAAGTTATTTGTTCGAACGAATTACGATTTGTTCGGACGAACTAGGATTTGTTCGGACGAATTAGCTATTTGTTCGGACGAATTAGGATTTGTTCGGATGAATTAGCTAAGCTCAAGTCTCAAAATCTGTCACAATTTTGCATATTGATAAAGGGCGGAAGGATTATTATTTGTTATGGCATAGCGCGAAATTTTGTTTTAGTTTCTTAAGAAAAACCGGCGTTGCCTAGAATGGGCATCTCCATGGGCATCTAAATGGGAGTCGGGTGGGGGGTGGGGGGGGGGGCAAACAATTTTATCCATCGATAAAGGGCTGAAGTAGCATTATTTGTTATGGCATAGCGCAAAATTATTTTTAGTTACTAAAGAAAACCTGCGTTGCCTAAGATGGGCATTTAGACGGGTGGGGGGGGGGGCGGTGGCGGCAAACAAAATTATCTTTCAGACCTTTCAGACTCCTTACCCCCTCCCCAACCGGGAAAATTTCGTCGATCTGCGCATGAGCTTGAAAACTGATTTAGACTTTTCACATCTGCGTAACCATGATTATGAAATCTCTCTCTCTCTCTCTCTCTCTCTCTGTTCTTATTCGTTCGAACAAATAACTTATTTGTCCGAACAAATCCTAATTCGTCCGAACAAATCCTAATTCGTCCGAACTAATAACTTATTCGTCCGAACAAACCTAATTCGTCCGAACAAATAACTTATTCGCCCGAACAAATTACTTATTCGCCCGAACAAATAACTTATTCGTCCGAACAAATAGTTAATTCGTACGAACAAATCCTAATTCGTTCGAACAAATCCTAATTCGTCAGAACAAATAACTTATTTGTCCGAACAAATCCTAATTCGTCCGAACAAATAACTAATTCGCCCGAACAAATAGCTAATTCGTCCGAACAAATCCTAATTCGTCCGAACAAATAGCTAATTCGTCCGAACAAATAACTTATTCGTCCGAACAAATCCTAATTCGTCCGTAATTCGTCGGAACAAATGACTTTTTCGTCAGAACAAATAAGAATTATTTATTTTTTTATCTGGCCCTTCCACGCCGCCGTATAATTGTACATCCGATACCTTAAAAAATATCTTCAATCGGTGTGACGTCTTAAACGACAGTAGCAGTAACGGATATCGAAAAAAAGTAAATTTCAATTTTATAAATTGTTTAAAGCAGTTACAAAGTCAAACTATGTAAATATTTCAATGCTATAAAAGTAACCTCACCCTAGTCACAAAAATAAATTACCCTAATCTCAAAATATCGCTTCATCAGCTTTACCCTAGTTTGGAGCAAATCTTCGACACGCGTTATCTCTACAAATACGAGCAATGTAAGACAGATTTACGAGTGAACATTTAAAACTAACATCGCCTAACAAATACTGCGCAATAGTTTTTACAATCAACCATGGAAAAGGTGAATACTCGTGCGATAAAAAACTGAAGCGTGCTTCCCTTTCGCCATCTTGGACACGGGTAAAGTGCGTTACCCTAGTCCGTTTCTACACAGTGGTATTGGTCACCCCAGGGTTTCATTATCTTATAATTGGTCAAATATTTTAAAAACGTTGATTTTCACCTACCGTATTCCATTTATGCTCGTGCTGAGCTGAGATGCATTAAGCATTGTGAAGGCTGATGATTTCAGCTCGTCCCAACGGTTTTTTTAAAATTATATTTTACAATTAGTATAAAATTGTGAAATGGTTATGAATCGCAACCAGTAGCTATGTATATTTTAACTTCATGTCTCGAAAAATGTATCTATCAAACTAGCAAGTCCTTTTGGCTAAACATCGAATAAAGATGGCCCACTTGTTTTGAAAAGAATGCGAAACTGGAGAAACGTAAACTGGCCATTGACAATGAAGTAAAACAACTTGTACCAGAATTCAGGTACAAATAAAAGTAACTTTTGTTTTTGATATATTTTCACTTTGGTTACTATCCACTTATTAAGAATGAAGACTTTGTTGTACGGAATTACAAAAAAACCACCTCTAAAATGACTATATTCATATGCATTATCAAAACTTTCAGAACAAAAACAAAAATTACAAAAATGGTGGTACTTGCATGTCTTGCAGATTTTAAAGTACATGAATGCTGATTTGTTTATGTTTAATTTATTCATGGGTTTAGATTAAAAAGTGAATGGCAACCAGTTTGAATTCTCATACTATTACAATATCTAGTTCTATACCGTATAAGTGTTTCTGTGTGGATGGAAAATTTTGCGATTCGTCAATAAAAAAAAAAAAAAGAAACTTTTGCTTTTTATATGAAACAAGCTTGATGTATACTTGTTAGAAAATACAAATTTTGCGCTTGAGGCAAAACAGAAAATTTATCGAAAGAACCATTTTATACTAAATTTCAGTATTAGATTTAACACAGAATTATCGAGAGGAAGGGGGTAATGGGTACGAATATTTTAAAAGGTTTTGGGAGAATGGTCTGTGATTTTGTGTGTTTTTTTATGATTGTCGTTTGTGATTCCGAGGAGTTAAGACGTGTCTACAATATTTGCAACAAACATAATGGTATATTAATCATATTTACATTTTTATATAGAGGTTGATACATTAACGGTTATATATTTATCAGTTTGAAATAGTCAAAATAAAAAAAAAAAGATTTGAAAAAGTTATCTTTCTTGTTCTGTAAAGGATGACTGCACTTAAGGACATGCGATATTTGTGAGAAAATAAAGTTTTAAAAAAAGATTTTTTCATTCAATTGCAGAAATGGTCCACATCTAAACTGCAACTTTACGTAATTGCGTTACATAAAAGTATGTTGTTACCAAGTACGAATTTGTTTTCATAGGCGGGGGTCATCACGATTTCTTGAATCTCCATACGATAATGAGGACGCCCACTTTTAAACTGACTTCGTTCATAGTCAGCGCATGTTTGTCTATTGTTCTCCGTTTAACAGTAGTTGTATATTTGCATTATCAAAGTTATGTCAAAAGGAGATTATTAGACAAACATGCGCTCATGGTTAAAATGAGAAAAAACTGTTTCTTCTTACTTTCGCTTTCCATGTTGTAACCAAGGGTTGATGCATGTTGAATATTATAATTCACCACGTGATTTCTCACCTCAGGTAACTTTGTTAATACAAAATTCTATCACGTGGCGTGTAAGGTAGCGTGTTATGTGCTAACTAGGACAATGTTTTCGAACACGTTAAGTTGTCAATCATTGATTTAAAGACTTCGGCGTGGTCAAATTGTTGAAACCATAGTAAATAATATACTTGTACCATATGGAATAAATAGAGTTATGATGAAAGAGTGATCACATAAACTTTTATACATAGCATTGTTATTCATGCTAGTCTAATTCTAGTACCATTCTGATAATGTCAGCTCCACCTCTCATGCATATTAATATCGATCTAATGTTTGGTCAAGGGCAGACAAGCAAAAATTCTCCTTTTTTCGAAAGTTGTAAGGAGAAAAACATAGAATGAGCTTATTGTATCACAGTCTAAAATCTTAATTCATGTTGGAAATAGACTAGACTCTTTAAAAAATTAACAAAAGTGATATTAGGTTAAGAAATAAACTCAACAGAAGCGACCGAAAAGGGCCCAAAACCTGGCGCTAAGTGCAGTCATCCTTTATCTGATAGCGCTAAGTAAACAGTAAAGTACAATCCTAGTTTTCTGTTGTTATTATAAATTATTAAAAACCCCAGGTCAAGACAAGCCGCGAAATTCTATCGTTTTATCTCTTTGTGAATAGTCATCGAAACTATTCACCGGCGGCATTCGATTTCCTTCCTTTTTAAACTCGGAACACCTCTGACGTAATCCGATCGCTGCATTAAATTCAAAGTCAGATAACTCTAATTTGTTTATCATCAAGAAATTCAGCATCGCCGACAAATAAAGGTGTACTCGGTATAATAAAATACATATTTACTGACTATTCGGACGATAGCAAGTTTATTGTCCCCCTCGACATCAACTATTTCCCTCGGCTTCGTCTCGTGAAATAGTTGCTGGGACAATAAACTTGCTATCGTCCCCATAGCCAGTAAATAGGTATATAATAAGTAAATTTTAATCATTCTTCACGAAATATACATTGAAATTTTGATGTTCTTTTCCCCCTCAGTTTGTTATAATATGTAAATTATTTACGCATTATACGTTAGTTATTTTACAGACATAACTTTGAATGAGTACTTTTCTTTTCTTTTTTATTTTAATAAAGCTTTACTAGTCAATAATTTTTTTTTTCAAAAATATGATTGGTCTACGAGTTGAAAAAAAAATGTTGTTTAGTAATGTATTCTATAAAATTTCTAACGGCTATTTTCCAGGATACAAAAATGTTATTACTTAAAATAAAGAAAAAAGTATGTTTTAAATGTACAAATTATTTTTACAAAATCATAAGTTTTGGACAAACTTAAACCCATATTTTGTTCAAACATATTGTATCAATGTCAAACTTCAGATAACATCTTAATAAACTTACCCGTGGAATTATTGTACCGATGCACATGTTTTTGCAAGTTGTATTTAGAATTCCTCCAGGTATCTACATATTGAAAGGGAGTAAATACTTAATAACGCGTTCATGTTATTTTATCTACCCTAAATATGATTCACTTAAAATCATCTCTCTTTGTTTATTTGTCATGGTAAAAGTAAACAGAGTTTAGGAGTTATATATCCACTAGACTACAGTTGTAGTATAAACAGAACATCACCCTATTTTTAGGCTTTCTTTGCTGCGTTTAAGTATGAAGGAATTTGTAATTTTCTGATTTCTGATTGAGCAATCTGAGTGACCTTATAGTTGCACAAATGACCTTGGGTCAAAATCATGACAAACCCTCAGGTCATAAGCTGTCTTTGTGTAAAGTGGGAATTTCCAATGTTCTCTGTAAGAAAGGTATAGACTGGACATGAATAATGCCCTTTTCTTTCCAGTGACTTTGAACTTGTCGAAATGACCTTGGGTCAAAATCGTGACACTCTCTTAGGTCAAAGGCAATCTTTGTGTGAAGTTATATATTCTAATGTTCCTCCATAAATAGATATGGACCGGACACGAATTATTCACTTTTGCCTTCCAGTTTCCATAATCTTTGCCAATGACCTTCGGTCAAATTATGCCACACCTTCAAGTCATAAACAATATTTGCAATGTGATCTATTCTAATGCTAAGAAAGATATGGACCAGACACGATTGCACAGACTGATATACGGTTAGACTACTAAACAGTTTGTCAGAGCAACCTACTCCTCTTAAACCGCTGCATACAATTTCATAACTGTTGTAGTTAAGGCGGAAAATGATGCGAAGAAGTGCGTATTTACAAAAAATCCTATTTCAATAATTTTCACGGAAATTTCCCCAACTTGAACTTACCAATATTAATACTCCGTAAAACATCAAAGTCAATATCTTATTAATTAACAAAATGCTGTTTGAGAGTAACGTGGATATTTGATTTTGATTAACATAGACAAAGTTTGAGCTAAAAATTTTTAATCCTCCACCGTACGCGTATTAAAGTTTCCCCAATTTATATCTTAAGATGGTTACAATTGGTAACGTAGGTTAACCAAAGACTAGCATTCGTTTGAATTAGACAGAAAATATTTTATAGTTCTACATGTAAAAATTCCTGCAAATGGTAGCACTTGGTGACCAATGTCTACATTGTTCACGAACGGCAACCAAATGCTACCAACGATTGATTTTAATTCCACCAACGGTACAACTCTGAACGCCTATAGGCATTTCTAATTCCTCTCCAAAACTGTCATTAGTTGATTTACAAGCGAGATTCAGTGTTCAAAATTCTTTTTTTTTTTAAACAAAGCTCGAGTCTTGATTTTGTTTACATTGGTGTTATATTGGTAAACGTTAAAATTTATGAGGTATCATTTTCACATATATAATGATAAAGATACAGTTTGGTCAAGGGATCCAATTTCACCAAATTTCTAATCATGTGGTTAACCCGTTTCTATGCATATTACCCAATACACGATTTCATATAGATACATTTTTCTCTTTTTGTGTTGACATCTTCTATAAAATTAATTTGTTATCATGTGAAAACTAATAATGATATCTATATTGAATCTTATAGATTTTGAAATAAATTCAATAAAACTTTTTATAACCTTTTCCGGGGATCTGTAGGCAATATAGATATATTTAATCGTAAGATTTGGGGGGAAAAATCATTCTTAAAGATAACGTTTAGTTAAGGTTTGAGATTCTAAAAAATATTTTTACAGTTCAATACCTGAGGTCAGAAGTTGTTTTAAAAACACAAAATAACAATGTTATAAATAAATATTATGGAAGCGTATCAGTGCCACGTTGTAAATTTTTTTTCTTCAAAATTCCAACTTTAAAGTTGGAATTTCTAACTTTAAAGTTGGAATTTTCAACTTTAATCTTGGAATTTCCAACGCCAAGTTGGAATTTCTAACTTTAAAGATGGAATTTCCAATTTTAAAGCTGATTTTACCAACTTTAAAGTTGCCAACTTTAATCTTGAAATTTCCAATTGTAAGTTGATTTTTTCAACTTTAAATTTGGATTTCCCAACATTTAAGTTGGAATTTCCAACTTTAACCTCGGAATTTCCAAATTTAATTTTGGAATATTCAACTTCAAAGTTGGATTTTCCAACTTTTAAGTTGGAATATCCAACTTTAATCTTGGAATTTCCAACTTCAAAGATGACTTTTTTTTCTATTTTAAAGTTGAATTTTCCAACTTTAATCTTGGAAATTTTGTCTCAAATCTTCGGTTGTTATTACGATAAGTTTTTTAATTTCATACGAATTTCTGTTAATAAGTGGTCTAAACGTAATGTAGATGCAATATCCAAGGCTTTGTTTTGATCTAATTGTCTCTTAGTGTGCGTTTTTCTAATCCTGCTTTTTATTAACGACACCCTCTTGTTTTACATATAAAGATAACATTTACATGTATTTGATTAAAAATTATTTTGATATTTGATATTTGATACTGTATACATTTAAACGTTTTAATCTTATATATTAATATGAAAACTTCTAGTTCAGACATATACAATTATAAGTCTATGCACAATTTGCCTGTTATATAATGTGTACGTCTGTTAATTTTATATTCTTGTATTAGATTAAAAATTATTTCGATATTTGATATCTGATATTGAATGCATTTAAACGTTTTAATCTTATATACTGATTTAAAAACGTCTAGCTGAGACATATACAACAAAAAGTTTATGCCCAGTTTGCCGGTCATATGTTTACTGTTATATTAACAAGAAATGAATTCAAACAAAAAATTCGGAAATTCCAAGATTAAAGTTTGAAATTCCAAGGTTTAAGTTGGAATTTCCCGATTTAAGCATGCGTATAACGTTAAAAATCTTATATTTATAAAAGTCACATCTTTTATGTGCATTTAATAAGCTCTTTTGATTTAAAATACAGATATATAGCTTCAACTCAACAAAACAATTTAGGCATGGATACAAGACTTAAAATATCAATTAGATCTTAAACTTGCTTTGGACAATTAACTGATATTAAAAATATCGATGGAAAGGCATGGATATTTATTCAACGTAGACAAATATTTATCAGTTGGAGATGGAAACGACTGTTAATTAGAAATAAGACTTATTTTTACATTATATTCGTCCGAAGGAGAACAAGAAAATCATTAATAAAGTCACTTCATACCGGTAATTAGTTTAACTACATGTACCTGGTGGTGCTTAGACGTGCTAATCCCACAAACTTTATAAATTTCACAAGCTAAATTTGTGATCAACATCGATATCATCAAATTATGTCTGGTTCTATTTAACATATGAATTTTTAATGATTCTTTTAAATAACTTAACCTTGGTTAATAACCTTTATGAATTTTTAATGATACTTACTAACTTACCCTTGGTTAAAAAGTTTTTATTGAAAATTATGATAAAAATTTGGTTCAAAATTATCAAGGATTACGTTTACTCAGGGGCGAAAAAAATCCTCCGGGTACATGTAGTTAAACTTAAAAATTCTAGTTGATATTTGCATTGAGCGTGTTAAAAGTGTTTTAATATACATGCACATGTATTTCAACAGAATGTAATGTTTGAAATCAAAGTCTAAATTACTAGTATCGAAGAGTGTTTAAGAAACATTGTGAAGAAGGTCAACGGTTAAAATTATCTGCCGTTATCTTCACAGAAAAAAATCGTTAACTATTAAAAATTTGAAAAAAATTATTCTTCAGCTGCAAATTCCTCCCCCCCCCCAAAAAAAAAAAGATTTCGGAATTTGGATTCTAGTAATCCACTGGGTCATCGCCAGTCATTTCCATCTGCTTCTTTTTTAATGTATTCCAGGACGACATTACAGTCATCCTTTTATCGCACTTGCCGATTTCTGACATTCTCTTTCATTTAATATCAATCTCATTTGAATTATGAAAAAAATGATTATAATTCGGTTAATTTGAATAAAACAAACAGAACATTTATGAACGTTGAGCTTATCCATATACACGTTTCCCCATCCACACTGTAAAATCAATAAAACTTTATAGAGAAAGAACTTCCTAATGTAATGTTAATTCAGATATGATACTTCAAGCTGATAAAAATAACATTTTGTGTTTTGGTCTATTTTCAAACAAAATGATAATTTAAAAATGTGCTGCTAAAATGTCATGAACATTTTGGACTTGTCTATCTACAGCATGTAATTCCAACGGCTGTCTTGTATTCAATGACAAAGATTATTTTGAGATTTGCTTGTTTTTACTTATGTGTCTACAGTAGGGGGTCTGTCATGTATTTTTTGTACATGTATTGCATAATATTTCTAGTCCTTTGGCCCCCTATCTTGTGTTTTGTGTAGATATTTATTTTCCATATGTGTGTATAATAGGGGGTCATGGTTGCTTTCAGCACCACATGTTTTATTACTATGTAACATGTTTTTGAATGTCCCCTATTTTGTAAATATCTTTTCGTCATTTACTAAATAAATGACAATTTTCATTCTTACACATGTGTTCTGTTTTATGCCTGCTTAAGCAAAAAACGAGCTCAGTCTCCTTGGCTAGGTCTAAAAAGCTAAGGAACATAAAGCTTATTTTGAGATTTAATTTAAGAAACAAAATACGAATATTCAAAATGTAAGACAAAATGTGTGACGTATTTATTTCGACGCTTACTGCTAAGTTTTAGAACAAGACCTATATTATATACGCAGATTCGACACAACCATCGTACCTATCTACTTATTTTACTCGTTTTGAGATACTTTACATGGCTCATTTGCTAAATTTTATTTTTATTACTTTAACATAAACAAGTAGAGAAAAGTTTCTCAATAAAAATTACTCTTAATGACAATATTAACATACAACGTAAGTGGCGCCTTTTGTTGCACGGCCTCATGCGTCCTCCGGGGCACGGAGAGGATAAGTAAGTAAGTAACATGCAATTGAGTTTATATCATCGGTTAGTGTAAAAAAAAGCTCTGGAACGAAATATCCAACCCCCTCTATTTGCATTTAGAAGGTTTCGAATTGCTTTTGTATTACATGTATATAATAGTGTATTACTTAAAAATATTCAGGTGCCTGTGATATATTCCTTGATAATATGTGATTCATTTACTTGTAAATCACAACTTATATATGTACCAAAAAGTAACTCGATGTCCCTACTGCCATGAATTGCTTCAATAGAAGTGTTTAAAAAATTCAAAAAATTCAAATGCAAGACTTGGTATGAGTATAAACAGTACTTTCAATAAATGGTCATAATGAGCTTTTCAGTCGGTAATAAATCAACAATTATGCTCATAGGGCAATTTTTAATTGTTATAGAATGATGTCATTGGCTGAAATAAAGATTTTTTTTGCGGAAAGAGGTGGTATCCTTGGTGGTAAAAGACAATATACTGCCCATTAAGGTTAAAAATAAATACTATGCTATACATGTATATGCCTCTTTTTGGTATTTGTACTGAGCGTTTCTAAAATGATCAATATTGATAATTATCTAATGTTTTCCAAACAAGGCCACCACATAATGCAAGGATGCTCTTTTTGTTATGTTTTGATTAAAATGTTAACACCACATAAAATATAAAGTAATATGTCATAATTATACCTAATGTTTATTTTGAAAAAATGAGTTTTCTTTATGTTGATGATATTCTAGAAATAAAATAAAATAATTGTAAATATATATGCCCAAAACGTTTCGAGGATATAAAATATGTAAGGAAGTAATACTGTCTACTAGTATTTTTATTTGTTTACGAAATGAAATTGCAAAGAAAAAACATGCCAGACTGTGTTAAGAAAAAATTTTCCATATGAAATTAATTAATACTAGAACATTCCAAAGAAAAGAGAAAAAATATACTCATGACAAATAGAAATAATGTTTGAAAAACATTAAAATACCCAACAAAGAATCAATTTTGAATTCTGGAATCCCAACTTTAAGTATGAAAGGATCAAATTCAAACTGTGATATAACCAAAGTTTAAAGCAACTGTAATTTAAAGTTTTACGTTTGAACTTGGAATATCTCGATTTCTTCATATAAATTTTTTATCCTTTAATCAAACTACTTTGAATGAATGCCTATGTATCATGGCTTGTGTCTATAACCTTTGACTTGAATAACATCTAGGTAAAGTACGTTTAGATTAAAAACCATTCAAAATATGTTTTAAAATATTCATATTAAATATTTTTGCCAACTGCTTGCATTACTGTGCATTTCACTGAAGTTGTTTGTTGAACATGACCAATTTAGCTTTGAAATACTTCTCTTGCTCAGATCTGTTAATCTACTTTTAGGATGTTCATAAATCCATGCGCTGGTAAGGAACTTTCCAACATACATAACAAGAACTTTAATATGTGTGTTTCCACAATCTAGGTAAAGTTTGTGTCGCAAAACGTGAAAATCGAGTTATTTATATCAAGAATACAAGAAACAAGTGAAACAAGCGTCAAACAAACGGCTACAATCTATCTTGAAAACAAATCCCCAATTTTTTTTTTAAATTTCTGAATTTGAAATGAATAAGATCGCTTTTTTTCTAATACTTGTACATTTGAAATTAACTCGTAGAATGGACATCATAGTGTCAGCTAAAAATTTAAACATATACAATGTTTAATATTTCAAACATATGTTTATAAAATATCAAAGGGTCCTACACTAGGAAGGAATACTTAATTGATTTCTTCTATAAAAAAGTGTTCGACAAATATATTTTTGTCTTCTTGTATCGTGAGATATTTCTGTACAAACTGATATGGTATAAGATACATGAGTTATTACATCACAAACATTTTAACAGTGCAAATGCTATGGAATTAACCCATGAAAAGGTTAGCAACTCTGATTTAATCTGAATTAACTTTTGTTCTGGTTGATATGTGACCGAAAAAATGCACAGAGAAGTACAAATTTATATTTTCCGTATTGCTTTGCCAAGATACCAATAAATAATAAAAAGAAAAACTGTCAATGTGACAGCAACCCAGGTTTTCTTTTGTGTGATCAGTATATCAAACAATTGCTTGATCGGTAATAGAATGGACCTAAAGTCTGCCTTTCGGCTACTTCCTATCCACCCAAGGGATTTCTGTTTACTCGGTATCAAGTTCCGAGATTATTATTTTTTTAACAAATGAATTCCTTTCGGTCATGCACGGACATGCGCGTTATTTGAAAATTTTTCAAAATTATTGCACTAGAAATTAAGCCATACTACATTTGTCACTGCCTTGATGATTTTCTGTTTGTTGGTCAAAATGCTTCAAACGAGTGCGACAGATTGATGCAGCAATTTAGCCACGTTTGTAAAAAAAAATGGGCTTGCGATTGCGGCTGACAAGACTATAGGTCCTACAATTAAAATAATATATTTTTGGATAGGGATAAATACAGTATCTCAACTACTTTTAACCCCTAACGATAAAGTCACAACCATCAATGACCAACTTATGGACTTTTGCAATCGTAAAAAAATCACTTTACAACAGTTACAATCACTCTGTGGGTTATTAGCATTTTGTGACAAATGAAAAAATGACAATAACAATCCGTCAACCATCTAAAAAATCCACAAAGCGAATCACAAACTCAAAGCAGAGCAACACGGACCTCCAAAAAGATGGAGGTAGGATCAGGTTAGCATCCTCTGCTGACCGGTCATACCCGCCGTGTGCTCTTTGTCGTAATCGGGAAAAGACGGAAAAGTCCGTAGACAATTGGGTGATTAATTATGGTCTAACAATCAGTATGAAAAAACGTCAGTCAGCATGCGACAAAGCATTACCAGCATGTCGGGATGGATTTTTCAAAAGATTTTATGGTGCTATGTCTAGCGCTCACAAACTTCACCACATAATTACAGTCACCTCTGGAATACGGTAGTATTCGATAGGATTAACGCGCGATAGGATTGTAAAATATAACGTTGTGGGTACTGTAACGAGCGCAAGGTTGATTTTCTGTGGTATTTACTTTGATTGAGACGTTAATGCTGTTAAGACTTTAACATTTTATTCTATATACATTGTAAAGATACTTTTTTCAAAACTAGACATCATCCAGTATTGTCTGCCATATTTTTGAGATGGATTTTCTAACAAGATTTTAAGTATGCACACTTACTATTTAGATTTTCTTTACATCAATGTTTAACTGACGTTAGATATCAACTATTTTTTGAGAATACAATATACATGATGACACATCTGATCAGACTTAGTGCTTATAATGAGACAGCAATGAAATATTTTAAATAGGTAGACGGTGACAACACAGTCAGGTGTAGCCAATAGCAAGCTATATGTGACCATGCCCCTTTAACACACATTTAATTTTGAATTTAAAATCTGCATCCGAATAACGCTGAATCATATCACAAGTCAGTTTTTATAAATGAAACTGACTACATGTATTTTTGTTTTTAAAACATAATTTTAGTTTCAGTTAATAATTACCAATTTATTAACAAAACGATCTGTAATTTCGTTCCCCATTCATCCCGAACGTCTTTAGAAACAATTTAGAGAATATACAAGACGGTTAATTTGTAACGTGTCATGTCCATGCAGGGATGGTAGGGTGTTTGACGCCTGTAGCCGAGAGGTAAAAGCATTCACCGACATCGACTACATCTTTCACAAGCTCTACAAGGAGGGCTACAAGTTAGCGGTTGCCTTAAAGTGAGTATAACCAAGTCACGTGATCATCAGAGGGAAATCATCTCTCCAGACAACTGCTCACTTCTTCATTGTTGAAACTATTGAGATTACGTAACTAATTCACGTACAGTAGCTGTATTTTATTGCTTAGCGATACTTACTTCCCATGGATCAGTGACGTGTATTGGCAACTGTCAAAGTGCTCGTAACATGTTTTATGAGGTTACTAAGAGGTGTTTGATAATATTATATTAGTCTTCCAGAATTTCCATGTCTTATAATTTGTCAAAATTTTAAAAACGTTGATTTTCACCTACCGTATATCATTTATGCTTATGCTGATTGGATCAAGATGCATTAAGAATTGTGTTGGACAGGTGAATTCAGCTCATCCCAAATCTTTTCATTTTACAATCAGTAAACAATTGTGATATGGTTATGAACCACAACTGAAAGCGCTAAGTAAACATCAAAGTACAATCCTCGTGTTATGTAGCTATTATAAATTATATAAAAAATCCAGGCAAAGACAAGCCGCGAAATTCTATCGTTTACAACTTTGGGTTCATTAAACATACAATATACCAACAATTTAAAGCCACGGCTTGTCTCACGGCTTGTTTCCCAATTCCTACTTTCCAACCTATTTGCAATTTGACACTGATTATTCACTTTATTAAAAAGAGATTTGAGTGGGAGATATAATAACACTTGTGTTTTGTTCTCAATGATAAAACTAATCAGTATACATTCAAAATGATGGCAATTGTTTTCTATGGAGCATTGTATTTATTATAAGACTTCATTGTGCATTTAAAACCAACGATATATATGCATTTAAATTATAAACAAAAGGACTATATGCGGTATTATGCATTTCTCACTCCCCCCCCCCAAATTAAAGGTCTATATTATATCAACAAAATCATACGTATTTGAGCCTACCTGGGCTCTATACTTCCAAGGCAAGGTATGAAGGGAAAAATGGTGATATTTTCGTTTGTTTGCAAAATAGCGGGAATTAGCCCATTTTAGTGACGTCATAGATGAACAGCTAATAGACAATGGTGACTTATATCAAGAATAATGTGTTAGACAACCTAATGTCTATGTCTGCATAATGTTTTATAAAGATTTGATTTTAATACGATAAACTGTACTATTTAAAAATTGGTTAAAATTGGGGCAAATATTTTACCATATCGAATATAGTCCTTTGAACAATAATTTTAGAAAGAAAATAATATCTTTAACTCAGAGTCAGAAATAACTGACATCTTTTGATCAGGTTTTTGTCCAATTTTGACTGTACGTCAGACTTCATCACTGCAAGTACTTCACATCAGTAGCGATCATCAGAGAGTTCTATAGTATTAAACAGTTCAATTAGTCAGATTTTCAGTAATTTTCAGTTGTTTTTTAAGTTTATTTATGAAAGTTTGTGATGCTTTTTCAATTCAGCAGAATTATAAAGTTTTAAAACTAACCTGTTGAATAAGCAACTGCGTGTTCGCAAAATGAACTGAACCTATAATAGGCAAAGGAAAACCATTTCCTCCAAGTTCTGCAACAAAACAGTTTGATTTATCTAAAGCATGCGTATAAAAAACGATCAAATTATAATAAACAATGAATAATAAGGATCATTATTTTGTGGGGGTTAATTTTCTTGGAATAACATTTTTTAGAGGTTCTTTTGGATGAAATTACGCGGATTCGTAAAACAAATTAAGACCGTGTTTTATAATTCGTTGGGAATGTTAATCTAATTTGTGGGATAGGGATACCAACGAAATCCACAATAACCGAGCATCAATGGATTTTAAAGAGTTTACAGTAAAACTTTTTTTTTCTCCCAGTTTTTCAAACTTTTTACACCATAGATAATCATATATCGTCTTACCGTTTAACTTCGGCTCCACGAATGTTGTGATTATGTTCTTAACGATGAAATTCAGCATGAAATCCTGGTAAAAGAATCGTAAATAATTATCAATAACTAATAGCTGTTTACTATACTTTACATATAACATAGATTTCTCGAATTTAAATTATACAAACACTCAGTTTTCCTATTTTTGAGTCTTTCACGTTGACGTTGATTCTGAAATAAGTAAAAATTCACCCTTTTTAGAATTTGATAGAAGCAACAACATATTTTTCTTTAAAGAAAATAAAAGCCTCTCATTTATTTATTTAGAAATATTATATGTAGCTCTTTCCGTTTTCAGATTATTATATATACTCACGGAAGTTTAAGAACTCGTGCAAACACTTTTTCGTTTTTTACCGTTATCGATATAGTCGTCGACATGTCCTAAAATACGTATCATTTTACATGTAATCATTGTAATCAACAATTTGCTTAAAACTAAGAATATAAAGAGTTAAAGAATTTTATAAATATAAAAATATGTTTAACGGATTTGAGTTTTATCAATTGTCATACTGTCCTTTTCAACAAAAGGAATATTGAAATAGATCGGAGGATTGTTTAAGAGGGCTTGACGGTCGTGGCCATTTTTAGAATGTATTGATCTCCTTTAGAAAAAGAGCTCATAATAAGATATAGGAAAATACCCTACTTTAAAATATGAAATATATGGATTTTTTTATTTACTTAATAATTGTTAATAATTTGATAAATCATATCTTAAAATTTTAGGTAGATCGGATGGTTAATTTGTTGAGCAACCAGCCTTCTTAAATCATTTAAAGATAGTAAACAAGAAAAAGTGCACAATTGTCCTTATTCGTTGAAGAGGCAAGCAAAGAGTTATAAGTTGAAACGCACTGCGGTCAGTGTTAGAAAATATTCGACTTTTCCCTTTCCTTTCGTGGCGTAAAACTTGATTTCTCCGTCTGCATCCACTTTTGTTGTTCCGTTAAAGGCAGTCATATTGGGCATGGTGGAACTTCTCAGGTTCAGCATTACTTGTGAGTTAGGAAACCTCTTACCAATCTGTTGATGGTATTCGTTAGCATTTTCATGTTATTATTAGTATTGTTTATTGTTACATATGGTAGACTAAGTAAATTTATCATTCGTTACGAAATATACATTAAAATATTGATTCCCCCCTCAATTTGTTCTAATACGTAAACCCACCTTTATTTTACAGACATAATTTCGAATGAGTGCTTTTTTTTATTACAACAAGGCTTAACCATTCGATATATTGCTTTTTGCAAAAATATGATTGGTCTACAAGTTAAAGTAAAATGGTGTTTAGCAATATATTCTATAAAGTCTCTAACAGCTTTCTTGAAGGAGACAAAAAATGCTATTACTTAAACTAAAGTAAAAGGTGTATTTTGAATATACAAAATATTTTTATATTATAAGCTTTTGACAAACTAAAATCCATATTTTTTTTCACACATATTGTATCAATGTCAAACTTAAACATAACATATATTAAATAAACTTACCTGTGGAATTAATGAACCGATGCACATGGTTTTACAAGTTGTATTTAGAATTCCTCCAGGTATCTACATATTGAAAGGAAGTAAATACTTTTATAAAGCATTCATGCTACATTACCATACTTTAAAAAATTTTCACTTGAAATCATCTACTTTTGTTCATTTAAAAAAAAAATAACCAGGGTTTAGGAGTTATATATCCACTCGACTACACAAGTTGTAGTATAAACAGAACATATAAGCTCAATAATTATGATGCTGGAACAAGACATAATTATGTGTAAGAATCTCAATATGTTTTTATACATAATAATGTTGTATGACCAGGCTTCTATTGAGACCTAAAGATGTCCTTTTAATTCTAATCAATGGGCAAATTCAGTGCAAAACCATTTCGACGACCGGAGTTTAGAATTGTCAACTAAGAAACAATGGTTAATACAGACCATTGTATCAAACAAATAGGCCCATTTGCCACATCGCTCACCTGAGCACCACTTCGTTAGTGAGATCGTGTACCTTTGTCTAAATTTCAAAATATTAAACTCTAAACTAAGGGAGTAGAAGAGAAGGGAAAGGAGTCATATGAATAAAAAAACGAATCTACCATATATAGTAAGTATATCCGAATGCTGATATAGTAATATCACTAATTTCTAGAATTGTAAATGTTTTTCTCATATTCCTATGCCATATTTAGCAATCCTCTTGAGACCTCATTGCTGGTTTTTGGACCACAGTTTCAACATTTGTAAATATTTTTTTTATCAGGATATTCATTAATTATCAACACAATATATAGAAGGCGATATCGTGTATAAAATAAATTTTTATAATTTTCTCAAAATATAACTACATTAACTACATGTAAAATTTCCCGCATTTCTAGGATATCACCGACTTTTTGAAAAGACTTATTAGGATTTTAGAACTTGTAGTTTTTCGAACTTGTGTACAATTCCTTTGTATCAAAAGATAATAATAATATATATTCCAATCAAATCATAATTGACCAGGCAGTCATTGTTTCAAGAAACCTGAATAAACCTTGCATGATGATACTTGCAATATAATTGTACAAGTTGTAGCATTGTAATTGCTGAAAAAAGGGGTACCTTTCAATAATTCTGTATGAAGAAAATTAAATTTTTCTTACTGGGCACCAGTATGGTTTCGGAAGTCAGGGTTTAAACAAATTATAAACTACATTATATTAAGATTCTTACACGTTGGAAATTATTTTCTCCTTACAATGCAACATGTACCTAATTCCTTTTTATTGTTCAATTGAAACATAGAATCTATTTGGGCTTATTATAAAGCAACATGCTTATTGCTTATACTGATTTTCAATTGACCTTCAAAAAATCTTTAAAACTGTATTTCGTCATTTGTTTATTGATAAATCCCCAAAAATATTAAAATTGTTTCATAAAATATAGTTTAAAATAGTTTATATATAATTGTTAAACTTTATACTAACTTTATATCCATTAAAAAAAAAGAAATTATAATACATAAATAGTTTAATGTTTTAAAATTATGCTCTATGTAGTGTATTAATACTTCTTTATTGCCCTGAATTCGTAAAATTCATCTTCGTTATATAATTTTTTTCAAAAAGATTTTCAAGAGGATTTGGTTGGGACATAAATCAAAATTAACAACGCCATAAATTCGTTTTACCTCTGTTTGCAGTTTTTTAGTTTTATTTGTATTCGAAACCTACACCGGCCAAAGTTTTGAAAAATACAGAAAAACAGGTAACTTTGCAAATGTTTTCTTGAAACTTCCAAGCTTCTGGTAAGTTTTGGGGTCTATAAAATTGACAGAATAAGGACAGAGGTTTGTGATTGAACACAATGATCTCTTTCATTTCAGTTTATCTTTTCTATAGCCCAGCCGCACAGTGGGAGCAACGTTATACCAAATGCGTCATTTTACGCTACAGCTATGCAAATGATATCAAGCAGGTGGAATATTATTCTAATAAATACTTAATATCGAATGGAATTTGATATTAATATCTTAAATTGTTACGGATGTCAAATCAAGGTTTGCTATTCATGTACATTCTTCTTTGTTCAAAGTTTGAACTTCCAGGATTCATATCAAATACCAGTTTCACAAATTATTAAATCAACATCTTTCATATTTTAGTTCGTTAAAAAAACTAATTAGAAAATATCGACATACACATTTATATTCTTTTAAAAAAAACGGACTCTTACGTTTTTATCGGTAACGTTGTAGGTCAACAAGCCGTGAGAGAAAGCAGTGTAAGACATTGTATTAAAGAGGAAGTCGGACAACCAGAGGTACATCATTTTGGAGGAATCGGAGCCAGCTGGAAGTGGCGGAGCATCGAAAGGAATGTTCCCATGGCTGCCATACCAATTCACCTCACCCTAAAATGTACTTCTATCTAAATATATATCTTATGAAACCATCAATTTTACCTAAAATCTTAAAGCTTGGCTCAATGAAAAAGAGGTTCTGAATATACATGTCGCTATGTGCATATTATACATGTCAGAACCATTTCTTATACCATGAAACGAAAATTTAATATTAGCAGTCAATGTCATATTTTTTTCTTCAGTTTCTTCTAGAAATATTTTATATACTAAAGAAAATACTATTAAGAGTTTAAAAATATACATCATGTAAAAATTGGTTTTATTTCACATCAACATCAACTAGCAAATTATCTTAAAAGCATAAATATAACGGAATATGCTCTTAATTTTATTGATTTGTTCAAGAAAACAACTTGAAGTAGGTTTAGTCTCACGCCCAGAACAGCCCTTTTATTAAACCTTCAGTTTCATTCTCCGATATAAAGATATTTGTAGATTCACTTGTCACTTCAGTAACTATGATAATGACTTGTAAATATATACCGGTATTATTATAACAGTAACTTGATCCAAAGGGTCGGATCACGTCGAGGTGCCAGGCGCGGATCATCAGATCAAACGAGACGCGAAGCGTCTAATGATAAATTTATACTATGTCTGTTTAAAAGTTTAAATTACAAAACTATCTTTTTAAAATCAACTGTATGACGTTTACTTATATGACAAAGCTATTTTGAAACGAACTCTTTTATAACGCGCTAAAATACGGACGTTATTTAATGCGTACTACGACATCAGTTTTAGAGAGTGGTGATACGGAATCGGAAACCCACTGTGTGGTTATCCGGGAAATCGGATCACACTCTGTAAAATTGACAGTATCAAGAAGGGAAAATTGATGTTTATATAATAATATCCCATATCAGAGAGTTATATATATTTAAAACTGGTCAAAATTATTAAACGGCAAAATTAACATTTCATTTTTATATTAAACAAAATGTTTTGACCTTTCAGAGAAAAAGTCTATGTAAAACAAACACACTTAACATTTGTATATAATTACTGAAATATGTTTTGTTTACATGTTAGTCGACGACAATATGAATACCTTGTGATAAGTGTCCATAAAACCTGTTGAAAAGGCTGGTTTGGACATAAAACTGTAATC
This sequence comes from Magallana ariakensis, assembly GCA_020458035.1. Classification (NCBI taxonomy): domain Eukaryota; kingdom Metazoa; phylum Mollusca; class Bivalvia; order Ostreida; family Ostreidae; genus Magallana; species Magallana ariakensis. The sequence goes on along the minus strand of CM035814.1, from coordinate 19,312,444 downwards.
TAGCAGAAACATCTTGGCAACCCTAACAGAGACTGTCAAACGATTGAAGTAAAAAAACACAAAACTCGTCATTTAAGCAATTGCAACAAACAACAACGTAACTTGTATCTAACTGGGCAATAAATTGTAATGAACGATTAAAATTCAAATTTCTTCGTAAGAGCAGATACCCGGAATTTGCGCCATCTTCTTTGCACCATCAACATTCACTAGCTTTGTTAACTGTTTACAGAGCTAGAAAAAACAATTTAAAAAAGCAATAAAAAGATACATAAGAGAAACAAGAGAATCTCAATGCATGATTTCTAAGTCCAACATTGAAACTAAATCTTCATTATAAAGAAATGCAAGTCTAAGCATTTGCGACTCGGATAAATGTCATCCTTGCTAGATGTAGGAAAGATTAACGAAGACGTAAACAAATACATGTAATAAAAAACATAATATTGTTACCTTCAAGTGTCAAACAAATTTTCACATTACAAAGAACAGACAGATTAATGATTTATACTATTTCATAAAATGTTCGACAAATATGTTCAACCTATAAGCATATGTAGGCTAATTATGGAGAATAATATGACAATAACATCCATTTTTTCAGAAACACAATGCAAATATAAGATATATTTGTGTACGTTCATTTGTCTTTTTGTACGGCTAACAACAATAAGTGTTGAGAGTCTTTCGTTTTCGTTTTTGTTTTGAAATCGACTTTTTAGCCAGGTGTTTAGATACATTGCTTCCATTCGATCTCGACGAAAGACAAATCAATAACTTACCAATCCGTTTTCGCCTTCAATCGAACTTTTTAATCTTTTTGCAACCTTTCCACGAAACAAGTTATAAATCCATGCCCTACCACCGTGAAATTTTATACCAGTCGATCGGACAGAGCAAGAACATGATCTGGAGGATATGGTCGGTCTTCCCGCCGAATCCATGCCTAAATTATTCAAGAAAAATCTTAAAATATTATACAGAATCAATTAAGATACTGATGTACAATTCATTCCATAAAGATATGGTAATTTTGTATGTTTTTGCTTATGTGGCTTTTTTAAACGTACCTATCATCAGATTTATAACAAGATTGATTCCACTACCAGTCAAATCAAAACTTCCATGATCAGAAATGCGAATACTGAAAATACACATATTGTTTTTCATCAGCAACTTATACAATCAAACATCCTTGAAAACTGAGACAACCGATACTGATTTGTGCAATATAAAATAAACATTATAGAAAAAAAGTTATGATTAATAATATGCATTATTTAACTTTATCTATCGTGTATTTTATGTTGTAATCGAAGCAAAGTCATGAAACTCGAAAATAAAATTATCTAAGGTGTTTCTTATTTGCCAGATGCATATATTCGCATATATTTTTACAGGACAAGAAGTAATGTAAAATTCGAACTTTGTGTAAACTTCAAAGCAAAACTTGTACCTGTATGTAGATTACATGTAAACGTAGATTACATGTAAATGTGAACTCCATATGATTATTTTTCAAATATTGAGTAACTGTTCCTTATAAAGCCTTTCGTCAGAGCACATTTAAATTAAGATGAAGATAAATAACTTGAAAAGCATTATGTCCTACAACTTTTGTCTTACATTCCTTTCTTGTACTTGTAATGAAAATCGCCATGGAGACCGATGTCGATGTTTGACGTTCTCCACAAAAGGCCCCCAGGTTGCAAAGATACGGTACTGATTGGTTTTCTGAATTTCGTTATTCTCATTCTAGAAAATATTATTAAAACATATCGATGTCAGGTTTACTACATGTATCCAGTAATTTTCCACTATCTATCTATTTATTTATCTATCTATCTATCTATCTATCTATCTATCTATCTATCTATCTATCTATCTATCTATCTATACGATAAAAAAGAGAAAAAAAGATAAAAATCCTTCAAATAATAGCTGACATGACGATACCAAGAAAGGTCTCCCAATGTATTGTCAGTGAAGGTAAAATCAATCGTGGGTCAATAATCGTGTTCTGTCAGTATTGACTGCTACACGAGGTCTTTATTTTAAATAAATCATTAACAAAGACGTTGGTGTCATAATGTGTATTCGTTGTTAAATGATATCCCAAAAATCAAAGATATTTGAGCTATCAGGAACTCTAGCGTTCATTTAATTCAGAGTGGTGACTTCTGATAGTTAGTGAAGCTTTTTTTCCATTGGTTTGAAGATTTTTAGATCACTTTGAGTGTCTGTAAAGTGTTATTTTGAGAGAATTCCCCTAATTACCTTTTTTTCGTTGAGATTCTACGAACTATTAAACATTTCTCAAATTTGACAATTTGACAAATTTTCGTTGAGATTCAATCTATATTTTTCACGATATGTTTACGTTTTACGTATGGAGATAAACATTTTATGTATCGTTAAGTAGTAACTCATAAATAAAACATTCACTCTTAGAAAAGAAGAATATGTATATACGATCGTAAGTGGATTGTATCGGACAAAGTTTCCGTGTTGTGTTAAAAACACTAAACAAATTGACAAAATTGTAGTGTTTATTTGAATATATCAAAAACACTTACCCTGTGATATCATATGACACACTTCCGGATTTATCATGTTGATCAGGAATTGCTTTATTTGTGATATCTTTGGACAGGACATCTAATGCTACGTTTACAGCTAGAAGTAAATAGATAAAAAAATCACCAATGCTGAAATAATTTTCTCGTTAATCTATACTTGTGAAATCCAGGTCAAAGTTTTGATAAAAAATCCTAACAATGAACATATATATTTATATATATATATATATATATATATATATATATATATATATATATATATATATATATATATATATATATATATATATATTGAAATGAATAAACACAAATGTTAACATCATGCATTTTGTTTCAATTTTATACAAAATTGTTTAAAAAATAGAAAACATTTGTGTATGTTTGCATAAGAGTTCTTTTTCATTTCTCACCGTAATTGAGTCCCTTAGAAGTTATTCTAGATTTCAAGCCAGGGTTTTTGCTATGTGTTCCGTTGATTAGGAGTACAATCAGGAAAATCAAGATAAAAAAAGTAACCCTTTGCATGTTTCCTGCGAAAACTAATACAAAAAAATAGAGTTTATTCTTTTTTTTAAGATAAGAAACATACAAAAAGACAAAAATGGTTAACTTACATGAATTGAACGTTTGTTTTTATTCATCCAAGCTTGGCTATTGTAAATGTGAAAAAATGATATCTCAAACATATTTCCTTATCATTTCCTTCCGTTTCATCATTAAAGTGCGTTAGCACATTCCTCTGTGGCCTTGGAGCTTGAGGAAATAATAATTGATCATGATTAAATTGGGAAATGGCACTATACTTGTAAATCAGGACGTTTTCATTTTAAAAGTACTTAACTTTGAACACTTTGTTCTTTAGAGCTGCACATCTATTATTAGCAACAATGGTACACAAGTTTTATTGATCAAGGTCTTGTGAAATTGAATATAAGAGAGGAGAAGGATACCACAACCAAATTTTAAAATACTTTACATAAGCCCTATTTTCATATCTTAGTTTCAAAAAATCGTTGTAATAAAGTAAAGTAAAGTTGGCTTAAGCGCCAGCGTTTGATTTAAAAGTAATGAATTTGAGATCAGCTACGGTTTATATAAGATGCTTTGCTATAAAGAAAAAATGTTATACATTTTAAAGGTTTCAAAACAGTAAATTTTTTTCTCATCAATTGCAATATCTCAAAGTGTTTCAATTAATCTTTTAATGTCCACCTACTGCAGAAGTGTTCTAAACGAAGCATAATTCTGCTTTTCTAATGTTAAAAAAAAAGAATTTTAAGATTTCTTAAAATGCTTTATTATTATTATTATTATTATTATAACATTTATATAGCGCTAAATATAATAAAATTACTCTAAAGCGCTTTACATTATAAGTTAAAACTACACAATGAGCATACACACATAAAATTAATTGAGTTATTATAGGCATATAAATCTATAAAAAGAGGTTTACATATAGAAAATAGGCTAAACAGTTTTTAAAATATTCATAAAAAATTTAAAATATTCATAAAACATTTTCAGCACAGATTAAAGACTGAAGATCTAACTAAACTGATGAAAGGGTCAATTATAAAACGCTAATTTAAAAAGATGTGTCTTGAGTAACTTTTTAAAACTGGTCAGATTTTCTTCGAGTCTTAAAACTGCGAGAAGACTGTTCCAGAGTTCAGCTGCACTGACATCGAAACGCTGATTTCCATAAAATTTGGTACGTGCCTTGGGCTTAACCAGAAATCTCGAGTTCTCTGATCGAAGTGATCTTGATGGAAAATATACATCAACAAGGTTCTGAATGTATGCCGGTGACTTCTCTTGCAACGCCTTGAAAACAGTCAAAACTAGTTTGTATTGAATTCGAAATTCCACTGGCAACCAATGAAGAGCAATCAGCACCGGTGTGATATGATCATGCTTCTTGGTTCTTGTTATTATTCTGGCAGCTGTATTTTGAATTCTCTGTAGCTTTGACAAGGAGCTGAAGCTCAACCCATACAGCAATGCGTTTCCATAATCAAGCCTTGATGTGACAAGGGAGCACACTAACGTTTTGCAAGCATTTTCCGAAATGAGTTTACGAATTCGACCAATATTTCGAAGTTGGTAGAAACACTGTTTAGAAATAGAACTAATTTGGTCATCTAAAGTCAGCGTCCGGTCAAAGAGCACCCCAAGGTTTCTAACGCAGGAAGTTGCATCAATAATCTGACCGTCAAAGTTTATTTTGCAGTTTTCAAATGCACCAAGTCTGTTTTTAGGAGAAAATATAATAAGTTCTGTTTTGTCTTGATTTAATTTAAGCATATTGGTCTTCATCCAATCACTGATATCTGAAAGGCATGCCTGAAGTCTCCGTGTTATTGTGTCCCATGCCAGGCTTGGTTTGACAACCATATATACTTGAGTGTCATCAGCATAGCTATGGAAAGACATTCCGTGCTTGCGACAAATCTCACATATGGGTTTGGAGAACATACAGTAGAGCTTTGGCCCTAGAACTGACCCCTGTGGTACACCATAATTAAGTTGGAAATCAGCCGACGCAGATGAAAGGACCGCAACTCGCTGATATCTATTGGTGAGATAAGATTCAATCCACGCCAGAGCATCGCCGCCTATTCCATAGGAAAATTTAAGACGCTTAACAAGGATGGAATGGTCAATTACATCAAAAGCAGCTGACAGATCCAACATCAAAAGAACAGCGCATGAGTTGGAGTCTAGCGCTGTCACAATATCATGGTGTACCTTCAAAAGAGCCGTCTCTGTAGAGTGATATACCCGATATGCAGACTGGTATGTATCTTGCAGATTGTTTGACACAAGATGATGCTCAAGTCGTGCATTGACTACCTTTTCCAGGATTTTAGATAGGAAGGACAGGTTGGAAACTGGGCGGTAGTTCTTCAGAACTTCATTGTCAAGTCCTTGCTTTTTTAGCAACGGGCGGACTACAGCTTCTTTAAAAGAGGATGGCACTGATGATTCTGAAAGGGACTTGTTGATAATTGTTGTAATAATTGGCAATAGGACGTCAATGGATTGTTTCAGAATATGGGTCGGTATTGGGTCTAGTTCGCAGGATTTAGGAGCTGAGCGCATGATTAATTTACGAACCTCAGTCTCAGTTGTTAATGAAAAGCAATCTAATGGTTGTCCACAAAATATCATGTCAGCGCTTAACTCATCCAGTCCGAGGTTTTCCTTTGATATAGCAAGCTGGTCACGGATGGTGGATATTTTCCCGATGAAAAATCTTCCAAATTCGTTTGCCATTTCCTCCTTGTTGTCAAGTGTGGGGAAAATTGGACCACAGTCTTTGCCTAAGAGATTGTTTGTTATTTTATAAAGTTGTTTCTGGTCAGTACCGATCTCTGCGATCTTTTCAGAGAAGTAGTTCTCTTTGGCCGACAGTAGCAATCTGCACGATTCTAAAGATTTGCTCTTGAAGATTTCTTTATGAACAACAAGTCCAGTTTCTCGCATGAGTCTCTCTGCTCGACGTTTTTCGCGCTTTGCCATTCGAAGTTCGTCGTTATACCATGGTGTGTTTGAATGTCTTGTTACAGTTTTGGTTTTCTCAGGAGCATGTTGATTCAAGAGAGTGCGCAATTCATGATCGTAACATTTAACTAGTACATCCAAGGACCTGTCGAGATCATGAAGCTTGTCCAATGATGTTAAGTCATTTCTAAATTTTGATATATCGATCTTACGGAGTTTGCGGAAAGTTATGGTTTTGCGTTCTTTTAAAGGTTTGGATATATGTAACTGAACGCTTACGGCAAAATGGTCACCTCCAGCGTTGCCGTTGTTATCACAGAGAGCAGGGTCTTGGATTGTAGGCACACTACTAAGGATGTGACTGCTGTTTCGCGTGATAATGAAGTCCAAGGTGTGACCATGGACATGAGTAGCTCCTTTCACGTGCTGCGTTAACCCATGCTCATCCAAAATTCTCCGAAACCTTCCTGCATCGATGTTGTTTGGATCATCAACGTGAAAGTTAAGATCACCTGTAATTATCAATTCCTCGGGAAGGATGACAAGTTGGTCAAGGTAGCATGACCATTCCTCGAAAAACACAGTGGTTTTAAATCCGTTGGATTTAGAAGCTGGTGGGCGGTAGATTACACACAATCTCACATGGTTGTTTGATGAGGCAACTGTACACTCCAGGTGCTCAAAATGTGTGAAATGAAAGTCGGTGGAAATGGGTTTGTGACAGCATGAAATATGATCTTTATGAATCAATGCCAATCCACCTCCCCGGTGTTTTCTCGGCTTTTGCAAGACAGAGAAACCCTCTGGTGTAAGTTCGGATAAAATCACATTGTCATTTTCCTTTCCAAGCCACGTTTCTGTAAGGGCTAAAAGGTCAATATCATTAGAGACAATGTAATCATTAATTGCAACCGTTTTGTTCACCACTGACCGACAATTTAAAGAAACTAGGGACATGTAACCATCACATGTGTGATTTTTAATTATGTATATTGATAATGTTGCTATCTAGTTTGTAGGAGTTAACTCTCTTGCACCACAATACCAAATTCTTGGCATCTTCATATATGGTTACGAAATTGATCTCGCAGTGTGTAACCAATTGAATAGTTTCGCGGGAAAATCGTGGGTGCGTCGTTTCGTTAGCGTGGGTATTCACTTTTTAACTGGACGCCGGTCAGGTTACAGTCTTGAAATTTTTAAAGCGTTTTAAAAAGGTAAGATCTGCTTTTCTGCTTTTTTATATTCTAATGGAGGTTAAAAAAGTACGTGCCATTTTTGGGTCACTTTATTGTGCGTCCTATTCAGCGATTTCTCGAAAGCGATGAAGATGTTAGATTTTGTAAAAGATCTCATAAATTGGGAAAGTTTGTGGTAGTACTACTGTAAACGTATTGTATTTAGCGTGTACGATATTTGGCGGAATACGATATTTCAACAAGTTAGCGAAGATTTGATTTTGCGTATGTCCAAATGTACTTATTTATCTACTTACATATTTTACATTTGGCGATGTACTTGATTTAGCGGACGTCGTTTTCCGCCAAAAACGCTAAATAGAATACACAGCCAAATGTAATACGTTTACAGTATTTCGTGCATTCTTAATGAAGATGCTGAGTTTATTGTGTAAATAAAGACATATTTCTGATTGTTGCATGAAATGATGTTAGCAGTGCGACCTCCCCTGAGGAATTGGCAGCACAGCTACAATCAGTTGTGTCGGTGAGTCATAACCAATTTTGCAGTTTCACGTGTACACGTTTGTAAATTGTTGCCCCGTTTTCATCAACGTATTAATTACAGATGCAATCGTTGATCAGGTCAATGTCCTTCTTAATGAATCTTTTCGGAAATTTTAATTCTCCTCTTTTTGGCAGCACAATGACTTTTTCCCCATCACCTAATACAAATCATGTGCACGCTCATAAACTTCACCCAGATGGCGTCCATTTGAATAAACAAGGCAATGTTTATCTCGGACAGTAAAAAAAAATTGGTGCCGACTTATTTTGTCTAGAATGCGCTATGGCGCGACCCGTATATATTTAGACTTGGAATCTACACAGTTTACTTGTGTTTTCTTGAGATATTGATTGATTTATTAATTTATTTATTTATGTATTCATATTTTTTGCCTCCCTGAGGCTTATCTCATTGCACTTGGGATCTACACAATTTACTTGTGTTTTCCAGAGATTTTTATTTATATATTTTTTTTTCATATCTTTGTGCCTCCCTGATGCTTATCTCATTGCACTTGGAATCTACACAATTTACGTGTGTTTTCCTTAGATATTTATTTATGTATTCATATTTTTGTGCCTCCCTGAGGCTTATATCATTGCACTGGGAATCTTCACAATTTACTTCTGTTTACCTGAAATGTTTATTTTTTTATTTTTTTAAATTCATCTATTTTCATATTGTTGTGCCTCTCTGAGGCTTGGCTTAATATCTCATTGCATTGTAAATCTAAACAATTTACTTGTGTTTTCCTGATATTTTTCATATTTTTTGCCTCCCTGAGGCTTATATCATTGCACTTGGATTCTAAAGGATGACTGCACTTAGCGCCGAGTTTTGGGCCCTTTTCAGTCGTTTCTGTTGCGTTTATTTCTTTACCTAATATCACTATTGTTAAATTTTTTTTAAACAGTCTAGTCAATCTCCAACATGAATAAATATTTTAGACTGTGATACAATAAGCGCATCCTATGTGTTTCTCCTTACAACTTTCGAAAAATGGAGAATTTTCGCTTATCTTCCCTTGATCAATCATAAGATTAATATTAATATGCATGAGAGGTGGAGCTGACATTATCAGAATGGTACTTAAATTAGACTAGCATGAATAACAATGCCCTGTATAAAAATATTTGTGATCACTCTTTCACCATAACCCTATCTATTCTATATGGTACAAGTATACTATTTACTATGGTTTCAACAATTAGACCACGCCAATGTAAGTACAGAAGACTTTAAATCAATGCTTGACAATTTAACGTGTTCGAAAACATTGTCCTAGTTAGCACATAACATGCTACCTTACACGTCACGTGATAGAATTTTGTATTCACAAAGTTACCTGAAGTGAGAAATCACGTGGTGAATTATAATATTCAACATGCATCAACCCTTGGTTACAACAGGGAAATCGAAAATAAGAAGAAGCAGTTTTTTCTCATTTAAACCACGAGTGCTTGTTTGTCTATCAATCTCTCTTTGACAAAACTTTGATAATGCAAATATACAACTACTCCTAAACGGAGAGCAATAGACAAACATGGGCTGACTATGTATGAAGTCAGTATAAAAGTGGGCGTCCTCATTTTTTAATGGAGATTCAAGAAATCGTGACGACCCCCTCCTATGAAAACAAAAACGTGCTTGGTAACAACATACTTTTATTTAACGCAATAACAAGTCAGTATAAAAGTGGGCGTCCTCACTATTTAATGGAGTTTCAAGAAATCGTAACGACCCCCTCTTATGAAAACAAAAACGTAAAGTTGCAGTTTAGATGTTCACCATTTCTGCAATTGAAAGAAAAATTCTTGTTTTAAAGGTTAATTTTCTCGCAAATATTGCATGTCCTTAAGTGCATTTATCCTTTGTGAGATATACATGTACTATGTATTATTTTATTCCGGGAATTTAATCCTTGATCATATTTGGTTTTCTCTCTTTAGGTTGACCAAATATTGATAGAATTTTCTTTTTTTACTAACCAAAGGCAGTTTAGTTTTCTCGTTAAACAACTGCACTTATGCCAAATAGGAAGAACCAGTCTAGAGTGGTTCCTACCGTTCATTCTGTACAGAAGAAAAAGAGAGCCGCGACTGCGAGTTCGGAGTCGGTTGCAGCCATATCTCCCGAGGTGCTCGACACCATTACGAAACAGGTAACGGAGAAGGTGACAACCTCAATTACACAGGAATTGAAGGCGCTCATCAACAACAGCGCTTCTAATAACCAGATAAGTATATGTTCAAATAATTTATGTGCATCTCAGCCCAACTTTGAGGCTCTTGCTCAAGAACAAATGATAAAGCAGTCTGTCGAAACTGAGGTCATAAACTATGTTGAAAAGATAACGGGTAAGTGCTAAACCGGATTTGTCAGCACAGCCGTGCCAATCGACGCAAGAGTCTCGGACCAGATTAAATAAAAAATATGATCAAATCAATTTATAGATTTTAAAAGTCTTTTGTCAAAATAAAAACAAAAAAGGGTCAGTTTTCTCTGCAAGTTGAGGAAGGGAATGATGTAGGACAAATAACCATTTATCACCATGATAATGAGTCTCAAAACGAGGAAAGTGTTGCATCTTTGCATGACTGGCTTACAACCTCAAACAGGTTTTCAGCGATATATTGTTTCAAATACCCGGATCAACAAGCGAGGTTAGCAAAGCACTTAGAAGCGGTTAGGGACATCGCAGACGCTAAGGGCAATTGGAATGGTTATGCTATGGATTTTAGATTGCTGATCGCTCAAGGACAAGTCGAATGGGGCGAAGTACATATAAGATTATATGTCAATGCGCGACTCGCAACGAGCCAATTAACAAAACCTAACAAAGGCAGTAAGGATATACAGTATAGTTCAATGCTGCCAAGGGGTGTCTGCTTCCAGTATCATTCAGGTAAACATTGTACAGCAGGCTTGTCCTGTCGTTTCCAGCACAAATGTTATAACTGCAATGGGTCACACCCGTTTATTTACTGTAACAAGCCAGCCAAGTAGCCCTTTTGTGTCATCCAAAAATATCAAAACCAATCAGGTAGTACAAACTCAGGGAGACAATTTAATTCAACAAAAACAAACTCTACACCCAAGAAAGGGCCCAAACCAATCAAGGTAAATAAACTTGCTCACTGGTTATCTGGGTATGATGAATCGGAAACTAATTATTGAATTCGGGGTTTTAAAAATGGTTTTAATGTAGGCTTTGTTGGAGAATGCCCTGGCATTGAGTCTAAGAACTTGAATTCAGCACATATACAACCAGAAATTATTAATCAAAAAATACAAAAAGAAATTATTGCTGGAAGAGTTCAAGGACCTATTGATAATAAACCATCTCCAGATTTACAGTGTTCATCTTTGGGTTTGGTTAAAAAGAAAGAACCAGGAGAATTTCGAATGAATCATCATTTATCATTTTCAGAAAATCACTCTATCAATTATGGTATACCAACGGACGAGTCATTTGTTCAATACTCATCAATTTCAGATGCTATTCAGTTAAACAATGTGGAAAAGGTTCATTCTGTTGTAAAACTGACATTATATCAGCATTTAGAATTATAAATATCCATCATTCTCAGTACAAGTTTCTTGGGTTCAGATGGAAAAATAAGTATTATTTTGATACGTTTGCAGTTTGGTCTTAGTTAATCTTGTAGAATTTTTGAACGAATTTCAACAGCGTTGCAATGGATAGCACAAAATAAACTTGGCATACCATGCATATCACATCTTTTGGATGACGTTTTTATTGTAGACAGATCACCAACACAATGTGTCTGCAAACTCAAGTCTTTTTTGGCCATGTGTTCAGATATTGGGGTTCCAATATCACTTGAAAAAACTTGTGGTCTTTATCAGGTTATAACTTATCTTAGTTATGAGTTGGATTCAACAAAAATGGAGTGCAGGCTTCCAAAGGAAACAAAATTTCAAGTGTGTTCAAAACATTCATTTTGCACTGGAACAAGACAAGTTTACATTAAAGCAACTACAATCTCGCATAGGCTTATTGAATTTTGCGTGTAATGTAGTGTTGCCAGGTAGGGCCTTTTTAAAAAGGTTTAAATATTTGACCATAGGAATTTAAAAGGAGTATTATAGTATAAGAATTACAAAACAAGTCAAGAAGGATATGGAAGTTTGGTATAGTTTCCTAAACAATTTCAATCGATCATATATGTTTCTCCCTGATATGTGGATAAGTTTAAGTAAATTGAGATTATATACAGATGCATCGGGTAGTGTTGGATATGCTGCAGTGTTTGGTAGTCAGTGGTTCAAAGAAGAATGGAATAATAAGTCGCAGTATCAAAACATAGCAGTTTTAGAATTGTAACTAATAGTTCTAGCTGTGGAAGTATGGTCCAAATATATAGCTAATATGTGCATTTTATTTCACACAGACAATCAACCATTGGTTCATGTTATAAATAAGCAAACTTCTACGGATAGTCACATCATGTTTCTTGTAAGAAAAGTGGTCTTGAGATGCCTAAAGTTTAATTTTTTTTAAAGCAAAACATCTGACCTCAAAAGAAAATTCACTATGTGATTGTCTTTCTCGTTCGAAGGTAAACTAGTTTTTACAATTGGCACCATGAGCTAACAGACATTCAGTCAAGATACCTCCACTTCCGCAATTTCCAAATTACGAGGCAACGTACAGAAACTACTGGATGCGAGCCTTACAATTTTTTCTACCAATTCTTACTCCCAAATAAGCATCATGTTGGCAAACCATTTTCTCGCAATTCATCCGGATAGGATTGGCTTCTCATACCAGTTAAATTTTAATAAGTGTGTTCTTAAGCAATTTGTTAATACCTATTCCAATACTTTTCTTAAATCAGAGGAAACGCTTAGGTCAGTGATTGCTAACTTTGATGTGAAAGAGTAGGTAATTCAGGAACATATGTATATTTCCTGAGAACCATTGACTGTGTCTACATGTAGATTGGAAATGTGTGGATTCCTACCATTTACAAGGTTATACTGATTTGATTATCATTATACCCGCACTTTCTAAAGAAAGTTCGGGTATATTGTTGTTACCCTGTTCCGTCTGCCCGCCCGTCCGTCGGTCTGTCACGTTTTACTTTCTCAAACTGCTCTTACATCTTATAAACCAGCAAACTGAACTTTTGGAGTTTTGATTTGGGGTATCATGTTGTTTTGTAAAAAGGTTTCAAAAATTCTCTGGTAGTCCTGGGAGTCAAATAATTGGTAAAAAATGACGTTTTTTTCAAAAAATAACCTTCTTCCTCGAACTCCTCCTACATTTTCAACAATAGACAAATCATCTTTTGGAATATGTTTTTGGGTATACTATAGATGCGCAATAAGGTTTCGGAAATTTCAATTTTGTCCTGGGGGTTATTTTGTGGCTGAAAAATGACTTTTTTTTTTTTACAAAAAATCTGGTTTCAAAAACGTCAACATTTTTTGCAGTAGCCAAATGATCTTCTAAAATATGATTGGGGGTGTCATTTTAAAGTGTGATCGGGTTTCAGAATTTTTTTTGCAACACAGGGATCGGTGGGCAACACAAAATGACTTTTTTTTGCAAAAAAAGTATGGTTCCCATAACTCCTCTTATAACTTTTAGAGTAGCTATGTCATCTCTTGGGATATGATTGGGGCTGTCCTATAGATGTGCAATAAGGTTTTAAACATTTAAATTTCATCCAGAGAGTCAAATAGTAGCAGAAAATTGACGTGTATCACTCCTAAACAAAACCTAGATCTCAGAACTCCTCTTATGATTTAATGCATAGACACATCATATCTTGGGATATGAAAGGGGGTGTCCTATAGATGTGCAGTAAGGTTTTGATAATTTAAATTTCATCCAGAGAGTCAAATAATAGCAGAAAATTGACGTTTATCACTCCTAAACAAAACCTAGATCTCAGAACTCCTCTTATGATTTAATGCATAGACAAATCATATCTTGGGATATGATAGGGACTGTCCTATAGATGTGCAATAAGGTTTTAAACATTTAAATTTCATCCAGAGAGTCAAATAGTAGCAGAAAATTGACGTTTATCACTCCTAAACAAAACCTAGATCTCAGAACTCCTCTTATGATTTAATGCATAGACAAATCATATCTTGGGATATGATAGGGACTGTCCTATAGATGTACAGTAAGGTTTTAAAATTTAAATTTCATCCAGGAAGTCAAATAATAGCAGAAAATTGACGTTTATCACTCCTAAACATAAACTCCTCTTATGATTTATTGAATAGACACATCATATCTCGGGATATGAAAGGGGTGTCCTATAGATGTGCAGTAAGGTTTTGATAATTTAAATTTCATCCAGAGAGTCAAATAGTAGCATGAAATTGACGTTTATCACTCCTAAACAAAACCTAGATCCCAGAACTCCTCTTATGATTTAATGAATAGACACATCATATCTTGGGATATGATAGGGGCTGTCCAATAGATGTGCAATAAGATTTTGAAAAATTTAATTTAATCCTGGTAGACAAATAGTAGCATGAAATTAACATTTATCCCATGGGCGCATCTAGATGGGGGTCAGGGGTCCAGATCCACCCTTCAATATTCAAATTTCTTTAAATTACATTTAATTTATAAAATTGCCAAAAATATGCCTCGGACCCCCCCCCCCCCCAACTCAAATAACTCTTGCTCCCCCCTTTCCCCTGGAAAAATTTTCTGGATCGACACATGTACGTATCCCTCTTTAGACTGTAAATAAAATGACGGGTTTTTTTATCTTAAAATTAAGAAAAACCTTACATTTACATTCTTCTTAATTGTCGAATGATCTATTAAAATCAAAATATAATTTGGGGTCTAAAAAGTTTTATAAACTGGTAAATAATTTTTTTGTTTAAAAAAAAAATCACATTTGACAAATGATCTATTGATATATGATCAGAAGTCTTATTTTCTGCTTAATATTAAAGTTAAAATTAATAACAATAAATGATTAATATTAAATGTTGATCCTCCACAACCCCATCAGATTCAGAGTCTTTTTACATTCTTACATGTGTACAGTAGCAAATTTTAAATGATTTCTTGATTGGTATTTTTCTCTAGATGCACATAAAGATTTTGGAAATTGCTTTTTAATATTTCTCGATAAGATAACAAAATGTTATATGTATTCGGGGCAATTGTAAATTCTCCTAAACAAAGCAAGATCGTCATTAAGCTATGAATTACCCATATGGATCAAACACTACATATGAATAAGATAAAATACTTTATTATGTCCAGTTCTGGAAAGTCAGGGTGTCTCCAAGGGGGCATAACCTATATACAATTTGATGAGCACAAAGAGCAAGAATTAATATGGTTTAGCGATGGGGGATCTCGAAAGTTAAAAATTATCAAAGTAGATCATCATTTCCTATTTCAGAGAGGGGGGTTGGTGGGTGGTGGTGGTTTAAAGACAACAATCCCATAGGGTCATAGCCTACATTTTATTTGATGCATCATAATACATTAAGAAAAAAAAGACCCCTTCCTCTCTATTATAACTCATATAGACATGATAAGTCTCTACACTTATTTACATATAATAAACAAATTTAATACAAATTGACACAGGGTCAATATAGGGTCAACTTAATAGTGTAAGTCTGACAAATGAAAAAATATATTTTGCAATTAAAATGACGGAAACTTTACAAATGTGATAAGATAGGTAACAATGATGAGCTAATTTATCGATAAATATTAAAAGATGATGATACAGTATGCTGGCAAAGGGAGATCACTTATTTAGAAAGTGAAAGTAATACTTGATATGCCGGTGTCTCATAATATTGTGCTAGTTCTACCAGGTACATGTATTATGCTTACCTATATTGGTCAACATCATTATGATAATCCAATTAGAGCACAATATGAAACTCTTTAGCTGATCATCACAAAAGAAACGTTTAATGAATCCTATTGTGCATATGGAAAACACATACCAGTATGTACATCACGTGAAACCCATCTAACCGAAGAGCTGGGTAAAACTTGTACCCACAAATACGACCTGTAGACCTGTGTTGTGTACATAACTTCGGACAAAGATCATTTACTTGTAACATGCCTGTATTTTCATGACTTTATTCTTTAAAACCCCTTGCACTATTTTATTAGGTAAATAGCTATGTAAAGCACACATTTCATCTTTAAGGTGGTATAGGACACCTGCATATTGTGATATACTCCCTATTGAAATAAACAATAAATTATAAATATAATATTTTCTCCCGAAAAATGTTACCTAACAGTGAAGTGCAATGGGTTAGAGCGTTAACTACGTGTCTGTAGAGAGTTCAAATGCTGATGGGGCTTTTCTAATTTTTACTTAAGATTCCAAAAATTTTAAAAACTTATTTTTTTTTTTTTTGCCAAATACATGTATTGTAAAATTTAAAATTATAAAACGTCACTATGAAAGAATTTTGACTATAACGCACTGAACTACATGTACAGGCTTTCGTTGTTATCAAAACATTCTGATGTTTATTTATCCATGAGGAGTGTGTGTGTGGTGCGGAGGCAAGTAATACATGTAATTGTGTTTGCAGGGGGTGGGGGGATTGGAGTTCGAGGTATATTTCGTGGTAATTTTACTACATGCATTAATATAAATGATTTTTTTCAAGGGGGGGGGGGTCTGGACCCCTCACTCCCAACCCTTTCTCTAAATCCGTGAACACGATGTAGAAGCAAATCTAAATTAAGCCGGCAACAGCCGAGGGTAGGGGGCATAATTTAATTTTGTTTGTAATAATTATATAGACCATACTTTCTATGACATAAAATGAAAAGATTATTGATTTACTTAAATTTCACATGCAAACAGTTCAACCACAAATTGTACATATAGGGCCGGTCATGTGTATTATGTGCATGTGGCCTTCATTTTTACTAAAACTGGTACAAAACAGTGTTATTTAGGGGCAAACACTTGGTGCGGGTATTACTGTCTAATGAAAGCATCTAGTTTTAATTTACAATGTTATTGTTCACTACAAGTCCATAATGTGGGACATATGTTTATTCCTACTACTCATCACTGTGTAGTAAAGGGTTCTTTACTTCACCCTGTAGGTAGGGCATATGTATATCTTTACAATGAAAACATTGCCTCTCTATTAATGTTTGTAAAGCGTATGTTTTTCTTTACAAAATAGTTGTCTTACCATTTCTAAATATCCACTTTGCCATTATTTTTTTTTCATTAAAAATATCGATTTCTCAGTCCCGTGAGTAGTGTTCTAAAAGTGCGGATCGTGCCATTGTGCCAATTCAGTGTGACGAGGGACTATTCCTATGAACACTCTGGATAATTTCGTGAAAAAAATGTCAACATCTCAGGCCAGAGCCAACACAAACAAAGACTGACAAAACGGGTTCAGAAAAAACTCCTGAAAAGATTCCAGAAAAAATAAAGAAAACATGGCCGAGGTAAGCAGATCTCTACGCCTCATACAAAGTGATCTCGCCGAGGTCAAAACAGAACTAAAGAAATCAATCACAGATGATAAGCTAGAGTCTCTTGTATCTTCCATTGTTAAGAAAATAATAGAACAGAATAACAAAGAGATAGACAATAAAATAAAGGATGAAACAAATAATAGGTGTTTGGTACTGGAAAAGCAGTACAACGCAAAGATAGACAATATGAAAAATGATATTGAAAAACTGGAGCAAAAGGTTGAACCTCTTACAGAAAAGATAGTTGTTAGTAGCAAAGAAGTACGTGAATTGAAAGAAGTCCTGCAAAAAACCGAATACATTTTGAATGAAGTCTTGAGACTAGGCAATCAAAATATTCTAGTAAACACAACTTCAAAATTATGGGTGTAACCGAAAATGATAATGAAAACACATGGACACTCATACAAGACTTTCTGAAAACAAATATCAATGTTGAAATAGACGACCGCGAAATTATAGCCACAAACAGAATCCCCGGCAAACGAGGAAAGCCGCGACCAATAATATTCAAAGTGCTTAATACAAACTCCAAGTCAAAAATCATGAGAAAAACATCGGTCATTAGAAAAAGACGACACGGAATCAAACTGGTGGACGATGTTACCAGACCAAACTCGGAGCTCATCACCAATCTAATCAACCTCGATGATATAGCGTCCGCTTGGTATTTTAACGGATCGGTATTTGGGAAGTTGAAGAGTAATGAGCGTCGTGTGAAATTCGTCATCTTCGATGATATTGTTGAAAAAGTGAAATTTTTAATGAAGTGATTCATATACCAGTGCCTTCTACTTGTGTTGGTGTTTTTCCTTTTTTCTGAATTCAGTAACTGTGTGTGGTCATATATTTCCGGAACTTCTTGAAGCCGTTCGGGTTCTACAAACTTTTTCCGGAATTTCCTGTGCCGTTCGTCCATAAACTTTTCAAAACATGTTTCCTAACGGACTTCCGGTGTCGTTTAATTTGCATGAGTTATGAAGCTACTTCAGTACTTGGTACTTTTTTGTAGTATTCTAATAAGGTAGTGTAATTTAAAATAATTTTTTCTGTTTTATTGACGCTTTTTTTCCTCTTTAGTTTCTGTTTTGTATTAATGAGTAGTATAATGGTAAATCTAGTTCTCATTTTTACCATGGTTGATACAATTAAGATCGTAACTGTAAACTATCAAGGACTTGGCACTCCATCCAAGAGACGGGATGTTTTGAACTTTTATAAATCTAAGGGTTACTCAATCATATGTCTTCAGGACACACATTTCACTCCAGAACTAGAAACTTGTGTTGAAACTCAATGCGAATATAAATGCGTTTTTAGTTCTTTCTGCTCTAGTTCAAGGGAGGTTGCTGTTCTTTTTAATAGCAATTTTGAACTTCAATTACATAAAGAAAAAAAGATGATGAAGGCAACTTGTTAGCATTGGATTTGAGTATCGATAATAATAGAATTACTTTAGTCAATATCTATGGGCCCAACTCAGATTGTCCTGATTTCTATGATAAAGTACAGCAGTGGTTTTTTTAACTCAATAATGATTTTTATACCCGCACTTTCTAAAGAAAGTTCGGGTATATTGTTGTTGTCCTGTTCCGTCCGTCCGTCCGTCCGTCCGTCTGTCACGTTTTACTTTCTCAAACTGCTCTTACATCTTATAAACCAGCAAACTGAACTCTTGGAGTTTGATTTGGGGTATCATGTTGTTTTGTAAAAAGGTTTAAAAAATTCTCTGGTAGTCCTGGGGGTCAAATAATTGGTAAAAAATGACGTTTTTTCACAAAAAACCTTCTTCCTCGAACTCCTCCTACATTTTCAACAATAGACAAATCATCTTTTGGAATATGTTTTGGGGTATCCTATAGATGCGCAATAAGGTTTCGGAAATTTCAAATTTGCCCTGGGGGTCATTTGGTGGCTGAAAAATGACGTTTTTTTTTTTTACAAAAAAACTGATTTGAAAAACGTCATTTTTTTTGGCAGTAGCCAAATGATCTTCTAGAATATGATTGGGGGTGTCATTTTGAAGTGTGATCAGGTTTCAGAAATTTTTTTTTCAACACAGGGATCAGTGGGCAACAAAAAACGACGTTTTTTTGCAAAAAAAGTACGGTTCCCATAACTCCTTTTACAACTTTTGGAGTAGCTATGTCATCTCTTGGGATATGATTGGGGCTGTCCTATAGATGTGCAATAAGGTTTTAGAAATTTTAATTTCATCCAGAAAGTCAAATAGTAGCAAAAAATTGACGTTTATCTCTCCTAAACAAAACCTACATCCCAGAACTCCTCTTAGGATTTAATGAATAAACACATCATATCTTGGGATATGATAGAGGCTGTCCTAAAGATGTGCAGTAAGGTTTTAAAAATTTAAATTTCATCTAGGGAGTCAAATAATAGCAGAAAATTGATGTTTATCACTCATAAATAAACCCAGATCCCAGAACTCCTCTTATGATTTAATGAATAAACACATCATATCTTAGGATATGATAGAGGCTGTCCTAAAGATGTGCAGTAAGGTTTTAAAAATTTAAATTTCCTCTAGGGAGTCAAATAATAGCAGAAAATTGACGTTTATCACTCCTAAAAAAACCTAGATCCCAGAACTCCTCTTATGATTTAATAAATAGATACATAATATCTTGAGATATGATAGGGACTGTCCTATAGATGTGCAATAAGATTTTGAAAAATTTAATTTAATCCTGGTAGACAAATAGTAGCATGAAATTAACATTTATCCCATGTGCAGATCTAGAGGGGGGTCAGGGGTCCAGATCCCCCCTTCAAAATTCAAATTTCTTTAAATTACATTTAATTTAAAAAATTGCCAAAAAAATGCTTCGGACCCCCCCCCCCCGCCCGGGCAAACTCAAATAACTGTTGCCCCCCCCTTCCCCTGGAAAAATTTTCTGTATGTATGTATCCCTACTTAGACTTTAAATAAAATGACGGTTTTTCTCTTAAAATAAAAAACCTTGCATTTATTTTTGCTTAAAATTAAAAAAAAACCTTACATTTACACTTTTCTTAATTGTTGAATGATGTATTAAAATTAAAATATAATTTGGGGTTTAAAAGTTTTATAAACTGGTAAAAAATGTTTTTCTTAAAAAAAAAATCACATAGCACCTTGCATAATTGACAAATGATCTATTGAGATATGATCAGAATTAGTTAAATGTTACACATGGAGAGAGACTCATCACAAGAAAGCATCGAAACACCAGAAGATAGAGAGAGAGAGAGAGAGAGAGAGAGAGAGAGAGAGAGAGAGAGAGAGAGAGAGCTAAAACAGATTACATGTAATGGCTCGGACTGGGGTGGTGTGGTTGATTATGGGTGCTGATTCTGATATGTTAATCAAAGTAACAAAAATTATAAAATATACATGGATAATTAGAAAGATAAAATAATTGGTATTGTAATAGGGTGCATTTTATTGTGGTAGAGTCAGGTATAAGTCATTCCTACTAGCTCTGGCTAGTGGGTTAACCCTTTAGCTCGATCGGTAGAGTGCTGGACTGGCGTGCCAGAGGATCCGGGTCCAAACCCCAGCAGAGGCAATAAGTGTCTCTGTTACATTATGATAATAATTAAATTCATTCATTATTCATATCTCATCAACATCATCATCTTCATCCTCCATTTCATTTATATTTTACATGTACATATTTAGAAACAGACTATTATCCCTATAACTCCCTGTCTTTTATGCACCTATCAAGTAATTATTATTTAATTATCTATTCTAGTGGCTTCTGATATTTTATAGCCTTAAGGTATTTCACCTGTATGGTCACTTTAATACATGTGCACATGATCAGGTGGTTTACCATAGCCAATAGAATCCTTTAATCTCTATATCTGAATAAATGAAGAACCCTTAAGTGGACTTGTTAATCTTTGGGACAACCCACTATCACAGTATCATTCACCTTGGGACTTAAAATTGAGTCTTTTCGATATAAAAAGGTACTAAATTACAGCATACTAGTATTTATACATGTAATACATGTTGTTGAAAAGTAACAGAATTTTACAAAAATGACTGAAAACTGCAACATTGATGTAGGTTTAAAAAATGTGTATTACTACATTTATAGAAACATGCATTTATTTCTTCTGAATTTATGCTAATTTAACTGATTAGGGGAATCCAGGTGGACACAGGTACATTCTACCTGTACCCCCTTAGAGGACCCCATAATTGCCTAAAATAATTAGGTGTTTGTTTTGGCGAGTAGCCGTTCGGGGAATACCGGTAAACCATCAGAAGTCTTATTTTCTGCCAATTATTCTAGTTAAAATTAATAACAATAAATGATTAAAATTAAATGTTTATCCTCCACACCCCCCATCAGATTCAGAGTCTTCTTTAAGGTACCTCACTACACCCAGACTTATAATTTTTAAGACACTACGTCACAAGATGGCGATTTAAATGTTTTGTTAAACTGTTAATATCGTTCGATTCGGTTGTATATTGTCGTAGCTCAGTGGTTAAAGTATTGGGTTTCTGAACCGCAGATCATGAGTTTGAATCCGCCTGGAGCTTTTGTTCAAGTTTACTGAATTAAATTTTCTAAAATGTAATTTTTCATCCAAAATTGCACATTTTTTTGCCTATTTGACTTAAATACTTCTTATCCATTATGATATCTATCATAATCAAGTAATTTTCTGCTGATTTGAGAAAATATTTCAAGGTGTAGTGAGCCACCTTAATACATTCTAACATATGTACAGTAGCAAATCTTAAATCATTTCTTGATTGGTATTTTTCTCTAGATGCACATAAAGATTTAGGAAATTGCTTTTTAATTCTTATCTATAAGATAAACAAAATGTTATATGTATTCGGGGCAATTGTAATCCTAAACAAAGCAGGGTCATCAATAGGCTAGAAATTACCCACATGGATCAAACACTATACATATGAATAAGATAAAATACTTTATTATATCCAGTTCTGGAAAGTCAGGGTGTCTCCAAGGGGGCATAACCTATATACAATTTGATGCGCACAACAGAGCAAGAATAAATATGGGGGATCTCAAAAGTTAAGAATTATCAAAGTATTTCATCATTTCCTATTTCAGAGGGGTGGGGGTGGTTTAAAGACAACTCCTGGGGGTCATGTACTTACACCATTTGATGCATCATAATGATTTTAGAAACAAGAATATAGTTGGTTTAGTGGTGGGGATCTCAACAGTTTTCAAGATTAATGGTATTTTCCTGTTTCATTGGGTCAGAACATCATGGCCTACATTTTATTTGATGCATCATAATACATTAAGAAAAAAGACCCTTTCCTCCCTATTAAATAAAACTCATATAGACATGATAAGTCTCTACACTTATTTAAATGTAATACACAAATTTAATACAAACTGTCACAGGGTCAATATGGGGACAGGGATCAACTTAATATTTAAATCTGACAAATGAAAAAATAACTTTTGCAATTAAAATGACAGAAACTGTACAAATGTGATAGGACATGTTACAATGATGAGCTTATTTAGATATTTTAAAAAAGATGATGATACAGTATGCTGGCAAAGGGAGATCACTTATTTAGAAAGTGAAAGTAATACATATGTATACCGGTGTCTCATAATATTGTGCGAGTACTACATGTATTATGCTTACCTATATTGGTCAACATCATAATGATAATCCAATTAGAGCACAATATGAATCCATTAATTAGCTGATCATCACAAAAGAAATGTTTATGCATGTTAATTAATCCTATTCTGCACATGGAAAACACATACCGTTATGTACACCACGTGAAAGCCATCTAACTGAAGAGCTGGGTAAAACTAGTACCCGGTAATGCGACCTGTAGACCTGTGTTGTGTACGTAACTTCGGACAAAGAACATTTTCTTGTTACATGCATGTATTTTCATGACTTTATTCTTTTAAACCCCTTGTACTGTTTTATTCGGTAAAAATATGTAAAGCACACATTTCAGCTTTAAGGTGGTACGTACAGGACACCTGCATATTGTAATGAACTCCCTACTGCAGAAATAAACAAAAAAGTATAAATATAATAATTCCCCCCAAAATAATGTTACCTAACAGTGAAGTGCAATGGGTTAGAGCGTTAACTACATGTCTGTATAGAGAGTTCAAATGCTGCTGGGGCTTTTCTTTTTTTTACTTCAGATTCCAAAATTTTGAAAATTTATCTTTTTTTGCTACATACCTGTATTGTAAAAATTTAAAATTATAAAACGTCACTGTGAAAGAATTTTGATTATAATGCACTTTACTACATGTACAGGCTTTCGTTGTTATCAAAATATCCTGATGTTTCTTTATCCATGAGGAGTGTGTGTGTGTGTGGGGGGGGGGGTGGCAAAGTAGTATGTAACTGTGTTTGCAGGGGGTAGGGGGATTGGGGTCCCGTCCGAGGTGTATTGTTTGGTAATTTTACTACAGGTATTAATATAATGTATTAATATAAATTATTTTTTTCAAGGGTGGGAGGGTCTGGACCCCGCCCCCCCCCCACCCACTCCAATCCCTTCTCTAAATCTGTGCACGCGATGATGTTGGCACCTAGAAGCAAATCTAAATTAAGCCGGCAACCGCCGAGGGAAGGGGGCATAATTTAATTTTGTTTGTAATAATTATATAGACCATACTTTCTATGAAATGAAAAGATTATTGATTAACTGAAAATTCACATGCAAACAGTTCAACCACAACTGTACATAAAGGGCCGCTCATGTGTATTGTCATCGTCGGAACCCACAGGTTTTCTATCCGTTATACTGCATGCAGTGTAACGGATAGAAAACTTGTGGGTTCCGATGATGGTGTATTATGTGCACGTGGCCTTTGTTTTTACTAAAACTGTTATTTAGGGGCAAACACTTGGTGCGGGTATTACTGTCTAATGACAGCATCTAGTTTTAATCTATGTGGTGAATTTAACATAACCCTTATTCAAACTCTTGACACCCATAAATACTCTCATGAAAATAATCCCGAAGCAAGAGAAAAGCTACTAGAGATTATGAGGGACTTGGGTTTGATTGACTACTATAGAATCCTTAATCCCGACAAGAAAATGTTTACGTGAAAAAGAAAAACCCCTTTGAAACAAGGGCGTCTTCATTACATCCTTTTTTTCAGAAAATCTTACAAATATTACTGAAACTGTTTCAATCAAATCAAGATATAGGTCAGATCATTCTGTTGTTGTGTATGAACTTAAATTTAATACTTTTGAACAAGGAAAAGGTTTATGGAAATTTAACAAAAAAATTACTTTATGATAAGATATATGTTGAAAAGTAAAAAAAAAAAATATTCAGTCTGTTAAAGATCAATATAATAACTCTATTGATGAGTCTGCCTTTTTGGACATCCTTCTCATGGAAATCAGAGGAATAACTATTTCCTATTCATCGTACAGAAAGAGAGAAAATGATAAGACGGAAAAACAGTTAATTTTTTATATTAATGAATTAGAAAATAGCAATGATTTTTGGAAAGACGTGTTAAATTCATGGTTTTGTTTTAGTACTACCTTTAAGGATCACCCAAAGGCAAAAGATAATTTTTTAAATATTCCAGTATGGTACAACTCAAACATACACATAGCAAATAAATATGTTTCATAAAAGCCTGGTACAAGACCGGTGTAAAGGTCATACAAGATGTTTTGATGAAAATTGTAATTTTTTAGGTATTGATGAATTTATATGAAAATACAATCTCAAGGATATATGTATAATTCAATACAATAGTGTAAAAACAGCAATTTTTAAGTTTTTCAAAATGTCTAATATTGACAGGACTTCTGCTAAGAGAAATTCTAATCCATGTATAATATCTTTTTTTTAAATAGTTATACCCTATGAAAAGTGTACAAAAATTATTTACAATTAATGTTTTGAATGAAAATGTGGTTGTTCCAATTGCTGTAACCAAACGTAAAACAGATCTAACTGATTATAATGTTGAAGATCTTACTGTATATGACATTTTAAAGATTTGTTTTAAAACTACCAAAGATTCTTCTGTACAATGGCTTCAATTTAGAATTTTACACAAAATTCTTCCAGTTGGATACTACCTTAAAAAATTAATATCAAAACTACTGACAGATGTCGGTTCTGTAAAAATAATGTGGAAACGATAATACATAATTTTATTTCTTGTGAGAAAATACATACCATGTGGAGTGAACTTAGTTTATATATTTACAGAAAGACCTCTGAAAGAGTTGGATTTAATATGTCTAATATTATACTTGGCCAACTTCCAGTGTCATTAATTTTACAATTCTTTATATGAAACAATATATATTTTTTTGTCTTATGTCAAATAAGATTCCTTGCTTGATTGGTTTCCTTTGTCATTTAAAACTAAAATACAATATTGAAAGATATGCTGCTATACAATTTCGTAAATAACAATATTTTGAAAAATTATGGGATAGTTGGAAAGGTATCTTTGATGCTGATATCTGATTTATTTTCAATATGATGATTTCTTTTTTGTTACTTAAACTTTTTTTTCATGTAGGCAAGTAACCACTAAATAATACATTTAGGTGTTTTTTCATAAGTGTCGGTGTGTATGTGTGTGACTGAATGTCTGTTCTGTATGTCTGTTCTTTGAAAAAGAAATAAATTATAAAAAAAAAATTAGAAAATAGCACTGATTATGACTTTTTAATGTTAAAAGAAAAACAAGCTGCTTTAGAAACTTTAAGAAAAGACAAAATTACGAGGATATTTCATACGTTCTCGGGCAAAGTGGATTGACGAGGGTAAAATACCAACTAAATATTGTTGTCATTTAGAATCCCGGAATTTTCTCAATAAAATTATTTAAAAAGTGTTTGTTTCAGATGATAAGATTTTATATAAACAAGCCAAAATTATGGAAGAGGTTTAGTCTTTCTATGATAAGTTGTGTAGAAATTCAGACTCAGAGCTTGTAAATATAGATATGCAGTATGTTGTCCAGCATTCAGATATTCCAAAATTATATAATATTACTGCTGACGATCTAGATAGAGATATTAGTGAGAGAGAAATTTTAAATGGTTTAAAGGGTATGAGAAATAACAAGTCTCCAGGAATTGATGGTTTTACGGCTGAATTTTATAAATTTTTCTTAAATGATCTTAAAATATACATTACAAATGCTATTAATCATATTTTTATGCATGGACAGGTGCCAGTGTTCCAGAGACAAGGAATCATATAATGTCCGCCAAAAGGGGATAAACCCAGGCAAGTTTTTAAAAAAAACTGGAGACCTATTACTTTACTTAATGTTTTATATAAAGTAATATCTGGACGCATCAGTTATTCTGATTGCACACACAAGTACTCTGAAGTTGACATTAAAAAGATGCTTGAATTTCTGTTAGACAACATCTATGTAGTTTTTGGAAATCAAGTATTCCAACAATCTGTTGGAATTCTTATGGGTACCAATTGTGCCCCATTGTTAGCAGACCTATTTTTGTATTCTTATGAAGCAGAATTTATTCTAAAACTTGTACGTGAAAAAAATAAATCACTCGCTGTGGCCTTCAACTCAACATTTAGTTATATCCACGACGTATTATCAATTAACAATTGTTATTTCCATACTTACGTCGACTCGATATATCCCAGTGAACTTGAAATAAAAGATACCACAGAGTCA
This sequence comes from Magallana ariakensis, assembly GCA_020458035.1. Classification (NCBI taxonomy): domain Eukaryota; kingdom Metazoa; phylum Mollusca; class Bivalvia; order Ostreida; family Ostreidae; genus Magallana; species Magallana ariakensis. The sequence goes on along the minus strand of CM035814.1, from coordinate 19,285,415 downwards.
GCGTCATCTGTTTCATATTTGGATATTTTACTGGAAATGGACATAGATGGTAACCTAACAACAAGAGGCCCATGGGCCACATCGCTCACCTGAGCAACAATAGGCATGATAAAATCAGCTTAATGGAGATCGACATAATACAAAATATCTGGACAATGTAGTAATACATGTAGATATTCTTATGTTTATAATCAAGTCCCTTTTTTAACAGGATGATTTTATATTCATATCACATGTTGAGCATCGCAGTTCTCAACAAGATCCTAGACAATTGTTTATACATGGGATATAAACCTACATCAAACTCTGAACCCCTTGTGAGGCCCAAGAATCGTCTAGGGGCAAAAGTCTTAACAATTTTAAAGAATCACAAATTGGCAAAATGTTTGCATATAAGTAAAACCATATATATTATAACATTTCAGTTTTTGTGAATTAAAAATGTTTTCCTTTGTAAAATTGGATCCTGAATGTGGCCCCACCCTACTCCTCAAGATTTTTATTTTAACGAATTTGAATCTATACTACCCAAGGTTGCTTTTACTAAAGTTACAGATTTTCTAGACAAAAGGTTTTGTAGAAGATTTTTCTCCATATATTCCTATGTCAAAAATTTGTCTCCCTCCCCCCTCCCCGTTGTGACCCCATCCTACCCCCGGGGATCATGATTTGAACAAACTTAAATCTACCTAGTCCTTACTTGAGGATACTTCCACATAAGTTTCACCTTTCCTAGCTACTTAGTTTTAGAGATTTACTCTATATATTCCTATGTAAAAATTCGATCCCCATTGTGGCCCCACCCTACACCCGGGGGTCATGATTTTCAAAACTTTGAATCGACACTAGCTGAGGA